>JASFXZ010000033.1:6845690-8045690 GCA_032209605.1 Mactromeris polynyma | reverse complement strand
TTGAAAAACATTGGAAGGTGACATTTGTGTAAATTTTTATATTGATGGTTTACGTAATGGGACATATATTTCACTAGACGTATGGCTGCCTGTATTCAATTAAAGAAATCTCGCCAATTCGCGATGACGGATCATTGTTAACAGCAGGTGAATTCGCGAAAGAGCAGACGGCAAATGCGAAAACCAGACGATTTTAAACAATTTCACTTCCTTTTTTAATTTTTTAGGATTTTTCATGAAAAAAATCGGGTGCCACGAAGACATAGCGTTATAACGGATATCGAGTAATAACCGACCGCAGTATAAACTATAATGAAATTGCAGTGTAAAGTATGTTAACAATAACAGGAGCAGGGTTCTCAATAGACTTAGGTTTAATTAAGCTATTTGGACTCCTTTTTTTCCCTGGGACTCCTCTGTTTCTGGCAACATTTCTTTAAAATAGCATTGAAGGACTGCACCTTTTACCAAAAGCATGGTTTTGGACTCCTGTTTTCAAATCCAAGTAAGAACCCAAAGTATATATGTAACAAATCAAAGCTTACGTTCCATCTAATGCTTTACATGCATCCTCAACATCCCTTGGATCTTCAAACTCAACAAACGCAAAACCTGGTGGATTACGTGCTACCCAAACATTTCTGAGAGGACCGTAACGTTGAAATACATCCTCCAACTCCTGCTTGGCAGCACCATAGCCCAAGTCACCCACATACACTTTACAGTCGCTGTTTGAATTCCTTGCCATTTTGTTACTAAATCTGAAATAAATACACAAATGAAGCCTAGAAACTCAATACAGATCACCAAACAGCTATTTACTACCATAATTATCATCTATCAATAAAGATAATATAGCAAATTGTAGATTTGATGTGCATTAGCAGACAGTGTTTTCTTATCACACATCTTCTATTCATGTTGCATTCCACCACTAAAGCCTGTAGTGACACAGACACAGTTTGGACAGCACCAGTTTGAGTTAAGTCCCTGATACAAAATGGTTTTAGACACTTCATATAGAACAAGACAAAAAAGATCCATGGCTGAGTCTAGAGAACAATGTAATAGCTTCTAGGGTGTCCCAAGATATTATGGAATTATTCCATCATTGAATCAGAAATTGTTGCATGCAGTTTTAGGCTATCCCTCCAGCAAAGCGCTCATACTGCACTTGGTAGATCTTTCTCACAGCAAAGGGACCTACAACCTAGACATTGTAGAGGTGTGGAATGAGACTGCAGTCCAGTTAGCGCTTAACTCAGTCGGTCAATGGCCATTCTGGTATTAAATGCACACTTTACAACTTAATTTACTAGAATGACGGCAACAGTGTTTGTTGATCCACGAAGGTTGAGCTTTAAATTCAAGAAGTGGGCGTGACATAGGTGTAGGTTCAGAAGATAAGACACTTGGTTAACCCTGTAGAGCACTGTTCTAGTGCCAAGGGCGACATGGTTTCAGGTCCTACAACTGGCACGTCATGTTTCCCCTAAATTCACTACAATACAATAATACATGCATGATTGATAAGTACTTTCTAAGTTCAAATTGGATTACAATATAACCACTGAACCAGACAATATACTGGACAATAAATTTGTATCCGGTAACGCATTAGCCTAGGTACGAAATGCATGTAGGGCGAATCTACTTGATTTAATGCACTCAATCGACGGAGTTGAATTGCAAGATTTGCAGCCACAACAACGGCAATCATTAGCAAAACGTCGTCACTAACTGAATACAATAAATTTTGAGAAAATACTATAGAACAGAGTAACAAACTCGCCGATATTTTACCTTTTCGTTCACGTACGCACCCAATTTTGATTGGATCGTGTATGCATTAGTTTCTTATCACTCGAGTTGAGAATACGCCATCCACTGCAGGTAACAAAACCTATACCATACTGTCTCGGTGTAGTCACCGTATTTGTACAAAATAAAGAATTAATTCATTACATCAATTGCCTCATCACGATACTACATAATTTATATGTGTTTAAAACGCTCGTGAAAGTGAACATAATTTGACATTAAATGATTGCAGTTCCATGGATTTTCTGTATTAAGCAATTTAGGCCTACTCTCTCTAAAATATTTGCCATTTTCTAAAGGCAAATGAATGCTTTAAGCAGTGATTCTCAAATTAAATCTTATTGATCAACAATATGACAACATTCAAACGTTACCTTTTGTTGGGTGATTTCTTAATTTTATGTATCATCTATATAATTATATATAGGCCTATCACAGTGATCGAAACTGATCTTGAACTCGTCCGTGATGATACAAAAATCAAGCTTATTTTGCTGCATAAGAGGTATCTATTTGTATTTAACGATTTTTATATTGAGTCCAATGTATCTTGACATGGACATGTTTGTAAAAATAATGTCTTTGTCATTATGTGCCGTGTTTATCAAACGAATCGGAGTCCATCGGACTCTGTCATTTCGACCCGTATGTTAATACTCATTAAATGATACATTTTATGTGCAATGATATGTCTGGCCAATGTGGTTTTCATGTAGGTTTAATATAATTTATGTTTGTTTTTCAGCACCCTTGTAGAATTGAGAGTGTGAATGTTGAGGGCAAGAAAGTCACAATGAAAGTATCTCCTGCAATCTATGAGAAGGCAATCATTGAGAATGGTATTTAAAGCTTTTCGTATAAATCTGTGATACGTTAATGCAAAACTGTGTCAGTAACACAGATTTCAGAAGATTTCATTATGTCATTAAAATTGCAGTCACATTCAGTGCAGTCTTAGCTGATTTCATGACGGTGGATTTTTTCATGTATAGGTATCATCCTCTGGTACCTTAATCCTCCATTGTTTTTGCCATCACACTTGAGCATTGATGATAAATATGTATCGGATCTCCTCTGCAATATATTGAATTGTATACAAGACCTCAAAACAGCTGACACATCAACCTATCCAGCTGTGGTTTCTTTGAAAAGACTAGTCACAGCTGTTGGTGTTTTTTATACATTCTCATAAAGTTGACAAAAACTGCTTATACAGTGGTGCTATGCTGTCTTTATTTTCATCTTTAAGTTTAGCATATGGTGACTGTTTCAAATTCATGTGATTCTCAAGTTTATGAATAAAATTATTACGAAATAATAAGTACAATAACACAATATTTTTTGTTTAACTTTAATTCAGAGTCTATAGTTACTACCAAACCACCATTGCCGGTACCAGCCTACTCCCCCAGCCAGACAACCCACTCCTCCTATATGCCTATAGTCAGACCCACCCACGCCAATAAGGAGCTCCCCTCCTGAGGCAAGAGCAGATACCTCTGTGGTAAGGAAAAGAAGAAGAAGTTCTTCACAGGAATGGTTCATCAGTTTTTCTACAGAGCAGACCAGACGGTTTGATATGTAACAGGAAACTAATGACCGGATGGTGGCTGTTGCCGAGGAGAGGAACGACCTACTCAGGCAGCTAATTTCAGCACTGACAAACAAGGACTAAATATATGAACAAAGTGTGTGGATGATGTTAGTTTTTCTTGCAAATTTGTTTTGTTAACATAGTGTCTTTTTTAATTTGAACTTTTGTTATTTAATTGTAAGCTCTCCATGTAATTCGGACGTTGTTTAGTGGGTTGGTACAGAACAATTTACAAATTCTGACTGCTAGTTTTTAGCTCACCTGACCAAATTTTGAATTCATTTTTGTCTTGTACGGGATAAATCATTTACCATGAATTTCTATTTCAGTTGAACTACAAAGTTTCACCACCCCAACTGCCTAATACATATCTTCATTCTGTAACATTGTGAGTACAATATAACATAACTGCACATGGTTGTGTACTATATTATCAAACAACTTATTGTAAAACTGTTGTGGGTGTATATAGTGTAAATGGACTTGTCACATATGGAGACTGATCAATAGCGTGTGCCCACCGCGACGTCGATACACACGTTGTCGTTTGTATGATCTGAAAAGAGTAAGCTTCGATTCATCAGTGAACAGCACACGTCGCCACTGAGCGAGCCGAAACAGCCATTGCATACGACGTTTACGTCGTCTGGGCGTAAGTGGCGGGCCAACGTACGGACGTGGTGGCGTTAAACCTACCTCCCGCAACCGACTTCTGACCGTCCTAGGACTCGCCTGACGCCCATGAGTGCCGATCACGTCTCTCGCCGTCTCCACAGCGGTCTTAAATCTGGTTCGGAGGTGTGATAGACGTATATCTCTATCTTGACGTTGCGTCGTAACCCGTGGACGTCCGGGCCTAGGACGGTCAGTCAATCTTCCGGTTGCCCTGAGGTGCTGAAACAAGCGAGATATCATCGTTTCATGCACCCCAAACTGCTGGGCGACATGACGTTGCGAAAAGCCATGCAAAAGCAGAGCAATAGCTCTACCTCCATCAACTTCTGATAAGCGCACCATTTTGCCTCCTTATCGTTTTGATCTGATTTTGTGTGCAGTCGATGTGATTGATTTTAAAGTTTGATTTGGTATGGTTTTCAAATCAGTACAACGTGGAACTACCCGGGTTGCACATTTTTTGCGATCTTCGGATGCATAAATATTGTGTCGCACGAGATCATGCTTGACCGAAATTTACTACACTGTACTCGAGACAGTATACCAAGGTCACTGCGTGTGAAATTTAAGTAAATTTGGTTCATCCATAAAAAGTTATGAAACCAAAACCGAACTTGCGTTTTTTTATTTCCGCTAGTATACAATGTATAAAAAAAACCTACATGTATGTATCTTTAAATTATGTATATTCCAATCACAAACTTACTAAATAAGAGTTTGTTCCCCACAGTTGTAATGTAAAAATAACCCACATTTTAGCTCGGGACCATTTATATAATACGCTAAACACCACACATTGGAAAGGTATTTGTCAATGTGTTTTCCTGTTAGGCATAGAATAGCTCTAGCTAATTTCAGATGTTGGGTTGCACCAATAAGAATTGAAACTGGACGTTACGAAAATATTGCTGCTAATAATAGACTTTGTCAAATTTGTAATACAAATAGCATAGAGACTGAATTACATGTACTGTTGCATTGTCCTGCTTATGATAGTATCAGATATGAATTGTTTAATGCATGCTATGATAAATAATATCACTTTTACAAATCTCACAGATGTTGAGAAACTTATATATATTCTCTCCAACAATGACATTGTTAAATTTTCCACCAAAACCTGCGTTATGATTTTACAATTGGGGGAAAGTATTTTATATAGATAATTTATTATTACATTTTATTACATTACTGACAACTTTTTACAAAACTGATAGATAGTCATTCTTATGTTTTTTTATGTAAATATTTCCTTTTAAGTCACACGATTATACATGCAGTTTAAAAAGAAATATTTATGTTAATAGTTTGGCTACACGATAGTGTTATAATATATCGTATAAAGTTTGTATAATTTTATGTATGAGGTGTATGCTTGTATAATCTCTTATAATTCTTATTTGAATGGCTTTGTGCAATGTTTTATGTTTGTTATAGTCTTTACTATATGTATATCTATGTTTTGTACAAAGATGAAATGACTTTAAAAAATCAGGTAATCAAGATTGCCAATCGATATGGGCTTTCACACTATTATCCTTGTCAATTGAAGACTGTCATGATATTGTCTTTGATGATATGCGGGCGATAATTACGGGTTATAATTACAATAACATGTAGTTATCACAACTTATTTACACCACACAAATGAAAATTAAAATGACTTAAAAATCACCATTAGCATACAATGACTTATTTTTACACTAAGGATTCATATATGATTACATCGATTGCAGGTGATCCAGGCCATTGTCCGTATCCTACCGTCTACCCATCTAGACATCGAGGCCAGTATCTGACAGGGGCTAAGAGACGTCTTCAATTATCCTGACATACGAGGATGTGCCTTCCACTTCGGTCAGGCCTTATGAAGAAAAACCCAAGAGTGTGGACTGCAGGTATTATATTCATTTAACTTAATAATAATGCTTATGCCAATGATGATGCTAATGCTAATTCTAATGATGATGATGATGCTGCTAATGATACAGATAATGAGCCAATGATAATGATGATATATATAGTACAATATAGTACAATATATAATATAATGTTCATATTGTGTGCAATGTGAAACTGTCTACAGTAGCAGAGACTCAATATATATACTCATGCGGAAGATCTACGCGCTGCATCTCCTGCCAACAAACGACATACCATCGGCCTTAAATCATTAACAAGAACGACGCCAGAGACACACGACTCGACGCCTTCATCCACTACGTCCATACTACGTGGGTGCGTAGTGAGATGTGGCCGGTCACTTCATGGTCAGTGTACGGACGGTCCATACGTACGAACAACGACGTGGAGGTTGGCACGCACGCCTCAATCGCCGTTCCAAGAAAGGTAATCTCCCCTTCTACCTGCTAGTGGAACTGATATACCGGTAAGCCAAGGACAGCCTCACACAGTGCAAACTGGTGAAAGAGGGGATGCTGCACCGACACCAACGACGAGCTGCAGCGATGACCCAGTGCGACTCATGAAACTGTGAACAGAGTACGTAGAGAATGAGCGATCTGCAAGCAGCCTCATGAAGGCTTGCGCCCGACTATACGGCCCGGTGTGAAAATGCTAGATTGAGTATTATGCTATGGATGGATATTGATTGATGCGCTATTGATTAAAAAAGTGAGTGTATATGGTGACACAGTTTGGTTGGTGTGATCTTGATTGGTGTTATATGTGTATTGATTAATGTGCTATAGATGGATATTGATTAATTTGCTATAGATGGATATTGATTAATGTGCTATAGATGGATATTGATTAAGTATGAATGTATATATGGCGACACTGTTTGATTAATGTGAACTTGATTGATGTCATATGCGTATTGATTAATGTGCTATAGATGGATATTGATTAATTTGCTATAGATGGATATTGATTAAAATATGAATGTATATATGGCGACACTGTTTGATTAATGTGAACTTGATTGATGTCATATGCGTATTGATTAATGTGCTATAGATGGATATTGATTAATGTGCTATAGATTGATATTGATTAATATCGTTGAGATAATTACGTTCTTTGAAGAGCCCAGCTCAGTACACGGAAGAAGAAGAAGATATGAGTGTCTGGTCCGAAATGTCCTGATACCAAATCAATGAGCATAAATCGTTACCGAAATCGTGCTACAACATTTGGAGAAAAGAAAGTCCCGAGTGCAATCAGTGATTTTAAAAAAGCACCAGTAACCAGCGTGACCTCTTTTTACGAAAGCATTGGAAAATACTTCGCCTCATTGAATTTACGTAACGTTGTGTGCGCCCAATGCTATTCCATATCGAAGGCCATTTACGACAGATGTTCGAAATGCTTGTGTATTGTGTTAACAAGCAATTTCCACGAGGGTTTTGACATCGATGTTTATACAACGGAATACCTCTATCCAATATCTACACAATGGTATATAAACATGTATCCAATGAATAACCGGTTTGTAGAGGTGTGTCATTTGAATTTGACCACTGTTGGAAAAAGTAGTCGGAATACGAATAGCCAATACTGAAGATAGTCTGTCTAATATAAAAGTTATTAAATAACATTCCATAAATACCCACTTCTTTGAAGGGGGCATGGCAAACTCGCGCCGATGAAACTTTTATTATGTGTCCTGAAATTTACGGCTTTCACCGTGAATATTTGGTCTTTTTCGAGGGATATTAAATAACTTATTAATTTGCATATCTTGTAATTTGCATTAATATATCAATTCAACGAATTTCCTTGTATCCTTGCTCTTTGAAAATCCATGTATTTCTTCTACATGTTGTATAGAATAGATTATTGTTTGCTATAAACATTGTAATATGTTTTATGCAATAAATGATATTGTATTGTATTGTATTGTATAGCTAAAATTCTTGCTTCATTATGTAATTCCAACCACTAATTTGAAAGCGGTCAATATTTTTTCTCCGAATTCGCTTTTTCATATTCTGGTTTTAGTCAGTTGCAATTTATATATGAAATCATCAATATGTCTGCATTTTGAGGGATCAATATTGTTACGTCCGAGCGCTAAGCCGATTGATATGAATAAAGAAAAACGAGAACACAATTTCTCCGTCAGGATGTCGTCCATATATATATATTTCTGGACATGTAGAATCTAGATATTATTATAACTAAACACAATTTAGAATGACAACCTTTAAATATGATTTAAAGTACTTAATGAACCAGGTTCACTAATACGAACCTTATAAATATGTCATACAGTGTACGTTAATATTACACCTAAACCAGGTGACTGCTAAGTAGAGGCGCTCAACCAACGCCCGAATGAATCCCCGATTTCAATTCAGTCCCGCCTTATATACTCTTTGCGAGATGCCCACGTGACTGAATTGACTAATGAAAAGATGCAGCATCAATGTAAATCATGCATTAACCAATCAAAGAATGCAGCAATTCTGATTGACCAATCGACAAGTGCAGCAGCGTACCTAATTTGCATATCAAAATGGCTGACATGAACGCTGGCCGCTATGACGGTTTATGTTATTTTAGTAAATATCTAAACAAACAATTATGGAATAAATATGTGTGATATACAGTATAAAAGGCGGGATTCGTTCATATATGGGTCATTACTGTGATTAACTTATTCATGGAGAAAGGACGTTTACAAATGTCTGAATCGAGGTATGTTTAACTCAAGATGTCAGACCAATACGGCAATAGCGAGATGGAACGGAATGGGAATTGGCATAATAATAGGTAAGTATGTATTTATCTTAAGATGTAAGGCTAGCTCGTAAGAGGAAATTTAGGGACTACTGTGCGGGAGTGTATATAAGGAAAGGTCAAGGTAGTGAGGATAGTTCACCTGCCGGGAATAATCGTCACATCCAGAATGGACGTCATTGATAAATATGACGAGTTAACAAGTAAGTTGTATTACAAAATACAAATGGACCTTAATGCACGTCCATTACACTCCCCAGCCTTCAAAAATAAAATTCTCCTGAATTTGGAACTAACTGATAAGAAAGTTAACTGAATCTCAAAAAAAATCGTTAAAAACGACATACAACCTCTACATAGAAAGTTGCATAAAGGTAAGAACATTAACATACATCAAAATACATCAAAACAATAGCAATCTCCAACAAATGCCCACATTCAATAAATTAACCATTCCGAACATAGTAACATTAACATACATCAAAACAATAGCAATCTCCAACAAATGCCCACATTCAATAAATTAACCACTCCGAACATAGTAAATTACATGCTGTAAACATAGTTACTGGAACCAATATTACTTATACATTTTAGCTACATACATATGCACTTTAAAAACATACATAAGTAAAACAACAACATACATACAACAAATGTTAAATAAATGTCACTTCTAACATTAATGTTACATCAATATTGATTTAAAGATAAAAATCCATGGATTCAAAAATTTCCAGTTTTGACATGTAATTCGCTGATCATTGACAACCAGGCAACATTACATTGTAAATCATATATTATAAATGCTTTTACGTACTATTCATGAACATAACTGTAATAAACATGAATCACTTCTCATAGTATTTACAAAGGAAATGAGTCCAATTTAATGTTCATAAACATAGAACAACATATCTATATTTTGCAGTATCACCCGACAACGTCACCGAAGATGTCTACAGAATCCATGGACAAATGTTCAAACAAATATCAGCACAGGTGGAATATCACATGTGGACTATATAATGATTGTATTTTGTAATACTGACAAGGAGTTGAACTTGAAGCACCAGCACATAAACAGGCACAGTTTGTCGCACTGGCCATCACCACGTGGAGAAGTCACTGATAATCATCCATAAGCATAACAAAGAAAAAAAACCGGACTGGCATGACCATTTACTCATGGTATGAAAGTCTTACTATTTAAAATTCATACTTGTTTAGTATAAATAACTAAACACAATTTAGAATATATCAAGACATCCACTTGAAAGACACTCAAAGTTGACTATATGTCGCCCTTGGTTATATATTACTACTGTCAAAGCAGTGTATAGATATGTTATTAGATACAGTTACTAGATTCTAAGACCAATAGAACTACATTGCTCTATTAGCTTGTCATTTTCAATGGATCTCATCATTGATGCTACTTCCATCATATGTAGCCATTTTTCATCTTTGAAATTTCCTAAAGCTGTACTACGTAACGTTGCATAGGTATTGAATCTTCCTAAAGTAACAGAATCCTGTTTTGATGTGGGCAGTTTAGACTTTGGTAAAACCAAAAAGTTAAATAGTTCCATAAGTTCAGTTCTGTCAATGAGTTGGAGGTTTACTTTCCTCTGTTGTAGGATCGACATAGCTGTGAATTCCACTTGAAGCGTTTTCTGGTCAGGGGATAATTTCTTCCAATTTGATGGTGGCCATTTTATGGTAAAATCTGATTCATGAAGGATTACAGATTCATCCTCGTCCCACTGACGTCTGGCAGGAGGGAACAATGGCATAGCCCCTTTAACGAGCAACTTGTGAGCTCTTGATAATAAACTTGGACGTTTTGGAATGGTCCAAGCCAGTTGATCCGAGTAACTACTGGAAATGACGGGACTCGGTTTCTTGAATATTTCAGATGATGTCTTAGTTGACGATGTACTGGAAGAGGCAAGATTTGAGGATGCCCTTGTAGGTAAACAAGGTGACAACAAATTTAATAGTTCTGCAGACAATCCGCAAGACGTAGTAGGCGGCAACAAACTAGAAGATACACTAGCTGTAGACATAGAAGAAGAGTGACTAGTTGCCAATAAACTAGACTCTAAACTTGAAGATACATTTGTTGAGGATGCAATACAGTGCTCACTAGTAGACGGTATACTAGGAGATGTAATAATCGCAGGTTTACAATTGGATACAATAGTGGTCGGAACATTGGAAGGGACAACTACTGGACTACATTCTTCTGTTGTTTCTTCGTCCGTACATAGGTAGGGGGCACCAATGAGCAGTTGGTCTGGGTATCCTAGTTTAGTTGGTGAACTAGGGAGGGAATACACTCGTTCATCTAGAAGAGGAGTCTGAGCACCAGTTGGAACATATTTGGTGGCAATAAACTCAGGTGGTTCAAAAGTTTTTAAATTGATAAAATGGCTGACTTCAATACCAAGATATCGAGCTAATTCCTCCATGACATCCGACTGTACATTACTATTCGGTACTGCTAGGAAGTTTTGAGGACCGTGATTGGATGGTAGTCTTGCTAAACGTTTAGCTAACTTCCTCAATATAATAGGATGTTTGAAAATGTGATCCGACAAATCACTTCCAAAAGGAATGTCATTAATGATCCCTTCAACTTTGGAATGTCCCTGTTGTATTTCGATGTGAGTCATGTGTATCATACTCTTAACAGATTTAATATTAGTCCAAAAGGAACTGAATGGAGACTTTTTACCAAATATTTTCTCGTAGTCCTCCTTGTGCACAGCTAGTGGTAACATTTCCCGGGGACGATACGCTACATCCGGAACTATAATATCCGCATGGATTTTCATGTGTCTTTTCATATCGGCAGGACGACCAATCACTACCATGCATTTTGGACACTCCAATCTTAGTAACTTGTGTTGTCCATCCATATGTCTTTCAAACTGTCGCCTAGTTGGCAAAGTTGCCCGGCATAGCCAACACTTATGCATTCTGCAATAAGAACTAAAGTTTTAAATCTTTGTAAATAAGAAGCCGTTCAAAATATTAAATGTTACTTGTATATAGTTCTGTATATATTTAATCATCTATGTTATTACTTGTTCAAATGTTAAATTTTTACTGTTAGTATTATGTTAAAACAACACTTCTGCGTATGTTCGTCAGCATATATAACTAAATACATAAATCCATTTATTCTAAGAATAAACATTCACGATAAATAAAATGGTTGATCAGGCCCTCTTATTTATCAAACAGTGATACCACAATATCACAATACAAAGCAATGTTTCCAACACTACTTTCGGCGATACACATTTCGCACAAACGGGGTTAATTTCCCCTCACATATTTAGTTATTATGCTTTCTGCAACACAGAAGAATGGTACTATTTTTTTTTATTTATTTACTTTTTATGATGAAATGACTACTTTGTTGAACCACACAGGTGTATGAGAACCTCGATAGGGTAACAACCTATCTATGTCACAAACCTTCGGTTTAAGTTTAAGTCCACATTTAATCACGTAGGTTATATCGTCTAACTTTCTTGTTATAATGAAGGGACCTTTCCACTTGGATGTTAGTTTGGCACATACACCTATTCGTCTAGTCGGATTATATAACCAGACTGGTTGTCCTGTCTGGAAAGATCGTTTCCTAGCTTTTATGTCGTAATGTCTCTTTTGATAAGTTGTATTCTTCTTAAGATTTTTACGAGCTATGTCATGAGCTTTTGTTAAAGATTCCTTAAGATTATCACAATATGAACTGGTTTCTACTTTGGGATCTGTAGTTGGTGAACCAACCATAACTTCAACAGGCAGAGTGACATTTCGGCCTAACATCATTTTATTTGGAGTGATTCCAGTAGAATTATGAACTGAAGCACGGTATGCCATGAGTAATTGTGGAAGATACACGTCCCAATTTTGTTGATCTTCTTCACAATACATTGTTAACATTGTCTGCATGGTCCTGTTAAATCTTTCAGGCATGCCATTACTCTGTGGCCTCAAACTACTTGTATGAATTTTGTCAATTTGCAGTAAATCACAAACTTATTGGAACAATTTAGACTCGAAGTTAGTTCCTTGATCACTTAATATTTGTAAGGGAGTGCCAAAACGACATATGAATTCGTTAACTATAACATTAGCAACAGTCTTGGCCTCTTGGTTGGGAATTGGAAACGCTTCTGTCCACTTAGTAAAACAGTCAACTAACACAAGTATATATTTGTTTCCTTTTGGGGTTATAGGTAAAGGTCCCATGATATCTATTGCAATTTTTTCCATAGCATTACCTATGACAAAATGACACATCGGAGCCTTAGCAGCAGCATTAGATTTCCGAGCTGTACATTTATCACATGCACTACAATACTTTAAAATGTCATCCTTCAATCCAGGCCAGTAAAATGACTGTTTTATTCTACGTAAGGTTTTATCAGTGCCCAGATGACCGGCTGATGGAATGTCGTGCGAGAATTTATAACTTTATTTTTATTTGACGTTGGAACAATGAGCAGATAATCTTCATTTCCATTTTCGGTATCGAGAAATGTTAGGTATAATACATCATTAATAAGGATAAGTCGATCCCATTGTCGCCATAATGTTTTGAGGAATGATTGACCACTAGATACATGGTCCCATCTTGGTCTCTCTCTGTTATTTTCTTTCGCAGAAGTATATTTGAATCATTCCGTTGGGCAGTTTTCATATTATCAGTTGTCCATGTAGAAAAGTTTGAGTTTGATATATAGGGAACTTGAATCGAACGTACAGCTAAATTTGTATTGTCAACACTGTTGTGATCACATTCGTCATCACTATAACTCAGTTAAGATAAGTCGACAGTAAACACGACCATACCCACTTTCCAATACATGTAATGCAGCTTACGGTCATTATCATGCCTATTATCTTCAGGATTAGTATTAAACTTTGATGAAATATCGCTCGAAGTAGACAGTAGCGATAGCTCAATTGGTAGCGCTTCTGACTAGTAACTTCGACCAACAGATAGGATGTGAGTTCGAGACACATTCCTGTCTCCCATTTTTTATGGACAATATGAATTTTTATCCATTACTCTGTGCTTATCAATTACTTGTTGTTTGTCTTTTCTGTATGTTTATTTTTGTTTTGTTTGTTATCGTCTAATTGCTTTGTCATTAAATCAAACGTGTTTAATGATGGCTGTAGCGTCGTCGTTAAAATATTCATTTCAACCCTTACGTTTTTCGAAGTAGCCATAGCAACTTTGTTCCATATACTGTGAGTATGTACCGATACATGTACATTTAAATCTACTGCCTGATGATATTGTGCACTTTAAAAATCATGAACCATTTCGTTATTAGTGAATAGCTTATAAATACACATGCTATACAATATTTTTAATTAATGATATTCGAGCGATCATTAGTTCGTATAAGTCGTGTAAGTACAACTTTAAATGACTAACGAAATATATAATATTGTAATGAAAAAAACAACGACCTCCCGATGGTCTCGAACTCGGACCCAAAACTAAAAAGCTTAATTAGCACTGTAGGGCGCGGACTTGTTACCATCTGAGCTATCACGGCAGTTAGTTTAATGAAATCAATATCACAATAAATAGTTTTGCTTGTTATTTGATTTAACTATTTTGATAAATAAAGGTGGTCTAACCATGTAAACATTGCATGACGTCACTCTCAACTTATCATGGTATACTTATAGCCATTTCATTATTTCGACTCTCTTGCCTAGCACAAACTTTACATGGACGTCTTGACATTGCATCTGCATTAGAGTGTTTGAGGCCAGGCCGATGTTTAATTGTTAAATTGTATGTCTCTAGCTCTTGCACCCAACGAGCAATTTGGCCAGAAGGTTGTTTTAATTTCTTTAACCAACTGACAGCAGAGTTATCAGTTCTTACCAATGTATTTTGTCCATACACGTAATGATGAAATGTTCTTAATGCAAATAAAACAGCCAGAAGTTCCTTTCTACTTGTACAATAGTTGAGTTCATGCTTGTTAAGTCCTTTGCTCATGTAAGCAATTACTCTTTCATAGCCACCCTGTACTTGGGAAAGAATTGCACCGGTGGAAAAGTCGCTAGCATCTGTGTCAATTATGAATTTTTCATCTGGTATAGGATATGCAAGGATGGGTGTAGTTGTAAGGGCAACTTTCAATTGATCGAATGCACTTTGTGCTTCTTCTGACCAAACAAATTTAGTGTTTTTTTCACAAAGTTTATGTAGTGGTTTAGCAATTTTCGCAAAACCTTCAACAAATCTCCTATAATAGGAAGCAAGACCTACAAAACTCCTTACTTGTTTGATAGACTTGGGTGCTGGCCAGTTTTTAACAGCACTTATCTTTTCTGGATCAGTCGAATCTCCCTTTTCTGATACGATATGTCCTAGAAACTTTGTTTCTGTTTGGAAAAATGAACATTTTGAAGGTTTTAGTTTTAGATTTGCCTCTAGTAAGCGTTCAAATATATTGGATAGTCTTTGGAGACCTTCCTCCACAGTTTTTGCTGTAGATATAATATCGTCCATATATACCACCAGTTCTACCCATTGCAAACCCCTCATAACATCCTCAATTACACGCTCGAACGTGGAAGGTGAATTGACGAGACCAAATGTCATCACCGTCCATTGATATAAACCAATTGATGTGGCAAAAGCAGTTTTCTCCCGGTCTTCTGGTGCCATCCCTATCTGCCAGAAACCAGAACACATATCCATGGTACTAAACCATTTTGAATTGGCAAGGGCATCAAGACAAACATCTGTTTTGGGTAGAGGGTATGCGTCTTTGATGGTGAGATCATTAACTAATCGATAGTCGACACAATATCTAATACTATTGTCTCTTTTGGTCACCATGACAACGGGGCTACTCCATGGGGATTTAGACGGTTCAATAACACCTTTTTCTAGCATATTCTTAATTTCTGTACGCTCAACTTCTCGTTTTGCCAGGGGTAGACGTCTGGCTGGTTGTTTTACTGGGAGGGCCTGTCCAGTGTGGATCTTGTGTTGAATTCGGTCATATTGACCTAAATCATTTGCATCTTTTGCAAAAACATTTTTGTATTTAATAAGCAGTTTGATCAGTTGTACACTTTCATTATCATCCAATTGTTTAGAACTACGATCAAACAAATCTTTTAAATGTTCTGGTAGATCGGATCTGGAAGGGGTATATGAATTGTCAACTTCACTTGTGATTTTTATTGAACGAATAGCTTCTTCTTTTTGAACTATTTGATGAATGTCTGTATATGGCTCACATGTGCCTAATTGTTGCTTTGCATACAACGTAACAGAATCATCGGAACAATTTACATAGTTCACACAAATGTCACTACTACTAGTGTTAATTATACCGGGAATCATTGTAGACATACCGGTGCTATTCTTTGAATAAATAGGTTCAGCTAAGCCAAAATTTGTCAATTTTTGACTATCTGGTAAATCAACATGTAACCAAACAGCTGTGTTAGTAGGTACTACAGTGGTTCTGCGAACTACAACCCTGCATGACAATACTTTTGATGAGCCAATATTACACTGTATTTTTTTTACATTGGTTTTTATCACACCAGTTTTGTAATTAATGTTTTCTGCATACTTGAGTAGAAAGTCTTGACCTATTATTCCGTCTTGAGAAATGTCACAAACAAGGACAGTCAAATTAAAAGTATGGTTTCCTAAGTTTATCTCAATGTTGGTTAAACCATGAGTATTGATGCGATTTGTACTAGCATCAAAAACTGGAGTATTAAATGGAGTTAATATGTTTTTATCACCATTTGCCAAGTCTTGATATAATTTACTTGACACTATAGAACAAGTTGAGCCGGAGTCGATCAAAAGTTCAACTTGACTTTGACCAATAAGGCCAACAGTATAAAATCCATTGTCCCAGCTCTTGTCATTAATTATACCAGTTCTAATAAATTTGGAATCCTCTTTAGGCCTTGTAGTATCATTGCCTTCTGTCGACCCATGGCCTACTGTGTCGACTTCGGGTCGTTTCCCTGATTCACAACTGAGTGGTTGTATTCATTCGGGCGCTGATAATCACGACTACTTATAATAATCATTTCTAGACGGACAATTCCGGTATAAGTGATCTGTGGCATTACACTTGAAACAACGGCGCGGTTTCTTAACCTCAGGATTCTGCTGGTCAGCAGTGGAACGAACTAGAGCTAGACTTTCTAGCCGCTCTAGACGGGAATCAACAGTGTTGAGCAATGTCTCAATTTTGGGGTCTAGACCAGATGTGTCAATTGCTCGAACTATGTTACGTGTTGGTTTAGACTGATCACCAACAATTGCTTCATATTGGTCAATTATACAAGCTGCCTCATTTATGGTTCGGCAATTACGCTCGATACATCTACATTTCATTTCAACGGGCAACAACTTATATAGCTGATTGAGGGCAATCGCCTCCTGCGCTCTAGTGTCTAATTGTGCATATGCTTTTCTTGTTAATTGCCGTAGGTCATCACAAAGAGCAACAACATTTTCACTAGGCCGCCGCTGACGATTTTCTAACATATTTAGATACTTTGTTGCATGCAGACTGCCACCAAATCGCTGCTTCATTCGTAAAACTAATACTTCATTATCACGACGCTCATACTCGTCCAGGCTCATATAAAACTGTCGAGCCAGACCTCGAAAACTAGAGGCTAAGTAGGGGAGACCGGGGCACAATGTTACACGGGGTAAAGTGTTACGTTTAAATTTTCAAACAAATGACGTTATTTATTACATCATAACCATTGTAGTTTAAAGTACTTTTGGTGTAGCCATTTTATCTGATCGGTCGTGGACATTTCCAGTCGATAATAAAGTATCAGTGATAAGTCAACGCATATCCGGTTATGTAAGTAAATTTTCATAAATTTGGAAAATATCGATTTCCTTTAAATTCATGACTTTGCTGATAATTTAGCTTATATGTTACATTAGGGTACGTTATAGGCATGACGTCGCAGAATGAATCGTGATCCGGTCTACCTTGGTTTTTACCCAAGGATGTTTGTATTTCCATCAGATTGTTAGGGGCAATGTGTTACATGATACCCGGGGCATAGCGTTACAATGTAACACTATGCCCCGTGTACATGCCAACATATATCTAGCTACAGAAAACTACCACTGAATATTTGTAAACTTACGTTTAATATGTTTTACTGTTGATAACGTATAGATCTACTTTTAACTTAACATTAAATTATCATTATTCAATAGAGATCTCAAGTACAAATAATTAGATCGAGTAGATCTGTCAATTATTGTCTTTGTAGAATGGTTCGAAACTAAAAAAGAAAACACCGCCATGAACGTTCATGCAGATGTCATTAAAGGGGGATTTAACGATGTAGTATATATGGACAAAGTATCCGATCAGTTGCCAAACAGATTAAAATCAACCCCATGACATCAAAAAGCAAATAAATATGGAACTGATAATTTTGATAGCTTCTCAGATCGATATTTTGAGCCAGTTTTAACAGATGCCCATGAGAACATGTTGCAACGTTATCTAAAAACTGCACGTAATGTGTATTTTGGTCTGAGCCCCAATGAAGTCCGTGTCTTAGCCTTTCTCATCCGGGGTTGGGACTGTATATGGCGGAGATACAGAACATGTGTGATATGTTTAAAATACTGATAGTGTTAACATGATGATGATTTGGTTTATATTTAACTTATGGCGATATACTTCACCGGATGTTGGTACAGTTTGTATCATGTTGGTACCAGTTTACGTGCTGTTAGTACAGCCAACTGATGTTGATACAGCTTATGTGATGTTGGTACAGCTTACCTGCTCTTGGTACACCTTACCTGCTCTTGGTACAGACTATGTCATGTTGGTACTGCTTACCTGATGTTGGTGCAACTTACCTGATGTTGGTACTGCTTATCTGATGTTGGTACAGTTTATGTCATGTTGGTACTGCTTACCTGATGTTAGTACAGTTTATGTCATGTTGGTACTGCTTACCTGATGTTAGTACAGTTTATGTCATGTTGGTACTGCTTACCGGATGTTGGTGCAACCTACCTGATGTTAGTACAGTTTATGTCATGTTGGTACAGCTTACCCGATGTTGGTACAACTTACCTGATGTTGGTACAGCTTACCTGATGTTGGTACAGCTTACCTGGTGTTGGTACAACTTACCTGGTGTTGGCACAGTTTGAGTCATGTTGGTACATATTATGTCATGTTGGTACAGCTTACCTGATGTTGGTACAGTTTATGTCATGTTGGTACAGCTTACCTGGTGTTGGTACAGCTTACCTGATGTTGGTACAACTTACCTGGTGTTGGTACAGCTTACCTGATGTTGGTACAACTTACCTGGTGTTGGTACAGCTTACCTGATGTTGGTACAACTTACCTGGTGTTGGTACAGCTTACCTAATGTTGGTACAACTTACCTGGTGTTGGCACAGTTTGAGTCATGTTGGTACATATTATGTCATGTTGGTACAGCTTACCTGATGTTGGTACAGTTTATGTCATGTTGGTACATCTTATGTCATGTGGGTACAGCTTATGTCATGTTGGTACATCTTACCTGATGTTGATACAACTTACCTGGTGTTGGTACAGCTTATGTCATGTTGATACAACTTACCTGGTGTTGGTACAACTTATGTCATGTTGGTACAGCTTATGTCATGTTGATACAACTAACCTGGTGTTGGTACAACTTATGTCATGTTGGTACAGCTTACCTGCTCTTGATACAGTTTATATTGTATTGGTACAGTTTATGTCATGTTGGTACAGTTTATGTCATGTTGAGACATATTATGTCATGTTCGTACAGCTTATGTCATGTTGGTACAGATTATTTCATGTTGTTACATCTTATGTTATGTTAGTACAGCGAATGTCATGTTGGTACATCTTATGTCATGTTGATACATCTTATGTCATGTTGGTACATCTTATGTCATGATAGTACATCTTATGTTATGTTGGTACAGCGAATGTCATGTTGGTACATCTTATGTCATGTTGGTAAAGCTTATGTCATGATGGTACATCTTATGTCATGTTGGTACATCTTATGTCATGTTGGTACAGCTTATGTTATGTTGGTACAGCGAATGTCATGTTGGTACATCTTATGTCATGTTGATACATCTTATGTCATGTTGGTACATCTTATGTCATGATGGTACATCTTATGTCATGTTGGTACATATTATGTCATGTTGGTACAGATTATGTCATGTTGATACAGATTATGTCATGTTGGTACAGCTTATGTCATGTTGGTACAGCTTATGTCATGTTGGTACATCTTATGTCATTTTGGTACATCTTATGTCATGTTGATACAGCTTATGTCATGTTGGTACACCGAGTGTCATGTTGGTACATCTTATGTGCTGTTGATACAGCTTATGTCTTGTTGGTACAGCTTATGTCTTGTTGGTACAGCTTACCTGGTGTTGGTACGGCTTACCTTATGTTGAAACAGTTTATGTCATGTGAGTTCAGCTTACCTCATGTTGGAACAGCTTACATGGTTCATCTGTGGTCATAGGCGATGTGTTTTTCTTTGTTGAGACATTGAACTGTACTATTATATGCACTCAGTTTTATTTATTGTCATTAGTTACCATATGTTTTTGTTGAAAATTAAATATATTTATAGTGTAGCATTTTGCACCAAGGACTATAACACTTTGCCCCAAATCTTGGGGCAAAGTGTTACATATACTCGACAATTTCAACGAGTTCTAAATTGTAAATAAATAGTTTATTTATGTTATTAAATACATTTTATGATTAAATTTTCGTTGTTTATTATAGAAACCTTAGTTACATTGTTGTAAACGAGTTTATATTATCTATAATTTAAAATCTTTGAAAAATGTAACACTTCGCCCCGGTCTCCCCTACTATGGTAGTAGCCACGCAAGACACATGTCTATAATATGGTAGTAGCCACGAAAGTCACATGTCTATAATATGGCAGTAGCCACGAAAGTCACATGTCTATACTATGGTAGAAGCCACGCAAGACACATGTCTATAATATGGCAGTAGCCACGAAAGTCACATGTCTATAATATGGCAGTAGCCACGAATTTGAAAGTCACATGTGTATAATATGGTAGTAGCCACGCAAGACACATGTCTATAATATGGCAGAAGCCACGAAAGTCACATGTCTATAATATGGCAGTAGCCACGAATTTGAAAGTCACATGTCTATAATATGGCAGTAGCCACGAAAGTCACATGTCTATACTATGGTAGTAGCCACGAAAGTCACATGTCTATAATATGGCAGTAGCCACGAAAGTCACATGTCTATAATATGGCAGTAGCCACGAAAGTCACATGTCTATACTATGGTAGTAGCCACGCAAGACACATGTCTATAATATGGTAGTAGCCACGAAAGTCACATGTCTATAATATGGCAGTAGCCACGAAAGTCACATGTCTATAATATGGCAGTAGCCACGAAAGTCACATGTCTATAATATGGCAGTAGCCACGAAAGTCACATGTCTATAATATGGCAGTAGCCACGAAAGTCACATGTCTATAATATGGCAGTAGCCACGAAAGTCACATGTCTATACTATGGTAGTAGCCACGAAAGTCACATGTCTATACTATGGTAGTAGCCACGAAAGTCACATGTCTATAATATGGCAGTAGCCACGAAAGTCACAAGTCTATAATATGGTAGTAGCCACGAAAGTCACATGTCTATAATATGGCAGTAGCCACGAAAGTCACATGTCTATAATATGGCAGTAGCCACGAACGTCACATGTCTATAATATGGCAGTAGCCACGAAAGTCACATGTCTATGATATGGCAGTAGCCACGAAAGTCACATGTCTATAATATGATAGTAGCCACGAAAGTCACATGTCTGTAATATGGCAGTAGCCACGAAAGTCACATGTCTATAATATGATAGTAGCCACGAAAGTCACATGTCAATAATATTGTAGTAGCCACGAAAGTAACACGCCTATAATTATCAAATATGGCAGTAGCCACGAAAGTCACATATCTGTAATATGGCAGTAGCCACGAAAGTCACATGTCTATACTATGGTAGTAGCCACGAAAGTCACATGTCTATAATATGGTAGTAGCCATGAAAGTCACATGTCTATAATATGGTAGTAGCCACGAAAGTCACATGTCTATACTATGGTAGTAGCCACGAAAGTCACATGTCTATACTATGGTAGTAGCCACGAAAGTCACATATCAATAATATGGCAGTAGCCACGAAAGTCACATGTCTATAATATGGTAGTAGCCACGAAAGTCACATATCAATAATATGGCAGTAGCCACGAAAGTCACAAGTCTGTAATAATATAGTAGCCACGAAAGTCACATGTCTGTAATATGACAGTAGCCACGAAAGTCACAAGTCTATAATATGGCAGTAGCCACGAAAGTCACATGTCTATAATATGGCAGTAGCCACGAAAGTCACATGTCTATAATATGGTAGTAGCCACGAAAGTCACATGTCTATAATATGGCAGTAGCCACGAAAGTCACATGTCTGTAATATGACAGTAGCCACGAAAGTCACATGTCTATAATATGGCAGTAGCCACGAAAGTCACATGTCTGTAATATTGTAGTAGCCACGAAAGTAACACGCCTATAATATGGCAGTAGCCACGAAAGTCACATGTCTATAATATGGCAGTAGCCACGAAAGACACAAGTCTATAATATGGCAGTAGCCACGAAAGTCACATGTCTGTAATATTGTAGTAGCCACGAAAGTAACATGTCTGTAATATTGTAGTAGCCACGAAAGTAACACGCCTATAATGATTAAATATGATAGTAGCCACGAAAGTCACATGTCTGTAATATTGTAGTAGCCACGAAAGTCACATGTCTGTAATATTGTAGTAGCCACGAAAGTCACATATCTGTAATATGATAGTAGCCACGAAAGTCACATGTCTATAATACGGCGGTAGCCACGAAAGTCACATGTCTATAATATGGCAGTAGCCACGAAAGTCACATGTCTATAATATGGCAGTAGCCACGAAAGTCACATGTCTATAATATGGTAGTAGCCACGAAAGTCACATGTAACTCTACCTGGCTTGGCGACCATTCGAAACAACAGTAGCCTCCCTTCTTTCGAAATGGTGGAAATTAACAGCACGGATTTCCCCTTGATTTCAAAATGGTTGATATTCCGCGAAAATGGCAGTAATTTTTGACATCAGGGGACATTAATCATGTCTAAAATTACATCCATTTTGTAGTAAAGGGACATTACCCTCATTCATAATAGCGGCCATTTTAAAGGAGAGGGCATAATTCTACGTTCTAGGCGACCACTCGAAACAAAAGTAGCATCCCTTCTTTCAAAATGGTGGAATATTACAGCATGGATGACTTCCTCAGATTTCAAAATGGTGGATATTCCGCAGATATATCTGCTTTTTGACATCAGGGGACATCACTCATGTCTTAAATTGCATCCATTTTGAAATAAAGGGACATTACTCTCATTCATAATAGCGGCCATTTTAAAGGGGGGGGGGGGGGGGGCATAATTCTATGTTCTAGGCGACCATTCGAAACAAGAGAAGCCTCCCTTCTTTCAAAATGGCGGAAATTAACAGCATGGATTACTTCCCCTGATTTCAAAATGATGGATAGTTCGCGAACATTGTTACCATTTTGACATCAGGGGACATAAATCATGTCTTAAAATGCATCCATTTTGAAATAAAGGGACATTACACTCATTCATAAAAGCGGTCATTTAAATGCAGGAGGCATAACTCTACCTTGCTTGGAGACCATTCGAAACAAGAGTACCTCCATTCTTTCAAAATGGCGAAAATTTACAGCATGGATTACCTCCCCTGATTTCAAAATGGTTGATATTCCGCGAAAATGGCAGCCATTTTGACATCAAGGGACATAAATCATGTCTAAAATTGCATCCATTTTGTAATAAAGGGACATTACTCTAATTCATTATAGCGGCTATTTTAAGCAGGGGGCATAACTGTACCTTTTAGGTGACCATTCAAAACAAGAGTAGCCTCCCTTCTTTCAAAATGGTGGAAATTTACAGCACGGATTACTTCCCCCGATTTCAAAATGGTTGATATTCCGCGAAAATGGCAGCCATTTTGACATCAGGGGACATAAATCATGTCTTAATTTGCATCCATTTTGTAATAAAGGGACATTACTCTCATTTATAATAGCGGCCATTTTTAAGCAGGATGCATAACTCTACCTTGCTTGGCGACCATTAGAAACAAGAGCAGCCTCCCTTCGTTCAAAATGGTGGAAATTTACAGCACGGATTACCTCCCCTGATTTCAAAATGGTGGATATTCCACGAAAATGGCAGCCATTTTGACATCAGGGGACATAAATCATATCTAAAATTGCATCCATTTTGTAATAAAGGGACATTACTCACATTCATAATAGCGGCCATTTTTAAGCAGGATGCATAACTCTACCTTGCTTGGCGACCAATCGAAACAAGAGTAGCCTCCCTTCTTTCAAAATGGTGGAAATTAACAGCACGGATTACTTCCCCTGGTTTCAAAATGGTTGATATTCCGCGAAAATGGCAGCCATTTTGACATCAAGGGACATAAATCATGTCTAAAATTACATCCATTTTGTAATTAAGGGACATTACTCTCATTCATAATAGCGGCCATTTTAAGCAGGGGGCATAACTGTACCTTTTAGTCGACCATTCAAAACAAGAGTAGCCTCCCTTCTTTCAAAATGGCAGAAATTTACAGCACGGATTACTTCCCCCCATTTCAAAATGGTTGATATTCCGCGAAAATGGCAGCCATTTTGACATCAGGGGACATAAATCATGTCTAAAATTGCATCCATTTTGCAATAAAGGGACATTACTCTCATTCATAATAGCGGCCATTTCTGAGCAGGATGCATAAATCTACCTTGCTTGACCACCATTCGAAACAAGAGTAGCCTCCCTTCGTTCAAAATGGTGGAAATTTACAGCACGGATTACTTCCCCTGATTTCAAAATGATTGATATTCGGCAGCCATTTTGACATCAGGGGACATAAATCATGTCTAAAATTGCATCCATTTTGTAATAAAGGGACATTACTCTCATTCATTATAGCGGCCATTTTAAGCAAGGGGCATAACTGTACCTTTTAGGCGACCATTCAAAACAAGAGTAGCCTCCCTTCTTTCAAAATGGCGGAAATTTACAGCATGGATTACCTCCCCTGATTTCAAAATGGTTGATATTCCGCATAAATCATGTCTAAAATTGCATCCATTTTGTAATAAAGGGACATTACTCTCATTCATAATAGCGGCCATTTTTAAGCAGGATGCATAACTCTACCTTTTAGGCGACCATACGAAACAAGAGTAGCCTCCCTTCTTTCAAAATGGTGGAAATTTACTGCACGGATTACTTCCCCTGATTTCAAAATGGTTGATATTCCGCGAAAATGGCAGCCATTTTGACATCAAGGGACATAAATCATGTCTAAAATTGCATCCATTTTGTAATTAAGGGACATTACTCTCATTCATTATAGCGGCCATTTTAAGCAGGGGGCATAACTGTACCTTTTAGGCGACCATTCAAAACAAGAGTAGCCTCCCTTCTTTCAAAATGGTGGAAATTTACAGCACGGATTACTTCCCTCGATTTCAAAATGGTTGATATTCCGCGAAAATGGCAGCCATTTTGACATCAGGGGACATAAATCATGTCTAAAATTGCATCCATTTTGCAATAAAGGGACATTACTCTCATTCATAATAGCGGCCATTTTTAAGCAGGATGCATAACTCTACCTTGCTCGGCGACCATTCGAAACAAGAGTAGCCTCCCTTCTTTCAAAATGGTGGAAATTAACAGCACGGATTACTTCCCCTGATTTCAAAATGGTTGATATTCCGCGAAAATGGCAGCCATTTTGACATCAGGGGACATAAATCATGTCTAAAATTGTATACATTTTGTAATAAAGGGACATTACTCTCATTCATAATAGCGGCCATTTTAAAGCAGGATGCATAACTCTACCTTTCATGCGACCATTCGAAACAAGAGAAATGTCCCTTTATTACAAAATGGTGGAAATTAACAGCACGGATTACTTCCCCTGATTTCAAAATGGTTGATATTCCGCGAAAATAGCAGCCATTTTGACATCAGGGGACATAAATCATGTCTAAAATTGCATCCATTTTGTAATAAAGGGACATTACTCTCATTCATAATAGCGGCCATTTTTAAGCAGGATGCATAACTCTACCTTGCTTGGCGACCATTCGAAACAAGAGTAGCCTCCCTTCTTTCAAAATGGTGGAAATTAACAGCACGGATTACTTCCCCTGATTTCAAAATGGTTGATATTCCGCGAAAATAGCAGCCATTTTGACATCAGGGGACATAAATCATGTCTAAAATTGCATCCATTTTGTAATAAAGGGACATTACTCTCATTCATAATAGCGGCCATTTTTAAGCAGGATGCATAACTCTACCTTGCTTGGCGACCGTTCGAAACAAGAGTAGCCTCCCTTCTTTCAAAATGGTGGAAATTAACAGCACGGATTACTTCCCCTGATTTCAAAATGGTTGATATTCCGCGAAAATAGCTGCCATTTTGACACCAGGGGACATAAATCATGTCTAAAATTGCATCCATTTTGTAATAAAGGGACATTACTCTCATTCATTCATAATAGCGGCCATTTTTAAGCAGGATGCATAACTCTACCTTGCTTGGCGACCATTCGAAACAAGAGTAGCCTCCCTTCTTTCAAAATGGTGGAAATTAACAGCACGGATTACTTCCCCTGATTTCAAAATGGTTGATATTCCGCGAAAATGGCAGCCATTTTGACATCAGGGGACATAAATCATGTCTAAAATTGTATTCATTTTGTAATAAAGGGACATTACTCTCATTCATAATAGCGGCCATTTTAAAGCAGGATGCATAACTCTACCTTGCTTGGCGACCATTCGAAACAAGAGTAATGTCCCTTTATTACAAAATGGTGGAAATAAACAGCACGGATTACCTCCCCTGATTTCAAAATGGTTGATATTCCGCGAAAATAGCAGCCATTTTGACATCAGGGGACATAAATCATGTCTAAAATTGCATCCATTTTGTAATAAAGGGACATTACTCTCATTCATAATAGCGGCCATTTTTAAGCAGGATGCATAACTCTACCTTTTAGGCGACCATTCGAAACAAGAGTAGCCTCCCTTCTTTCAAAATGGTGGAAATTTACTGCACGGATTACTTCCCCTGATTTCAAAATGGTTGATATTCCGCGAAAATGGCAGCCATTTTGACATCAAGGGACATAAATCATGTCTAAAATTGCATCCATTTTGTAATTAAGGGACATTACTCTCATTCATTATAGCGGCCATTTTAAGCAGGGGGCATAACTGTACCTTTAAGGCGACCATTCAAAACAAGAGTAGCCTCCCTTCTTTCAAAATGGTGGAAATTTACAGCACGGATTACTTCCCTCGATTTCAAAATGGTTGATATTCCGCGAAAATGGCAGCCATTTTGACATCAGGGGACATAAATCATGTCTAAAATTGCATCCATTTTGCAATAAAGGGACATTACTCTCATTCATAATAGCGGCCATTTTTAAGCAGGATGCATAACTCTACCTTGCTCGGCGACCATTCGAAACAAGAGTAGCCTCCCTTCTTTCAAAATGGTGGAAATTAACAGCACGGATTACTTCCCCTGATTTCAAAATGGTTGATATTCCGCGAAAATGGCAGCCATTTTGACATCAGGGGACATAAATCATGTCTAAAATTGTATTCATTTTGTAATAAAGGGACATTACTCTCATTCATAATAGCGGCCATTTTAAAGCAGGATGCATAACTCTACCTTGCTTGGCGACCATTCGAAACAAGAGTAATGTCCCTTTATTACAAAATGGTGGAAATAAACAGCACGGATTACCTCCCCTGATTTCAAAATGGTTGATATTCCGCGAAAATAGCAGCCATTTTGACATCAGGGGACATAAATCATGTCTAAAATTGCATCCATTTTGTAATAAAGGGACATTACTCTCATTCATAATAGCGGCCATTTTTAAGCAGGATGCATAACTCTACCTTGCTTGGCGACCATTCGAAACAAGAGTAGCCTCCCTTCTTTCAAAATGGTGGAAATTAACATCACGGATTACTTCCCCTGATTTCAAAATGGTTGATATTCCGCGAAAATGGCAGCCATTATGACATCAAGGGACATAAATCATGTCTAAAATTGCATCCATTTTGTAATAAAGGGACATTACTCTCATTCATAATAGCGGCCATTTTTAAGCAGGATGCATAACTCTTATCTTTTAAGCTACCATTCGAAACAAGAGTAGCCTCCCTTCTTTCAAAACAGTGGAAATTTACTGCACAGATTACTTCCCCTGATTTCAAAATGGTTGATTTTCCGTGAAAATGGCAGCCATTTTGACATCAAGGGACATAAATCATGTCTAAAATTGCATCTTTTTTGTAATAAAGGGACATTACTCTCATTCATAATTGCGGCCATTTTTAAGCAGGATGCGTAACTCTACCTTGCTTGGCGACCATTCGAAACAAGAGTAGCCTCCCTTCTTTCAAAATGGTGGACATTTACTGCACGGATTACTTCCCCTGATTTCAAAATGGTTGATATTCCGCGAAAATAGCAGCCATTTTGACATCAGGGGACATAAATCATGTCTAAAATTGCATCCATTTTGTAATAAAGGGACATTACTCTCATTCATAATAGCGGCCATTTTTAAGCAGGATGCATAACTCTACCTTGCTTGGCGACCATTCGAAACAAGAGTAGCCTCCCTTCTTTCAAAATGGTGGAAATTAACAGCACGGATTACTTCCCCTGATTTCAAAATGGTTGATATTCCGCGAAAATAGCAGCCATTTTGACATCAGGGGACATAAATCATGTCTAAAATTGCATCCATTTTGTAATAAAGGGACATTACTCTCATTCATAATAGCGGCCATTTTTAAGCAGGATGCATAACTCTACCTTGCTTGGCGACCGTTCGAAACAAGAGTAGCCTCCCTTCTTTCAAAATGGTGGAAATTAACAGCACGGATTACTTCCCCTGATTTCAAAATGGTTGATATTCCGCGAAAATAGCAGCCATTTTGACACCAGGGGACATAAATCATGTCTAAAATTGCATCCATTTTGTAATAAAGGGACATTACTCTCATTCATTCATAATAGCGGCCATTTTTAAGCAGGATGCATAACTCTACCTTGCTTGGCGACCATTCGAAACAAGAGTAGCCTCCCTTCTTTCAAAATGGTGGAAATTAACAGCACGGATTACTTCCCCTGATTTCAAAATGGTTGATATTCCGCGAAAATGGCAGCCATTTTGACATAAGGGGACATAAATCATGTCTAAAATTGTATTCATTTTGTAATAAAGGGACATTACTCTCATTCATAATAGCGGCCATTTTAAAGCAGGATGCATAACTCTACCTTGCTTGGCGACCATTCGAAACAAGAGTAATGTCCCTTTATTACAAAATGGTGGAAATAAACAGCACGGATTACCTCCCCTGATTTCAAAATGGTTGATATTCCGCGAAAATAGCAGCCATTTTGACATCAGGGGACATAAATCATGTCTAAAATTGCATCCATTTTGTAATAAAGGGACATTACTCTCATTCATAATAGCGGCCATTTTTAAGCAGGATGCATAACTCTACCTTGCTTGGCGACCATTCGAAACAAGAGTAGCCTCCCTTCTTTCAAAATGGTGGAAATTAACATCACGGATTACTTCCCCTGATTTCAAAATGGTTGATATTCCGCGAAAATGGCAGCCATTATGACATCAAGGGACATAAATCATGTCTAAAATTGCATCCATTTTGTAATAAAGGGACATTACTCTCATTCATAATAGCGGCCATTTTTAAGCAGGATGCATAACTCTTATCTTTTAAGCTACCATTCGAAACAAGAGTAGCCTCCCTTCTTTCAAAACAGTGGAAATTTACTGCACAGATTACTTCCCCTGATTTCAAAATGGTTGATTTTCCGTGAAAATGGCAGCCATTTTGACATCAAGGGACATAAATCATGTCTAAAATTGCATCTTTTTTGTAATAAAGGGACATTACTCTCATTCATAATTGCGGCCATTTTTAAGCAGGATGCGTAACTCTACCTTGCTTGGCGACCATTCGAAACAAGAGTAGCCTCCCTTCTTTCAAAATGGTGGACATTTACTGCACGGATTACTTCCCCTGATTTCAAAATGGTTGATATTCCGCGAAGATGGCAGCCATTTTGACATCAGGGGACATAAATCATGTCTAAAATTGCATCCATTTTGTAATAAAGGGACATTACTCTCATTCATAATAGCGGCCATTTTAAGCAGGGGGCATAACTGTACCTTTTAGGCGACCATTCTAAACAAGAGTAGCATCCCTTCTCCCCTGCTTTAGATGTGGCAGAACTTCATAGGCGAGTTAGCCCCTTTGACAACTGGGGACACATAAGTCTAGCCCTATTTGGCCACCAATACTTGACAATCCATATATTATCCAAAGGCTGCTTCTTTTAATCGATGGCAGGCCTTGGTAGTCTTTTGTAACTTGCAACTGACTATCATACTTAACCGCTGTCATCAACTGTGGGTCAATACTTTCAATCATAGAATAAGCCATGTGATCGGTGAAAAACTCTTCATCTTATGATGAAGAAACCAATTAATGGTTTGTATTTGATCTATCAAAAATGTGAACTAAAACCCATAGATGATGGAGCAGTTAAGAGAATAGATCAGTCATGGATGTCAGTGGGTGGTTATAGTAAGTAGATAGCAATAAGTAAGACCAACAAGATGCAACAAATTATATCTGGTCACTTCTACGGACCATGGTCGTCCTTTATGGACAAAACAAACATAATATACAAGATTTCACAATGGAAAGTACATAAATTGTCTATTTTCTAACACAAAAGTCTTCTGGTCCATGTTGAAACATATCATTCATGCCTAATATGTCACTTTTTGTTATTTAATAACGTTCAAAAATAAACCATTCATTCTGGACAACCATTCATTCTGGACAACGATTCATTGACGGGACAAATGCACCAATTTGATAAAGTTGTTTGATGAGATTCATTCCATACCTGAAATATAAAAAAGTATGTTCTTAAAACTTTTTTATCAAAATTAGTCCACTTTCATGTCTCAACTTTGTCACAATTAACACAGCTATATCTCAAATAACAAAGTGGGTTAGGGTTAGGACCTTGTTTATTCGACAACCTTCTGTCCAAATACTATAATCGGAAATAAATATCAGGTCCTTATGTCTCTTCTTCTGAGCATCAAATTGAAATGGGCTATTTGAAACCAAGTATTACTTAAAATTTTGAACCGGATGAATTTGAATGAATGAGGTCCGACTGTAAATTACTATAGCTGTATTTAATTGCTAAGTGTATAAGTATCATGAGAAAAGCAAATTGAGCCAAGTCATTGCTGATGCCAAGGCATGATGGGAAAATATGTCTGCTTATTAAAATGCAAGAAACAACCTAGTACAATTATCATTCAAGACAAAATCCAACATTTTTCATCAAAACAACTATAGTTTGGTGATAATATTTAGCTACTTAAATGTCTAACTGACAGACTTGTCTTTAATGAATATCTTTCAAATAAATTTGGGAAATTCATTAGTGAACCCAAAGGGGTTCAAACCTATGACCCCTATGACGTCAGCACCTAGCACTGAAGAAACTGCAACCATACCCACTATGCCACCGAAGAAACCTCAAAAACGGTTATTCAAATGACGCTGATATGGTTGTCGTTACTTCAGTACATGGTATGTACGGTGTGTCTGACATCTTGAGATAATTTTCAGCTACTATTTTACTATAACTATTGTATAGAGAATACATTTCTGTATGTTAATAATTTAAGTTATAAAAGTGATGGCAAATCATCAATATACATTGTACATTACCTCTGACCATGACAATGGCATTAGTGTCTACATAGACTGAACTCAAAGGACATTTACAAAAGAACTCATCAAGAATGACTACTTGATTACGCGTAATTGCAAATGTCAGTATATGTACCAACTGTGTGTTAATCTACTAATGCAATAAATGTTTGTATTCTCGTTCGACAAACCATTCGGAGTATTTTCCGGTTAACTAGTTTACAAAATAACTGATTATTCCCATCCCTAATTATTCTACTACATGTATTTACTTTTTAAAGTAAGTCAGTCAATATTGTGGTTAATTAATCAACAAGCCCCAGTTATTTTTTACTGTAATCTCAGTGGCAAAGAATTTATCAAATTTGTGTTAATTTTCTCTATTATTATTTTTCCCCATCATTTTGTACAAGAAATTTTTTTGATAATAAACATATTTCTGTATTTTTAGCTTTGCTTTAATTTTAGTGTGAATCTGCAATCCATCAATGCCCACGGCCAGAGATTATAAACTTGAGATCAGTTGCTGTACTCAAAGCTTCTTTTCAGTCACAACTTATTTTGTCAAAGACTGGTAGATATTTTGTTAAATGTTTCAGTAACTTTTTAGGTTAATTATTTATGTTATATGGCAATTACTGCATGATCAATTATAAAACAACCCACCAAACAAGATTTGAAATCAATCTCAAGTTTTATAACCTCAGACAAAGGAGTTCATTTGAAATATTCCACTATTATTTGTCACAGTATTTGACCTTAGAAAGCCAGTCTTCTTTGAAGTGATGTCTAATGTTGGAAAATGTTCTTGAATGATCTTGAACAGAATGCAAGTTGTCTCCCTTTAATCAATTATTTGACATTTTGTTCAATATTTTATATTACCTTATTCAGTAAATCAACATGCAGCAACAACACAACCAAGTACACATACATGGCTTTGTGTAACACTACATGGATCATCATTGTCTTTTGATCCTGAAAAAGAAATCACAGATAAATAAGTTATGCCTATTTTTACAATGTAGTAGGCATTCACTGTAAAGATTGCCACGGTTTTGAGGTATGAAAACATCACATTGGAAAGTGACAGGTGAACAAATGATATCAGCCTTATACAGATGGACTCTAAGCATACTCAGCACTTGGCAACACCATCTGTCCCTGAATTTTAAAAAGACAACTCTACAGGTAGACAGTCTGATAATGAAGAAAATGAGACTTAAACCTATATACAGTAAAATCTCATTAATAAGACCACCTTTAGAACCCTTGAAAACTGGTCTTCTTATTGATATGGTCATAATATCGAGGTTGAACAAAGAGCAAAACAGTGAAAATGGACTTGCATATTGTGTTCTTAATTTTGAGGTGTTCTAAATATCGGTGGTCTTTAAGTGAGGTTTTACTGTATTTGATAATACATGCATTAAAGTTTATCAACTGAAGTTTTTATCAAACTACTAAGCATTACGACATACTAAACAACTTTATCTTAGTATTTTCACAATCATATTTATTAAATATCATGGAATTTTTGTATCATATTTTGAATTTCATTATTAAACTTATTTATTGTACATATTAATACAGAATTATACTGACTGTAATAAATGCTGTTTTATTATTAGATACATTTACTTATTACATGTACTTTAAAAACTTTAGAAATTCTTAAAGAGAGAGAATAAGTTGCTACAGGGCACGCCTGACATACGTAAGACAGTGCCTAGAAGAGGTCAACCAAATTTGAAAGTTTAACTGACATCGCTTATTGTTTTAATACTTTACATCATTAAGATTTAAATCAATACATCAGCATATTGTTCATTTTATATCTGACAAATAACAATTGTTAATGCCAGTCATTGACGTTAATGGCGCGCCACCATAGGACGTCGCCTTGCATCTTTTTTTATTGTTGTTTGATGATTAAAAGACATTGACGTCACTTTATAAATTATGAGCCCCGCTGTACGATTTCCAACCTCTTCTGTAAGCGACGTCATTTCCAGAAAACGTCACAAATGATGTCACTATTTGCGAGTAGGAAACAATATTTACTCCATATTTACTTTGTTTTCATAGTTCCATATGGGGCAAATACTGTTTACTGTCAGTATAAGGTGATGTAACATGTGACTTTGTCTGAAAATGACGTCACTTATAGAAAAGGTTTGAAATTGTACAGCGTTGCTCATATGTTGTTGTTTAAATACTGAGCTTGAATTTATTAAATTGCTTTAGTGATTTTGAATGATGCACTGTAGTGGGTGCAACATTTTTAGTTTCTGTTAACAGTGTTATTTATATCATATATTACATTAAAGTTTCGTATAAGTCATCTTCATAATATACAATATAGTAACTACAAGAATGCAGTTTGTGTGTAAATCTAGTTCCATCTATTAGTAGTTACATTTTCATAGAAGTACACTTAGCAAAAGTTATAAGTACTCCGATTTCATATTTAGGATATTGTTACTAAATATGAATATATCCAATAGAAATTTCACACACAGAAAGACCAATATTATTATCTGTAATGCTTCTACTAATTATCAGCACATAATACAGCCAATTGATTGAAATCAAGCCAATTACATAACACCGCACAGAAATAAAAAATCTCAGATTAATTGAATTGGTCATTACTGATTGTGACCGCCTTTTGCCTGGACATAATGAATTAACAAATAGAAATTATTCTGGGAAATATTTTACACTTCTGTTAATATCGCCTGGGGCATGTTCTGCGGTGAGGTAACTCATCATGGACACGATTTTTAAGATTTTGACTGGCAACCATTACCCAGTCAAATGCGGCGATCTCACACGATAATGACCGATTGAGTTAATATGTGACTTTTCATTTCTGTGTGGTGGTTATAATTGGCTTGATTTCAATTAATTTGCTATATTTTGAGCTTAAATTCAGTTATGATTTTTAGAATGGTAAAGACCTATAGCAGAGTATATGATTTTTAGAATGGTTAAGATAGAAAGCAGAGTTTATGATAATGTTTGGAATGGTTAAGACCAATAGCAGAGTTTATGATTTTTAGAATGGTTAAGACCAATAGCAGAGTTTATGATTTTTAGAATGGTTAAGACCAATAGCAGAGTTTATGATTTTTAGAATGGTTAAGACTGATAGCAGAGTTTATGATGATGTTTAGAATGGTTAAGACTGATAGCAGAGTTTATGATGATGTTTAGAATGGTTAAGACTGATAGCAGAGTTTATGATGATGTTTAGAATGGTTAAGACTGATAGCAGAGTTTATGATGATGTTTAGAATGGTTAAGACTGATAGCAGAGTTTATGATGATGTTTAGAATGGTTAAGACTGATAGCAGAGTTTATGATGATGTTTAGAATGGTTAAGACCTGTAGCAGAGTTTATGATGTTTAGAATGGTTAAGACATATAGCAGAGTATATGATGTTTAGAATGGTTAAGACCTATAGCAGAGTTTATGATGTTTAGAATGGTTAAGACCTATAGCAGAGTTTATGATGTTTAGAATGGTTAAGACCTATAGCAGAGTTTATGATGTTTAGAATGGTTAAGACATATAGCAGAGTATATGATGTTTAGAATGGTTAAGACCTATAGCAGAGTTTATGATGTTTAGAATGGTTAAGACCTATAGCAGAGTTTATGATGTTTAGAATGGTTAAGACCTATAGCAGAGTTTATGATGTTTAGAATGGTTAAGACCTATAGCAGAGTATATGATGTTTAGAATGGTTAAGACATATAGCAGAGTTTATGATGTTTAGAATGGTTAAGACATATAGCAAAGTTTATGATGTTTAGAATGGTTAAGACCTATAGCAGAGTTTATGATGTTTAGAATGGTTAAGACATATAGCAGAGTATATGATGTTTAGAATGGTTAAGACATATAGCAAAGTTTATGATGTTTAGCACAATTAAATTAATTAAGGAGTTCGCATTTTTATTGAAAAAGAACTAGCTACTTGATGGCCAAAGTGCATGCAATGGCAAATAAAGTCAAATCAAATATTGAGGCATGGGGTAATTAAATTCCACAAGATACCAAAATGAAGCATGAATTAAATAGAATTAATGTATGTTTCGGTGCAAGATGGAAAATATTTCACCTACTCAACTCCTGAAAATATTGCATCGGCTGCTTACTTGGTGCAATAACTTTCGAACTTACTCCCAAACATACAAATATCCTCTATTTATTAATGTGAAATGGTATCCATATGCTTAAAGGTATGTGCCCAACATCAATACAGCTTTGTCACAGATTTACAACTACAATGTACATGTATAATCTGTTTTATATCTGAATGCTAATATACTTTGTATTATGTCTCCAAATATTTCTATTTTAATAATTAACAAATATATCAATTATCATTAGCCATTGGCGAATTATTGGTTTACATTCAAATAGAATGTTTTGAAACATATTTTTGTTCAGTATAATTATGCTTTACCAAATATTTATTGAATATGTTCTATGCTGTATTTAGTTTTCTTTGAAGAATGCTTTATCGATTATCAGTATATTCGGTTGAAAAGGCTTTGAACTACATAATGTTAATCTAGTATCAAGCGATATGTTATTTTAACCTATTATTGCAATTTTTATAATAAATTTAATGCCAAGATATCCAGGAATTTAGGTATTATCATTTAAAATAAACAGACCTTAGGTTTAATTAACGCTTGGTGTTGCCCACTACCAAGCGCCTTTGTACGGCAAAGAGTTATTTCTACAAGCCATAATCAAAATTTTAAAGATCAATAGAATTCTTGACACAATTTTGAGGGATGAAGTGAAAAGTCTATAGGAGCGCTGCTATTGGATTTACAACCTCTTCTGTAAGTGACGTCATTTCAAGAAAATGCAATACGTGATGTCACTATTTGAAAACAGGGAACAATGTTTACTCTCTATGGTCACTTCGTTTTCATTGCCATATGGGGCAAATATTGCTTACAGTGTCAGTACATGGTGACGTCACATGTGACGTTTTCTGTGAACAATCTCCCTTAAAGAGGTTGGAAATCATACAGCGATGCTCATATGCTGCTTCATCTACAGTAAAACCTCACAAAAAGACCACCTCAAAAGTAAGACCACCTCATTAATGAGACCATATTTTCAGGGCCCAGTTTTCTATTTTTCATCCATATTTTAAGTCAAAAATCAGACCACCTCATTGATAAGATCAAATTTCTTCAGAACCAATGGTGGTCCTATTGAGGTTTCCCAGTATATGCATATAGAGTCTTATAGACTAGCTTTACTTTCACCACTCAATTTGAATAACAGCAGAATTTCTACAACAAATATTAACTAACAGAGCTAACCCACCATTTTGTATTTACATTTTTTTCATTATATATCATACCATCCTGAAGGTAACCTTATTACTAACACACAGGGACTGGTAGCAAAATGTATAGTGATTGTTACCTCCCTTGTCATTTCTCACTTCTGTCATAATTTTTAATAAATACTCAGAATATCATTTTAATCTTTACAAACCATGTAAGATAATAGCATCAATTCTGGTGGGTTAGCTCTTTTGATTAATATTTGCTGTTTATATGATGGATTCAGTGACAGTCTAACTTACCATGTGATGTCTGTCAGTATCTCAGCACCAGAAACCTTTCTCAACAATGACTAGCAGATACACCAACATATCATTGAATGGAGACCTGAAAGTAAAGGAGGATCTTTGTTACATATCGGCAGTCATCAGTTTTATTAAAATCCTCACAGCTCAATGTTGCAGGGCAGACCCCAAACAAATTTTACGCAATTCCTTGCTTATTTTAATTATGCATTATTTTACACCAAATGTTTAGCGTTTTACTGTAATGTTTACAATACTTTATTTAGTGAGCAGTGAAATTATCAAAGTGATAATGACATCATATAAATGGCATCATGTAAAATACTGAGGTATTAAACAGTGTAAGATTGAGTGATTTCACCTCATGAACGTGACTGAAATTTTCATTTGTGGCAATGTCACAGGTGAAAATATTCTGTCTGCTGCTCACTCTGTGAAATAACTTTCAATCTTACAAGGAAACACACAAATCTCCACTATATAATCAAGTTTTTCATGATGCCTGTAAAATTGTGACCATTTTTCAGTCAAAAAAATGTGTATCAATGAAAGAAACCCAGAAATATTGTTGCAAACCATCTGCTACCATATACCAAAGCAGTAGCACAGCAGTTATTTAAACATATCATGAGAATTACTATCCCACAGTGTGGAACTTCAGCTAATTTGGACATATTTGTGGCAGTCTCTGAGATTTTTGGCCTTTCACATTATGATGCTATGTATTCACATTAATTTCAACAACTAGTTCAAACATTTCAGTAAAATATTTATGATTCAGTGACAAGCAAAACAATTATTGGTAAATTTGAATAAGTAACAAAACAAATTTCCATCATTAAAATGATACATGCATGTGAAATATGTACATAAGCATTGGTAATTAACAATATGAAAAGGTTTGCAACATGCAAATTATATTTTGCATTTTTCTTTGAATATTTGCAGTGTACTGGTATTTTACATGGTTCATCCAGAACTTCCCAAACAATATTCAAGTACTTTTCAAGGACTTTTTAACCATTTTCAAGGACTATAGAAATGTTGATTTTTCAGTATAGAGAATAGGGGATACAGTGTTTTATTTTCAAAATTCAAGTACTTTTCAAGGAGTTTGTGGCTGTTACAAATTCAAGCAGTTTTCAAGGAGTATGCAGCAATTTCAAGGACTTTTCAAGACCTGTGCAAACCTTGTTTTATTCCATTAATACTGAAATATGAGAACTTTCCTTATGGTGTTTTGTACAAGGTCTTGCATACAATACAAGATCTTTGTTTGATACTGAGCGTCATTTTTGCAAAATCTCAGTCATATATGAAGGTGCCATGTTATTTACAAAAAAATAATTAATTTTTTTATTACTGCCATGTGATATTTAATCCATATCTATATTCTAGCCATTTAAGATCTTAGAAAAGTTGTGAAGATGATTTTATCCCTCGGTTCAGAATAATCTTGGCAGCTCTTGTTTTAAACACTTGTACAGTAAAACCTCACTTAAAGACCATCTCATGACAAAACCACCTCAAAATTAAGCGCGCAACTTTCAAGTCCATTGTCACTGTTTTGCTTTTATTCAACCTCAATATTAAGACCAACTCAAAAAGTAGACCTGTTTTCAAGGTTTAAGAAATGACGTTTATAGTTTCCACTATATACATATAGGAAACAAGGCCTGCCCCCTGGCGGCCATGTTTTTAGGCAGATTTTAATAATTTATGCAATGCTACACACCAAATATCAAAGCTCTAGACCTTATGGTTTGGACCAAGAAGATTTTCAAAGTTTACACTTTTAAAATTTATTTTTAGCTCCTGTAACAGGCCGGAACCATTTATATAACTTAATTTGAACGAGAACCACCTAAGGATCATTCCTGTGAAGTTTGGTCAAAATCCATTGAGTAGTTTAGGAGGAGATGTTGTTTATAGTTTCCACTATATGGCCCCACCCCTGGCGGCCATGTTTTTTGACGGAACTTAATAATTTATGCAATCTTGTACGAGGACCACTAGACAACGCTACACACTAAATATCAGAGCTCTAGACTTTAGGGTTTTGGACAAGAAGATTTTCAAAGTTTACATAATTTACTAAATATTCACGGTTACAACTTATTTTGATTTGCTAATATAGTGAAAATTGGATACAAGCAAAATAATGATATATGCTGGTCAATTTAAAATAGAATTTAAACCTTAATTATAGACCTTAAGTATAGTTAATGTTCGGTGTTGCCAATAGCCAAGTGCTTTGCTTATTCAATTGAATATTTTGAGGGGTGAAAGTGAAAGTCTGTCTGCTGCTACATATATATGCAATATAGAATGTTATAGACAGAGTATTGCTTTCATCCCTCAATTTATCTATCCAGCAGTCACCACAATAAATCCTGACTAACAGAGCTAACCAACCACATTTTTTGACATTATCTCCATGTTATTCTATCTTATGATACTGAAACTTAAGCACATCTCTAAGGACAGGCAGAAATGAAAAAATGTTATTGCAGACATTATTGCTAGATTCTGTAACAATTTCATATAGAACATACATTTTAGTCTCTACAAACTATATCAGGCATAAGTATCTTTGCTGGTGGGTTAGCTCATTCATCAGTATTTGTTGTTTATATGTAGAATTCTGTGACAGTTTTATTTAACTCACCATGAAATGCATCCCAGGATCTCCACCAGACATGTTTCTCAACATTATGACCAGCAGATACACCAACAATTAATGAATGTAGACCTGAAATTAAAGGAGTAAATTTGTAAATTTTGGCGTGCAGACGTCTCCAACATTTATAACATAACATACAAAGTAGAGTGGTAATAATTTAGATAACTCACTTGTGAAATAACAACTCTTGTGCGTGACATCACAACAAAACAATCAAGACAAAGGTGCACTCAAATGATGATGACATTGTTAAATATTTGTTCTGTACCAAGTATGACAATTTCTTTCATTGGAAATTATTGTCTTCGAATACAATATGTGATATAATTATTTAAACTTGTATCATGTGGGCTGGTGTATAGGAACATGAAAAGGGCAGATAACAACGTGGTCATTTAGGGCTGGTGGTCACTACAGCAGATTCGACTGTATTTCACATGATTTAAACATGAATGAATTCATTTACAGTTTATTATACAAAATGTCATTTGTTTATTCCCATAACTTTACAGACAATCTATATTTTCACACTTTGCAGGCAATTTTCCCCTTAAGCATTTACTTCAAATTACTTGAATGTTTGTGACGTCATTTATGACATGCAGTAGTTTAGAAACTATTCTATAAAAGTTTTTAAGAAAATTCATTAAAAGAACAAACAAATTTAATGGATTGTTATACCTCATCAACCAATTTAGGCATACCCAGTTTTCAATGCCTTTTAGCTGGCTTATTGAAGTGGATTGTCTCCCTTGAAAATCAATATAAAGTTTCCAGCTCTACCAGTTTTGATCAATAGATTATACAGCTTTATCTTATTACTAGAATAGTTTAACAGTTTTGACAGTATTCTTGCAATTTCCTCTCTTTTATTTAGTGTAAAAATGTTCTTACTTCCAGTTTCACCTTTTATCACATAGACCATTTAGTAGGAAAAATCCCTAAAATTGTCATTTTCCAAAAGTTTAGGGGCCGATTAATCATATACACCAAAAAGTGAAAGCATGTTATCAGTTAACAGGGGTTCCACTAGGTGCTGAATCTCAAGGGTCATTTTGATAATTTCTTACTGGATTTTACCATTTTATAGCTAAATTACCTATAATTTAGAGAACATTGACCCATCAGCCAGAATCTTGAGGGTCAAAATGTGGCTTTTAAAGAAATTACAGGGGTCAAAGGGTCAATTCAAGGGTCAAACAGAACCCCTGAGTTAAGCTCGCAACATATATTCTTGATTAAATGAACAATATCATGATGCTTTTATAATTTTAACTAATTAATTGCTTCTTTAAATTTATTTACATATAAAATCTCAATTTACTTTCATTATAAAAGTCAATCTTCTTGTCTGGTGTGTTGTAGTTGTTGTTGTTGTTGTAACTACCATGCACGGTGTTAACTTGCATGTCAGTTTGTACTGATTAATTTTAAATATTTATATGAACCATTTTATATGATTTAGAACTGTTCTTGTTATGATGGACCTACCGAATTCCTATTGAATACTAGAGGTGAAATGTGTTCAAACCGTGATAAATCAAATCTGTTTTGTGTGCAAACAAAAGTTTCAATGCAGATCTAACTTTCTACTTTATGACATCTGATGTTGTGTTTCTTTGATTTTTTTTCCTCATTACCATTTTAAAGTTTTTCATGGTCACTTTTGTACATTAAAATACAAAGTGTCTAAAACAATATATTTGAAATAGAGATAAACTTTCAAAAAGAGGTGAGATACTGTGTTCACAGATATGCTAGAGTTCAAAATGTGTACTTTTGATGGCATTTTAAGCTTTAGTTGGGATTGTCTTTCCTGATAGCCTTTTTTTAACAATTTTTGTTGAGGATAGTCAGTTTTTTTTAAATTTCGAATACACAAAATATTGCAGTGTACGCTTTAATGATATCCAATAGCACACAGAGCATGGAATCTGATTTACCAGGTAAGTGATAAATCTGGATGCAGTGAATACATTTCTTTTATAGAACAGCCTCAAGATGAAATATTATATTGGGTGACAGTATGCAGCTTGGGGTTTTAACCTGTAAAGATGTGAACTTTAAATGATACTGTTCAACTATATACCTAAAATCGGTCCCTGTATTTGTATACATTGATATAAAATAATTGATATATGAATGTACATGTATATATTATATAATTATAGTCATTTCCTTTTTGTCATGTGACACTCTGTATTCAATGAATGTAAAATGTATTATTGCTAATGCTGCCCTATTCGGGCCTTATACAGAATCTGTAAATAAACTTGAAACTTGAACTTGAAACTTGAGTAGAATATTCTTAACTAACATGTACATTTAGTCTAAATTTTTCCAGTCTCCATGTACTTTTAGCATTTCACTTGCAGACAAATGAACATATACATGTACAGTATTCTTTAATTTATTTTGAGATTTGTTGTTATTCTCATGAGTTTGTTCTCAGTTTCTCATATTTCGGCTGTACTGAATATCTTCAGTATTTAATATGTGACACTATTTCTTTTCTATTCATTACATTTTATTTAGACATTTAATTAGGATTATTAAAATTGTAGCTATTTGTAGGTAAGCTGAGATTTATTTGGAGTAACAGTAGTACTTCTCAAACTGTCACAAACTGGACATTAAAGAATAAACATTGTATTTAATACAAAATCTTGTCATATGTTTTATGCTGTTATTTAGGACACCTGCACACATGCTATTTTAAATAATGCACATAAAGTTAACAGGTGCCTAACCTGAGAATGCTTCATAATAGTACTTTTATACAATTCAATATATGTATGTCTCTGTAAGGTTACCTTAAGCTATATTTACAATACAAACATCCTTTTGTGCATTTTACAAAGCAGCTTGTTTGGGAGGTGGATGGGATGTGCTTCCATGAAGTGGACTCGAAAACAGGACGCTGCTTTGAAAAATGTGCATGTTGATGATAAACTAGTGATACATGCAGATATCACATACAGTGGGTGTAGCTGCCATTACACACAATATGCCCGATCGTACAATTCGTCATCGGAATAAAAAAATATGTGATGCTAAAATTAAACTAGAAACATGTCCATAGGACACAGATGCCCCCACTTGCAGCCTTTGTCACAAAAGCATATGCTATTTATTTTGCTCATAGTTTGTAAATGGGTAACAAAATTACCAAATGACCTACTGTACTGATTATGGTGATAAGTCAAGGGTCATAACTTTGCACTTACTAGGCGTAATCATGCATGAAACCCTAGGTGCACAATTATACATGCTTGTGAACATTCCTGTAAAGTTTTATGACTCGGGGTCCTATACTTTTGGAGATACACGACATACAAGATTGCATGCTCTGTATCCTATATATTCAATAAGTCAAGGGTCATAACTTTGCACTTTGCGTAATCATGCATGAAACCCTAGGTGCACAATTATACATGCTTGTGAACATTCCTGTAAAGTTTTATGACTCGGGGTCCTATACTTTTGGAGATACACGACATACAAGATTGCATACTCTGTATCCTATATTTTAAATAAGTCAAGGGTCATAACTTTGCACTTACTGGGTGGAGCCATACATTAAACCCCAGGTGCACTACACATGCTGGTGAATATTCCTGTACAGTTTTGTGAGTGTAGCTGATATACTGTTGGAGATATGTGCGACTTAATATTGAACGCTCTGTATGCAATATTTTAACTAAGTCAAGTTTGCACTTACTGGGCTTACCCAAACATGGATCCCCAGGTGCAAAATAACGCATGTTTGTGAACATTCCTGTAAAGTTTTATGAATCTGGCTCATATGCTTTTTGAAATATGCCCGCCACAAGATTGCATACTCTGTAGGCTATATTATAACTAAGTCAAGGGCCATAACTTTGCACTTACTGGGCACTGTCAAACATGAAACCCCAGGTGCACAACAACACATGCTGGTGAACATTCCTGTAAAGTTAAATGACTTTGGCTCATATTCTTTTGGAGATATGAGTGAAACAAGAAGACAGAAGGGCAGACGTACAGATGGACAAGGGTAAATCTATATGCCCCCTTACAGAGTGGGGGCATAATAAAACTACGGGGGAAATGGGTGAAGCATTTGCAGGCCTTATATTTTGAATTCATGAGACGATAACAGCTCAAAAAGTATAATAGAAAGAGCCTTATTTACCTTATATGTTAACAAACACTTTTTATTACATGCAGTATACAAGGTGAGTTAAACAAGCCTCAATTCTGCTATACAAATAGGTTTCTCTTCTCTCCCATGGAAACAACACCCCTTTGAACCCCAATTGTGTGTACACCCCCAAAAGGCCTAGCTTCGCCCCTGGTATGTGCATTTCTACAGTATTCTGTTAGCAACAATACTCACCAATCGAGGTGTTTTTCGTCCTAAATAACACACTGGGATACATTATGCACACCTGATGATGATGTACATTTCTACCCTGGAAAATAATTGAACAAACTGCATTAGCCTTTTAAAAAACATACAGACAAATGACAGCTAGGAAAAAAATCCATGACATTTTCTGCATCAGTTATCTACAAGGTTAGATGACCTAACCAGTGTTTTTGGTAGGCAATTCCTTCCTTATTATATCTCAATCCAAACAATTTTAACTATGCTCTTTCATAAAATTACTCACACACAAAATCTCAGACCATTTGAAATTGGTTGGATGGACTATGTAAAATGCAAGTATTTGCATATCAAAACATTTTAACATGCTGTAATTAGCCAATCAGATTGTAAATGTTGATCTCAAGTAATTTTGTGAAATTTTAAAACTCTTGTGATTCAAAATTACAAAATAAAAGAAGGCAAACTGTCACAAAATATGCCCATCATAAGTCAGAGCTCAGCATTAAAACAAGACAAATTTTAGGTAGTTTCTAAAATCAAAGGATGATAACTCCCGAGTGACTTAAGCGATATGGCTGGTTATCGAACTTGGCCGAGATATTATGCCCACAAACATTTTTTTCAAACGGGCGTATAAAAATGGCATACACACTGGCAGGTTATTAGCACTTAAATGACTATCATATTGGTTAGAAGTTTACACCAGTATATAGATTAAATGAGGCGGGAAGCTGTTTGGTGACGTTATTGCTGTCACAGGATGCAGACATCGTGTTTTTTAATGCTTTGATCTACAATAAATAGGGTCTGAGCCATAATTACATAAGAAAAAGAGGTATACTGAATTTTTATATAGTTTTCCAGTATTTTTTTTTAATATTTGCCTGCAAATAGACATTTTCCTCTGAAAGAACTAAACAATGTTTAAGACAACAATGTAAACAAACGTGCAACGAAAACTAGGACAGTAATCGGACATTACTGGTTTCATCTGGTGATCAGTACGCACTGATAATCACTGTCAAGGCTATATTTTCACTCGGACCAGTTTTACTCAGAATTTTTTTCATGATTTTACCATAAGCCGATATTTATCATTCAGTCAGTAATAGTCTTTTAACAATATGCAGCTAATATATACCTAGATCATTGCATTCATTTTATTTTGTGACTTTTGCCTGGTGTGATAAATGGACAGATTGTCAATTCAAGACAAGAACAACAACAACCGCACAGTTGTGTTTAAAATCCTGTCATCCATACTTGGAATTGTTTAAAATCATGTTATTATACGCCCGGACTTTACCAGACTTATACATTTTGCCAAAGTTTTATAAAGATGGGAACAATGTGGACTCTAGAAAGAAAACAAGACTAAAAGTGCAAACATACTGTAATATGACATATTTTGATAACACTCTAGACTTGCAAGTACGATCTGGTCCAAATCAAACTTGCCCATAGATCTTACAGGTATGCACATTCTGTTTAAATATGATTAGGACTTGTGGAGAAATGGAAGAGCTAGAGTGTAAACATGGTTGTATATGGCATTTTATATAATACAAGGGCCATAACTCTGGATCTAGTAGACTGATTTGGCCCATAATTGAAACTGGCCAAGAACTGATGGCCATACATACAATAACATTGTATCCATGTTTGATTCTAGAGTGTAAACAATTAAATAGCAGATGACAGATGTACTGACAGCCAAAGATCCAAATTGCTCACCATTGAGCACTTTGTGCTGTAAAACAGCAAGAAAACTGCCATGTTGCAATTTGGTTAAGGGTCTGATCCTTTCTGGCCAAATTCAACTATTATTGTAAGTAAGTGTAGAAAATATTATAAAAAATTATTTACCTGCTATCTAAGGTCTCTGATTCCCAACTAAACAATTTGTCCATCATTCTGCACCAAACACCCACATTGTTGATATTCAGGTGCATGGATGTAGTACATGGACAAAATAAACCAAAACATGTTTTAAGCAATACATATAAACCAAGAGACTGTGTGAGTGTCTGCTTCATTCCGTAATCTAAATAAGGAATAACATTAATAAAAATAATATACAGGTGTAATATTTAAGATATTCTTATCTAAATGATTAATATATTAGTTATATACAATTTTTTTTTATATCTACACTACTGATAACTTAACATATCGATATCTACACTACAAGCTTCACAACCAAACCCAAAACACTGACAGCCACATGGAACCATCTTGGTAAGAGAACTTATAGACAAAGCGTTTTCAGAAGGGATGTATTGGTCATTGTCAAAAGATATATGGAGTGGACCATTGGGTTACAACCATGTCACATTACCACAGGTGGAAACTGTATCAGCATAAACAAGTGAATCATATGCATCAGTTGAATGGACAACACATCAAAAAAGAAAGATGTTCATACAGCAAGGATATGTGAGATCTGTATTTTATATACAAAAACACAATGGAGAAGGGATAAAGGGAGAGCACACTGGAAGGGATTACGGGACAGAACTTGTGTCAATAAACAAAAAAAATGTCATTCACAAATAACACAGAGGCCAACAGAAAAACCTCCTATCAAGAAAGATACACACATACAGTAATCTGATCATTCATCAGAATTATACAAGTATGTTCATGATATCAATTGACAGCAAAAATGCAATATTAATACAAACTCCTAAATGAGGCTAGAGGACTTACGACATCTCTGCCTAACCTTGTATCCTGGAAATGACCATATGACCCTTAATCACAACCTTAAAGTAAACCTAATTCCCTAAAACATTAAGACCCTGAACCTTAAATAATTTAAGAAAAGTAAATGAAAAGTTGAAGAGTCGTTGATTGTTGATACATAATCTGAGGTTAAAATCAAGGTGCAAAATTGAAATTGTCTAACAGCCTATTTATAAACAAGCAGATAGACCAGTTTCGCTTCCACCCCTCAATTTTCCTAAGGGAAACAGAGTTTGCATTGAACATGACCTTATTTAAATTGAATAGTTGAAAGGATACATTATGGCTACTTCAGACCATAACCGCTCCTTTATGCAAGAATAAGATATATGCAGATGAAGTATTTGGAATAATTTTAATGAAATTTTGATGCAAAAAAGTTCCGAAAAGTTCCTTAACCTAAACCTTAATATGAAATTTTAGTATTAAATAGGTTCAAACGTATCCACTTATAAAACCTACCATGCACTTAAATTGAAATTTTGATGCAAAATAGGTTCCACATGTTTCCTTAAATGAACCCTAATATGCAATTTTGAGTAAAATTAGGTTCCGAAAAGTACCCTAAACCTATCTTAACCCTTATAACTGACATTTTTAATACAACAATAAGTTAATGAAATAGTTATAATATTATTGAAATCCTAAGTGAGGTTATTTGCTGCTTGAAATTTTGAAGCAATAAGTGCAGAATTCCAAAAGGTCCTTAAACCTCATTACCATGTTCAATATGTCTTCATTTAACCAACTTAGCATGAAATTTGGAATAGGGTCTGGCCGAAATGTTGCCATATGATGCAAATCCAGAATACCCTTAAATGACACCTAAACAAAACAATTACACAAGAGAAATAATTACCTAACTCGAAGTTTTGTATCTTAACCTACTTTATGGTAAATTAAAAAATTCTGAGATAAATTGAACTAAAAATGTTATGACTTCAAACTAAAAAGGACAGTTTTTTTGTCAATCAAGAAGTTGTCCTAAAAATGACAGTTTTTTTGTCAATCGAGAAGTTGTCCTAAAAAGGACAGTTTTTTTGTCAATCGAAAAGTTGTCCTTAAAAGGACAGTTTTTGTCCTGAGAAGGACAGTTTTGTGACATTCTATAGAGAGGTGTAAATTTATTTTACACAAAGGCCAAAATTTGAAAGTCCCCAGTCAAGAACAAGATGCTGCCTATTCGAATAGAAAGAACAAATACTATAAAGGACTCACCTATCCAAACAGAGAAATTAGGTTCGAATAGATGTTCAGCCACATTACAGCATTGCCTCACATCCGGACAGGCAGCTCAAAATAAATTGATCTCATTGTCAATGTACATTGTATTTTCAAACTGATTTCAGCTCCCATTTAATAAACAACAGTCTAAGTAAACACCATTTGGACAGTTTTTTGTCAATCAAGAAGTTGTCCTTAAAAGGACAGTTTTTGTCCTGAGAAGGACAGTTTTGTGACATTCTATAGAGAGGTGTAAATTTATTTTACACAAAGGCCAAAATTTGAAAGTCCCCAGTCAAGAACAAGACGCTGCCTATTCGAATAGAAAGAACAAATACTATAAAGGACTCACCTATCCAAACAGAGAAATTAGGTTTGAATAGATGTTCAGCCACATTACAGCATTGCCTCACATCCTGACAGGCAGCTCAAAATAAACTGATCTCATTGTCAATGTACATTGTGTATTCAATCTGATTTCAGTGTAAATTTATTTTACACAAAGGCTAAAATTTGAAAGTCCCCAGTCAAGAACAAGACGCTGCCTATTCGAATAGAAAGAACAAATACTATAAAGGACTCACCTATCCAAACAGAGAAATTAGGTTTGAATAGATGTTCAGCCACATTACAGCATTGCCTCACATCCTGACAGGCAGCTCAAAATAAACTGATCTCATTGTCAATGTACATTGTGTATTCAATCTGATTTCAGTGTAAATTTATTTTACACAAAGGCTAAAATTTGAAAGTCCCCAGTCAAGAACAAGACGCTGCCTATTCGAATAGAAAGAACAAATACTATAAAGGACTCACCTATCCAAACAGAGAAATTAGGTTTGAATAGATGTTCAGCCACATTACAGCATTGCCTCACATCCTGACAGGCAGCTCAAAATAAACTGATCTCATTGTCAATGTACATTGTGTATTCAATCTGATTTCAGTGTAAATTCATTTTACACAAAGGCTAAAATTTGAAAGTCCCCAGTCAAGAACAAGACGCTGCCTATTCGAATAGAAAGAACAAATACTATAAAGGACTCACCTATCCAAACAGAGAAATTAGGTTTGAATAGATGTTCAGCCACATTACAGCATTGCCTCACATCCTGACAGGCAGCTGAAAATAAATTGATCTCATTGTCAATGTACATTGTGTATTCAATCTGATTTCAGCACCCATTTAATAAACAACAGTCTAAGTAAACACCATTTGGACAGTTTTTTTGTCAATCGAGAAGTTGTCCTAAAAAGGACATTTTTTTGTCAATTGAGAAGTTGTCCTTAAAAGGACAGTTTTTTTGTCAATCGAGAAGTTGTCCTTAAAAGGACAGTTTTTTGTCAATCGAGAGGTTGTCCTAGAAAGGACAGTTTTTGTCCTGAGAAGGACAGTTTTGTGACATTCTATAGAGAGGTGTAAATTTATTTTACACAAAGGCCAAAATTTGAAAGTCCCCAGTCAATAGAGTATTCGAACAGAAAGAAGAAATACTAAAAATACAAAGAAATCAAAACTATACCACAGAACTAAACCATAAACCAATCAACAGTTCTTAAAACTCAATACAATAGTACACAATCCTAACACTACAGTTATCTACAGATATACTAACTCTAAATGTTGAGGGGTGAAAGCGAAACCAGTCTTTCTGTATTGTAAGATACAAGATTGATTTCGCTTTCATTCACTCACATTATTGCTCAGGAGGCAGGGGGCGCAACTCCCTTCAGATTCTTCTCAGTGTATTTTAGAAAGCATACTATAATATCATAAAATATTATTGTGTCAAAATTGAAGAACTGCCTTAACCTTGCATATTTGTTATACCAGATAAAATAAACTAACAGTTTCAATTGTAGTACTATTCATGGTAACTGTAATATTTTATTTTTCAATTGCATTCTTATATCATGACTTCTAAATAAAATGTAATGACTTCAAACTCACAAGTTCCAGGGAAATCACATTCCGGCAGCCAATTTATTCTGATTGGATGATAACCATTGAACATCAAAACTTCTCATTCACACAGAACCTAAAAATATATACACACGAAATTCTAAATAATTCCACCAAAAGAAGTAACAATGCAAGGTAGACTGGTTGCATTTAGGTAATATTGAACATGTTATAACAGTATTCAATAATACAGCAGTCAGTTGACCATACAAGTTCTGGGTTGCCTACCAGTACTAACCACTGTTGTTCTTCTGCAATGAACCACTAACTTCCCAGCATGTATTAGAGGTATAGTATTAATGACATCAAACAACAGGACCAAAATACTAAATCAAATGAGAACGGACAATGACATGAAGTATTAGTATTGTTAGACTCGGTTGAACCCATTCTAGAGGGAGGAGAGCTGTCTTAATCAGTCTGAAAATATAAACAGTGTAATTTTAAGGTACATAAACAAATAATATAATAAATGATCATTAGAGAGGTAAAAGAAGAATGAAGAAATGAACATGGATGACATGATTGGTGAATGTGGTTATAAGAGATTTATGCTGATGGCAACATGATAAATGGTCAGGGAAGGAGGATGCAATCAAGTGTTGTTACTTTAACAGACTCCTGTTTTCAAAGGACAAACTGACATAGAAATCAATGTGACCTACAGAATAGCAATAATTTCTAACAGTAATTCATTTACGCTGATGTGCATACCACTATCAGATCCAGGGGGCACATCCGACATCCCCCTAAAATTCCCCAACCTTACAAATAACTATAAGTATAATTACGAAAATATAAAGAGATCTTTAAATAAGCGATTTTCAAATAAGCATTTTTGATATATTGAAGCAATATATATTCTTTAATGATGATGTTTATAAACAAAGAATAAAACAGTCATTGTTGTTTTATAAGGCTTGAACAAAACCAAAAATGACCAAAAATTTACGCTCCCCAAATCCGAATCCCAGATCTGCCCTTGCATACAGGACATGGAAGTACAAATATTGTTAGCTGATTCATATTGACACAGGGGCATAGTTCTAGACCAATACTAGCTTACAGGATTCATTTTAGGTGAAAATGGAAAAATATACCCTTATCCTGAGACTTGAATGCTCAGTCCTGTGCTCTACCAACTTACCCTACCAAACAGGAATATAATGATTATAATGTATAATTTTTCATCATTATACCATTGCATATATAAATGCATGTTATGCAAAATTAATGGGGTTGTTCATTTTTAAAACAGTTATGACCAATGTTAGCACTTGCTGTTTTATGTCCTTAATGTCATGTGCCAGTACCGTGCATAGTGTGTGGACATGGTCCCATTGTTGCAGTTAAAGCATTAAATGTGACATTTAAGTTGTGATAACCACTAAGCATGTTTCTGGACTCAAGACATTTGACCTCATAAATGAATACCAAGTACAATATACTACACAACACTATATTTTATCCCTCAAACGGTTACTCAACAGCATTGATGCAAGATATTGCTATGAATAATGAATAATGAAATTTCAGTAAATGAGATTACTTGGAGTTTGACTCCCATAAACCCTTCTAACCACAATTTAGTAACATTTTCAACTTGAAACATTTATCCTATGGGTAGGTATTTTTCCTATATGCACATGCATCTATGTGTATGCCTTCTCATGCTTTTAAGAACCAAATGAAATTAGTGAAGAAAGAATTGATATAAAACAAAGAAACAAGCTGTTGGCATGCAATTCCAAAGGGCTTTTAAGAACCAAATGAAATTAGTGAAGAAAAAATTGATATAAAACAAAGAAACAAGTTGTTGGCATGCAATTCCTAGCTTAATGGATTGTTTTCATCCGGTTTAACAATGTTTTTAAACAATTGTTTCAGTCATATACGGCGACCAGTTGACCTATTTTTTTTCCCTGGAACTAATTATAAACCAGCAGTAGCTTGCTCTTCAGCAAGCAACTCACAACTTCTCTACATATGGAGGACATGACTGTAGCCAATGTCATGGAAGACCATAACCTACCCAACCCGGGGATCAAACCAGGGTCTGCCGGGTGACAGGCTTCCCAGCTTATAAAGCCAATTTTAAACAATTTAAACTCTTATTCAAATCCATATCAGCAAAGTACAAAGTTTGTGTGTGATTCTCATCTTATAATGTCAGTATCCAAATATCTAACTTGCACTTAAGTTAAACTGCCTGGTAGTAGTGAAATTTTTCATTTGCACAAGTTGTCAGTATGCAGTTCTAACCATACATGGTTAATATTAAACTATTTAAATACATAAAATCAATAGCAATCTTCAATGTAAGTAATGTCCTGTTGCATGCACATCAAATCTTCACTTATGTTCTATTCCAATTATGTAATATTAAAAGCACAAAGGTAAAAATTATTCCACAAATGAATTACCATATACCTATTACTCGAACGCTTTACCTAAAATTAAGACAAATGATTAAATTGCCATAATTTTGGCATAATGTACTTGGCTTATCAAAACCAATACTTAACCATTGCCATTGATACAATGTCCATATTTGTATGACCCAGAAAACATAATACTTGATCAAGTATGTTGTATGCCCGATATCAACTTTAAATTTTAATATGCCCATAGAAATAAATAAGATTCTGAAAAACCAAACTGTTAACACAATACACATTTTAACAGTGAAGGAAAAAACCTTTCACCACATAATTCTTTAGTGATCTATATGATAGCGCTATCCAGAACCATCTATTCTCTATTATTGAAGCCAAATATCGGCCCCTTGACCTTGCTCACAATATTCTATACAATATGTCCATGTCAATTTCTGTCATGTTATACTCAATAATTGTACCCATGATAAACTTGTTGTACGCACAATATCAATTATTATCTTACTGTACCTATTCAAATAGTAGGATATTTTATCCAGTCTATCGCACAATATTTACATGACCATTCTAAGGAATGAAGCAATTTTCAAAATTTCATCTTCATATGAAGATGAAATTTACACAGCCTGATATGCTGCATGTGCAATATCAAATATAGGAACTCCATATCCTCCATACAAGTTGTAAGACCTATTCCATCAACCAACATGTCTGACATTATACACTGATGGGCTTCATTAAATTTAACTCACTTTGGGTTTTCTCTAAAGCAGTGAACAAGGAAGGAATAGTTCATGGATATTCAATTTGTGATTATACAAGACAGACTAGAAAGATTGGTACTGTGTTTGAACTTTCAAGTTTTGTGAATGGATGTGACATTCCTTGTAATTCTCTTTCTCCAAGCGCTTGATGACAGCCAAATCTTCACCCTAATAGTTATAAAATGTGTATCAATTTTCTATTTCTTCATAATAAAATATTTTATGCTAATTTTGCAGTTTTGCAATAACATGTCATACACAGGCAACAAAAGGTATACAGCGCCTGCAATATTTTGTTTCACAGATTTTCAATGAAAGATTTACAGATGATAAATGTGCACGTAGCAGCAAGGTATTTTTGAAATCAGCATCTGAATTTATGAAAAACACAAACTCCGGAATGTTAGTAGAATATCCTGCATCATAACCATATAAAAAAATGAATTTTTGGCTCAAATTATCCATGTACTTCACATGCAATTTGCAGGGTCAATAATTTTCATCAAAATTTCAAATCCTTACATCAAACCATAAATCTTTATTTGTTTTTCCCCAATCCTGTAGCTGTTCATCTCTGAATAAAAAGGCTAACACCCTTCCCAACTCATGAATCCTATTGCTATAAGCAAATACTGATTAGCAAATATGTGCAGCACAATTACTGTTTTAACTGCAATCTTCACAGTAACCAAATAGCCCAAAGCCCGGGGTTTGTGACTTTAATTTCGGTCCAGCACAAATTACTTATTACTGAGTGCTTAAGCCCAAAAGTGCTTAATTTTAGTTAATATATTTTTTCTCGGAAATACAGAAAAAATGAAACAAATAGTAGATACACAGTCTTGTCGCTCTACTTGTAATGAATCGGTGCTAAGTAAGTTTGGGCTAATAACAATGATTTCGGGCCAGTGGTTTAGCTGGGTCACTGACCCAGATGATGCTAGTGCTCCAAAACAATTTAAGCCAGAGCATGTAACTGACTAATTTTATTTGTAAAATGTGAAAGACATATTTTTAGGAGACAAAATAGTACAGATAAGCAGTTGTGCACAGAGACATACAGACAAATAGCCTGTAGCATCACAATTTTTTTTTCAATTTTAAGTGTAAGATCACACACCAAATTTAATGTCAGTTAAATATAAAGTTATAAAAAGCAAACCATATCTAAGTTTGAAATTGTTCAAGCAATAGTTTCCCACCCCCTAACCATACATACCCATGTAAGTCATAATTATACTGTTTCTATTAAACACAACATATTTCAAACATACATGTAATCTGATGAGTAATCAATTTTCACAAATATAGCTATGTTTTTAAAACATGTAAACCCCAGTCTTGCACTGATAGAGCAAAGAAACACTGTTCATATGTAATCATAAAGCTTTTGTGTTATATGGATTTACCAGCAAAAGAGCTTTAACAACTCTTCCAGGTACAGTGAGTATGTACCCATTTCCTGAAAACCTTGCATGTAATTATAAAGTTTAACTCTATAATTGTTCCAATATTGTATGACTACATTAGTCAATGAGAGCTATATCAGTGTATCAGTGTCAATTTCTTCAAAAGCTTTTCACCTGTACTGTTTGTCTGATCGTCTGTGATCACATGGCTTGAAGTTTAATGTTGTACATTTTTGTGTTGTTTTGATTAAAGAATTTGGGAAGCAAGTTGTTTACTTGTTGACTTCCCCATACATGGAATCAAAACTCAGTTTGCACTTACATAAATTATTTATAAAGGAATTATCTCCAATAAAACAGCATTATTTCACATCTTGAAAAAAAGCCCTGTTAGCAAGTGATATAAATATGCAATGAAACCTCTATTTTCAAACTTGACATAAACGTATGTTTAAAAGAAAGCTGGAAAGTAATTACAGGTTACATTTACATCCCAAACAATTTCCAGCATAAAATAATTTTGAATAAAATAATAACCTTATAGTCTGGAAAGCTTTTTTGCAAAGGTAAAGTTCTGTATTCATGTTCCTAACATAATTTTTTTAACATAGTTTTTTGAGTTGTAGAAAAGCTTCATGTTTTCATCTTTGATGAAAAAAACTAATGTTAGTATGTTTTCACATAAATCTGTTTATAACTTTGCAATCTTTTTAAAACTTTTATTTCTAAACCTGCATGTTCTTATACTCTTTGCCTATCAGGCACTCTTTATTGAGTCTCATGTAAAGATTTGCCTCTCCCCCCAGCTGAAGTTATACATTCAGTTGATAACAAATCAGCTAATTTTGTGACTGTAAAGAACAATGCAAGGAGCTTGTGTTGTTGTTTTTTCTTTCATATTAAAGATTATTTTGAGGAACACACTTTTACCATACATTGACTGAATGTGGAAGCATTTCAGAGTGATAGGTTTGTTATTAAAAATGACATCAACAAAAACTCAGCTCTCGTAACAAATGATTATTATTTAGACTATTTTTGAACCCAACGATAGCTACAAACCGAGATCAATGAGATCAAAAATGGTTGTAGTTTATATTAATTTTGTAATGTAGCCAATCTATAGAGGTTGTCCTGAAAAGGATAGTTGGTCGACAATGAAGTTGTGTCCTTAAAAGGACAGTTTTGTGACAATTGAGTAGTGTCCTTAAAAGGACAGTTTTGTGACAATTGAGTATAGTGTCCTTAAAAGGACAGTTTTTTTGTCAATCGAGAAGTTGTCCTAAAAAGGACAGTTTTTGTCCTGAGAAGGACAAATTTGTGAGATTCTATAGAGAGGTGTAAATTTATTTTACACAAAGGCCAAAATTTGAAAGTCCCCAGTCAAGAACAAGACGCTGCCTATTCGAATAGAAAGAACAAATACTATAAAGGGCTCACCTATCCAAACAGAGAAATTAGGTTTGAGTAGATGTTCAGCCATATTACAGCATTGCCTCACATCCTGACAGGCAGCTCAAAATAAATTGATCTCATTGTCAATGTACATTGTGTATTCAATCTGATTTCAGCTCCCATTTAATAAACAACAGTCTAAGCAAACACCATTTGGACATTTTTTTGTCAATAGAGAAGTTGTCCTAAAAAGGACAGTTTTTTTGTCAATCGAGAAGTTGTCCTAAAAAGGACAGTTTTTTTGTCAATTGAGAAGTTGTCCTTAAAAGGACAGCTTTTTTGTCAATCGAGAGGTTGTCCTAAAAAGGACAGTTTTTGTCCTGAGAAGGACAGTTTTGTGACATTCTATAGAGAGGTGTAAATTTATTTTACACAATGGACAAAATTTGAAAGTCCCCAGTCAAGAACAAGACGCTGCCTATTCGAATAGAAAGAACAAATACTATACAGGGCTCACCTATCCAAACAGAGAAATTAGGTTCGAGTAGATGTTCAGCCACATAACAGCATTGCCTCACATCCTGACAGGCAGCTCAAAATAAATTGATCTCATTGTCAATGTACATTGTGTATTCAATCTGATTTCAGCTCCCATTTAATAAACAACAGTCTAAGTAAACACCATTTGGACAGTTTTTTTGTCAATCGAGAAGTTGTCCTAAAAAGGACAGTTGGTCGACAATGAAGTTGTGTCCTTAAAAGGACAGTTGGTCGACAATGAAGTTGTGTCCTTAAAAGGACAGTTTTGTGGCAATTGAGTAGTGTCCTTAAAAGGACAGTTGTTTTGACAATCGAGAGGTTGTCCTAAAAAGGACAGTTTTTGTCCAGAGAAGGACAGTTTTGTGAGATTCTATAGAGAGGTGTAAATTTATTTTACACAAAGGCCAAAATTTGAAAGTCCCCAGTCAAGAACAAGACGCTGCCTATTCGAATAGAAAGAACAAATACTATAAAGGGCTCACCTATCCAAACAGAGAAATTAGGTTCGAGTAGATGTTTAGCCACATTACAGCATTGCCTCACATCCTGACAGGCAGCTCAAAATAAATTGATCTCATTGTCAATGTACATTGTGTATTCAATCTGATTTCAGCATCCATTTAATAAACAACAGTCTATAAAACACCATTTGTACAATTGCCGAGTTGTTTGTCATTATCATCTATAATGGGGCAATCACAATGAAACCCAACACAATCCACCTAATGCACGGTAAATTATCAGGAGTATGACAAATCTCTGATACACCTTACATATCTTGGTGATCTAATCCTACATCAACTTTTGTTTTAACATTTATACTCCTGAAAACATTCCTCTCATTTACAAGATTTTAACTATTTATGCAACAACAAGACAACCAAGAATCACCCTTAAACAATCCAAAACCAGCTGACATATTAACACCAGAATGCCTTAAAATCACTTTTTATTAATAAGGTACTTTAAAGTCTGATAGTACCATATGTATTACTTTTCTTTGTAAAAGATGAGATCTCAAATCAACGTTACCAATCTTTACAAAGCATTGTGTATATATAATTAATTACTAATTTTCTAGAAGTCATATACTTCATGACAATTTATCCAATAATAAAATATGAGGAAAATTACAGGATCTTAAAATGCACTGGAATTTAAAGAAATAAAGTAAAATTAGCCATTAACATTTCCCAGACCATTGCAATACATCAAATAATTTTATCTTCAACAAGTGTTATAACTGAGAATGTCAAGTATTAAAAAACCTATCAAATATCTTTGTAAAAAGATCTCAAAGAAAAAATGTTTCATAAATTATATAAGCAATTATATATTTTTAATCATTGTACATGTAATGTCAATGAATAACACTGTGCATTTTTACCAAGATGTAACTATGTACTGCTTTAGACATTAGAGATGTATTCAACAACCAGTGGTTTATGTAAGAATTGAGTTGTTCATCTAAGTATACCCTTATGTTCTTGTATTGATAAGTGACAAATGGCTCATAAGCCACTGATCTATGAAAATATATATCAGAAATATGTTGACAACCTGCTCATAAATGTATTAAACCTGAGATTGTGTTCAGTATGCCAGTATTCCATTTTCTCAGAATTGTATCATGATTGTATGAAGGGATTTTGCCATGTGATAACCAATGTCTGATTTTGCATTAATTAGTTCTGTTCTGGTCTGTTAAAGCTTAACATTACTTTTTCTCACAAATGGACAAGTGCTTGCTCTATTAGAACAATTAGTATGTAAAAGAATTATACTTTGTGATTTACCCTGTTGACTATCTAACCATCCCAAGAAAGATTCATTATTCATTTGTAACATTTTTATAATGGATTGAATTCCTTCACTTAAATGGAGTGCTAATTAATATTTACATTTTCTAAATGTATTCTTAAACAATAATGCCAAGCAAGAAAAGTAACCCTATGCCTTACAATGTTTTAAAAATGTTGTTTGAACTTTGGACACTCAATAATATAAATAACATATTGTGTAATCATCAATATTTAAGCATATTGTAACATAATTATTGTCTATGCAATACTATTAATTTTCATCATTTTTTTAATTTCTCTTAAGCATTTAGTGAATTGTACATTATATTCCAAAATGGTTTCAATTTGTAACACATATAGGTTTAAGTAAGAAAATTATGGCTGTCATCTCAATAGAATCTGTCTAAAATCAAGAAATTATATTTTTTTGTGGCATGAACCAACAACAACTTTCAGTACACATGTACTTAAATAATACAATACATTTGAATGATTGAAGTGATAGGTGCTTTAGTGAAATTATAATTATGCTGTATATTGTATTTAGAAACAATTGTCTAAATTTAGCATAACAGGGACATAAGTAGTAATCAGTGGTCATAATGTTTTTTCTCCAGTTCAAACACAGTAACATACTTTCCATATGGACTTTTATTATAGTTATTACAGTAAGAGATTGATTTTTTCCATCAGTATAATACAGTCAAACATGGCTCTACAACAACCTCTTTTCAGGGACCACTCATCAACAAAGCATCTTTAATTATAGCACCAAGGAAATCTGAACACTGAAACAAATTATTGCACATAAAAAATACAAGCAACTTGGTGGCAGGAAAATGTCCATTATCGTGCAATAGGTCAAAATTTGATATGTACTGTTTGGTGTAGGGGTTCCAGACCGAAGCGCAGTACTAGACAATGCTTCACACCAAGCTCTAGACCTTGTGGTTTGGGACAAGAAGATTTTCAAAGTTAACACTTTTAAAATGTATTTTTAGCTCCTGTGACCTACTTATGCAACAGACCGGAACTATTCATATAACTTTGAATGACCACCACCTAAGGATCATTCCTGTGAAGTTTGGTCAAAAAGAGTGATTTAGGAGGAGATGTTGTTTATAGTTTCCACTATATACATATAGGGAACAAGTCCCGCCCCCTGGCAGCGATGTTTTTTGATGGAACTTAGTAATTGATGCAATCTTGTAAGAGGGCCACTAGACAATGCTACACACCAAATATCAAAGATCTAGACCTTAGGGTTTTGGACAAGAAAATTTCAAATTTTACACTTTTAAAATCTATTTATGCTCCTGTGACCTGATTATGTAGCGGACCGGAATGACTTATGCAACTTTGAAAGAAGCCCACCCAAGGATCATTCCTGTGAAATTTGGACAAAATCCATTTTGTGGTACATGTATGGGTAGAGATGTTGTTTCAAGAAAATGTTGATGCACGACGCACGATTCAAGATGCACGACAACGGACATTCAAGGATCCAAAAGGCTCACCATGAATGGTACAATTTGATAAGTGCGTACAACAAGCAATTATAACATAGACTAATTAGACACAAAAAATCCGATAAACACAAAATGTTAAGCAAATTGTCATACAATTTTGAATATAAGATGATATTCATTTGTCCCAGTTTCCCGAAATAATACATTATGTGATAATTTGTGTGCAAACAAATCACTACATCAATAACAAGCAAGCAAACCCACAATCCAACTTTCAGCAGCCCCAGGCCTACAGTCATCACAGCACTTTGATTATATATCAGCATTTCAGGACCACTGCTCTTATCTTTAAAATGAGTTCATACACAGATATCATAATACCTGTAGTAATGAACCATGCATGAATAAAAAAAGAAGATCTCTGTTACAATGACCCAAAACAAGTTTTAATATCAAACTTCAATACATTTGCTAATCATGTGCATACAACATACATCAACCAAGCTCCCCACAGTGGTTATCTCCCTTATCAGTTAGATAACAACCACTGTCATGACCAGAACATTCTTCCTGATAGGAAAGACTCTTCTATTTATGGACTCATATCAAACGACACACTGAAGGACCATTCCCTGCTTTCCAATTAATCTGTGTTAAGAGACCACTTTGTTGTACAAAGATTAATGTTATCATAATCCAAAATGGATCTTTCTTATCAAATAAAATTCATTCATAATTTGTGCATGCAATATATAGACAGATCTGTAGTAAGACAAGATATTTAACTGTACCGAATATACTTGCTGTCGCACAGTTATGTATGTCATTACGATCATCACAATCTCATTTAGGTAACATTTTTCTCAATACTTTATACATCCACACCAGCTAGACAACAAAAGACAAGCAATACCCCCAGGGCCTTCAGAGAGGGATTAATGGCCCAACAGGATGGATAATAGGACTACGAACCAGAATGTTTACGGACAACGAGTAAGACAACTACTGCATCATGGTCACTTGTCGGTGGGAAGACATGTAAGAATATTAAGTATTGTGAGTATATTATACATAATAATCTGTAACTAAACTGTACCAGGTATAAATGAACTTGCAATATAACAGCATTATCTTCGGTTTACACATTATTTCAAATTATTAATCACCTATCAGGGGTGTAGCTGGGCCATTTTTCAGACTTTCTATGGAGGGGTCACTTTTGGTCATTATTGTTTTTTCAATTTTTTACTTATCGCTGCCAATGCCCGTGCTTATCACAACTAATATTCTTGTGTAGCTAATATTACCATGTAGAGCACAGGACAGTATTTCAAACAAGCCATAAAAACTAGCTCAGGTGAGTCAAAATAATTTAAGTATCTAACTCTGCTAACTGAAAAATATGGAAAATTCTAACCATATTCACACAATTGAAATAATCTGAATGACATGCTGACTTGTAACCTTTACTGTAACAGACTTTGGTCAATGCACTCTGTCAGATAGTCCGCCTATGGTCTTTACTCAATATACAGAATCACAAAACTACATGTATAAGCCTATACTTGCTGATTAGCAAACCAATATCAATATAAATATTTCAATGTTATGACATTATGCATTATATAGCATATATCTTATATAATTCCATTGAAAAATAACTCTTTTCTATTCATATATGTTTCCACAGTTTGATAGAAGAAAGCCAGACAGAAAACATACCTATTCTCACCAAATATAATTCTCTCACACAATTTCTGACGTTTCTAAAATTCATCCAATCAGACTGATGCTTTTTTGTCAAAGCATAGAGCAAATGTCTATTACCTAAACCACTTTCAAATGCATTGGTGTATATACACAAAATTTGAAATGAATTACAGCACCTTGATTTTGCATTCTGTAAGTCACACTGTCTTCCATGCATTACCTACCACAGAAACCAGTCAATGCAACAACAAAACCACATCTATAAACTGACCAATTAATGGGACTAAATCACCTTCCTGGACCATTCAACATGTTACTCAACCAACATCTCTCTTACACCACAAACACCAACCAAGGATACTAAAACTATCACTGGAAGTGAGTAATACCCCAGCAGTACCACTTTGTCAGAAAAAAAGAGCTGTATATCAAGCTTATATACAGTCCATAATGATTATGTCACACACTACAACTCATCATGGAGAATGTCCATGTCAATTCATGAAAATTCTCCAAAAGCTGTAGATGTAGTTCGCTCCAAAAGTTTTTGTTAACAGACCAACCGACCAACCGACAGAGTGAGTCCTGTATACCCCCAAACTTTTGTTTACCAAGGGGGTATAATGAATGAGATGATGATAAATGTAAACTTCAAATGATGATAAAATAAATAAATGAATAAACAAAATTGTAGTAGAGAATACAACTTACATATTTTTATTGCTGTTACTACTCCAGTCAATCACTCTTTCTACTTCTAGATGATGATGATGATTTTGATGTTTTTTTTGTTAACTAATACTATTAACAGGTACAAACAATTATGCTTAAAATGACTATTGTAACATCTTAATGTACAACATGGAAGAAATAGGCAATGATTTGTACCGCATACATAATGACTTCTCCCAACTAATTTCCCTGGACAGACATAACGATAATAGGCAAATGACAAATTTTAGAAAGAGGAAGTGAATAGAGTCACTTATCTTTGTGATTCTGTTCTATTCTGTAATGTCTATTCCATGTTCTGATGAATTCTACCATGATTACTGCTCCAATGGTGCAAGGTTACTTCCATGATACTGGATTTCAATCACTGTCATCTATAAGGCAAGAAATTAACATCAATTTAACATATTCTAGAATAAAACTGTGCACATCATTCAAACAAACATATAAGTAGATGATATAAAACAGTCAACTGCAGTTCAATCCCACTGAGGGGCATGCTAGTTTTTCCTGAGTTTTACCATAACACTACACTCGACCTCCCCCGTCCAGCATTTCACGCTCAACCACTCTGGGCCGTCAAACACCACTGTCACCATTGAAGTCAAGCAAGGGGAAAAAGTGCGCCCAATGTGGGGCTCGAACCCATGACCCCCTAACACTAGTAAGGCGCTCTACCGACTGAGCTAACTGGGCGGCCGTCTAAGCCCACACCACTACACTCCTCCACCTTCCGGCAGTTGAGGCTCAACCACCGTGGGCTGTCAAATACCACTGCCACCATAGAAGTAAATCAAGGGGGAAAAGTGCGCCCAATGTGGGGCTCGAACCCACAACACCGTAACACTAGTACGGCACTCTACCGACTGAGCTAACTGGGCAGCCGTCTCACCCCACACCACTACAACAGCACCAAATACAAATAAAATGATATTCATATTCTATGTCTAAAGTGTTACAATATAAGGCAATATCTTTCCTGACGAATTTGCACAAGAACATAATTATACCTAATCAGCATATGCAGACCACCAAATGTCTTGACTCGGTCACAGAAAATAGACACTATCCTGTCTGGGACCATAAACGTCCAGAATATAACACAGCGAATGAGCACATAAAACACATATATCCTAAATAAAACTTGGTATGTCCAATTTCGTCCATTTAATCCAGTCGTAAACATCGTAAGACACATGCAAAATTTCCATCCGCCATGCAATAGTGCACATGTTTTCACAACACATAACATTCAGCTACAAAAATCCGTGATTTTAAGGTCACTTATTATGATGACCCTAGAATCTAAAGTTACGAAAAGTGTTCGAGTATTTTCGCCAGTATTCGACAAAGATAATTATTACACATACTGTCTACACACCGAGCTTCTCGTGCATTTCCGTTTGTAAACACGCCCGAGGGATTAATTCTTTAAACTGAAAGGATGAAAAGGTCTCCGTTATACTGTGTGTACAATAACGCCAGACATATAATATTTGGCACGTTGTTCATCTTTAAATATTTCACCCTTGATGTTTACGAGAATATTAGGGGTGGTTTCAGCCGTGTACTACGCGGTTTCTACACATACTACGCCCATATTTTAAAATATCCAACACCCATCACGGTTATCTTTTTGTTATATATAGTTTCCCTTTCAACTCGACCACCTCCGATAAACAAGACATAAAACAACATACATTTCAAATTACTGTTTAATTTGTGATTTATGGGTAGCATTTGGGCAACCGACTACATTGTGAGTGACCGAGTAACGTTGTCAAAATTTCATAATTAACGTTAAAGAAAAAACTGGTATTAATATGTCGGCTGCCCAAAGCTGAATGACTTTCAAACCTAAACGCTTACATGAAAATCTCGTGCCACAAGCACCTGCTTGCGACACCTATCGGAGATATTCTAAGAGAAATCAATTATCTCCTAATTCATTATATTAAAACGGAGAAAAATACCTGAAACATAGGACTTTGCATCTGCATCATTTATACATTTATAAAGGCAATAATTATGTAAATGCAGAGCGATAGACTTAGTACAAAATACACCAATTACCAATTCAGATTAACAAAGAGCTACTTATCGAGGTCCCTTTAAATGCATGCTACTCAACGGATACTAATGATATGAAACTAAGTACTTAAGGTATTGATTATATATATATTACTTCATACTAAGAAATGCCGAAACCTTTAACCGTCCGTCTGTCCATACGGCGTGAGAAATATGTTATACACGGCTTATTATGCGGTAAAAAACGATACATATGCCACTTTCAATGTACATTTCTCGCCTGCTTTTTAAAATGTAGAATTGCAATATCGTCACACTGGAGCCAAGTTGTGAACTGTGTGTCCGTCTGTCTGCCCGTGTCACACGAAAACTCCGTCTGGATCAGTTAAATTTCACTTGCTATATATACATGTTTTGGTCAGAAAAATGTCGGAAATTGCATCTAGTTCAATTAACTATTACGAAGCTATTGCTGTCATTTAATCAGGCTGATAACGTGGTCCAAGTTAAGTCGAACAACGCTACTGCTAATCAAACTGAAGATATTACAATCGGATCATTTCGGCTATTATTAATATACATATACTTCGGAAGAAACGTGGCGGGAAAGTAGTTCCGATATGGCTGCCAAAATGAATGTATGTAGTCTCTGTGGAAAGTATGGCAGAGATAATTTAAATATTATAGTACAAGGCACACGCAACATCAAAGATAATGCATAAACCTACTACGAGGATCTTTAATAGTAAACTCTCTGTGGTACAGTTTGTCATGTTGGTACAACTTACCTGACGGTGGTACAGTTTGTCATGTTGGTACAGCTTACCTGACGGTGGTACAGTTTGTCATGTTGGTACAGCTTACCTGACGGTGGTACAGTTTGTCATGTTGGTACAGCTTACCTGACGGTGGTACAGTTTGTCATGTTGGTACAACTTACCTGACGGTGGTACAGTTTGTCATGTTGGTACAATAACATGCTGTTGGTACAGCTTACGTGTTGTTAGTACTACTTACCTGATGTTGATACAGGTTATGTCATGTTGGTACAGTTAACCTGACGGTGGTACAGTTTGTCATGTTGGTACAGCTAACCTGCTATTGGTACAGCTTACGTGATGTTGGTACAGTTTACATGCTGTTGGTACACCTTACCTGATGTTGGTACACCTTACCTGACGTTGGTACACCTTACCTGGTGTTGGTACAGCTTGCCTGATGTTGGTACAGCTTATCTGATGTTGGTACAACTTACGTGCTGTTGGTACAGCTTGAATGATGTTGGTACAACTTTCCTGCTGTTGGTACCTTAAATGTCATGTTGTTACAGTGTACCTGATGTTGGTACAACTTACGTGCTGTTGGTACAGTTTACCTGATATGTTGGTACATCTTACATTATGTTGATACAGTTTATCTCTTGTTGGTACAGCTAACCTGATGTTAATACAGTTCATGTCACATAAGTTCAACTAACGTGATGTTGGAACAGCTTAGGCGATGTTTTTGTTTTTTTGAGACATTGAACTCTACAATTATATGCACTCCGTTTCATTTATTGTCAGCAGTTACGGTAGTTTTAGTTGAAAATTTAATATATACTGAGCCAAACAATTAACGATACATACTTAGATCATTTGTAAAATCTTAAAGCTTAAACTTTTGTTATATGTACTGTGATTACATGATTGCTTAAACGTATGACTGTTTTCACAGATCATTATCGATTATTGTAGAATATCGTGTTACTGGCAATAGGGATTTTTATTTTTGCACGCACTGCACGGGAAACCCATGATGATGAACATGTATCGACATAAAAATATACGCATTGCACAGATATTGTACCTGTATTGTGAAAACATAGGCAAAATTCAATATTTCTCTGCTGTAATTATGCCGAGCCTGAATGCAAATCAACGCCTTATAGCCATTGGTATGCTACAAGCAAACTTACGTCACGCTGACGTCGCTGCTCCTTTGGAGTGTCTAGGTTGACTATAACCCGACTTTTAGGCCGTTATCGTGCCCTTGGTTCTGTTAATGACCGTCCCCGTTCTGGTAGGCCCCGTGAAACGACTCCTGCACAGGACCGTCACATAAGGACGTCACACTTACGTGACCGGTTTCTTACATCTACTGTTACTGCTGCTGTAACACATGGTCGTACAAACAACAGAATCAGTGCTCAAACAGTCCGAAACAGACTCGCCGAGCGTGGTATAAGAGCCAGACGTCCGTATCATGGGCCTATATTTACCCAACGTCATCGCGTCTTGAGACGTCAGTGGGCCACTGGACATTTGAATTGGACAAGAAATCAATGGAATACGGTAATGTTCACTGATGAGTCGCGTTTTTGTTTGAGGCGAGGAGATGGACGTGCTAGAGTATACCGTAGGGTCGGTGAACGTTATGCTGACGTCTGTGTGCACGAGGTGGACCGTTACGGTGGTGGAAGAATCATGGTTTGGGGCGGAATATCCTACCAGAATCGCACTCCATTGGTTATTGTGCGTGGGAATCTAACGGGACAACGTTATCGAGACGAAATTTTAACACCAGTTGTCGTACCATTTCTTAACGCTAACGTGAACGTCACGTTGTTCCAGCAAGACAATGCTAGGTGCCATACAGCACATGTATGCCGCAATTTTCTTACCCAACAAAACATTAATGTTCTAGATTGGCCTGCTTGTTTTCCAGATTTGTCCCCAATAGAACATCTTTGGGATGCCCTGGACCGTCGGATTAGACGTCGCAATCCCAAAACATTAGCGCAGCCAGTTGGAGTTTTTTTTTATTCAAGAATGGAATGCCATTCCACAGCGAGATATTCAACACTTTTCAATTCTATGCGTAGACGATGCACTGCTGTAATGAATGCACAGGGACGTCACACTCGGTATTAACAAATTCCAGAACTTAACATTTTCATCAGTCCATTTTCTTATTGATTTTCAAAAAGTTTAAATGAAATTGAAGCATAATATTCAATTTAAATTATGTATCAACGACCATATTTTCAAAATGCTTAAAAACATATTTATATCACTGACCCACGATAAAATTGTATCCAATTGATTTCATGTATCGTAACTTGTTTGGCTCACTGTATATTTATAGTGTAACATTTTACCCCGAGGACTGTATCACTTTGCCCCAAAACTAGGGGCAAAGTGTTACATGTAATCGACATGTTTAATGTATTCTAAATTGTGAATAAATAGTTTATTTGTTTTATTAAATACATTTTAAGATTAAAATTTCGTTGTTTTTTATAGAAACCTTAGTTACATTGTTGTAAACGATTTTATGTTATCTATAATTCAAAAACTTTGAAAAATGTAACGCTTCGCCCCGGTCTCCCCTATAACACTTTACTATGGTAACCCCATTCTCCTAACTCGGCACAATCTTCAAAATGAGATTGGTAATTTTCCCAAGGCTCAGCTCCGGTGTAAGGTTCGGGCTTTATGTGGTGAACCTTACGTCGACCACCTTGGTTCCGGCGCGATTCGCCTTGACCAATATTATTTTCATTAATGTCGTGATGGCCAATAGTAGGTCTATTTCTGGTAAAGGACCTAGCGGGAGGGGGTCTAAGGAAAGTTTCTTCAACATCTGACTCATTGCCAGATGCCGCTCTATTAGTTGTGTTGTAACACGGTCTGCGCCCGATTGCATGTCGCGACCTGCCGGAAGAACCTGACACCATGCTTCGAACCTCCATATCAGAATCTTCAGCTCTCGGAATATTCAACACGACCTCTGAATCTGAACTTTCAGCCATTTTTTTTTTTATAATTTAATGAAACCAATTTGTCGATATAGACACAGATAATTGTTACTAAATTTCTTGATATGGTATAGCTTAATAGGTATCACGAAGAAAACAACCAGGGCCCGTATTCATAAAGCTCCTAAGGAGAAAATTAAGGAAATACCTTATCTCTATAAAATCTCCTTAGGGCAGAAAATTCCTTAAATTTTCACTTAAAAAACACCTAAGGAATTTCCTTAGGTAAGTATTTACTTAAGGAAAATATATTCCTTAGTCGATAATTTCGTTCAATAACAATCGTTATTTTCGTAAATATTGGATTCCGGGAATTGGTGTTACTAAAAATAGTAACACCACGTCAGGATTCAAAATGGCGGTCAAGCAATTGAATGCGTGGAGCTTGTGAATATTCCTTCGATTTTTCGCCTAGCGGAAAGTTCTATTCACGAAATTTACGTATGGAAGGAAACATGATCACTTGACGGGGGTTTAACACTAGTGATATGGATTGAGATTGATATTTAACAATGTATCAGTTTCATTTTCATGTCGGTTCTGTTGACCTTGCGATTCATCGGATTTTCCGAGATTTAAAAATAGATCTGTCATAACATTGAAGCAGACGTCAATTTCAGTAATGGAGCCGAAACAAAAAACGCGTTCACCGAATTTTACAACGCAGGAATGCCTGTTGATAGCTCATTTGATGGGTGAACCCTTCAAAAATATGAGCATGTCTAGGCATAAAGTAGACAAGCACAGATTTAACGAACGTAAGTATCTATTTTTAAAAGTGCCGTATTTTTTGGAAGTCGATAGACAGGTAAGCGATTGTTTATATTTCATGGAATACTGTTATGAATTATGTGCTACTTTGAATTCAGCATACTTACATCATAGGGCTGTTGAAACACTATATAATCATAAATTGTCTCTAATATTTAAATGTTATAAATGATATTGGCTGTATCTTCAAAAACAAATATCACAAGTCACAAGTATACGACATGTATCATACCGTAATGTGAGCATATAGGGATATTTACACATTACTAAAAAGTTAATATTTGACATTTACTGCTTTTGCTAATTATCGGTTTTAAAAAAAGGATAAATATCACATATAATACGGTTATCAAATTAATTGACATGTCAAATATTTATTGTCAGACAAAAATGTGATAATATGTCCGCTTTAATTAGCAAAAAAACATTTATAAACAAACGTTGCAGTAGTTATTAATTGATATTCCTTTGAAATATATAGGTATAACAAGTGCAACCAAGAAATTGGTGTGGGTTGATGTTGAGGAACAGTATAATTCAAGCCAAACGTCTGGGCCAAGAAAAGGCATTGATTTGCAAAAAAAATGGGAAAACCTCGTTTCGAAACACCGGGCAATTTATGCTGATTACCGGAGGGAAATGAATATGACAGGTTTGATTGATAGCATTGAAATAAATGTTTGTTTCAATTTTTAAATAAGAACATATTATATATATATACACTCGCCCTAAGCTCTAACGCATCATATTTAAATTGTCTAAACTTTCTTACTTCTGTACTAAATGTTATGAAAATTCATATTTCTCATCATATAGCATTATTTTTTTAGAGCATGAAATAAGTGATTTTTCTTTATGAGTGTTTATCTGAACTTATTAACATTTCAATTTTATTACTAAGCCTTTTACCCAAGTTTTTCCCATACATGAATTGACTTACATGTGGTTATACCAATATATTAAAAAATACAATAACCTCCATTTTAAAGGTAGTGGGCCTACAACATGCAGGTATTCCCTATTAACTGAGGCAGTGATGGACGTTATAGGGGTGGACAATGTCAGTGTAGTTGGTACTGGTGCTGTTTCACTTGACACAACGTTTAACCAGTTGAGACAGTAAGTATTTGATAAATCTACATGTGAATACTGGTTTTACCAGTATGATATTGTTAATTAATGTTTGATGTCTTCCTAGATATACATATTTATTGTTAAGGACCACAATGGAAATAAGGGATTAAATATCCCTTTTTTGTGTCATCCTTTTTTGTATTATGTATATGACATATTAGTATGTTTTTTTGCATTGTAATTGCCAAGCGATTTTTACATGTATGAGAAATAAATCTGTTGGGTTCACTGTGTTTGAATTTTATTATTTCCATGGTGCATTTTCAGACATCAAGATAAAGAAAACACTGTTGAAAGGTAAATGAATCGTATTCATGTCATACATCATTATCCATATAAATTTAATTATCATTTGTTATTTGGCAAAATAATTCAGGAAATTTTCTATTGCATTTTATCTATTTTCATTCAGAATGAATTTAACAATGTAAACTACAGTATCTTTTGAAATAAGCATTGTCAAAATGATTTTTTTGTGGCATAATCACACAGTATTTATTGTGAAACAACTGAAAATGTTTTTATATGCAATGTAATCGACTCAATTTCAGATCAGCTGCTCTTTCAACATTTGATGAGTGCAGTGGATCAGCAACTGACACTGGCAGTGTCACAACAAAAAAAACTAAATGGTACAACTTTATTAATCATTACCTGTTAATTTCTAATAAACGTGATAAAAAGTTGTTGATTAAAAATGTGAACATCTTTATTTGTGCATGTCTATTCATTCAAACCATATGTATGGCATGGACTTTGTTTAATTTAAACACAATTACTAAGGGCATTACATGAAAGATAGAGTACATGAAACATAATTCTAATTTGTTCATTTCCAATAATTCAATTGAGTTCAATAAAATTGCATGCAGAGTAACTGGATATTTTGATGTAAAGCTGAATGAGTAACTAAAAAATTTAACACAAAATCTAACATTTTCATATGGAATAACATGTGTTGTTTTTTCAGTAATTGTTGTCACTGTGATGAAGAGTTGCTTCAATTGAAGAAAAAGAAAATCAAATTACAAATTAAGGTGTTACAGAGAACCTTGGAAATAGAACATTAAAAATAATAACGTAAAGTACATGATGTTTGTAATTTATATATGAATCAGAAATGTGTATTGGCGATATAGTCTCTGAATCGCAGTCCTTCTTGAGGTCCATGAAATCCAGCTGGTGGTATATTTGGTGCATTGGCACCATCTATGTCTTGTATTAAAGGAATATTTCTTCTTTTGCAAATATTATGCAGAACACCGCAGGCAATAATCACTCTGAAACCACAAAGTGATATATATGAATTGAATATGCATTTTGTGAATAATAAGCTATGCATTGGACTCACATGGGTATTGTTGTATGCTTGCATTACTCTATAACAATTACAATATTATTTAACACACTAAGCAATATATTAATTTCAGTAAACATACAACTCTGTGCTTACTTGCATGCTTTCTCAGGTTTTAGACGTATTTGACCCTGGAGTACACCCCATCTTCTTTTCAATTGGCCAATGCCTCTCTCCACAATGGACCTTGTATGTTTGTGGGCTCTGAACAAATGAAGGACAATAAAAATAATGTCAATTTTTGTTGACATATTTGGACGTTCTTATTAAGGGTGATTTAAAGCAACTTTCCAGGAAAAAGCACTGTTCAGTCCATTATTTATTTCTACTTAATTTAATTTAAGCAGCATTAAATATATTCTGCTTATATAAATCCAGTATTTGTGCTGGAAATGTAATTAATGATAAACATAGCAATATCGTAAATCGCTGTTTAAATAAATAAATAGCGATGTATTGCTTACATTTCAAAGATTTTTTTATCTAATTTTGATATGTACACTAACATCAATTTTAGAATGATTTTAAAGATACTTAAGTTGTGAAACAATAGTATTACTTATTGTAATCCGTTTGTGATCCTGGCTGCGGATGAAGATATGGTGTTAGTAACCATCGTTTGCATGGATAGCCACTATCACCCAGTAAGTACTGGGTTCCGGCGTTCAGATGTCCACCATCTAGTAAGGTCCATAGGCCACTCTCTCTTAATATTCTGCTATCGTGTGTTGACCCAGGCCATCTTGCAACTAAATCTAAAATTGTGTAGTTGGCATCAAACACGATCTGAATATAAATGAACATACGATAACGGTGTTATGATATTACAAATTAAATAAGCTGATTCACACACAAGTTAGGCCAGAGTGTTTATTCATAACTTTAGTTTTAATTTTTCTGCTGTGCGATCATTCCACGTCTATTTGAAAATAACATTTAGTGCTATTTAACCTATACTCAATTTCTACTGAAATGAAGCAAATTATTAAATGTATTCCAACAGAACCGGTGGCTTTTATATAATGCAATAATCCTGTTTCAGTTGAACATAGTAGTGAAAGATGTATCTCATTTTATAATTATAAGTTATATTTACTTACTTGAGCATTAATGGAATGGTAGCTCATTCTGTTCACATACGATTCCTCATCGACAGTAGGTGCCTGTATTTGTATATGCGTACCATCTACAACTCCCAATACATTTGGGAATTGTGCCACCCCAAAAAATTCCCTGTTGTTAGCTGTTATCTCTCCAATGGTAGTAGGAAAATGGATGTACAATCCAGAAAATTGCGGCCTACTAATTGCTTCTGTCACTTCGGCAATAACTCGAGATACACTCGGTTGTGACACACCATGTAAGTCACCATAATTCAATTGTATTGAACCGGTCGCCAAGTATCTGAGGGTAATCAGCAGTTTTTGCATAACTGTCAAACTGTGGTTTCTGTTTGTCTTAGGGTGCAACACATGTCCCAATTCACGTTCCAGGTAAAGCAAGCCATCCCTATCAAAACGGTACCTCTCGATGATATCTAAATTAGATAGATCATCTATATCAAGGCGCTCTCGAAAATTTCTCCTTTGCATTATCTGTAACAAATTTAATTATTATTGATATTTATAGAACATTTTTCAGTACATGTAACATGCTATGAACGGTTAAAATGAAGTATGCAATTGATTGTTGTAATGGTAATAATATGGTCAAGTACTGCAATCATTTACAAATGTAAAACATATCATACAGAAAACACTAAGCTGACATTAATGGTCTAAGATTGTATAACAGACTGTGAACTGGTGCATTGAATAACATTCATATGATGTTCAACCTCTAAATGTGAAAATCCCACAATAACTGACTGTGATATTATGCAAAAGATTTGAATCAATTTTTGACATTTGGCCACTATAATTGACCTTTGAGCCACTGACATGGTCTTTATAGCAAGGTACCGCTGTATAGCATTATATACACTTATTCTATTGATCTCTAGACAAATGACGAGCTCGACATGTTGACATTGTGCATATGGTTACTGATACATTGGTGAATCCTTACATACATCACAGTGAAATATTCCAGATATTTTAGGCCAATTTCTGATGTTTCACCTCTATTTGTGTCATTGCCTTTTGAGCATAGGACACATGTATTGTGCGTGACACGCCATATCATCATGGTCAAACCAGCATTCGGCGACTACATTCAGATGACCGCTTATGGGCTCGTCATGTATGAACACGTGCAACTTGTAATAGCAAGATTGTCCACAAGTAATTTCGATGCCTTTTTTGATAATAATAAACAATGAAGTTGGATTGATATATTCAAACATGAAAGAATAACCACACTCATAAGTAATACAGTGTCATTTACATGTAGACATATACAAGTAGAAAATTTATAAATAATTTCAAATTCTGTTCTAATTTTTATTTTCATGCAATTTTATATGTATATACAAACATATGAAATACAAATGCACATAATAACAAGAAATGTTAGTAAAAGTTTATGCACTCTCAGGGTTTTTTGTCAAATTTATATATTTTATACAATTGCTTGAGTCCATAGTTTTGTCAAACTGAACATTCCAATTATTGGGAGGTGTAGTGACCATTTCACCCAGTGACCACAAACACATTATGGTTCATTTGCTACCAACGATGAATGTGTTGACTGATTTTGATGATGATAGGTCAAGGGGTTCATGAGTTATTGATCATAAACGAATAGGTTACGTATCGACCGACATGTGCAAAGCAATATGCCCTCTCTTATTCGAAGGGGGCATAAAAATATGTAACAGAATGACAATGAAATCGATGTAATATTATCATTAATACCAATAATAATAAAAAGTCAATGTCTTTCAATCTCACATAAACAATATTACAATTATAAAGTGAAAAATTATGTGTTTGAATAAGAAGATCTAACAGTGATATATTTTCATCCATGTAAATATTAAGAAAATGATATTTCATTAGATCATGTTAATATCCCTGACTTTTTGGTGACAATTATCTTCGATATGATCAAATCAACAAACAGTGTTCAAATACTGCACATATACAAAACATATTTTGACATTATAAAAACGAAACACCGACAAGACTTCATTAACAAATGGTTATTAATGTTTATCTGCAGTCAATAAATTAAATGAATGAAATTACCATATTTAAATGATTAGAATTATTTAATTAATTGGATGTTATAAGTATTATAAGTATGTATAATAAAGTGATGGGGAAAACATATTAAACACAAGAATATTGAAGATAAAATTTCCTAAGAATTGTGTTTTTACAATTTTTAAGAAAACATGTTACAATGACGAACACTAATCTGTTTATTCGAACCTTCATCCAATGTTAAATATATAAAATATATTAATGCAAGAAGTACATATACGATGTGACTAAAACAAATGAGTATCTTATATAAATATCAGATCCCATGGAGGGTGATAGCATATAATGCTAACCCGAGAAAGTTAATGTGAACCGAGGGTAAGCCGAGCTTGACAATAACATTTCGTGGGTAAACATTATGCTCTTACCATCCATGGGATTTGATATTTATTGTATTACAACAAACAAATATTTTCATATAACCATATAAAACAATAAAGTCATTGTGACACAGAAACAATAAAGTGCTTGCAGAGACGTTGATTGTTAAAGCAATTTTGTGAAAGAACTAAATCTGTCATATATGATGGACAACGTCATTACAAACATTACAAGCCCTTGATTGTTACCTATTTTAATAAGCGCCTAGCGACTCGTACTATGAATATACTGAAGTATATTATTATAACGCACGAGGGTAAAAACGTTTTGTCACAGGGTAAGAAATGTATGTCACAATGTACAAGGAAATTAGATTAGTTTGAAAGAAACATAAATTACAGTTTACTGATTAATATCAGTGCACAACACACAATGAAGATAAGTCCTCAATCTTGATGTTTTTAACATTTTTAAAGTTTGTTAATGACATACTGTATACATATGACAAGGTCCGTATCAAACAGTAGTTATCATAACCACTTTATGTGTAAATAAGAATGAAAATGTATCGGTATTGTTCCACTGTAGTTTGAATTCCCCGGGATAGTTCGCACAACACATTCTTGTTATGAATATGACAAAGGAAATGCACACACAAACCATACGGTAGTTTGAACTGCATTACCACATACCATTACCTGAAAAAAACGAAAAAATAACACATGATATATTACAATATACATATACATATATAACACTAAACATCAACAATGTATTTAAAAAATACAATCAGTCTGCTGTTAATCAACATTTAGCATAATTACTCATTCATCAAATATCACATAGATTTATTTAATGTTTAAATCACCCATACACCCAGTAACGAGTCAATGTCATATATATAACACAATATTCTCAAGAAACAGCATATACATCATTTATACTATTTTCATTTGTCAATTATACCATTTTTCTACGTGACAATACTACAGTGAAGTATACAAAGAGGAAAAAATGCACCAAATGTGGAGCTCGAACCGACGACCCCATATATACTAGTGTGACGCTCGGTCGACTGTAGAATGCCTACTAATGAGATAACATACCCAATATATGTTTATTTAATTTCCATCAAGCGGTTTTAAGTTGATATTGAACAAGAAATATTGTATTTCATATATTGAACTCATTAAGAAATGTAACAAACAGTCCCAATGTCAACACGTAAGTCATCATTAATATATTGAAAACTTTCATACTGTACCTTGATTAGCAACATGTCATACGATTGTTATAACAGTTGACGCTTGATGACCATGTCTGATTATAGGTTTATTACTCCACATAACTGCATTACACGGAGTCGTCCGAATTACGATGTTGTCCGAACACTAGCAATCAAACAACATCTAGGAAACGTCTTGAGAAGAATACGGTCCAATATCTTCTGCATACCAAACGGTTTAAATAACATTCGGAAAAGTTCTGTAGCCGGAACTTATTCAATTTGTCAAGTATCCGTAGAATGTTTGGACAAACAAAATCACAAATAACGGACGCTAACTCGTAATGTAACAAATGACATATTTGGCTAAATGCCGCACTAACACGAACAATTCCGGGCCATAAACGACGTATAGGGCAAGCTAACAATAAATTTTGTATAAAATATTTAATACTTACTACTTTTGATCACTTGTAGCTTTATTGTGGTAAACTGAACGAAAAAGACGTCTGCTATATCGCCATTTTTTCTTTCCCGAAATTTTCCTTAATTATTTCCTTAAAAGTTAAGGTAGCATATTAGGTGCCTTAACTTTTAAGGAGAAAATCGACCAACTTAAGGGAAAAAATACCCTTAGGAGTTTTATGAATAATACTTAAGGATTTTTCCAATATTTAAGGAAAAATCTATAAAATCTAAGGAAAATATATAAAACTAAGGGAAATTTTCTCCTTAGGAGCTTTATGAATACGGGCCCAGATCTACATAGATCTAAATAAAACACGGCTTTACCGTTTTACATGGTTTTACACATAAATATCACTATACCCATGCACTTAATGCATTTAAGTCGCTATATAATATTTTAGGACAAATTAACTTGAGATCTACGATCTAGATCTAACTAATTTTAATACTAAAATATGTTTGAAACAACCCTTCACAAACTATTACACGATGATGACGTCAAACTATGACGTAATGTTTTTAATACTAAAATATGTTTGAAACAGCCCCTCACAAACTATTACACGGATGATGTTTCAAGTGATGACGTCATACTATGACATAATGTTTATAAACAACTTTTACTACGAGACGTAGTAAATTTATAGGCTATGGGAATCGATAGTCTTAAGACACTTGACTATCCCACACTTCTGACACCAGTGTTACGTCCGAGCGCTAAGCCGATTGATATGAATAAAGAAAAACGAGAACACAATTTCTCCGTCAGGATGTCGTCCATATATATATATTTCTGGACATGTAGAATCTAGATATTATTATAACTAAACACAATTTAGAATGACAACCTTTAAATATGATTTAAAGTACTTAATGAACCAGGTTCACTAATACGAACCTTATAAATATGTCATACAGTGTACGTTAATATTACACCTAAACCAGGTGACTGCTAAGTAGAGGCGCTCAACCAACGCCCGAATGAATCCCCGATTTCTGTTGTTGTATATGCTTTTATTTATCGTCGCCACCGGTTTCCCACATGGGCGACGCCTCCGGAAGAATGTTAGTCATATTAGATTTGGAGGATAGTGCATGATACAGAAGATGCCCCAGTTCCAGAAGCACCCCTGGTTCTTTTACGTGCTCGATGTAAAGCATCATACACGGGACCTCGGTTTTTAAAGTCTCGTCCGAAAGACTGTTAGTACGGTCAGTGATGGAGCGGGGAATCGAACCAGCGATCCCTGGATTACAAGTCCAGCGTTTTACCACTGGACCACTGATCCGCTACTCCCCGATTTCAATTCAGTCCCGCCTTATATACTCTTTGCGAGATGCCCACGTGACTGAATTGACTAATGAAAAGATGCAGCATCAATGTAAATCATGCATTAACCAATCAAAGAATGCAGCAATTCTGATTGACCAATCGACAAGTGCAGCAGCGTACCTAATTTGCATATCAAAATGGCTGACATGAACGCTGGCCGCTATGACGGTTTATGTTATTTTAGTAAATATCTAAACAATAAAATTAACAATAACTATGGAATAAATATGTGTGATATACAGTATAAAAGGCGGGATTCGTTCATATATGGGTCATTACTGTGATTAACTTATTCATGGAGAAAGGACGTTTACAAATGTCTGAATCGAGGTATGTTTAACTCAAGATGTCAGACCAATACGGCAATAGCGAGATGGAACGGAATGGGAATTGGCATAATAATAGGTAAGTATGTATTTATCTTAAGATGTAAGGCTAGCTCGTAAGAGGAAATTTAGGGACTACTGTGCGGGAGTGTATATAAGGAAAGGTCAAGGTAGTGAGGATAGTTCACCTACCGGGAATAATCGTCACATCCAGAATGGACGTCATTGATAAATATGACGAGTTAACAAGTAAGTTGTATTACAAAATACAAATGGACCTTAAATGCACGTCCATTACAATATATTAAATTATTATAATTTTTTATCAGTAGTTGAACATTTATTTGCTAAGGGCGGACGATACTTTATAAATTTGTAATAAATACTATATTAGTCTAACTACATATGACCAGAATCAATTATAACATCAATCATTATTGCGATTAAAACAGGAAACTAAACAGGTTTATCTATAAACATTTATGTAGGAAAAATGAAAATACATGCGGCATACTGGTATTGGTTACTCACTGTTGAGTATTTCTTTCAAAAGTAACAGTCAGACAAGTTCCTTATTTCTTAGTTATATCTGTTTCACTGGGATGTTTAGTTGATATAATTGCGGAAATGAGTAATATATCATGTTTAAAACCCTAAATGTCACACCTAAGTTGAATTGAGTTTTTAAATAATTCGACACATTTTCTAACATTCAACACAAGCCTGATCAATTATACATGGTCTTTTACTTAAAGTCTATAAAATAATTGACACCTCTCAACTTAACTGTATCAGATGGTGACAGCAAATATTGGTTAGACTTATAGTGGACTCCCACTGGCCAAGACACTGTGTAATGCTGATTAAGGGTCTGGACAAGATTGATATGTACACTGACCAAAAATGAAAACTTTACATCGATTTCAAAAGTATATATTTTGTTGATAAATATATATTCGGGGTTAATGTTTTTTCATTGAAGCTTCAATGCAATATCACGGACCTATATACCATATCCCCCATCGAAATTAGGCCCCGGCTAATCATGAGTTTCAATGAAATCTGCTTGTACCCAAGATATGGCTCCAGACTGAAAAACCGGATCAATTGATCATTCCCATACCCATATTTTATATTCAACGAAATATGTCCAACCAGTAGTCAATATATTGAACATCATTAAAACTGTTTTTAGAATGCAAAAAGATTGAAGGAATATATGAATGTCATGCATCAACAACAACATAATTAACTTAAAAAAGACAATATTCAATCCATCGATATATCAATATATTGATCAATCAATCAGTTGATCCATACACCAATCGATCTGTGATTTGTTGATATATGCACAACATTAATGCCAAAACAAATTTATACAGTCACCAACAACGGAAGTAGACACAAGTGTTAAAGATAACATTTAAAGCCAACATATTTTCATAAGCAATTTATACAAAAGCAATGGATTATGGACGCCGTTATCACCTTTAGTCATTTCAACAATCACTTATTTTCGGATCTTCTTTCTTCTAGGTAACGGAGTATTATCAATAGTTTTCTGTGTTAGCCACACACTGTAATGTTTCCTTTGTTGGGAATGAGGGCCTGTGATCCAATAGCTCGAAGCTGCGTCATGGTATGGTTTACTTCAAACACTGTTGGGTTAGTGTTACTAGGTGGGTCAACGTGATAACGCGATCAGTACGTAACGTTGTAGCACGTACACGACCGGGTCTTGCACGATCTCTGACAGATCCAGTAGTGTTGTATCGGGTCGCAATATTATGAATAATCTGTCTGGAGCAGCCAAAATGACGCGCTACGTTATTTACCATTGTCCCCACCCGGAGCATACCAATAGCCTGGTTTCTCTGATCTTCAGAAAGACGTGGTATCACTAAATGCAATTTATTTTTAAAACAAATTGAATATTTGTTATCTGTGCTAAGCAACAAATGATAATTTGTCAGTGTAAAACCTGTAAGTGAAACCATTGTTGCTGCGCACGTGCAAAGTAAGGAAAACGTTTTTCCTGTTTTGACGCATGAATATACCGGCGATTTTTAAAACAATTGCATAATCGTTATCCGCAACGAAGTCGTGATAAACATGTGTAACACTTACAACAACATAAATAATAACAAAACAATTTTTTTTAATATTCAAAAAAATAAAGTGTAAAGTTTTCATTTTGGGTCAGTGTAGTTCGATGAAAACTTCAGTAAATACATAATGGTTCACACGAGTGATTGCATCGTGGATCTCATTAAATGATATCCAAAGCCGCTTGACCAGGTCGATGGTGAAACACAACAACATTTTATGAGGAAGGTGGCGTAGAAGTTTTTTCTGATCGACGCCGGACTAATCCATTTCACCAGTTTTTGAAGTCCATGTTTTGAAGTTTATCCCGCAAAATTTCACACGTAGGGCGACATTATTGGAAGCACCGCCCGTAATTTGGCGTAGTCATCTTTGCTCTAACATCCATGATCATGGTTTTAATCAGAACATTAGTGACACGCATCATCTGGTGTGAATTGAACCGGCCCAATAATTAGAAGCGCGGTATTTCATGTATGTTTTCGAACTTGCCAAGCGTTTCCTTTCCTAAGACGTTCTCATTTGAGGCGTTGATTAGTTATGATTCATCTCTACTATCTTTTTCTACTTTACACCAGAGACAAGTCCCGAGGCGGCCATTCTAACCAATCAGAAGTTGAATGCAATTATGTCCGCTCCTACGAAAAACTGTTGGTATATGTGTGTTTCAATCATTATTTCACCACTTTCGTTGAGCTGGTTTATTTCGGACCAAAGAGGAGATCTTTTCCGATTGTCATCATTTTCATCACAGTTAACAACTGCTAAGCAAACGCTTGTACACATATTTTAATGGCTATCAATATACATTTATATTTTACGGCCCACAAAAACTCATTTTAAAGTGTGACGTTATATATTTAACTTCCCTACTCCTGCATATTTAAGTTTATTCCACTTTTAATTCATAACGCTCTTCAGTAAATCAATTAATGTTTCTTTCTTTCTTAATTTTGTGCTGACTGCCTTCTTTTTCAATAAAACCTTAATTTCCTGTTCGGTCATGTCGTCGAAGTTTACACTAGAACATATTTCTTGTTGGTGATTTTCATGCGCGATTTCAATTTCCCTATTTATCCTAAGTGTTTTTGCCGATCTTGACATGTAAATTCTACTTTCCCAATAGTCACTATTTACTTTATTATATGTTCTTTTTTGGCGTTCAACCTTACACAAGTCTTTTTCTTGTAAATAACGCGTCGGATGTGGGATCATGCTTGTTCGATTTCATTTGATGAATTTGCTTCAATATATCATTAGTTTTCTCGACACCTTGTCCAGAAAACTGGATTAAACTACCTAGTCTGGATACAAACATATACATGGTACATGGATAATTAAGACATGCAATAATATTAAAACAATAATTATGACATGTGCATAATACCCATGCCATACACACCAACACCTAGGATAGCACAAAAAAGAGTAAACTCTTATTTCCATTGTGGTCCTTCGTGTTGATGGCATGACCTAGAGAGGCATAAACATCTAATTAAATAAAATCACAGAACAAGAAAATAAATATATCACAAAATGCCACATACCCAATAACACTATCACAAGATTATATACAATGAAAGACATTATTGCTAAAATGTCACAGATTACTGCATCTCATTACATACAATCTAATTCAAACATATTAGGTTTATGCACATATAGATCATAATTCCACATAAATAAGACAGAATTTAAAAACCCTCCCTACCGAAATGGATACAAAATATCAGTAAAAAATTCCTTAAAATCAGGGTACTAAAGACATTAGTTTTGAATGGTTTAAAAAGTGTTGTTTTAAAGCATCCTTAAAAGCTGAAAGGGAGTTGATGTTCACAATACAATGGGGTAATTTATTCCACAGAGAACATTCCTTATAGCAAAACGATTTTAATCCAAAACTTTTGACTTTTGGGACAGCGAAATCACCTTTTGAACTGAGCCTTGCCTTATAACTATGAATACGGTCTTGAGAAATAAAATGTTCTCCCATGTAAGATGGTGCTAATCCATTTTTAATTTTAAAAACATGACATAGAGTGGTCGACTCGTTTATGGACAGGTAACCAGTTGACAGTTTTAAAATGATCAATATTTACACGACTTTTGCAGCCCAATCCAATTACAAATCTCAATAATTTATTTTGAGTTGTTTGGAACTTAATTCTGAGAGATTGAGACATGCTATAATACCATATAGAACAGGGAACGCAACATACTTAAGACAGTGCCTAATCTACATGAAAATGTCTGTATACCATAATTCGATTGTTGCCAGTACCTTCTACGCCATCTCCGCTTACGTAAATGAATTATATAGCAATGACACAATTTGAATTAAAAGTGAAATCTATTTTTAATAAAATGGTACTTCTTGAAATAACACTTCATTCTGATATACGGATAAAGTGATATCTATACCAAAAAGAAGTTATTGTGCACTAAGAGAATGAAAGTATCTTGTATTTATAAATAGTGTTCCTCTCTGACGACAATACCTTTTGCGTATAAAAAAGTAATGTTCAGCATCTTCAATCGCCGCACCACACTCACATGAAGTGCTATGGACAAGTAGATTTTTGTATAATTATGAGTTAAGATTACTGCACTTTCTTCTATTGCGGGTATGATGGACATGTGAGAAACTTTCGCCTTTTGTGAAAAAAACTCGGAACTTAAGGTGCATTATACAATTGTTTCAGATTATTTTCAAAAGACGCTAATGATTCTGACTCGCAAATTATATCGACAGTAAGATTATTCCAAAGTTGAATTGCTGATGGTAAAACAGATTTGGAATAAATTCCATTTCTTCTTGCTTCTGCTACATAATCGGTATAATTTCTTAACCAATATTGGTTTTCACAAGCTGAATCAACTGTAGGTGGAAACAACTGTGTTAAATAGAGCGGTAACAATTGGTTTTTCCTTATACTGAAATAAATGTTTGGATTTTCCTTCTATTTGAAAGACTCACCCAGCCTATCTCCTTTAATAATGTTCTCATTGAGACAGATTAGTTCAACCAGTTACAACCCTAGCTGCTTCATATTGTAGTTTTTCCAAGATTTCTTTTTCGTACTGGGCACAATTATCCCAAATTAAAGAAGCATATTCTAACAGAGTCTTAAATAAGAAATGAAAATTTGATTTAGAGTTTTCCTTTGAACTTTAAAGTTCAGCATTTCAAGAATTTTCGACGTTTTTGAGACTAAATTAGTTATATGTTGATGCCACGACTCATCCTGACTGAATGTTACACCAAAAAGTGTATGATGATACACCAAAATGTGTATGATGTTACACGTGCATTGTTTGAAGTAAGAAATAACTATAAAAATGAAATACTTACACTTAGTGGTTTTTTTCTGAGTTAAAGTGGACAAAAGGCGAGTTATTATGCATAAAAAACCTACTTTTTCTAGAAAAGCGAGTTAAAAAACCTGCTTAAAACCCACTTCTTGGTAAGTTGTTCTTAAGTGGGCTATAAGTGAGCAAAGGCGGGTTTTTATGCATAGAAAAACCTACTTTCCTAAAATAAGTGTGTTTAAAAACTCACTTTAACCCAATTCTTGGTAACCATTGCCGCACCTTTCATCGAGCAGGTAGCGAGATGTTCCTTTGAAAAAACTATAACCATAGCCCTGGTCAAAGCCTTGACCATTCTGGTTTCGTGCTTAATCTCAGCAGAGATGATTTTCCAAAAATAGCATGTGAAATACATAAAAAATATCATGGGAAGACACCAAAAATAGCATGTGAAATACATCAAAAATATAATGGGAAGACACCAAAAAAACCATGTGAAATACATTGAAAATATCATATGAATGACACTTATATTAACCACAAAATGAGCATTTAAGGGTAGAACTATATGCATTGCTGTGCACAATAAGGTTTTTGCAAGTAAAACATAACAAAAATGTTAATATTATTTAAATACATTCAAAATATCAGATGCAGCCAAAAAAAATTGATTTAGACCAACACATATGACTGAGCTTCTTGATTTCAGACAACGGACAAAATAACAAAAAGGGTGCAAGAAAAATATTATTTAAAGTGTGCATCAAACATAAAATTATGTAAATTTTGACAGGTCAATACTACACAATACTTATTGCAGTAAATATTTAAGCATTATAAAAAGCACATGTTTAAGTTGTGATACATAGCACATTTAGACATCTAATTATAAATGTCATATTCACTTCTAAAATCCTATTTATACATGGCCCTCAGCCGGCGCAGGGCCCACGCATCTTGTCTTCTACCTGTGATAAAGGTAGGGCAAACTTGTTGGAGATGACATCTGAAATGAGATATATTTGCTGTATTGTTAAGAATATACAGATCACAGAAGACCTATTCACCTACGACTTTGTGTTGGTTATTATTGATAAAAGATGAATGATTTTAAAATACTTACAGTTCTGTCAAGAGCATCAGTGAAATAAAAACAAATATCCGTAAGATTCTAAGAGATATAAGTGTGTTCGGTTCGGACAAAATTAAACTAGAAATTGACAAAATAAGCAAAAATGGCGGTTGAAATTCAATTAATATACATGTACATGTACTTCAATTACCTCCGAAATGTACTTAATCGAAAAGTTTTAGACAATTATTTTAAAACCTACACCAACTCTCACAAGTTCTTTTCTTATGTCTATCACCAACATTTATGATGTTTTGTTTATTTCCAGGTACAGGACCGCTTGAAGTCGCTCTATGAGGAGGCGTCGCAATGAATTGAAGTTCATTTGAAGCTCCCATTGAAAAAGGCTTACATTTCGGCTTTATATTTTATGCTGACAGTTCCAAGGCCGTAATTCGCTATATGATTGTTGTTTCTGTTTATGTTATGAATGTGTTTTGTATTTGCCTTTCCCCTATGCAAATCTGTCACTTTATACAGTGTTCAGATTGTTTCCTGCCCATTTTTGGCCTATTATGGCCAGTTGTCTTGACTTGTCCTGTGATCATTTCCATCCATTAATTCCCACCTCCCCTTCCCTTACTGTCCATTTTGATTCTCCTAGTTATTCCTTGTGGTCTGCTGGGCCATTCCTTGCGCCTCAGTTCCTTAATATGTGTACCGTTTGACCTCCTTTAGTACCTTATGTTTTGTGGATTGTTGTTTTTTCCGGAGATATGCGTGGGGAGGCATTGTCTTATGTATGTGGCTTTCCCTGTAGTTACGTATTCTCTCTCTTTAATTGATCTGAGAAACTATAAATTATCGAAATGTAAAACTTGTTGGTGATTAGATATGACATTATTTCACGTGTTATTTGTAACTTTGATTCTGATTATATTCCCAATATGTATCATTGTCGGCAACGTTTCAAATAAAGTTGTATCTGAATTTACATAATATGTGTCTGTATATAATGATGTTATGTATGTTGTCTGCTATTAGTTACGTATTTTGTGTATTTTTGTAATCACCATGACCCATACACCGCATAAGACTTCCATTTCGTTGACTATAGACAAAAGCGATCCAGAAACTTTATATGGTACAATAATTTGTGCCGCAATACTTATCTGAAATATGTGAAAATACGTCAATATGAACAACTTGAAACACGTTTAACGACTGAACATTACAAAGCGGTGAAAAACTTCAGAAAATTAAAGGGTGGTTCTTGCAGGTCTAAATTTGACCTAAAGTCTTGGTCTATAAGTATTACATTCAGTGAAATTGAACAAACTGACACAAATCCTCTCCCAACTCCTTCTCCCTATTCCACTTCGGAAGTTAACACCGGAACAAGATTAGACAATGCTTCTCCTTCACATAAGCGCGTGTTGCTAAAGCGTATGGAAGACAATTGTCGAAAAAGCTTTCGAGTTTGTAGAAACATTCGGTGCTTTTCCAAAACATGTTGTGTGCGAAACATTCGATGGTGAAAGATGTATGGTTAATATTAATGGACAGACCACTTCAAGGTCTTTCGAAATTATGCCATCAACTGCTCAGAAAAATATAAAGCAAGTAATGCATGTCTGTGACACTGCGATGACTTCAGACGCCGCCTATCATGAAATTGCCATGAAATCCAACGACTTACAACGTTAACACCACATAGTGAATTGTCGTCAGCAAATAAACTCAATGTTTGACGTCAAAAGGACCCCTGGAATGTTACCTGGCTTCTACTTAAGTTTCACGTCTGAACTTTCTCGCCATGTGCTTCATGCTAACTCAAAATGGGACTTTGTTCCAACCAAACTACAAATCAAACTTTCAGGAGATGGGACGCGGGTGAGTCGTGTGTCAAATTTTATCGTAGTGTCTTACGCACTTCTACATGAACAATCAAGCTCACATTTACAGCAGAAAGTGTTGGCGGTTGTCAAATGTGACGAGAATTATTAAAACCTGGAGAAGACGTTGGACCCTTTGTTTCAAGAGGTCAATGAGCGTAATAGGGACAGACAAAATAAGATAGGAGAAAATGAATATGAAATGGAAATATTTATAGGAGGTGACATAAATTCATTCAAATTTTACTAGGACTGAACGGTAGTTTGGCAAATTATGCGTGCCCATGGTGCAAAGTACACCAGAACGACCGGGGCAACATCTCCTATCCATGCAGCTTCTATTATAGCGAAGATTATTTCCGCAGCATTACCGAAATTACTGAATTGGCATCGGCGTCCTCCAAAGTGATGTATGGAGTAAAAAGAAAGCCGTTACTTACAATTGAAATCGATCATTTCGTTCCAGACGAACTCCATTTGCTCATGCGAGTAATACGACGCAAAATCGAAAGACGACTTAGCAAAAATCACTTGTGGACCGACCGACAACTTAGAACTATTGGAAACTGCCATTCAAGCTTGTGGAGTGAAATTTAAAATATGGACAAACAAAACAGGTGAAACTGAGTGGATACCCCTATGTGGCAATGACATGAAAAAGTACTGATTGGACTTCCGGACAAAATACTTTTCTGCATTCACCAGGATACCCAGGAAATGATCTGTGATCTTTGGAGACAGTTATGAAAGTTTACAAGATGATATGCACACCATACACGTCAGGAATACGTAACACTGAAGAATGAGTGTTCATGAGTGCACAAGAATTTCTGCAAACATTTCTTAACATCGGCGAATTAAAAAGAGAAGGATATCTAAAACGAATTGTCACGCCGTATATACACACATTGGTATTCCACGTGCCAATGTTCGTTGCGAAGTATGGGTCGTTGGCAATGTTCTCCGGACAAGGTGTAGAGAAAACAAATGACGTTGTGAAAATGATTCATCAGACAAGATCAAATAAACAAGACCCTACAACAGAAGCGCTACTTACAAGAACAATAATTGAATATGGTTTTGAGAGTGAAAATTCACGAGAGAAAAGGAGGTATGAAAAACATTACACTGACTATTTGACATATAAACTATTAACATTAAGAAGTGAACAGAAACAGAGAATTGAGGAAGAAATCATTAAAGCTGATGAAACTCACAAAAAAAACACATAAAAATAGAAGATTGCTTTGAAAATTGTCAGTGCAGGAATTGAAAAAAAGGCTCAGTGATCTTGGAGTGAAAACAAAGCTACGGAAAAAAGAAAAAACTCATCGACTTACTGAAAAGTGTATGAATTAGGAATAATGTGCATCGACAGTCTGAATGTTATGATGGTATCAGAGCATTGTTGATCTAGTAACATAATAATTTATAAACCAGGTGTTCACGTGAATCCAAATATGTTTGAAATAATATGTACCGAGCTTATACAAGTTTGTTTTACTAGTATTTAATGACGAAATGCATACATACTAAATTTGTCTAAAAATACTATTAAATGCTTAAATTATATGCTGTATCAGTTTGTTTTGTTTTTATGGTCAAAGTGAAAAATAAATCGATACTCATTTATCTTGGGATTTGCGCAAAATCTAGAGAATTATTTTATTTTAAGCAAATATCTTTGCCAGATTATTCTAGTGTTTTGTTATATATATACTTACAGCACGTCATCAACACATATCGGCAAATATATGCTTTTGGTTGTAAAACATATAAGAAACACGCATACATGTATAACATAACATATGTAAGTCCGCATTGACATTTCAAATTAAATACACGTGAACTAATATTCTACCACGATTTGTATTAATTAACAGTTCAAAAGTGTCACCGTTATCATTATCAAATCGCCCTTTTTGTCGTCTGCAAATTGCTTATCGGAAACGTAGATCTACAATAGCCCGAGGCTAAATATAAATGTGTGATCGGTGATCATCGGGAAATTTACGGAAACTACCGACATACAAATTGATTGCTGACCCTATCGATATCGATCTGCATCGGCTGGATTTATCTGATGAGCGAAATTGTTGTGTATGCTTTCAATAGTTATTGATCGGAAACCAATTATGCGCACGTAACAGGGGTAAAAAAGTGGTAAATTAATTGAAAATGAGGACCTGGACACCTAGGTTATTGTCTGTTTATTTATATACACTTTATGTCCTCAAAATCAATCCGTCTCCAATGGAAATGTTTGGAAGATCGGGACAATTGTACCCAAATTTGTATTGGGAATGCGGAAACTCGTCCGCTCTCCGGGACAGCTAGAAAAGCTCCGTTAATCCAATATAAGAGAGAGAATACGTTGCTACAGGGAACACCACATACACAAGACAGTGCCTCCCCACACAGACCTCCGAGTAAAAAACAATCCATAAAACATAAGGCACTTGAGGAGGTTAACGGGTAAATACGTTAGGGAACAGGAATAGCTTCATGAAAGTACTACATCTGCTTCTTTACTGTCCTGTAAATAGTGATCAGCGGAAATCGATGTTTGAGGGTATAATTACTTATGTTGGTTTACCCTTGTTCTCCAAGTTAATTCTGGATACCCCTCGCGTTCAGTGCGTCAGTTTACTAAGGTTAGCCATCGTCAACTCTGATAAGAGATTTATGCATTATTGGCTTGTTAGATATATATGTAACATGTTATTTTAGAATGGGATTGTTATAACATGTACATCTGTGTTGTGATAATGTGCAGTCACTTTACTAGATCACTATCGTAAAATATATATATATATATTTTTTTTTGGCTTTTAAAACTAAAACATGTACGTTAATGTCAGTGTACAATGTCTATTAATTCATTTTATAATAATTTCAATTGTTTTTCAAATAATTCATGAATCTCAAGACATGATGTAATGTTTCATCGTATATCCTCAGACTCATATATATATATTAAAAACTTAATACTTAACCTAAAACTTATATATCACATCAAGATTGTCTAAACTTTCGTTTTCGTATTTAGACATTCTTAATGAATACATACATGTATCAACATATGTGGTATATTCTTACTTGATCATGCATCTTGCATTAACGGTTAAGCTAAATTTTCGATTTAGTTTCCCGTCAACTGTACAAGCTGTGTAAGATGACTATATATATATATTCCAAGTAATTAATGTATGACTTGATCTTTAATGTATATATAATCACGGACCAATATACCAAGTGGATTCTACTTTAGATACAGCCTTGATCATAAGTTGCTTGCCCAAATTTCTCACATTTTCAAAGTCGACCAAAGAGCATAATTTGCATGTATTCCAGTCTTGAGTTATCTAACTGAATACAAGTATTTAGAAAGTGTGAAAGATAGCCATGTGTGAAATAATCATGCAGATCGCTGACGATGATACCGCCTAGGTCGTATCTTGCGTCTGGGACCAATATAATATGGTCCCGCTCGCATGACTTTCACAAATGCATTGTCAAACAACGATCATAACTATACTTGTATTTATTTATGATATTTAATCCAATCATGGGTTATTTAATATAATATTTAGTAGGTTTGAAGACAGGGAGGTCATGTCCGAATTTTCAATTCTATGTCCATACACGGACATATAAACGTCCGTGGTCCATACAATCAGTAACTGCTGCAATGTGGTCTTCATCGTAAACTGCACACAGTTCATTGATACCAACGACTACCAGTGTCATAAATTTATCTATAGGGGCAACCATTATCGAACCTGCCTCAAAGCACAAATTATCATGATACACCACGCCGAAACTTTTGAATCCCCGGCCCCTGTAATGCATCTAAAATCAGCGATTTAAGCCCAAGTATACGATGTGAAGAATGAAGTTCCATTTATGAATGGCTGTGCGATGGGGATAATCTCCTCCGCAGAGTTATCGTTCGTTTTTCACCACGCGGAACACCTCGGCATAGGTATTTAATATTCCGAGCTTTGCCGGATGCCGCCGAGTAGTTACGATTGGTTTTCGCTAATATACCAAGGGAGACAACGGCTGTGATGTTTACCGGAAATGAGCTGGTAAAATAGTAAACATGGCTGCTGTAACGGCAGTCTTGGTTTGTTTGAATCTATTTTTCTCAAACTTTAGATTGTCTGATGCATCAACGCATTGGGTTGTCATGGAGGATGGAAAAGTTCAAGCTCAGGTAAGCAACTGTCTTTTTTGTAAATTGTAGAAATCGTGTTTCTTAAGCTGCAAAATTATCTATGTGCTTGTAGTGGTGGGTGGGGTAATTATTGATTTTACCACATTAAGCCACTGGTATGTCATGCAATTAATTGTGGTTTGTGATTAAATGTTGTCTTCATGTTTGGTTGTTTTGCCAATTTTGCAACATATTTGGCCTGTCTGGTTGCCAATGGATATATATAGACGATTAAATTCCTGACCAACATAAAATGTGACCAAGAAATCTAGCCAGTGTCAGTTTATACGAGTTACCAAATGTCTTTGCAGAGATCCATCCTACAGCAAAATAAACACACACCATGGAAGGTTTCTGGCATGCTGTCATTTCTGTAAATTAGCAACAGTTGATCATATTTTACATCCTTGAAAAGTCCTATTAAAGGTGCTGAACTCCAGATTGAAAACAAATCGTCGTTTTTGCAATTCCGCAAAATATGTGTAGTTGTATCATCATACACGTAAATAAAAGCTGTAGATGGTGAATATTTGAATAATTTAAAGCAATTAGGCTAATTAAATCGCCGTCGTAATATCGAGCAATCGGAGTTTTCCAGTTTAAAAATACCGCGGAGTTCCCATCCAGCATGCACCTCACGAGTCACATGATCAATTTGCAAAATAAACATACACAATGGCGTGATCCACTACTGACATCGAGGAGATAATTGTTCAGTGATTATTTATTTATGTTGCGTGCAAATAAATAGTAAGTGACTTATAGCTACCTTGTTTACTGCATTTATTCTTTTCTTTGCGCTGATGAATTGTTTGAATGACAGAGACGTTCCGAATGTGCATGAGCTCAATGTTTACGGTTCTATTTTTAGATTTACAGGGTAGACTAACCCTAGTAAAATTTTCGATGGAAAAATACGAAAAACTACGCTATGGCAATGTTTCGCAAGTAATGATGAATGAAAGTAATAATGTTTTAGAGCTTTACGTGCAACAATATCAAGATTTTGTTAATATTTGACAATTTTCTTTTTTTTTGCTCGCTCGTCAATCTGGAGTTCAGCACCTTTAAAGTATAATTTTTAAATCAAAATTTGATATGTCATAAAATAATTAAGATCTTCTCAGATGTATGCTTTATAATTATTATTTATAAACCGCTTACCTCCATTTCAGTATCATTTTTTATTCTGCATCTGCAGTTTTAATTTTGGGTTAGTTAAAGAACAGGTTCTGTCCATTAATACCTAGGCTAGCTACAACTGTCCAAAGTATATTCTGCCGTTATTTTATAATAATTTATGGAAACCAGATTGGGACTGTAAAAATCCTAAAAACAAATATTTCACTTTTTCAAATTGCTGTAACTTTTGTTCTAGAAGAGATATCTTCATAATTCAAACTGTTTCACAGAGGTTTCAATGAGCTCTTCAATATATTTCATTAACTTAGGTGTACATTAAAAATTGACTGGGGTTAATACTGAGAGCTACAAAATAAATGTAATGCTATAAATTTGATAACACCACACACATTATCATGCCTTGGATTTATGTTGGCTGAGCGATATGTCAATGCAAGCTGTTTGGTGAAAGTTCCCATTTCACCTTGATGATAATCAGATTATCCCAACTATTTTGTACAGTTCTTTTCACTAATTAATGGTTTAATTTTTTTAGATGGAAAGCATTAATAGTTGAGGAATTCTGAATTTTTTTAAACAGCAGATATACATATTGGCTCAAAAATAACTGTAAATGTATCCTTAAAAACTGTGTGAATTTTCAACATACAGGAAGTAAATTTCTCTTTCTTCAGCTGCAAGTTTTAGGAATGTTAAAAATTGTTATGACTAACTTAACTAAGTTCACTATACACATATTCAAGCTCGATGTCCATCCTTAACAAATTGTTTGTTTGGCATAATACTACCCAGCCAAAGTTATGCTGGTAGGTAGGTATGTAATTCATTTATTACTAATTAAGCCTTAATAAGTCTTACTTATGTAACTATTCCCATATCAGACCCCTCAAAAACAGGGTACATTTATTTTGTAGACTATCAGGTTTTGGTATTTGTTCCCAATGTTAACATTTAACATGAGGCATACGCATTCCTATGTGGAACTACATTCTCTGATTTATGCATTTTACACGTATAAACCTCTAAAAGAGAAACATAAGACCACACTCACCGTTCACATCCCTTTTGGACTCATAGGGCGACAACGGACAAATCTTTGGAACATTTTTAACGCATAACAAAATGCTGTAATTCCAATGAGACGCAGGCGTGCAATGACTATCATTTTCTTTCAAGTCATGGAATTAGTAAATTTCTACTGATGTGTATACACTCAACGACACTTCTAAGTCCACACTTCGACATTTGTTGGAGTATTTTTATAAAACCTGGTCACAATCTTAACAAAATATTTTATTATATGAAAACATAACAAAAATAACAATCGGATACGAATCAGCTCAACCGTGACAGTTTTACTGCTACTGGTCGAAATGCTCCAACAAATGTCGAATTTAGCCATGAAAATCGAAGTGTGGACTTAGAAGTGTTGTTGAGTATATGTTATCTCACTACATTTTTCATTTCATCTGGTAGATAAGACTTATCTATTTCTCAAATATTTTAATACTTTATTATAGCAAAGTTATAAGGGACCTTTTAATTTTTGTTGACAAATATTTTGACACTTTCTAAGTTTTTTATGTCCCAACTTTGGGATGATATAAACCATCTGAACTAGCGGTATACTTATCTACTTTTGCCTGAAGTGTTCATTTGCATTAATTGAATCTACTTATCATTGAAGGAAGTTTATGATATGTTACTTCTAATATTTAAAATGTAGTCTGATATTTTAATACAATACAGATCAAATCTTTCTTCCTTATATCATATTTATCAGAAGGAAGTAACTTAATAAACAACTTGAACACTGTAAGTGCTTAATTGATGCTGCAATACATAGATAAGTGGATTTGCAAATGACCTTGAAGAGTTGAGAGTACAGATATTGTTCACAACATGTCTATAAAGTATAATTGGGGATTTTTTTTCAAAATCATGATTACATGGATTGTCTGACTCACAATTTACTAACATTCTCAAATACCGTACAAAAATGGACTATGCCATACAAAATCCTAGAGAAATCCCCAGTTTTGCTTCTAAGTTGCTTTTAGGAAGGAGATTTGAAACATAAGTTATGTATGTATACCAAAATGTTTCAAATCATACTTGTTTACCGTAAACTTAAGTAAGTGCAGTTGAACCTGTCCTTCCGACCTCCTTTAACAAGCGACCTCCGGCCTTTTAAGACCGTTCTGAGTGAGTTCCTCCTGCGTTTTAAGGCTGTTCTGAGTTCCTCCTATTTCTAAGCGTTAAATTTATCTACATAAGTGACCACCTGTCAAACTTGACTACCGACCTTCAATTTTGATGCTAAGCGACTGTTATTTAGGTGAACAAATTTTATTTTTATTGATATCAATAACTTTTATTACTTACCATGTACATGTGATTAAAATATTTTACCTGAATTTGCTTATTTTATGTATTCAATAAAATAATCTTAGTAACTGTAATAATGTATTTTTAAGATATTAAATATAAAATGCATTGCACTTAATGTTTTTGTCAACTTTACTGTATCCTTACTAAAGAGACCACCAGTCTTAAGAGACCACTTTTCCTGTTTTCCTGAGTGGTCTATTAAGGCAGGTTCAACTGTATAAAGATCTGTTTGTAAGAAAACAAAATAATCTCAAACATGAGAAAAAGTGCCAATTGTAATTACCCACTCAAATGTGAATCACAGTAATAACGATAATAATAACAAAGACTTTATTTCAAGAGGCTGCACTATGGTGACAACCCAATCATCCATGTGGACCTCAAATAATAGATTACCTATAGACAAGTTGAACTACTGACTACATGAACAGTGTACATGTTTTTTATGACCACATTTCTGCAACAGCACATTTTCTATTAATCCTGTAACCATAATTTTGCATTTTCCACTGTTTTCAAGCAGTTATTCAGTTTTAATCTCGTAGCAATTTTTTTCCCTGACATATGCAACATTCAGGGATTCTGATTCTGAAATTCATTATGTAAGAAGTTGTACATGTAGTTGTCCATCTAGAAAATGTTAAAACTTTATAAAATATAGCGGTATATATGATGAAAGTGTGTGCGGCCCCCTGGACTGCCGCATAAAGTTCAGGGATTTTTGCTAGAAAGCATTCTCATCCCTGATAGCAGCATAAATAGAAGATTTTTGAATTCATATACAACAGCCTAAAACTGAAACACTGTGTGTACATTTCTCGATTTATAGACCTTTTTTGGTATAAACTGATCTATTTGGTAAATTTTATAAGGTCCATCTAAAATACTAATAGTGATATTCATTGTTTCAGATGGACTCGGTGTTTAACATGAAGCGACCTTATGACCTTGTAGCCTTTATGAAGCAAGAGGAGAGAGCTTCAATGCTAGACAAACTTAAACAAGAACTTTTATCTAGAAAAGTTGAGATTGACAGCACGGAGGACAGGGACACAGGTATATCACAATTCTTATACAGTAATACCTCAATAATTAGACCACCTTTGGGACCCCTTGTAAACAAGTCTTCTTATTGAGGTGGTCTTAATACCGTCATGAGAATTTGACGCTCACAAGGGCCGTTTTTGAGACAATTTAAGCCATCTAAGATGCTTTAAAGCCAGGAGCTTCAGTGGCCCCCTGGACCCCTTGCTGAATTTGCAGCTGATTTTGCATGCTCATGCCTGTCTTGAGGTTGAATAAAGAGCAAAACAGTGAAAATGGACTTGAAATTTGATTTCTTAATATCGAGGTGGTCTTATTATTGAGGTGGTTTTTAAGTGAGGTTTTACTGTGTTAGCAAATTTCACTGTATAAATTGAGTTTTTGTCATCAGTCCCTTTTCTCCATTTTAATTTGCTTTTCATCCACAGAAGTAGAACTCGGAAGTTAAGATAATATTATTGTTTGGAAATCTTGATTCAAGGTTGAAAAGTTTGAAATTTATCTCCAGGCTCAATATTCAATGTTGTATAAAATTTCAATATTTATAATTGGTTTATTGTGAGAATATGAAACAAAAAATTCTAAATTCTGTAATTTAAATTATACTTGATATTTACTGAAACATATTAATGTGTGCAGTGTGTCCTTTCAAAATCTGTTTGATAATTTAAACATTGTTGTGATTGTATGAGTGAAATGCAGATAATAATTGTATCATGCATTATATTCATGATGTAAATTTGTTCGTTATTTATTTATATTCACGAGAGATTATGTCGGATGAATAAATTTGAAAAGATTGTTAATATACTGTTTTAGGTGCACCTGTATTATGAATTTCTGTATAATGTAAACATGTAACTGTTGTTGATTTTTTAGATGAAGGCCTTACTGAATTTAAGTTTGGTTATAATATTGTTATTATATAATGTACTAATGTAAAATTACCTTCAATAAATAAAGATTAAATTAATAACTGAGACACAGTGGTCGAGGGGTTGAGCGTCTGACTCCTGATCCAAAGGTCATGAGGTCGAGTCCCACTATGTGCAGGGGTTGGATGCAAACTTCAAAATCCCTTAACTTAGAAAGTGGGAAAAAAACAGAAATTACAGCAAAATATTAGGAATAAAATTAGAGGATGTATATAGCTTCAAACTTCGTAAATATTTGACTAAATTGAACCAAAACTATTACATGTACTTCAGAATTATTGGGAATTTTTACATTCAAATTGGGAAAAGCATTCAGTGTTTGGCATTGGTAATATGGCCGAATAACGGCTAAAAAAGAAGCTAAAAAACCAAGCAATGTCTATGCTAACTTCCCGTCTGGCTGTTTCAGTAATCTAAGTGTGATATTGACGTAGTTAAATTATTTGAAAACCTAAATAAACATTAATACAGTTAGCAAGCTGCTGAATCAATTAAAAGCTCTCGTTAAATCGATAATGGTTTCCAAGTTTCTGTGGGAAATTTATTTGGATCTAATTTAAAACTATTGATTATATCATTATGTACACACACAAAGCTTTTCATTGTAATTGTATTAATATGTACATAGTCTATTGAATTTTAAATTGCAATGGAAATGTGGTTGTGATTACTTGAACACAGTTATAAAGGGGCTGTTTCTAGGGGTTTTGGTATAGCTAAATAGGGGTCCAAGTAAACAGTAATTTTTCAAAATTTGGGGAAATTTCTGAGACGGTTATAAAGGGGCTGTTTGCTAGGGGTTTTGGTATACATGTAGCTAAATAGGGGTCCAAGTAAACAGTAATTTTTCAAAATTTGGGGAAATTTCTGAGACGGTTATAAAGGGGCTGTTTGCTAGGGGTTTTGGTATACATGTAGCTAAATAGGGGTCCAAGTAAACAGTAATTTTTCAAAATTGGGGGAAATTTCTGAGACGGTTATAAAGGGGCTGTTGCTAGGGGTTTTTGAATAGCTAAATAGGGATCTGAGTAGACAGTAATTTGTCAAAATTGGGGGGAAATTCTGAAGTGTGTCTATAAATCTTGGAAATTGGTATTCTTTAGTTATAATGGTTTACAATTTCATGTTGTGTTTTCTGTCTCTAAGTATATAACAGATATCTTCCAATGCTTCCTCAGACAGCTCTGCATGACCTACCGAATAGAGCAGAATGCGTAATTTAGAGCAGAATGCGTAATTTATCTGATTTCAGTAATGAGTTTTTTTCCAGAGATTTCATTATATAGCTTATTTGACATGAGTTGAGGCCCATATTTTGTTCAAGATTTGAGAGATTTGTTTGTTTGGCACAACCCTGCATTAAACCATGAAAATGACCCAAACTCAAACACTTTTTGAGGGTTCTGAAAGTGGTAGGATTATGCCAAACAAAGAATTTAAGGATTAAAAATATCCAGGAACAGTAAATCTCCATCAGAGAACAAACATTAGAAGTACTTGTATGTTCAGACTCTGTTCTTTGGGGGAACTGTTTGTTCTGTTTATTACGGGGCATTTTTAGACGTTGTCTTAGTTATATATTGTTGGTTTGATTGGATTTAGCTGAAGTCAATGTGGCATATTTGTGGTAACTTCATTGCCATCGATAACTTGTTCACTTGTTTTAATTGTGATGATTATTTTGATCAATTCCTGTTACAGGTTTAGAAGAGAAGTTTTATAAAACAGACAAAGATTGTCTCGCTGCTGGTAAACAACTACCTGACCTTGACCTTTATATCAGTACAGTGTTACCATTAGAAAATAAAGGCATAAGGTTTGTACTTGACCTTCCACTGTATGTGTTTTGATAGGTCACCATTGTCAAGTTTTGATGCTTCTTATAAATTACATGTTCTAAAAAATCTTTCTTGCATACCAGACAGGGATTTCCCGCGATTACATCGGTGCTGGAAAACTCTGGATGAGACTCGAACTCATGACGTCATAAACCATCAAATAATAACTTGAATAAAATTTTATTATGATACGTATGTTTAAGCAAAAATCCCTCAAAACTTAAGTAGCTTCCGCCAAAACTGTAACCCTTGTGCCGGATATATCCATCCATACCAGTGAAAGATTCTTAAACTATTGTACTGTCCCTAGATCTCTTTTTTTTATCCATTTTGTTTTGGCAAGTGTTATTTGTTAATGATATGGATATGTGTTGAGTTGGTTAGATCTTGGTGCCATGTGGTTAAGATCACTTCTTACAACTAGCCTTTCATGGCTGCGGGTTCATATCCCAACTGGGATGTAAAATTTTATGTGAAGAAGCTATTCCGCTGGCTTACAGCAGGTCAGGGCTCTCTCCAGGTGCCGCCCTATGCCCAAAAGAATGCTATTAGGGGCATCTAGGGTCTCCCTTCCCCAAGGAAAATTGACTACATGACCCAGGCTTGTTATGCCCAGTAAAGTAGTGAGGTCAATGTAAATTCATGCTCTAATTAACTGTCAAACACTGACTGTTTAAAGTACTAGTACATAACTGACATACCCTGTGAAAAGCACACTGTAGGTTCTGCTTGACATTGTCGTTTAGAAAAAATAACGGTAAAAATTAGGTCTTCTCTGTCAATTTTCACAGTTTATTATATTCATGTATCACTAATGTTTGATATCAATATACTTTTGTTTCAGACCAGCTGATCATCTCCCAGCATTTGTATCGGGGTCAGTGTTGGTACAGCCAGATTGTACCCATTATGTTGACCTACCGTACAGTCCATATGCATTTGAACATTTGGATGGGATGAGAGATCGACACAAACTGCCTGGTAGTCCAGAACTTGGATTGAAAAATGCCATAACATACCAGGATAATGTTGAAGAATATGGACATAGGATTTATGAAGCTTTACAAAAGGTATAATGTGCCCTGCTCTTTGAAATTCATCATTTTAATGATTGTCAGAAAGATGTTAAACATGTTGAAGATTGCATTTCTTGATTGTTTGTTTGTTTCATCGGGTTCAACGCCGTTTCTCAACGATATTTCAGTTATGTACTGCGGCCGGTTCACCTAACCAGTTTTTCCTGGACTGAAATCTAACCAGTACTAACTTACCCTTGCACAAGGAGCTGGCAACTTCTCCACATATGGAGGAAAATCAACATTTTTGTCAAATTTTCATGGAAAGGTATGACCTGCCGCGACCGGGAATCGAACCCGGATCGCCGGATTTCAAGTCCAGCGGACTAACTACTGGACCACAGCCGCGGCTTCATTTCTTGAGCAATCCTCATGAAATTTCATTAGCATGTTTATATGTGAAAGATTTTTGCAACATTCCACGAAGTGCTCAATGTGAGCTATTGTATCGTCTGGTGACAGTCGTTGTCGTCAATAATTTAGATTGTTAACAATCTAGAGGTAACATCATTTATCTGATCTGCATGAAACTTGGTCAGAAATGATTTGTCTCAATGAAATCTAGCCAAAGTTCGCAACTGGATCATCTGGAGTAAAAAAATAGGTCACTAGGTCCTATTATAGTAAAACCTTGTTAACACTCAAGAAGTCACATTTTATACTTGATTCATATTAGACATGGTCAGAATGTTTGCCTAAATAAAATCTAGGTCAAGTTTTAACTGGATCATATGGAGTCAAAACTAGGCCTCTAGGTCCAATCAAAGTAAAACCAATTATAGTAAAACCTTGTTAACACTCCAGATGTGACAATTTTGACTTGATTTATATGAGACATGGTCAGAATGTTTGTCTCAATGAAATCTAAGCCAATTTCGAAAATGGATCATCTGGGGTCAAAAAGTAGGTCACTAGGTCAAATTATAGTAAAACTTGTTAACACTCCAGAGGTTACATACATGATACTTGGTCAAAATGTTTGCCTTAACAAAATCTAGGTCAAGATTGAAACTGGGTCATCTGAGGTAAAAAATCTAGGTCACAGGATCAAATGATGGGAAATCCCTGTTGATTCTCGGGAGACTGCATTTTCTACCGGAACTACATTAAACTTGATCAGAATGTTTGTCTTAATAAAATGCAATTTCAGTGTGGTACTGGGTCATGTTGGGTTAAAAAATAGGTCTCGAGGTCAAATAATTGAAAATCGTCTTGGACTCTCTTGAGTCCAACATGGCGATGTAGTCAGGTGAGCAATATAGGGCCACCATGACCCTCTTGTTTATTTTTGTTAAGCGTCAACTTTTGTTCACAAAACCTAACTACCTATTCTCGTTTCAGAATCAGACATCCTGGGTTTTGTACAATATGGCTGCTTTTTATTGGAGAATAAAAGGAGATCCATACAATGTGATTGAATGTGTGAGACGAGCATTACATTATTCTCCAAGGTAAATTATTGCTATTGATATTAAGTATTCACGAAGACAAGTGAGTCATGTTATTGTTTGCATTCAACCATTGAATTTGATTTGTGTTATTTTGAATCAAAAACTTAATATGCAGTCTGATGATTTTACATGACAAAAAAGGCGTTGCTGATTTCAAACCTATTTAATACTGATATTTATACACTCAGTACATGTACATTTAAAAACGCAAAATGTAAGATTTCTAAAATATTCATGAACTTACTTAGGGATGCAAAATAAGAACTTAACATGATATCATTTTATTTTACGAAATGATGAATGCTAATTTTTTTTCAATAAACGGGTATTTTCATATCAAAATGAGTTTTAAAACACACTGAAATGACATTTACTAGACATATCACATGTACAGAAATGTGCGTTTTTAAATGTACTGAGTACATGTATATACAGAGCAACCTCTCAAAACCAACACTCTGCAGCAGATAAACATTTCATTGTTGTAGGAAGGTTGTTGTTCTACAGAGGTTACATTAATTGTAAAGTCTTACTATGGGAAAATAATAATGTGGTTACAGTGATTTGGTTGATTGCCAAGACTCAATTCCTGTACTGATAAAGTTGTGGTATTTTTCGATGTGTAGCTGTCTGACGGATGACATGTTAGAAATTCATTATGTTGGCAGTTTCCTCATACATGTACAATTGAAACTTTATGCCCATTGATAGATATGATGAATAAACCCATTGATACAAAGGTTTGTCAAACAATATGATATTGATGGCTTGTCAATGAAATTCACTGTTAGCGTTTTACTGTCCAGAAAAATCATTTTAGAAGGATTTCTGTTTTTGTATTATTTTGCTTGAAATATTACGTTGATCAAAAAGCCTAATCACAAATCATAGAACCAGGAAAAAATGAATTTTGGGGTTATAACGTTGCTTAACAGCCATATTGTATGTTGTATGATCTATGCTCAGTGATAGGTCATAGTGAAATGTCTTCAGATTGAAGTGGCCTTGTTATGTAACAAATTTTAGCCATATTATTATTAAGGTAAAAAACCTTCATTACAATTGTAAACTTTGTACCAGTATGTTTATAAAATATTCTGTTTATGATATTTTTCTGCATGAACATCACAGGAATAGGCATTTACTAAAATATAAAACGTTTTTCTCAATATTGCACATTTTGTCCTTTATTCTGGTATCAGAAATATTTGATTGTTGTTTAATGCACCCAATTGGTCATCAAGATACTTACAATTGTATTTCAGGAAGAAGAGAGATGTGGCATTGATAAGTTTAGCCAATGTATTACATCGTGCTCAAAAATCCAACGAAGCGGCCATTGTAGTGCATGCTGCAATTGATGTATCTAGAGAACTCAACGTGAATCATTTCACACTAGGAAATATTTATGCCGTAAGTTATCATCTACCTGTGTGGCTTTATCTTTGTGTATTACACAATTTCCTATAAGGTGTTAATGTTGTGCAGGAGTTTTTCACCATTTTTCACCACATAATTGGAGTTATGTACAGTGGTCGTTTGACTAAAACCATTGGTCCTTGGTAATCATTCAACCGTCTCCCGTGGCCGAATGGTTAAGGCATCCACCTTAGGAGCGGGAGGTCGAAGGTTCGAATTCTGGTAGGGGCTGTTCTGATATAGGCAGTTGGTGAGCCACAAGCTAGTTAAATAATGGTTACTGTGTGCCTACCTGCCTGGTGCCTGGCATTAAAGGATAGGAATCAGGAAGTAAATGTTGGTAAATTAGTGAGCTGAATTGCGTGGAAAATAGGGTATATACACTTTAGAAAGGTCTGTGAGCGGTGTATGAATCTTTGGATGAACTAAATCTAATACACGTTGCCATGTACCGTATTTGTCCTATATAAAAGGCCTGCAATATTACAATCACTTCCCCCATTTCTATAAAACTCATTTCAGATATACTAAATGATTCTGATGCTTGCTTTATTATACAGTAAAACCTCTCTGAAAGACCACCTTGATAATAAGACCACAATTTGCAAGTCCATTTTTGCTGTTTTACTCTATTCAACCTCAATATTTAGACCACCTCAATATGAAGACCAGTTTTCAAGGGCCCCATGGGTGGGTCTTGTAATTGAGGTTTTACTGTATAGTTATTCTGATGATTCCTCGGACTTGTTTGATAAATATTTATATGGGATGATATCATCTTTGTTAAAGAATTCTGATTCAAAAATGCTGTTCATTTTGCTGTCTGTAGTTATATTTACTGTTATTACAATTTTCAGGTTCTTGGTGAGTATAATAAATCTGTGATCTGCTTTGAGAATACTCTCCGTATACAGCCAGACTTTGAAGCTGCAGCTAAACGGAAACATGCTGTCATATGTCATGCAAAGTTGGAACTTGCTCTAGAAGCACAGCACAGGTAAGCTGTCTTTACAGTTCTTAGAATAATGTCAAAATAACTAAAAATAAATAATGACGTCATTATACCCCCTGGTTTGCGTCGGTCGGTCGGTCGGTCCGTAACATTTACGTTTCCGATCAATAACTCGAGAACCCCTTGACCTATCATACTCAAACTTGGTCCACACATTCATCTTGGGTAGCAGAGGAACCCTATTGATTTTAGTGTCAAAGGTCAAGGTCACAGGGGGGTATGTTTTACAAACATCTCTTGTTATAGTGCCATTGCAAGAAACAAACTGTATGCTTTAAAGGATAAATGTATATTAAACTGGTGAAACTTTTAGAAACAAGTCCTATTTCTTTTTTGGTTATTTTTGATAGTCGGACATACCATTCCTTGCTTCTCCATTCCCATACATGTTTACCCAAGTCTCGAATGTTTCATAGGCTGTTGTTTCCCTGGGGTCTGTGTGGGGAGGCATTGTGTAGTGTTTCCTGTAACAACTTAATTTCTCATTCTACAAAATATCCAACACTCTGCTTGTTATGTTGACTTTTATTTGTAACTTTGTAACAACTCTTTTTCTACAGGTCATTGCAGCGAACATTAAATGATTTGAAGGACTATCAACGTAAACATGATTACTGGCAACAGCAGAGTGATAAATTGTTGGCAGAGCAAGTGCCGCTAGATGTAAAACTTTCCCAACATGCCGCTTATGAAGAACTCAAAATAAAAGAGATATCAACTGAAATAGGTACTTGTGGTGTATGATAATAAGTTAGAGGCGAAATGTTTGAAACTTCTGTAGTGGTATTTGGGTGTCCGACATTTCAGTTGCTTTTCTATGCACCTAGTGATTATTTAATTAATTCTTAATCAACTATTCACCTGGGGATATATACCCAGCTTATTGCTTGTTACCTATTGCTTTTGTTTAATTGCGTTAGTGACATGTTTAATGATAGATGATGTGCCAAGGTGATCCTGTTTAACAAGAATGAAAATATATAGGCAAATTTCTTTACGGTTTTTCATTATTTCTGATTGTTATTTCGGGAGCCCTTTATTTATGTGGACAAAATTTGTGGGGGTTTTTTTACTAATAGAAATTGTTTAAAGATGAAGCAACTCTCCATCTTGATTAAATAATCTGTGAATGTAGTTGTGTGTTATGCAGAAATTTGAGGTTTCAGCAAGAATCATGTATGTGATTGCTAAGCTAGTTTCCAAAGTTGTTCCTGATTGATGCTTTCAAAAGCCAATGGGTATTTGACCTCCTGCTAACATCAGTCTAGGATAAGAACATACAGTCGGACCTCGTTTATTCAACAACCGTCTGTCCGAATACTCGATATCTTCCGAAATAAATGTCAGGTGCCAATGTATATTTTAATGTAAGTCAAATTGAAATAGGCTATTCAAAATCATGTTTTGTTTGAAATCAGATTTTGGACCTAATGAATTCGAATGAACGAGGTGCGACTGTATATTGAAAATGTGGTTGCCAGGCAATTATGTTGGTCCTTATACTGATTCATTCGGCTGGATTTGAAATGATTTACTATACAATTCTTCTTCTAAAAACATAAAAAGTCATACGACTTTGCTTTACCCTGAAACTTGAGATATTTAAATCAGAGTTACGGATCTATGACAGGAAGTACTATGACGTGTAACTGTTGTATTTTATACTATAAATATATTAGCTTTAATTACATTTTTGAATTTTTTGTTTTTGGATTGGCATATTTTGGTTTGATTTGTAATTTTATGTTATTATTTCTATTATTTGTCTTTAAATTTACTGCAAATTTCTTTGAATAAATCTGTTGTTTTGGTGCTCCAATCAGTTGCTTTATTTATTTATTTACTTTTCCTCCATTTTTCTTTAGTTTCCTAATCTTATCCTGTTTGTTATAACCTGGATTTGAGAAATATAGAATCAAGAATGAAATGATTCAAACTTTTAGGCGATATCGTTCATTTTATTACCTTACGTTCTAATGAATTAATATAATTTTTGCCACAGCCTTAAAAGTAAAATTTAAAGGTATATAGTCCAATTTTTTTAGACAAATAAGAGAAAATTGGTGGTAATTTACTTCATACAGATGTACTCTACAACACTGCATCATCACTTTTCTTACATGTTTACCAAAACCACAAATGTGTCCGATACCGATAATTTCTCGACTTACGCGCCGAGTTTGCGGCAGCATAGGAAATACCTTTATTGAAATCGTGTTTTATAGTTCCAGTAAACTTTTAAGAAAAAATACAATTTAATATTTGAGAGTACGGGTACGTCGTCTGTGTGAAGCCAATGACATACCATTTTCTCAAAATTATTATGTGGCATATTTTGATAGAAAATCAGACTATCGACCTCTAAAATGATGTTTGATACATGATTCCCATCTCTGTATAAATTACATTCATTATTTCCAGTAGATTTAACATCAAACACAAGGAGCCTCTTGTTCAAATTAAGTGACCTTGAAATCTGGTTTAACTTTGTACATTCCTGTTCTTGTTCTGCCTCTTGTTTTATTTCAATGACATCTGAAATATGAAACATCTGTATAATTTTACCTCTCTTTGCTTGCTTATGAAATTTCTGCTTCCACAACCCTAGGCTGATGCTGGTTTACAACAGTTGGTATCCAGATTTTGATAGAAATGAATTTATTTGCTGAACTTACGCAATTTTATCATAACATTGACTGTTTTAAAACAATAAATGAAATCCGGAATTCAATAAAAATGGGGGTTACCAGCGTTACAAACAAAGTTTAAATTTAGATTCATTGAAGTTCAGTCAGACGTTAAGTCCTGTCTTTGTTTTCATCGCGATTTTAGCGAGATGTTAATGGTATATTGGTGTTTGTACACGCAGGATTAGAGGGTTATACCTACATTTATACTATTTTGACAATATATAGTAGTCGGATTAGTGTTTTAATACACAATGGTGATTTGGCTATCGGCTACTGATAGTCTCGCGACTGGAAATATTATCAGCTAAGTTCTAAATATATACCAGTGTAATGTATAAGTAATTCTAGTGTATTATACATAATATATGTCAATTAAAAATAAATTAAGGTTTGAGTTTAAATTGCCTACATTTACATTAGTCCAGAAATCAAATGTGCATGGACCTTTTTATTTATTTACATCCCTCAGTATAGAATTGGCCTTTCATGAATCTATTTCACTCCTAAACATCGGGCTGTATTTCAATGGAAGTCCACACAAATGATTTGTACCAAGCCTAGTTGTGCATATTTTCAGCGCTTTCTGGTTTCATGATTTTTGACAGAGTAACTGCCTTTAATGGGAGAACATTTCTTTGTGGAGCAGAATACTTCAACTGGTTTTGGAGAATTTTTTTATTAAACTTCCCACAAATAATCTACATGATAAATTGAAGTGCCTAGCATATTTTTTTCTGATTACATTCAAGATGTGGACTTGAATTACTTCTACAGCTTTTTGAGGATTTTCATGACACTTCACACAAATATTCTACTTGATGAGGTCTAATCATAGAGAATGAACAATTATTTTCCAATACCCTGTATAGAGGTAGTGTAGGCTATGTGACCAGTCTCTTATCAGGATACAGTAGGTAAATGGGTTCGAGGTCTATGGAGTAAAGGGTTAACATTATAGGTGATAATTCTGAAATAGGTAACACAATAATCTGCACAGCAGTTTAGAACAACAGCGTTATAAGTACAGGGCAACCTCTCAAGAGCAACACCCTTTGGTAGACACAAACTTTGGCTGTAGTTGAGAGGTTGTGGCTAAAGAAAGGTTAAATCGCTGAAGAGAGGGCCACTCTAGAGAGGTTACTGTGTAAAATAAAATATACTAGTCTTGAAATTGAACAACTACGGTACTTCACTTAAAGCATAGTCTATTATAACTGCAACAAGCAGTTGCCTGCGTAGATCTTTTCTGAAATCAAGCTCCTCTCTGAGATGGTCATTTTCTTGTACTGCTTACTTCCAGGGTTTATTTCAACTGTTATGGGAAGAAGACCAGTACCCTTCAAATTGGGAATTTTTGTGTTAAACTTAGAAATTGGGGAGTTTTAGGAATACAAGTAAAGGATTTAGTGACCAATTGCTATTATTATATAAGCTGCCTATGAGAGAAAATCCTTCAGTTTTGTTAATTTTTGACTAAATTGAACTAAATCTTTTTCTTCAGATTGGGAATTTTTACATTAAAATTGGAAAAAATATAGACTTTTTGGCATTTGGAATCTAGCCGATAAACAGCTATAAAAACAGCTGGAAAAAACCCCTGACTTGTGAATGTCATAATCAGACTTGATTGACTATCAACTGCAGAACAAGTCCTTGTTTCTCCACTTTATAAACATTTTAGTTAGTCTTACCATACTACCAGTTCATTTCTTATTCCATCCTAGATGTCTCGGGATGTGTTCAGAGGTGTCATTAATATCTGAATTAGCAGAGAAATCACCAAAAGTAGGTGGGTCTGGGGGTGCCTTCCTTGCTTATGATCACTCATACAAGACAAAGTAGTTGGGTGATGATGTTCAAGTTACCGGGTAATTCTACTAGCTCCCAGCTCTATTTGACACCTCTGTGGGTTACATTGAAAATCTTGCTAATTTATAACTTACATGTTATCGTAGTTCACTTTTTTTCTTGGATACAAACCTCCAAGTTAACAAGAGAATAGTTCAACATTACATCTGGAAGCTTCTATCAGGCTTTTACAGGAGTCCATAATACATGTATCAAGTCCCTTAGTTCTATTTTCCTACCTGGAGCATGACTTCAACAGCATTGCATTGATTTTTTAATGGATTTTGAGCAAACTTCACACATTGATTGAGGACACTTATAGAAAGTGCAGTGTACAAGAACCATAACTCTGTCTCACTTTCTTTTCATATATTTAAATCTCCTTTAATTACATTTCAAAATAGCATAACTCCAAAACTTTTGAATGGATTTTGTGCAAACTTCACCCATTGATAGAGAGAAAGTGCAGTGTACAAGAACCATAACTTTGTTTTACTTACTTTTCAAATATCATTTAGTTACATTTCAATTCAATTCTTTATTTTGATGATTCAGGCCACCAGCCCATACATCAACTATGAACATATGTACATACACATACATAAAAGCCACAGGACAGTACACATATAAATACTATCACACTTCATACATGTTCAAACACTCCCTAATTACATATAACCATAAACATATAGACAAGTTACATGTCAACCTACAAATACAGGCATGCCACAACCACACTATATGACATGCACAAATACAAACTAGCTACATGCACAACCACAAACAAATGTTTTCTGAATTCAATATCGTCTTTAAAGTATTGGCCAATGTTAATTTTCTAGTTTGCAGAAATATATTTCTACATACTTGACTGTTAAATGTAAGAAAAAACTCATTTCAGCCTTTGCAAATATTTCCATTGGCAAAAAGTCTGAAATTGCAGATATGTGTACCTTTGTACAGGCAAAACAATTCACTTATACAGTATAGAAAAAACAAAGGATTTAAGCTTTTTTTCCTAATACTTCATTTTGGAGGCTGTACAGTCAAACCTGTCTGTAAAGACCACCCATGGGAACAGCAAAATGTGGTCTTTGTTTACAGCTGGTCTCTATTAACAGATTGAATATCATTGAAAATAGTCTGATGGGAGATAAAATTGGTGGTCTTTGCAGACAGGTTTTGCAATAGTGGTCTTTGTTTGCAGGTGGTCTTTAACACAGGTTTGACTGTATATTGAAGCATTATTGTACTATTTTAGGAGAATATTGTCGTATGGGAGGGAAAGATGGTAAACAAGTATTGATGTGTTCCTGGGGTAAAAAGTCTGACCCAGCAATAGAGCTTGACCTTACAGCACCAGGTGATCAACCAATGAATGATGTCACTGAAAACGAGGTAAGTAACCATGGCGAATTCAGATTATAATTAACCATTATCTGTGCCATGAACACTCCGCCCCATTCTATATTTTCAATTATTATGATCACTGGTTAATTTATTGTTATGACAATAATTTTAAATAATAAATTATATCATAAATACATATAATTAGTAATTCAAGTAATGTTTGATATGATGGCCAATGACAATTGCAGTTGGACCTTGCTTATTCGACAACCTTTTGTCCAAGTACTTGCTTTCTTCCGAAATAAATATCAGGTTCGGATGTATCTTCTTGGGCACGTCTAATTGAAATGGGCTATTTGAAACCATGTATTATTTGAAATAAAATTTCGGACCTGATGAATTCGAATGAACGGGGTCCGACAGTATTTGATCTGATGCTAAGAATATTGAAAATTCAGTATGACATTAAAACGACTCGGGTTGAACATTTCAGGAGGCAAATGTTTCTGATTTGAACCCGAAAGATGGCGGTACAAAGGATTACAGTAAAAAAGTACATGGAGAGAAGTACATGTTTGAGACTGTCAAAGTACCAAGAGTAAGTACCTATGCTGTTAGTGTAGGACATTGTCTATACACTTACTTGTAAGCAGTTGACTGTACTGATATTATACTGTGTATTACGTGTGTACAGTTTGTCAACAGTACTAGTTCAGTTATGTATGTTAGTTGGTTGACTTTACCAGTGTTCATGGTTAACACCCTGTACCAACCTCTTCTTCCACTAACCATTGAGAGGACTTTGGACGTAATGTCTTTAATCCAAATGTCACTGAGAACAAAGGCCTCACCAGGATGTCAAACATGCAGCATTCAGATTTGCAGTCTTGTGCTTTACTTGTCAATGGAGCAATAGTATGGATATGACCTGAAGATTGGTTATACAGAACTATTGTAACCACAGGAGATTGTCACAAGTTCTCTAGAGAGTACTCTAGAAGGTATAAAGGAAGAGAACTTGTGACAATCTCCTGTGATTTTAACCAAAACTGATGGAGAATTGTTTTATTCCAAACTCTGGAGTTCATTTTAGGAGATTTTCTATTACCTGAAATGTGTCATGTTATATTAGCACATGTATGAGTATACATTAGGTGCAGTGTGAAATCAGCTTAAAGAAGAATGTTTATGCATTTATTTTAAATGTTTAATACAGCTAAACCTGTGTTCCTTCATCTTTTCTCTACAATCTTCAGACTCTTCAAACTCTATCTATCTATCTCTATCCTACTAACAATGTGAATAAAATCAAAATGAGTTTAAATTTATTTATTTTACAACAGTCTTAAAACAAATTATAACAACTCGTACAAATCACTATCAGTGATTGCTTCTTGTGTTTCTAAGAGGTACTCTGGCTTAAATCAGGGATTGTCAGATTTTACGAGATTCGATCTCACGACCTTTGGATGAGGAGGCAGGGCTGTTACCCCTAGTCCAGTACGCCTCGGTAGCCATATAATTACTGTAGAATGAATATTAATCTTTTTATATAACTTATAGTTTCAGGGTGTTACGCCAGATTATCTAAATGAAGAATGGCCGTCTAAAGAGGAATGTGATTTACATGTGAAACAAGTTCCTGATGCACGAAATCTCTCATCCTCCTATTTCCCTCCTGAGGATATAGGCTATGAGTACGTTCTGTCGCATAATGTTCATATTTCTTAATGAAATGAAGGGTTATAACAGCTTATCGCGGGTTGAACACGAAACTGTTGCATCTTCTTCTTTATGTATATGCACTTTGAACTGTTTCGCATTCAGCTCTTGGTATGCTAAGACAGTTAATTTGAATAAATTTCATGTTACCTTTTATAATTTTTTACTTTAAAACAAGTTAATATATAACTTAAAAATAATTTAGTTATGATTTCAATGTTTTTTCTGACATGTCGGTGAAAGAAAACAATTATCTCTAGCACATATGAATGATACTGATTTTGAGTATAAATTAAACCCTAGTACATGTATATCCATGTGCAGTGGTTCGAAGCACTTTTTGATCTAACTTAAACAGAATAATAAATGAAATATGGCCATCTTTAAAAACTATTTTTTTATTTACGATTATGGACCTGAAATTTTAACAGTGAGTAGGTAGGTAGGTTTTTTAGGTTTAGTACTGTAATGTCTATAAGACCAGGGAAAATATTTCAGTGATGAACCTGAAAAAATAATTTGAGTCGCCGCATTTTTCATGAGTTGTTTGCGTAGCTGCAAACAAACAATTTTTACTTTGTTTACCTAATGTTACTTTGTCTGCCCAGTCGTACTAACATGGTGTTGCTATTTGCATATCAGTGTTGTGTTTAAACCAATCAAATCTTATGTTAACCACCAAGGCAATTTCTCTACGACCGAACAACGTTTGTAGTCTTGACACGGATTGGTTAACCTTTCGATAAAGGGTACATTTACCTTACCGAAATCCACTGAATTTCGGTGATTTAACTAAATCCATTTTGGATCTGGAGTGACCAGCAATCGTAACATCTGGGCATTTTATCTGTTGCACAATAAATCTTAACCTTCAAATTGCGCCGACCATCTTTTTTTAAGATATTTCTTGTTTCTCTTAATTTAGGGTAAAACCTCTGTTAAATGAATTCCTTGGACTAGAAGAAGGTCAGGAACATCCGTTGCCATGGTATCCACCAGTTTGTGTGACCTTGCTTGACATTCCAGAGGTCAGTGTAAGAATTAATGGTGACTTACACTCGATCTCATACGAGCAAAGGAAAACAGTTCCCTTAAATTTGAAGGACACGTATCACACTGAGGTATTAATTTCAACTTATTATGCCCCCTTTTATGCCCCCTTTGGAAGAAAAGAGGGTATATTGGTTTGCACATGTCGGTTGGTCTGACCGTCCGTTACCTTTTCGTTTCCGATCAATAACTCAAGAACCCCTTGACCTATCATCCTCAAACTTGGTCCACACATTCCTTTTGGGTGGCAAAGGAACGCTATTGATTTTGGGGTCACAAGGCCAAAGGTCAAGGCCACAGGTGGCATAATGTTTTACAAACATCTCTTGTTTATTTTACATTGTTGGCGTCTGATTGGTTAAAGTTTTTTTATACTTTTTATTTCTGTGTGATGGTATGTTATTGGCTTGATATAAATGAATTGGCTGTATTAAGCGCTGAAATTTAGTTGAAACATTACAGACATATTGAACTTTGTGTGTGTTAAATTTCTATTTGATATATTCATATTTAATTGCAATATCATAAATATGTCAGCAAAGTGCTTAGCACTTTTGTTAAGCTCCAAAAACTGGTCCAAGATTCAGCATCCAGACTACAGACAAAGCAGGAGAATTGTCGAGCATACTGACTTACAGACAACTCTTGTGTATTTTTCAGCTCCTTCTGTCGTACGTAAATGGTGGTAAAGTTACCATTGAGGAACTGGGTCAGAGAATCCTTAGTGCACTCAAACAGGTATGCGATTCTTGTATATACATTGTGTACAATGAAACTTGAAATATGCAGTTAAAATGAGGAAGAAAATTGAAAACAGACGGTAGAATTCTATGTACATTTCAATGTTTGTATGTGTTGTGAAATTTGTTTTTACTTTTGAATAACAGAAGGTTTTATAAGAATTAATGTACATTTGAGTTAGGTGTTTCTGATGTGACCTGATTTTGTAGTGTACTGTTGCATTTTGTTCCTAATATTAGGATTTCTATAACAAGAAAAGTAGACGTTGTTTTGGATATTAAATGAAACATTTTTTTTTAGAAAATGTAAAAACCTGAAAATGGATTGTTTTGTCACTAACACAGGTTCTGCTGAGGAAGAGCTAAAATAAATGAATTCTATTCTTTTTTTCATTTATATAATTCTAGCGCAATGGACCAAAATGGATATTGTTTAATCTTGCTGGTTTGTATTGGCGTATTATCGGCAACAATTACCATGCGATAGAATGTTTCCGTCGTGCCCAGTATGTTACCACTTATGCCTTGGCATCTATCCCAGAAGTCAACCTGGCAAATGTTCTGTACAGGTGGGGACGATATGATGATGCCCTGACATTGGTTCGGTGGGGTAAAAATAACTTTCAATATCACGTAAGTTCCTTTATGATGGTTGTTAAAAATTCAGTGACAGTAGTTGAATGCAATGCAGTGTTGTGCTATATTTATGTCAAATGTGACAGCTGATAGTTTGTGGTGCAATATTCCCAAATGTGTCAATGTTACATGCGCCATGTCACTATTGAGCATAAGTGAGCCTAGGTGAGAAAACGTAATGTTCGACCTAAAGGTGCACATTATACAGCATTTAAGGTTGTAGGCACCAGATAGTTGGTTCGAGTGTTCGAGGCTGGGCAGTTCGAACCAACAGTAGTAGAACAATACAGATTATATAGAGAAGTATATTGGGACTTTGAAAACAGTTCAAGTCATCCTGGTTGTTTGATGCAATTGAGTTCCAGCCAACGAGAGTCCACTGTACATCAAAAATATATTAAAATGGTAAAATCTCTACTTAGCATTAAAACTTTTATTCAGCATATTATAACAAGCTGAAAGATGAGTGTAATACTTAATTTTAGCTTGTTGGAATTGGAAGTTATGGATGGACCTACATGTAGTTCATTATAATAAAATTTTCCTGTACCAGTAATTTTGAATTATTTCAAAATATATTGATATAAACAATTTACTCTACAGTGCAGCCTCTTCAGAGTGGCCCCTTTTTACCAACAACCCTTCTTCAAAAATATCAACACTTTTCCCGCTATAAATATTTACTAGCCATTTAGCCACTTTAGGGCTTCTCAACAAAAGTCAAAATTTGCATATCCCATTGTCTTGTTTCTCTGGAGAGGTTACCCCAATGTCTCTGTTATTGTTGTTTTCTGATGCCTTATTCATAAACATTATCAGTCTGAGACTCAGACTTAGACTTTAAAATGTTAAATGTTCTTTTTGCTCCAACGTTGTTTTAACAATCTAGATTTTAATAAAAAATTGCAAGTGTTAAGAGGGTAACATCAATTATTCAGACAAAATTTTATTTGTTTTATATTTAATGAAAACAAAATGTTTGTGAATATAATATTTTTGCAAATTTAAAGTCTGAGTTTGTGAATAATACTAGGGGTTTATTTCTTTATTAGCCAGCCAGACAGTTTATTTGGGGGAATATCGAATGGGCAAGAAAGAACTACACCGGAGCAGTATATCGTTACAACCTTGCTCTGGAAGCAGAACCCAGCTACACCGAAGTAACAAATACACTGCGAGCTTTGAAATGTTACCTACGTTTTCATCAAGCGGCGCAGTCAGCCGCAGCAATGGAGGTATTGTCAAACTGTCCCTCAATGGTAGGATCTGGCACGGATATAAGTCATTCTGAAAGTAGGGTTATCTGTAAACATGTGAGTAGTGAAGGGCGTGGAATCAACCTGTTTGCTATGAATATAACTGTGTGGGCTGGTCTATCAGAGATTATGAATAATTGGAATTGTGGTGGCTTGAGTAACAGAATTGAATCTGTTTTGCATAACATTTAATGTATCATTTCGCAGTTTTGTTATGCATTAACAATGTTTAACACTTTACTCCTGTTTAAGGAAATATAATTCCATCTCAAGATTTTCAAAGCATCATGTTATCAGTGTTAAGGAATTAAAGATATTCTCATATCCACCTTTTTGCTGTAAGGATGTAAGATTTAGAAAATATTTACTATAAGACACATATATTTTGGCTTTTAATTGAAATTTTAATTACGTTGAAATCATAATTATGTAAAATAGGGAGCAACCCCTTTTTGATAACTAAGTCTGTATTATCATACTTGTATTGGTATATTTTATGATCTTTGCTAGAATCTGAAGCCACGCAGGTTTTATTTGTAAGCAAATGTTCTTGGATATTGTTTCTTTATTACTTCTCGGTGTAAGGATTTTGTCCTACTCCTATCTTTTGCTTCAGTATCACCATTGCGTCTGCAGTATCTCTTCCTTATATTGTGATTGTCTCCCTTGAGACCTTGACTGGTTCCTGGCATGCTTCTTGTATCAGCTTATTGGTAAATAAGACTTGGAGCAGGTTATTTGTGGGGGGGGGGGTTGCCTCCGTGGCCAGGTGGTTATGGTTTGCAGACGCCTAATCTTTTGCACCTGACCAAGGTGTAGAACTTGAAAGTGAGGAAGCTATCCGACTGCCTTACACAAGGTTCATTCAGTCTTGAAAAGCCCTTGAATTTGAAGCCTACTCCTTGAAAAATACTTGAATTTGTAACATCCAAAAACTCCTTGAAAAGTACTTGAATTTTGTAAAAAACGAACAAAATTTGGTAAATTGCTCTTGAATTCTTCTGCTGGGGATAGAAAAGGATAAATAATAACAAACATTACAACAATGATGAAAAAAATGTGAAAAAATGACAGCTATTTACGACCGGGCCTACCACTGAGTAGGCGAAAGTACGGTTATACAGTACAGGACGGTGGTCAACAGGTTTTATGCCCTCTTAAAGTAATTCTTACACTGTGTAATTTTATCCGTGCTGCAGTGATGGTCATCTCGGGGCGATAAAGTTGAAAAATACGCTGGATCCCTTCTTGTCTACACCAAAATAATCTAAATTTTTAGTACTTGAAAATGGGGAAAAAGTACTTGAAAAGTACTTGAAATTTTTTCGGGAAGTTCTGTATGAACCATGTTACAGAAGGTCAGTTGTTCTACCTAGTTGTCCATCTGTGCCCAAAATACTGCTAGAAGGTGCACGTGGGGTCTTCCTCCACCCTAATAGCTGGACAAGTCTCTACATGATCCTGGCTGTGTATGCGACTTAAAACCCATTTACCCATTATGTAGTCTTCTGTTCTTATGTAGATCTACTTCTATTCAAAACATTCTGATTTCTAGTTTGATTCTCTATTCAGTTCAATTTCCAGCTTACTTGCAGGGATGTAGTCTATGTCAAGCAGTAGACGTGACAGTGGTCTATCTACATATTAATATAGGAGTAGATAGACTTGCTTAAAGCTTTCAGTGATCAGTTCACAAACTTCAGTCTGTACATTACAAATTTTCATTACTTTAACATGTTACTTGATAGATTATACTTGGTACAGTAATAGAAATACAAGAAACATACTAAGATCATGTACTGTAAACCTAGAAATTATTTCTTGCTTTTTAAGTTAGTGAAGTTTGCGAGGATAGTCAATCTGCGAACTTAAGTAATCGTGAAATTGTCACTAACAATGAAAATCGCGAAAGTTTCTAGCTATTGTTATTGTCAAATTGCCATTTTGCTCTAAGTACTAGTATATGGTGATTAGGCTTATTAAAATTGAAAAAGGGAAACAATGTGGGAAAAATGAAACAAACAATATTGATGTTCCAAATAACTGTTATAACATGTTTGATACTTGTAGTTATTATGCCCCCTTTCGAAGTTCGGTTCGTAAGCTTTTCGTTTCCAATCAATAACTCAATAACTCCTTGACCTATCATCCTCAAACTTGGTCAACACATTCATCTTTGGTAGCAGAGGAACCCTATAGATTTTGGGATCACAGGCTCAAAGGTCAAGGTCACAGGGGGGCATAATGTTTTACAAACATCTCTTGTTTCATTTACGTATATACAGTAGACATTGCTCGAGCAACCACCTGTAATAAGCGACTTTTTTATTAAAGGACCACTTAAATTCCCCCCGAGCGTTGAATTCATGACGTCACACCATGCGCAGATTCATGTTACTGTGATGAGTACACTGTACAGTCATTTATTTATAGACTGAAAATTACTATGTACCCGTGTATGTGTGTGTGTGTCTGTGTTTCGCCTTTTACTTTTGCGTTAGTTAGAAAATTTCGCGCGTGTGATAAGAAAATTCTTGAATTTTAAGCACGAGGCAACTACACTATTCAAAGTACATGAAGCTTGTCATATCTGATAACTTACATGGAAATTTAAAATTAGGCACTTGTTCAGTGTTCTATTGCCTAGTGAGCTGATAGAGTGGTTTAAATTTACGAGCTTTGTTTCACACCATAGATACATATGAATGGAAAGAGGATGGTTTTTATACGTTTTGATTGTTCAGTATGACATTCATTTGTACTTAACTTTCGTTAAATTTGTTGATATCTATTAAGAGACCACTTTATTAAGCGACCACTTTTTGGCTGTCCCTTGGGTGGTCTCTTAATACAATGTCTACTGTATTTATCAAAACAATAAATTGGCATTTGATACATTTGCTATTTAATATTAACGATTTTCGAAAAGCAAACATTTATAGTCACGAAATCGCGATGGAAAATCATCGATGTGAAATCAATTATCAATGGAAAAACGTGAAATATTGTCGTTGCGAACATTTCTAGGTTTACAGTATCTCCATCCTGATTATATTCTTCTGTAAGTATATGTTCCTTGAGATCCCTCCTAATCTAGTGTGTAGTGGTTGTGTTGTTTCCTGTGATGCTGTGTTGTGGGGCACATTATTTCTGTTATTTTACGGGGACGTGGTTCCTTCCTTAGTTGTATTTGGTGGAGTTGATACTTAGATATTCATTACGGAAAATAAATTGACTGTCAAAGTCGAGTTGTCTTGGTAAATGGTGATTAGAGTAAATTATTTCACAGGCATTCTTTGCTAGGAAATTGTTTTGATACTGTATCTTGAACCTAAGTGATTGCTGTGTGAATATAGTACGGAAATATGTAGTAAGGTAAATGAGCATTAGAAGTGATGGAGTATAGTCAGGTAGTAAATCTCAGTTGTGCCAGGTCATTTTATTGTCGCATGTATTGTTTGGTATAATTACTATGATATACTCAGTATAAATCAATAATTGCATGTCAAGTCGGGGTGTTTGTTTTCATTCTTTGATATACAGTAAAACCTCAATAAGACTAACCTTGGGACCCTTGAAAACTGGTCTTGATATCGAAGTGGTCTTAATATTGAGGTTGAATAAATAACAGAACGGTGAGAATGGACTTGAAAATAGTGGTTTTAATTTTGAGGTGGTCTTATTATTGAGGTGGTCTATATGTGAGGTTTTACTGTATAGCATGAATTTTATAAATGCTAACAGAATTAAGGTGTTAAGTTTTAGCAACATTTTACTTTCATATTGTGTATTTTTTCTGAAAGTCAGATTTTGCTTATATGACATATCTGTTAAGCCTGCTCTTTTAAATATTCATGATAACAATTAAGATTATGTCGGAAATTCAATTGTAGATACAGAGACAGTGATAATGGTTAACATTCTGATTTGTTTTTTCTTTATTATCAATCTAACTAAGGTTAAAATAAAATGAACTCCTAATTATCAAACTTTGAATTCAGGTACCCAGTATGTTTCTAGTAAAATACTGAAAAAGTGTTTATTGTCCTCTGTGTTGCTTAGTGACTTGATTTATTTTTCATTTATACACTGCCCTTTAAAAGTTCCATATTTGTTTCACATGCAATAAATCGAAAATGTTTTTTAACACAGCAATAATTTTCTGTAGAAGTATTTATAAATTTGTACGGAAACAAATTATCTTATTTCTGTGTCAGATCAATCAGTTACACACATACATTGGTTTTGGATGTAGGCTGATTGATGCTGCTGCCGAGAAGTGCAAACTGTTGATTCTCAACTATCTATCATGGAAGTGGGATGATTAATTTTACTTTATGGTCATACATGTTTTATTTCAATTCTGCAAGAAATTCAAAATATTCAAGTGTGAAGAAACTTTTGGATGGCAGTGTATATAAGATATTACATGAGTGGTCATAATGTACGAAATATTTAAAACAAATTTCTACCTATGATCAAGCAGAGCCTTAGGCAAATTTTCATTGTTTTCTGAAATGTGTTATATAAATAATGCATGTTATTATGCATCTGTGATGACATGCCATGGGCTCCAGAAATCCACAAGCCTGATGTCCCGGACTAATGCTAGTCCAATGCTAAATCGGTTTACCAACAGTTGAGTTGAAGTTAGTCCCGCACAGTCTGTATTTAAAGCTAACCAACATCAGCAATTGTTCAGTTGTAAGTCAAAACTTGTGATTATAAATATTAGATAATGGAGCTATCATTGTGTATTTAAATTTGTTACTCAATTAACCAATGTTGTCAGACAACTAGCTTCCTATGTCGGACAAGCCAAATTTACATTTCCATTAGTCCGGGACAAGTGTCTTTGAATAAAATTTCTAGAGCCCTGCATTCAAAATGTAAATGTATTTATTGTCACTTGTTACTGTTTATTTTCAGGAGAAAGGTGAGGAAAGATGTGTTATTGAGACGCGTACACGCAGCAAGACAGGTGAGTGTGACGGTACATGTTCACAATCGTGTACAGTTGCCACGGTAACAGACACGTGCAGTGGTCAGCAAGGAATGGAAGGACCGGAAGGTTGGATACGTGTTGTTGTGACCTATAAATGCTCCTGCACATTGTTATCACACCCCGGTGTTTTACTATCATCATTCAACATAGGTACCACAGGGGTTCCACTATGTGCCGAATCTTGAGGGTCATTTTGATAATTTTTTACCAGATTTTACCATTTTCTAGACAAAATACTCATAATTTTAGAAAAAAAAATACCCTTCAGCCAAAATCCTGAGGGTCGAAATGTGGCTTTCTGGAAATTTCAGGGGTCAAAGGGTCAACTCAAGGGTCAAATGGAACCCCTGAATACCTTTGTACTTTTAAGTTATCTCATGGCTTCTTATAAAAAAAAATGGGACAGTGGCCTTTCTGTGAAAAAGCGTCCTCAGTGTTAAGAAGATAGCTTGACATAGAACTAGTAAAAACTACAAATTAATTTTCATTACACTTTCGGCGTTTATGTTGCGTTCATCAGGTTCACTCAAGTAATAGCGAGGGTTGAAATTGTTTATCCTCGCCACTGGAAAATCCCATATGGGCAAGCATTCACTATTTTCTTAAACACTATATAATAATGCCGAGATAAGTTTTAAGTACTTATCTACAGGTCAAAATAAAATCTAGTCTCCAGTTACCAAATAAAAGTCGACCCTTCAAGTGGAAAGTGTTGCATATTTTAAAATTGCAGACTGGTCAAACGTTTCTATATATCACATTCAACACTCTGATCAGTTTTTCATATTGTTAACAGTGGTTGAGAATGCTAGTCTGTCTGTATGTTGGTGCTTTGGCTCTTGGTGTTTTCCGTTGCAGTTTAGTAGTTTTTTTTAGACATTCGTCGATCAATTTGTATAATTATCATGTACATAGTTTGGCATATCAAATTACATTGGACAAAAAAAATCAAGGTCGATGCGTTTTTTTAAAACTTTGTACAGTAAAACTTCAATAATACAATCGGCCTTGGGACCCTTGAAAACTGGTCTTCTTATTGAAGTGGTCTTAATATTGACGTTGAATATAGAGCAAAACATTGAAGACAGACTTATTGAGGTGGTCTTACTATTGAGGTTGTCGTTAGGTGAGGTTTTACTGTAGTTAGAGTGGTCTGTGAAATAGTATTGAGATAAGAGTATAAACAAAGTATGGTTCAAGGAAAGTTTGTTTCTTTATTAGGCAGGTAACCAATTAATATACAATTGTTGAAGGTATTCAACTGTGCCTGTTTAGGAGTTTGGTAGTATTTATTGATCTGCCCCTGTAATGATTTTATTTGTTTGATACATACAGTCGGACCTTGTTTATTCGACAACCTTCTGTCCAAATACGTGGTATCATCTGAAATAAATATCAGGTCCCGACGTATCTTCTTATGCACGTCAAATTGAAATATGCTATTCAAAACCATGTATTTTTCGAAGTAAAATTTCGAACCCGATGAATTTGAATGAACGAGGTCCGTCTGTATTCATTGAACTATTAAAACTACCAGATATACCGGTAGCTGGAATACTGATTTCTGATAGAATTTTTTGTCTTGAATTTATTTTCTGGAGTAAGTTGGACATTTTATTCTCCCTCGAGTGATTTCTAGATCGCAAATGTTGTGGTTAAGTTTATTGTAAATAAGTGACAAGATGCTGCATTCTTTGTTGATACAGGATTGATTTGTGTAGTATTTTATGGTAATTATTGCACTGCTTCTGTTGCATTATGGTTCAAAAATCAAAAAGCCGCATCTTTGTCAAGTAATGCCTGTCATGTCTGCAAGCCTATTACCAAATACTAGTGGACATTTGATGCAGAAGGAAAGTGTCACATACATATATTAGAAAGAAACTGAATCATCAATAAATATTTTATTATTTTCAAAAGCAGTCATCTGATTGTGGATTAAATTGTTTCCTTGAAATGAGTCAATAATGATGGTTTATTAGAAGTGAATTTACCCTCATCTGAAAGACTGTCGACATCATTTCTTTTAATCACAATTTTAAGAATATTCCTTGGTTAAATGCAATGTCATGAAGAATGTTTGAAGAAATATTCTCGAAAAAGTCACTGGTTATTAAAAATTAACATAAAAAAATATTTTTTTTGTGCCACAATTTTTCTCTCCATTTGTTTACATCTGAAGATGCGTGTTTATGCTTCATGCACCAGTAACCCCTCTAGTTTATATGGTCAATATAAGTTGACTCCTGATAACCGATTACTATAGTCTTGTTTGTTTACAAATGTTGATGGACCCAACAATTCTTCACTTTAACCATTCAATCCATTGCTTGGGCTAGTTGATATTTTAAACAATGATTTTGGGTGCTTATAATTATCAAAATTATGAAACTTTCTTTACAAAATACATTATGATCCTCTTTACACAATGCACAAGACAATATGGCGTAACGACAAAATGTATTTACAAAACAAGATGGCGTCCATTTTAATTGTTTTCCGAATGACTTGAAATAATTTCTTGGTGAGATATTTTTAGTCACATGAGATAATTGTTTTATTGATAAATTTCGTTATCTCCTTTATTTATATATTATAATCATTTGCAAGTGGATTGCGCTCATAACATTGGCTTATATGTTTATATACATAATTACCTCCCTTTTATACATGCACTCATCCAAACAATATTACCTCCCCTTGTTTTGACATGAACACAATGCACCCAATATTCCCCCGATTATATTGCATTGTACATATTTGTATGTGAATGTATTTTTGTTCATTATGATTTTAGTTTTACATAATTATTTTAACAAATTTTTCAAGCATGGTGCATAACCAGTAATTTGTATGAGTTAATACATATCCAGTATGCTAACAAGTAGTTTACCTGTTATATTAACCTCTGGTCGAATTTTTTTGCTTTTAAAGAAACAACGTCAATTTGTTTAAATAAATTGCAGTTTGTTTACAAAAGATCCACTTCAAAAATTTGCATAAATTTAATATATTTAATGCATTTTCTATTGCTCTGGCATTTTTTGTGCGCGCAAATTTGAATATTGTGAATTATTCAGATTTTGATCAATAATGTGGTCTGATAAACATATTAAATGCTTTTTGATCTTGCATTACATGCAGTATTACCTAGTGAGGTTTCGGTTAGGTCAGTATATCACTAGCCATCTCCCGTGACTGAGTGGGTACGGCATCTGTCTTGGGAGTGGGAGGTCGGAAGGTTCAAATCCCGGTAGGGGTCCGTTTTGATATGGCCATGTGTTGAGCTGGCAGCTAGTTAAAATAATGGTGACCATGTGCCTACCTGCCTGGTGGGCATTAAAGAATAGGAATCGGGAAGTAAATGTGTCTCATAAGTCAAAAATGGCTGACCCTTTAAATAGGGGTGGCACTATAATAAATAAACTTTACTTTGCTTTTACACACCATCTGTCAAGAATATTGTTACTTAGTACATGTATAAGTATTCAAATCATTATGAGAATTTGTGAATATCATGTGAGTTAATTATTTACATCGGTGTCATGGTTACCACATGTCCTTGTAAGAGCAGATGTGTAAGCGGCCCTGATGGCTCCATCGGTAGAGCAATCACCCTGTAAGTGAGAGGTTCCCGATTCAAGCCATGGCCAGGCTGCACATTTTTCTGACTCTTTGACAATGGTATTTTGGAGAACACTTTGAATTCCGGCCTTTATTCAAACTGTTTCATTGACTTTAGAACCACATATTTTCACACAGAGAATAGGTTTTATATCATGAATACAAAATTTATTTTTGTATCAAATTCTGAGTTTGGCATTTTCTTACGAGCAATGTAGCCTTACTAACTTGGTTTTATTCTGTTAGATAATCAGCAAATTCGAATGCACGACATGTATTGAGCAAGATGCATTTAAAATACAACACTGCAAATGCAGACAATAATTTGACCTTTTTGCATCAAATTCTCATTTTGGCATTTCTGTCACATAGTGTGTTAAATTTATGCTAATGGGAAAATCGGCGAGATTAAATTTATAATGAATAATTATACAGGTACGATATTCAGCATAAAACCACATAAAGATTGCTTTATAATTTAAATTTATGCTAATGGAAAATTGGCAAGATTAGATTTTACAGGTACAGATAGTCTGCATATAACCCTTAAATTCTTTTAGTTTTTTAACCTTCATATTTTTACTGACATTGTTATTACTAGGTGGTAACGGGCATGGAACATGTGGACAATGCAATCATTGTTGCAACAGATGCACAAAATGTGGTATGATCCCCCCTTTAATACCATCTGTATAACATCTTCCTTTGATTTATATCACCTAACACTGGCTTCCTATCAAATACTTTCTCGTTTGATTTTTTTCCGCATATTTTGTTCACTTTTTTGCCTTGCTTTTTTAACAATAATCTTTGAGTTTTTGTATGGTAGTCTACTTTCTGAGACTCAGTAAGGTCATACAAAAAGGTCAGAAATTGAATCTTACCAAACCTCTATGTGAGTGATTTGTAGTCATTTTTATGCCCCCTTTCAAAGAAAAGAGGGTATATTGGTTTGCACATGACGGTCGGTCAGTCGGTCCGTCGTTCCATCCGTAGCCATTTCGTTTCTGATCAATAACTCAAGAACCCCTTGACCTATCATCCTTAAGCTTGGTCCACACATTTATCTTGGGTAGCAGAGGAACCCTATTGATTTTGGGGTCACGGGCTCAAAGGTCAAGGTCACAGGGGGCATAATGTTTTACAAACATCTCTTGTTTACCTTGAAAGTCAGAACGTGGGTCTATTTGGTCTTTATAGGGTCAAGTTTCTTATTAGCTTTTCTAGTCACACGCTTTGTTATTTTTTTAAGGAATTTTCCTTTTGTATGCAACTGATTCGGATTCCTTATACTAGAGGGCTTATAATTATACTATGGTTTTGGAACAATTTGAAATTTTGTTGTTGAAATATAAAGGAGATCAATGTAAAGTTTGGTGTTAAAATCCACTCCAGCTCAATATTTTTGCCAAAGTTGACATTTTTCAAGAGCAAAGAACACAATATTGTTATTTCGTATTATATTTGGCCATATAGAAATCAGAAACTGGAATAAACTCACATGTGTTTCGTATTCCGCTTTTTCTTGCTTTATAATTATTTGGTAATTTCTATCACCAATGTTTCTTGTTGGCATTGTTCTGCACACTGTACTCAGCTGTTCTTGTTTATGTTTGAACGTTTTATGTTATAATATATTTAAGTACATTCAGTAAAGTTTGAATACTAGTACAAGTGGGCTTTCATGCATACTAGTAAGTGAAAAGTAGGGGAAATGAATATATAAGAATCTTCACTTCCGATATGGATAGAAATATCTGGCAAGAAATTTATTGAAGGTTAGGGAATTGTCAGAGAATTTTGGAAATTATCAGGGAAAGTTTGAAATGTAAGGAACTTTTATTTTACATGACAGTCAATAGTTTTAAAAGTATCAGCCAAATAGAATGACATTCCTTCAATAGGATTATGTTTTATAGAGATTATCTTTTTATCTATAATTTCATTTTATGCTAGAAAAAAAAAGTGGTTACTTATGTAAAATATGCAATAAAGTAGTATCCTGCTCAATCAGGAAGTATGGAGCAACTTTGTGTCCAACAGTTTGTTGAAATCCTGAACCAGTTAAATGATAGGAATGCTTGTATGTAAGAGCTTTTTGATGCCCCTGCCCTATATATACATGTATATATGGGAGTGGCACCTGTCTCTGTGTGTGTTGAATCGGATTCTTGTCCGGGCTGTAACTTCATTATTAAGTCTAAGTCTGAGTTTCAGTCTTAAATGTATTTGGAGGAGGTTTGGCCCTTTTTCCACTTGAAAGCCTGGGGACATCCTTGTCTTATGGACATATCTAGTCTGGTAATGACTTAGTAAAAATGTGTGAAGTTTATCAAAAAAATATGAACTGATTTTTAACATATTTCATTGTTATCTGGCAAAATTTTAATTTATTCTCCGAGCAAGAATTAAGTGTTGTACTTAACATATACACTGCCATTCAAAAGTTTCTTCACACATGAAATTATTCATCCCACTTCTGTGTCACATCTCTGCAGCAGCATCAATTGGCCTGCATCCAAAACCAATGTATATGTAACTGATTGATCTGACACAGAAATAAGATAATTTGTTTCAGTACAAATTTATAAATACTTCTACAGAAAATTATTGCTGTGTCAAAAAGCATTTTAGATTTATTGCATGTGAAACAAATATGAAAACACAGTAATTGCAATGGAAAATTGTCAAAGTGTGCAGGAACTTTTGGAGGGCTGAATGTATGTAGACTACAAAACTTAAGGGACTTTTAATTCAATGAATAAATGAACCACGACATCTTACGTAATTCAGCACTCTCCTGTTTTATGGCAGTTTTATTCACAGCTTGCTTTTATTTTACTCTATTGCACATTATATTATAACTTCACTTTTTGCAATTTTTCCATCTGTTCACAAGTTTACAATGAGTTCGCTGGTTTTATAAACAGTTTTATTTTCACAGGTTGGTTTGTACTGTTGATAGATTTCCTCCAATTTGTTGTTGTACATTAGAACATATTAATGTGGCAGTCTCTGAGATTTTTTGCCCAAATGCACTGAGCCTCATTCCTGAGAAAAACACGATAAAGATGACATGATGTTTTCACATTAATGGCAACTGCTAGTTGAAACGTTTCAGTAACAGATTTATGATTCAGCGGCAAGCAGAAGCAAAACAATTATTGGTGAACATTGGGACGGCCCCTTTTCTTAAGAGAAAGAATCATATACATTTATTTGTTAAATATTATCATATCTTAAAGCATTTTTGCTGCATTAAATTTGTGAAACTCCGAAATGTTTGTAGATCTAGTCTTGATGACCATATTAAAAGTGCTGTAATTCCCTAAAAATATGTCATTTTGCAATAGTTATTTTGTAGTGACCTACAAATATTCCTGCATTCAGAAATGGTAATAACTGAATTTCGCCCAGACATGTCATTTGAAAAATCTCAGAGAATGACACAGTTTACATGTTACCATTTTTAGAACAGTGTTTGTCTTTATCCTTTGGTATCACCAATTTAGCATAATGTTTTGTTATGATAATGATGAATGTAAAATAAGTTTTGAGTTACAAATATGTAATAGTCAAGTGACTGTTGATACATAAATTCTATCATCAGATCTATGGGTATACTTTTCTAGCATATTTTTCTGTTCTAAGGTTAATTCAGGCCCAACATGGCCTTCATTTTATTATAAATTATGATGCCTCCTAATCTGTTTATGTCTGAAGGTTCTCTGTAATCTACTTAACATCTAATAGGAGCAGTATCAAACATTTCTGACTATCTGAATTCGAGTAATATGTGCTGTTAAAATGGTCCATTGTTGATTGGTAGAACCTAATTGAGCGCCGCTGTAAGCTTTCCAACCTCTTCTGTAAGTGACGTCATTTCAACAAAACGTCATATGTGATGTCACCATGTAAGTAATATTTGCCCCATAAAGCAATATGAAAACAAAGTGACTGTATGGAGTAAATGTTGTTTCCTGCTTGCACATAGTGACATTACATGTGACGTTTTCTTGAAATGAAGTCACTTACAGAACAGGTTGGAAATCCAACAGCAGCTTTCAAATATTATTTTATGTTATTCCCTCAATGTGGATTCAGTCAGAATATATTGCTCCATCTAAGTGTGAAGATATAAATACAATCATCTAGTACCAGTCATTACCTGAATGCCAAGTCCTGCCGTGCGTTCGGTTAAGGCTAACACTCGCACGAGTAAGAAACTGTGCACGCATTTTGCAACCGAACGCTCTGTTTGCCAAAAAGTACGCACCCACTGTGCGCCCACTCGCTCGAGCATCTCTGAGGTAGCTAGCGAAGGGGCGCATACTTTTTGGAAAACAGAGCGTTCGGTTGCAAAATGCGTGCACAGTTTCTTACTCGTGCGAGTGTAGTTTCTTACTCGTGCGAGTGTTAGCCTTAACCGAACGCACGGCTGGTGTAGTATGAAGCATGGAAGGATGAAGACAAATCGTGACAGATTTGTTGTTGTTTGGTTTCCATGGATACAGATGTTGATTTTTTCTAATTTAGAATTTTTCTTACTTTCATGTGTCATTAAAAAAATTCTCTTGAACTTGAGGGAAATATTTTGATGTATATTTATTCATTTGATGGGTAGTTGCTACATATAAGGGGATATACATTAATTTCTTTTGTCATGGGATGTAGTAGTTTCAGCCAATGCAGGGTTATACATTTTTTGTGTAAATACTACATTATTACAGCAACCTTCATTGTAAATGATATATTAAATACTCTTAAAGTTATTCTTTCTCAACCTGTCTCATTTGTTGTCCCAATTGTTTTCTTTAGCCTGTTATGTAATAAGAACTCAATTATAATCACAAGTCATGTACAAGGGCATAACTTAGCTGAAATGGATGTGTAGGCTTATTTTTAGAGGGTCAGGGAAAATATTTGTAGCTAGATCGTCAAATTTCGCTCCAGTAAATTTGCTAATACATTAAATATCGTATTGAAATTTTGATCATTGTATTGTTTCACTTGTTCGAAGGCTGTAGCCTACATGGCCTATAGGAATCAATGCCACTGGTGTATGGTATACTATAAATATCTATGTGATCAAATATGAAGATAATTCATTTTACAATGATATTTGTGTCGAGAAATTAACATTCACTATTCTTTATTCAAAATACCACTCATACTGCACACAAACCCTTATTATAGTAATGTAGAAGTTAGTGGGAAGGATGCAATACCAGACTAACTGCTCAAAAATTATGAAGTAGATAGACTTTACTTGCTTTCAACTCTCGAAACTGTTGTAAATGTATATAATCACCATTAACTTTGTAATGTTAATATGCAATTATAAGTAAATTAAGATAATGGATAATTTACAAACATGTTCTATTTTGGATTTGATCAATGCCCTTTTTTTGTCAGATACCCTGGTATAGATTTGTATGAACAAATGTATCTTAGGCACGTTGAATTGAAATGGGCTATTTGAAACCATGTATTATTCAAAATAAAATTTCAGACCCGATGATTTCAAATGAATGAGGTTTGGCTGTAATTATGTGAGCTTGCTATATATTGCCTGTTTACTCAAATAACCTTGTATTTTCTACCTGTTGCATTTTATTGCATGCTTTAATACTGATTACACCTATCCAGAGATTTTAACTTGCAATCATATATTTTTTGCTTTTTTCAGTGGCAGCTCACAGTAATTCCTGTCAGCTCCCTAAGGGGCCCGGTGAATCACCATCACATATACATGGCATTGTGTGTAAGTGTACATTTATGAATGTAGATTGATGCTATTAATTCCATATCTGATGTAGAATACTCAATGCCATTCCGGATGTTGTAGGTTCGAACCCCCTCTGTTGATGTGTATCTTCTCTCTGACAATTTTACTGGAAAAAAAACTTTGTACGTCTAGTTTGCTGTGTTGTATACATCTTCTATATATTTATATATGTTTCAGTGGATGGATTGAATGAAGATGAAATTAAAGACTTTCTGGAAGATGCTGAAATTTTACATGAGGAAGGACAAAATTGTAATGATGATGAATGCAAGGTCAAAGTTCAGGTAAGTTCAAGGTCACAAAATTAATGATTTATCTTATAAAAGCATTATCTGTATTGTAGCTTAACATGCCTGGAATATCTTCATGATCTGCCTGCTAGGTCAGCTTTTCTCGGTAGAGCTCACAACTTCCATTTTGGAGGTTGCAGGGTTTGAACCCCTGTGGAATGTATACCCTTCATTTAACTGAAGAAAATTCATTGTTCTCCACATCTGATTCATGTGGGAAAGTTGTCAGTTGTTGGTGTTAGAACTGGTCCATGGTTTGGTAACTAAGGAAAAGTGGTTAGGTCAACTGACTGCCATACACAACAGAAATACTGTTGAAAAACAAAGTAAAACTCGGACACAACAGAATATTCTCATCTATAAATATCTGTGTCTAACTTCCAGCATACAAATACTATGTAAAAATGTATTGATTACATAAAAATGGGGAAGATATTTAATGGCTCACTGTTTTTACAGACTCCCTCTCATATACGCCCAAAGATTTTTGCACCCGTCATATTTTTATTAAATTAGACTGAATTAAGCAACTTACTGCCTTTTGTGATCAGCAACCATAAAGTTCACAGCCAAAACCTAAAATTTGTCTGTATTTAGTGACTGAGATGCTCCCTTAAATCATCATCACATTAAGATATACTGTTTACAGCAACTTCCCATGGGCGACCCAACGAGTGACTGTATATATTGTCAAACAGACCCCAGTAAACAATGTGATAACTATTCCTGACCATGGGGCATGATAGGCACAGATAAAATTTCATCCACATAGTCGCCTCTTCATGTATAGATTGTTGCATCCTCGGTACCCAGGCTATTCATTATATGATACCCTGGGCAAATTGGCTAGCGAAACTTCATAATGCATAATTATTCATAAGCATTTCTCGACCAATGAAATGGATGATAACAAATAAGGAATCTCCTTTGTGAAGAGCTATTGATGCCCTGCCTAACTCGATTTGAAAGATGTAATCTCATTGGATCGCTCAGAACCACAATTTCACCCGTAACTCATAACTCCTTGGCAATTTCCGTATCGCATAAGGTGTGTGTCATGCGGCCAATCAGGCTGCTGGATTTCGACTCATTAATTATTTATGAGTAAGAGATTTTTACAGTCAGTTTGCCCAGGGTATTATATATGTTATGAATAGCCTGGGTACTGAGGATGAGATTTTTGTCAAATCATCTACATGTATAATCGCCATTTAATTACATTTACAGTGCGCAATTACTGTTGGCAATAGATAAGAGATTCCCTGTCATATGTAACCTTTATGATCGATACCCAATGAAAGACTGTGCCATTCTGGGAGCATAGTCACACACTCTGACTTTTGTGTATATTTTGCATGTTATATTTCAGAAAACATCAAAATTCATCAAACTTGAGTATATCGATGGTAAAGTGTCAGAGAAAGCAATATTTGCTCACTCTCGAAATGAACTAACAGTTCGAGCTGAGGAATGTGTTATATATAATGATGGATCACGATCTGAAGGATGCTCGAGACCAGAATTCAAGGCCTATGTAAGTAACATTGATTATCATTCAAAGAATTCTCTCCCCCCCCCCCCAGAGCCTAAAGTAGGATTCCTGCTAAAATTTATATTATGGTATAGACGAGAGAATAAGTTGCTATAGGGAATGCCACATACATAAGACAATGCCTCAGACCTCCCAGAAACAACGGTCCATAAAACATCAGGCTTTGAGGAAGTGCATGGGCAAATACGCAGGGGAACAAGAGTGCTAGGAATTATACTTATGGTATAATGTTATAATTGGTTACACTAATTGGTCTGTGCTGAGACTCTTTTTATCATGTCAGATATAAAATTATAAGTATGGAAGTAATTGTATGGCTATCTATTTGTAGCCCAGACAAGTCCTTGCTTTTATTAATTATCTGAGATATTTTGGTCTTATATTTCCGGTAATGCATTCATCACCTGTATTCAGATCAGTAGGTTGATAACCTGTGTCCAGTACAACTTCATATGTCATTAGTCATGTACTAAATGTCTCTGATATTTTGCAAGTACAACTAATTTAGTACTGTCTAGTTCAAATGTGGATTATTTTCTTTGACCAAATGTTCAGTAAGGGGAGGAATGATTTTTCAGCTTATATGTGTATGTATTTTGAACCAGAAATTTCTCAGTGAAATGAAATCACTGCAGGCATGATCATTTTCCTACAAACCATTCATATTTGATTACCTTGAATTATTATACCCCGCAAACAAAGTTAGAGGGGTATACTGGAGTCACTTGATTACTTGATTGGTCGGTTGTTGGCCTGTTAACAAAACTAGTGGAGCAAACTACTTCTACAGTTTTTGGAGGATTACTTGAAACTCTTCACAAATAATCTACATGATGAGTTGTAGTGCATAACATTTTTTCTTTCGATTACATTCAAGATGGCCAACTGCCGCCATCTTGGATTCTCTGAAAAACTTGTGGACTGAAATACTTCTACATTTCTAGTGGATTTTCATGAGGCCAATCCTAGTGCCTCTGTTCCCTAACCTCCTCATGTGCCTTATGTTTTATGGATTGTGTTTTCCCGGAGGTCTGTGTGGGGAGGCACTGTCTTATGTATGTGGCTTTCCCTGTAGCAACTTATTCTCTCTCTTTTCAAACAAATAATCCACATAATTTGTAGCAGTGTTTGACTTATTACTTTTTTTCCTGTTTTGGTTCAAGATCGATCACCAACTTTCATCTGTATTGGATCTTGTCAAAAATAGGTGTGACAAAGTGGTATTGTAGGGGTATTAATCACCTTCAGTGATATGTCTAGTTTAGTATGAGGTACCCATGTGACCTTGTTAATGAAACGATGTAAGCTACCTGTTCTGTTTGTTGGTTGCGGTCATTTATTGGCTTTGCTTCATGCATTATGTCCTTTCCATGTATTTGTTCAAAATTCATCATTGAATGTCTTCATTTACTTGTGGAGGTGACCTTGACCTTGCTTTGACCTTACATGCCAGAATTGACAAATTCAGTTGTACTTCCTGAAAGTATAATAGAAGGACGGTTATGAAATCAATCTGGGTCCTTATTCACAAACATTTTAAGACCGAAACTCTGACTTTGAATTTGCAAAAAATGTACTTATCATTGTTTCATTTTTGTTCAATCAAAATGGATGAAATTTTGTCAGAATAATTATTGCTACATATTCTACACTTTCACCAATTTTTATTGAAATCTATATCATAATAAAAACGTAGGAGCAAAATGAATTTTCAACATTTAAAGTCTTAAGTTTGAGTTTCATATTTAAAATGTTTGTGAATAAGGCCCCTATTGTTTGGCTTTAATCTCAATACAATTTGATTACAGTAAAACCTCACTTAAAGGGCCACTTCAAAATTGAAACCACCTCATTAATAAGATTAGATGAAAATCAAGGTGTGAAGAAAATAAGACCATCATCGGGACCCTTGAAAACTGCTCTTATTGTTGAGGTGGTATTAATATTGAGGTGGTCTTCAGGTGAGGTTATACTGTATTTACATATCATTCACGGAGCAGATAGACTTGTTTTGCCTTTTACCCATTGTAATGTATATGAATATTTTTAACAGCATAGTTATGATATCTAAATAAATGCCGAAGTGATGTTAAATTTTGCTATAAAATAACTGTTATGAATTGGCTTCACTGTGCATGTATGGTCAAAGCATATTTTTGATCTTACCCCAGACTTGTAATTTATGTTATGTTCAACTGTATATACATATCACAGGAGATTGTCATGAGTTCTCTTCCTTTTTCCCTTTTACATATACTATAGATGGGACAAAGGAAGAGAACTCTAGAAGGAATAAAGGTAAAATCTCCTGTGATACAGAAGTATGATTTGATGTTTATGATATAATCTCCTGGTATTTGGTGAAAGGTTGCATTTTCCTGTCACTGAATCTCCAATTATGTTTGTGAAATATGAAACCATTATTTGATTTGTAAATTATTCTGGAATAATCACTTGTATAATATCCACACTGTGCCTTCCAATTACAGTGTGCACAACTGTTGTGAATATACATGTAATGCCTTTATGGACCCATTTTAGTACTGTACTGTTGCCACGGAGACAGAGCTGTGTATTTAATACAGTTCTACATGATGGTATTTCTTTGACCTGTGCAGGCTGTCAAGTGTGTCCTTCTTTACATACATTTCCTATTTTGCCCTACTTTTTTACTAGCTCCCTACTAAGAGCCCTACTAACCCTACCTTTTTCAAATCTGAGGTGTTAACTCAAAAATTTGATTTCAACTGCATGATGCACAGAGGTCTAATCATGAAGAATGAACAGTGCAGTGAATATTTACCACTTAGTGCTCAAGGTGAGCTATTGGGATCGACCTGTGTCCGTCGTCGTCGTCCGTCGTCAACAATTTAGATTGTTAACACTCTAGAGGTCACATCTTTCCCTGATCTGCATGAAACTTGGTCAGAATGTTTGTCTCAATGAAATCTAGGCCAAGTTTGAAACTGGGTCATCTGGGGTCAAAAACTAGGTCACTAGGTCCAATTATAGTGAAACCTTGCTAACACTCCAGAGGTCACATTGTTTACTTGATTTATATGAGACATGGTCAGAATGTTTGCCTCAATGAAATCTAACCAGGTTTGAAACTGGGTCATCTGGGATCAAAAACTAGGACATTAGGTCAAATGATTGAAAATCCTTTTGCATTCTCGGGAGGCTGCATTTTATAGCAGAACTACAAAAAACTTGATCAGAATGTTTGTCTAATCAAAATGCAAATCAAGTGTAGTACTGGGTCATGTTGGGTCAAAAAGTAGGTCACAAGGTCAAATCATTATGTAAAATCCTCTTGGACTCTCTTGAAGCCAACATGACAAAGTACTCAGGTGAGCGATATAGGACCACTATGGCCCTCTTGTTGATATTCCAAGAGTAAAGAATCATCCATACTATCCCTAAATTTGACCTACTTTTTAAAAATAAAGCCCTATGTTATCCCTACTTTTTGTAAAGAGGTGAGTTGACAGCCTGCAGACTGGCACTGTAGTTAATTATCACGTGTGTGATTTATAATTCGAAATCAGATAATGGTTTCAATTGATATAGCTCATTATGAATGTACCTGTATTATTTTTTTAGGTGATGATTTTAGTTCTTTGTATGAATTTTGTTATTTTCAGCGGCCTAAACTATAAAGGATTCTGGTATAGATATGACGCACGATCTTGTATTGGATGTTCATATCAATATGGCTACTGTCTTTCATGTGGGGAAAATATCACTATGTGTGTATTGACTGTGCATTGACTGACTGAGATTTTGTAGGAATATAAAAACCTTGTCATTATGAAATACACTGCCATCCAAAAGTTTCTTCACGCTTGAATATTTGAATTTCGTTACTTTTACTTACATAATTTCAAATAAAACATGTATGACCATGAAGTAAAATTATTCATCCCACTTCTGTGGTTGATAGTTAAGAATCAACGATTTTCACATTTCGGCAGCAGTATCAATCGGCCTGCATCCGAAACCAATGTTTGTGTGTAACTGAGTGATTGAACAAATTGTTTCAGTACAAATTTATAAATACTTCTACAGAAAAAGAGCATTTTGGATTTATTGCATGTTTAACACATTAATTGCAATGGGAAATTGTCAAAGTGTGAAGGAACTTTTGGAGGGCAGTGTATAGTGATTTAATAAACTGTGGATTATTAATTGATATGATGGAAATATCACGGTGCCATTAAGGACTAATTAAAATGTGAAATAATTTGTTTTACTATGGAGTTTAAACATTAAGAAGGCAGCGAAAACTATGAAGATGACTATCTGTGAGGAATTGTTACTGAGATGACATTGTGGTTTTATACTTGAGTGGTATAAGGCGTTTTTCTTGTCAGAAACAGACAATTGTATTGATTCAAGTTTTGTTAGTTATTTAAGCTATACATTATGAAGGGGGGGGGGGGATAAAATATTGACAGAAATTTCACAACTGTAGATTTTAGTAAAATTCGAACGTTGGAAGCAAAATAAGACTATGTGCACATCAATGACGAAGCAGACTTGTTTCACTTCCTTTACCTTGTCTGGTAGTAGCTATATTATGATATGCCTTTTTATTCTAATTGGAAGCAAAAGTTGACTGATATCTGCCAGATTTATGTGTATATGAGATAGACCTTGGATTGACTTTTTAATTCACATGAGAGACAGTTGTCATGATTATTATTACCTGTTTGTATGATGTTTGGTAGTTATATTTAATATCCTACAGAATATTCCTTAATAAACGCCCTGGGGCGTTACATTTTTGAGAATTGGGGGTCGTTTAACATTCTATAGTATCAGTTTATGTTTTTATTGTGTGAACATTCCTTTTTATAGTGTCAGTTTGATTCTTTGATACATTGGATATATGTATGATGAATATAAAATGACGAATTTAAGTAAGAATTTTTAATTTTTTTATTCAAAAGAGGAAGGGGGGGGGGGGTGATTAGGAGAGGGGCGTTAATAAAGGAATATTCGGTATATTGGTGCCATTTGATGAATCTCCTTCTCTAGATTGTTCGCAGACAGAGTAGTGTTCATGGTGTTCCTAAATTTGTCTTATCATTAAATAATCTAAGGACAGAGATTACTGCTTTTTAATTGTCTTCTTTTCACATTATTGTCACTCCCCTTGGCCGTGAGTTTTTCCTTTGGTCAAAATTCTAGAAGTATTTGCTTGTTGTCTCCCTTTTTATGCAAGAAATGCATATTGAATTTTTCTTGGGAGATATTCTTAAACAATTAGTAACAAAAAGTTGTTTTCTTTTTAAAGAATTATCTTAACTATCTACGTACCTAACCATTGAACTTCTCAAAGTAAGGGATACAGCCACAGTAGATTGTCACGAGTTATCTCCCTTTATCCCTTCTAGAATTCTCTCCCTTTATCCATATATATATAGATGTGTGCGTCTATAGAAGGGAGAAGGGGAAAGAATTCTTGAAGAGATAAAGGGAGAGAACTCATGACAATCTTCTGTGGATACAGCTTACCAAACTTTTTTAAAGTGGCCTATGACGAAAACAAAGTTGATATTGGTTGAAAAGTGTGTTTAGGGGCATAATTTTTTTGATAAGCAGTCAATTTTAGGAACAATGTTATCATGAATACCAGCCTGTCTGTAGCATGCTTCTGTTTCCATTTTGTTTATACATGGCTTGGATTGAAGGGTTAAGTCATTAATTGCAGTATTCCACTTTAATTGCTTAATTTTTAACAATCGTTACAACTAATTTTTTTGTATATTGACTTTTTTTGTTAGATACTGTAAGATTGTAGAAATGTGCAAGGCAGGAGTTGCTGTGTTATTAGTTTTAATAACATCAGTCTCCTTTAATTTATATGATTTCTTTGTGTAATATCACATAATTTGTACAGTTTGTTTTATATTATAATTCGTACAATTTTGTCAACAAATCAACCTTTTTTTTGCCTGTAGTGTAACAATTGGTTAATGTTTTAATTGAGGATTAATTAGTAGAGGTTTGTGTTTTACATCTTTGAGATTATATTCCTGCAATATTAGAAATTTCAGTTACTTGATTGAAAAGGATTACATAATTTTAATCCTTTATATTACATAGAAAACATATTACTGGTGTCACAGATTGTAAGATTTTTTTAAAGATATAATCCAGGACGGGCGGGCAAACTCCAGTAGGTTGTCAATAACTTTAGAGGCATTTTTCCAATCATCACCAAATTTGGTCAGAATGTGTTCGATAACCAGCCATATCGCTCTAGTCACTCAGGAGTTATCGCCCTTTAGTTATAGAAATTACCTAAAACTTGTCTTATATAATCCTTTTTACAGTTTTTTTCACACTCCAATGATATAATCATTAAACAGGCGTATTTTGCGATAGTCAGTGCTCTTGTTTAAAAAATAGCCCTACTTTATATCCCTACTTTTTGAAAGAGGTGAGTTGACAGTCTGACATAAACTAATGTTATTAAATGAATTATTTATCTGTACATGTTGTTGATAATTAATGACCTTGCTGTATCCCCCTCAATACAATGGGGTCTGTAACAATTTCTACTTTCACTTGTATACTGTAATAGTATAGACAAACACAAAGTGAAAGTGAAAGTAGAAATTGTTACAGACCCCTTTTGCCTCAATATGGCTAGTCAAAGGTCTTAGGTTCTCATCATTGTTAAATCTGTAACCAATGACCACACCTGTTATGTTTGTCATATTAATGTCTATTTTATTTGTTGAGCAATCAGTTCTGGGACCATTATTGACATCTAGTTCAGATGTTGTTTTTAGTTACACTTTGTTATGTGGCGGTTATAATTTATCTTTTTGTCAATTTGTTATAACTTTCATAGAAATCCATGTTGTATTTTGTAGCGAAATCCACTCATTTTATTTCTGCTTTACACCATTGTAATATAGTTGGATCTTAGCTTCTTACTTGCTATTTTTTTATATTGTGCTTAACTGAATACTGGTTTTGTTCATAAGTCTCCTCATAGTTTACAATATATGGTCGTTTTTTATATAATATGGTTGGTCATACCATTTTGTTCAGTACAACCACTTTTATTGACCACCTAAAAAGACAAGCCACCTTATTATCACAGGCATGAGAATTTTCCGCGGATTCGTGGAAATATGCGGGCTTGACACTCGCAAGGGCAGTTTTTGAGACATTTTAAGACATCATAGATGCTAAAAGCCAGGAGCTTCAGCAACCCCCTGGACCCCTTGCCAAATTTCGGCGGATTCTAAATTTTCCATTCTCATGCCTGTTAATCAGACCATGTTTTCATTGACCAGTTTAGAAATTCTCTTCCATGTTTTAATTTAATAAGGCTGTACTGTTTTCTATTTATTTTTGTTAAGTGTCAACCTTGGTTCGCTAAACCTAGCTACCTATTTGAAAAACACACAAGTTGTTTAAAAAAACCTTCAAAGCCAGATATTAGACAATATATCTTTGCACATGTTTTAATTAGGTAAACATGATAAAAATGTAACTAAACAACCTGTTTATTTATAAAATATTAGAAGTCTAGCAGAAAAACTGACTAGTTTTCACTTACTATTTTCAAACATGGAAGTTAACAAAATATTGACAAAACATATGTTTATACGATACAGTGGTAACTTCCCTTGGTGATTTTTTAGACTTACGAAAATGTTTTTTTTTGGGGCTCAAAGAGCTCATAACCTAAGCGCATGTGGACGCTTAACAAAAATATAAAACAGCATAGCCTCATCAGACCACCTCATAAATAAGACCTACTTTCTTCAGAACCAATGGTGGTCTTATAATAGAAGTTTAACTGTATCCTAGAGAAAGTTAACAGATTATAGCATAATTATTCCTCAATAGATAGTTCCCACATCTACAATAATTACCTCCCTTGTTCTTAATCATCAGCATTTTTGATAGGCAAAACTGATAAGCACTTATAGGAGTAATTCCCAAATATGTGATAATTGATAAAATACCAAGAGAAATTGCAGGTGACAACCACTTTTTCTTCAACTTTCTGAGCCAGCTGCCCATATGAGCATTATGAATAAGTTATTTTTATATCTCTGATTATTTTATCATCGTTTACAATATAAACCCTATAGAACAATGGAGGTAAATATTGCAAATATGGAAACTGTCTAACTAATTAAACAACAACAACAGTTCTTAAATGTCAAGAATGTTTTAGGTGTGTTCAATAATTTTTAATTAAGGGACAAAAATCATTACTAAACAATCTACAGAGTTTTATACACACAAATTTATTTTGAATTTTTAAGGCGACCATTAAATAAGTTATGATGGAGAAGATAATTATTTGAACTTTGATAATTTTTAAAATTTTACAGAAGCTCACATTGACTTTTACAAACAATAATGTCAATGCAATAATGTTTAAATCAATCTCACGGACATGGTGATAGTTGATGAGTTTGTCTCTTTGTTTGTATAAGTTTTCTTGTAGCCCAACCCTAGTTTTAGTATAACTAGTATAATTACCGCATTATCTGATTTTTATTGTTCCAATAACATGTTTGTTTTGTTGTTGATTTGTTTAATTGTTTAACTGTTTATGCTGTAAGCTTATTGATACAAATCTATGTATTCGTGTTTGTTTAAATTGACAATAAATCTAGTGATATGTTGAAATGTACATACATAGTTTTTGTTGTAATATTACATTGTGAGGTTGTAGAGCCCCTTATTGGAAGGGCATGAGTTCAGATCCTACCTCGAGTGTGGTTCACCCACAAACTCCACAATCCCTTCTCCCCTTAATTACATGTGTGTACAGGTTAGTAAGGCATCTGTCAATAGTTTTCCGAGGGGGATGGGGCATGTGCTGATGCATGAGAATTGTCTTGTTTTGGTCTAATTCCCCACACTTAAACTAAGAGCCAAGCATTTTGTCTAAGTCCCCACAGTGGGAGATGCTAATTCTCCACTTCTGGGATCTATTAAAAAATGTCCAAAGTCTATTTCTCGGTACCAGGATGTACCACCTGTTGGGAATCATCTTCTGTCCAAAAGTCCTGTTTATTCCTGAGCCCCCCCCCTTCCCCCCTCTCCTTGGGCAAAACTTTGATTCATGCAAAACACAGGAAGCAGTCAGCAAAAGTGATTTATAGGAGTTATGTAGTTGTTTTACACTGAATCGTGAAATAAGTAGCTTTAAACATAACAGATATTCTGATATAAATGGTATATTATGTTAACTGCCAAATACTATATGCAGTATTCAGAAATAATTGATATTACATGCCACATACCTAGTCTCATATTGAGAAATGCAGAATTCTCCAACTATGATACAGATTAGATGATTACTAAGCAATAGTATGCACTTATGATTTTAGATTGGTAGATACTAATATAATACATCAAAGGGTGAAAGTGGAGGTAGACCAGTTACACTTGCACTCCTCGATGTGTTGATCATTTGGTTGACAGGCATTGACAAATGTGTAAGGTCTTATAGATTACTTACAAGAAATGAACAGCAAAGTGTTTCACGATGACTTTGTTTCACTTTCATTACACTAAAAGAAAGAGATTTATGTTTATGACATTCTAAAAAAAACAAGAACAAATTCTATAAATACCAGTCTACAAAATAGTGTCATCAATGCGAATTGATCTTCATTAAATACTTGGGGTGGGGGAATCTTTCCAAATAACCATATAAAAATAAACATTTTGAATGGAAGTGCCGTGATTGGATATTTCATGTCTGGTCATAACAAGTCATTAAACTACCACTTATTGAGAATTTCATGTGTTTCATATACATGTATTTATATAATCGAACAGAATAACCGAAAAGAGAAAGGGTAGTAATGGAAACTTGAGCCATACCAAGAGACACATTGGGTCGTATTCACAAATACTTTAAGACTAAAACTCGCACTTAGACTTAAATTTGAAAAAGTTATAGTTACTGGCCTTTCATTATTATTCAGTCTGAATGGACGAAATTTTTTCAGAATAATTGGAGTTCCCAATTTTAGCAAATTTTTATTAAAATTATATTATAATAAAAATGTAGGAGCTGAAAGAACTTTTTAACATTTTAAAGTCCAAGTTTCAGTCTTAAAGTGTTTATGAATACGGGCACTTTATCATTGCAGCCCTGAATGTTAGTGTTGCTTGTAGTACTGATTCAATGCAATACTGGGGTAAATTTTTAACAAATTTGACAGTGATTTCCAACACCATTATACAATGCAACTTCTGTAGAGTGTCCCTATCTTCAACAAAAACCTCTCCTCAACAACTTCAAGTTTTCTTTCATAAGAATTTCCTTCCAATTTAACATTTTTGGAGAGACAACCTCTCAACAACAGCCAACTTTGAATCTGTCACAGGATGTTGTTCTTGGTAGGTTGCTCTATATCTTACCTCTGGTATTGTTTGGTTCTACTCTGGTAATCAGGATTTGTTGGCATGTTGTTGATGGGCGAGGCTACCATAGTGATTGGTAAGAATAAAGTGTTGTTGGTTGTTGTTCTCAATTAAACACCAGTATTTTGTGTGTAGTTTTTCAACATGACTATTTATAGTATTTCAACTAGTGTTTCTAACAGTATCCAAATGATAAGACATCCTTTATAAAGTCTTTATTTGCAGTTATGCGACCCGAAATTTAACAGTGGTTACTGGTTAGACAGTACTGTAATGGCTAAAAGACAGAATTTTTTTTTTCATTGAGGAATTTGAAAAATAAAATTGAGTTGCAGCATTTTTCATAAGTTGGTGGCATAACTGCAAACAAACAATTTTTAAGGATGGCCTCACTTTAACCAACTGTTTACTGTTTCACCTAATGTTTGTACTACATAACACTATCAAGTAGATTGTATACAGATCCTAGATAGATTTACAATTTGTGGGGTGACTGCAAAACAAGTCTATATGATTCTTTATCTATATGCACATAGACTAGTTTTGCTTTAACCCTTGATTGAACGTGTGACATGGTAATACATGCTTTGTGTTTCTTGTTTTCATGCAGATATTTTATTGTGGTTGCATGCTACTAATATACTTTCTTTTTCGTATGTATTCCATGCACGATACGTACAGTAAAACCTCGAAAATAAGACCATCTTTGTGACCCTTGTGTGGTCTTAATATTTAGGTTGATTAGGGAGCATAACAGTGAAAATGAACTTCAAAAATGTGTTCTTAATTTTGAGGCGGTCCTATTTAATTGTGATGATCTGTGAGGTTTTACTGTGTTTGTATATAACCATAATTTGATTTATTTTCTTTGTTTTATTATTTTCATACATTTCTTAATACATGTATTCTCCTTGCTTTCATATTATTTAAATATAAGATATACTTTAATAAGTATATATGCATTGTCTATCACTGCTTTGTTTTGATACCTTCTGTTAACTTATGTCACATTTTGCCGTGTAATAAGTCTATGTCTTTGTATTGCATTCATGCTTGTTAATATTCTTAATAAAAGAAATCAACATCTTTGGTTGTGCTAATATCTCTTCTATTGCTTTGATCTTCCAAGTTAACACTAAAATGTTATTGTACTGAAATGATAGAAAGGCACTGATAGATATGCTTTTAACTTTAACTTAGTATTTTATATAGATCTTACTTTGATTTTCAGTTTTAGTTCCTATACATTTTATAATTATCAAATTGGCATTGTTGATAACTAACTTAAATTCCTAAACATTTCTACCACATTGATTAAAATTGATATCTGAAGTTCTTGCTACAATTCATTGGAATGTAAAGCAATAAAAGTGTCATCAACAAACTTAATAACATAGTGTTTTCCATTATGTACCATTGGTTTACTATCTGAATACATGTACATGTTTATGAATAATGTTTTCATTATTTATGATTTTGCAGATGAAACAGATTATAGAGCAGGGCAAAGATAAAGACTCACTGACACTATTTGTCAATGGTCAGCTAACAAAGATTGTACCGGTCAAGCTGAAGCAATCAGGACAGAAGGAGCATGTTTATATCCATATTGGCAACAACCCTGGTGATGGCACTAAGACAAACGAGGACAAAGTGGAGAAAGTTCCTCCATTCGAGGCACATATTGTGATCAACAATCCTCAACAAGGTGAAGCTGGTGATGGCTTGGAAAAAAAGAGAGAAATCAAACAACTTTCAGATGGCCATCTACCTGGTAGTTCAGTTTATGTTATAAACCGTTCCCATGTATTCATGTGAGCAAAATAAGGACATCGATGCCTTCTTGTTTAGAATCCTGATTAAAAATTAAGAAGGCCTTTTAATAACTGTATTTTGGCAAGTTCTGACATCTCAACATGTTTAATGACAACAGACACTATTCTTGCACCATTTGCATATACATGAAAAGCATTATTCTTGAAGGCAGTCTGACCAAATTGTAGTCTTATGATAAGACCGGAACTCCTAGAAAACCAGACTTTTGACCATGTCAGGACAGGGTCAGGTTTTCAGTGACTTTACTGCATCATTTATTTATCATCATAGATAACAGCTCATAGGTTGTTAATGGAACTTTTATCAGCAATGTTTTTTTGTGGACAGATACAAGGAAATACATCAAAAGAAGACTACATCTGGCCTTGCCAAAGTTAGAGGATTGTCGGAAGACTCCAAAACTGGATCTACGCAGATTTTCTAGTACATGGCTGTCTTTGTCTGTAAAGAAAATTCAGTAAGAAATCAGATATTATTTCTATCAAATATGATTAAAACTTTAATGGATTTAGTTGTCTTAGAAGTTTGTTTTAGTGGCGAGTTGAATTAAATATCTGCAGAATTGTTTGCGAATGTCATTTATTCTTGTGCTGTATGCGTCATTTTGTAGAGATATTAAATAAATTATCATGTTACGTACCATAAAAACAATCTGGCCATCATACAAACCTGATAAACCTTTAAGACTGAAACTCAGACTTTAAAATGTTATGTGTCCTTTGGGTTCCCATGTTGTTATAACAACATGCATTTTAATAAAAATATGAAAGTGTAGAATGGATATTAACAATTATTCGGACAAAATCTCATTTGATAAGATTCAATGAAAAAGAAATGCCAGTAAATGTAAGTTTTGCAAATTTGAAATCTAAGTCTGAGTTTCAGTCTTAAAACGTTTGTGAATAAGGCCCCAGGGGGTCTTTACTAAGATTCTCTGTGGATTGGTTTCTGTATTACATATATATTTGTTTCAGTATAAAACAACATATAAATTTTAATGAAGTGATTGACAAACAGGCGTACGAGGAGCCCAACTGTTTGTATGAAATACCACGTGAAATTCTGGTAGACTATCTACCTGGTGTGCAATATAGGAATGAATTAGAGTATTATTCAGAGACTGGCCTAAGGGAGGTAAATATTGTATTGTTTGTTTGCTTCATTAAACTATAGTGTTGTACATGTTAGTAACAAATTAGAATATTGTGTGAAATGCTCAATATTTCAATGAAAATGAAATTTACTTGTAATATATCCGGATACAGTTTGTAGAATTTACGCCAGTATTTTTATTGGCTGTGGTTTAATTTTGGCTTTGTTAGGGTTTTTGTCTGATGCACCAACATAAATGATCCGTCAATATTTTCATTGCCAAGAATGCATATATATGAAATACGGTCACCTTGTGGCAACATGCAAAACACAAGTTGTGAAAATAGCTTTCAAGGGAGAGAACTCGAGGTTGAATAACTCGTTCAGACATGATGTAATGATTTGACTTGTTTCTTTGGAAGCAACTTACAACTTTTCTTGACATTCTATACTGCTAAATGTTTCTCATAATTTCTGATTGCTGTGTAGACTGTTTATCTCTTTAATGCAAGTAATTGAAAATTGATTGGTAAATTGATTATATAGTAACTAGTTCTTTAATTAATTACTTTGATTGTTATTTGAAATACTTAAGAAATGGAGATACTGTGAATACATTTGTAGGTACTGCAGACTATGGGCGGCAAGTTGGAACCAGTCGAAATGGTTGGCACAAGGATTGCTAGGGCTTTGAAAAAGGTGAGTTTTCTTGTAAAAATATTGTTGTGGCTTAACAAAATTTTAATATACACAATGGTTTCAATATCTGCACCCTTTGTTTTCTGACAGTGAATACTGATCGTCATAGTGTTTAGCTATTACATTTCCAATTGATAAACTGGCTTTGCAATCACAAAACTTCTTTGAATGTTTTCATAAGGCCATCCTTAAAAAATTGTTTGTTTGTAGATAAGCGACCGACTCATGAAAAATGCCTTGACTCAATTTATTCTTCAGATTTATCCATGAAAATTGTTTTAGCCATTACAGCACTAAAACAAAAACAATACCTACCTACCTATCTACCTACCAACTGTTTAAATTCCGGGTCACATAACCTCAAACAATTTTTTAAGGATGAAGACCCTACCGAGAACCTTTGACCTCCTGCTCCCAAGGCATATGCCTTAACCTCTTGGCCAAGGGAGATGTATATACGTTTTAAAAGGTGTAATGTTTTATTCTGTGTTTCAGAACGAAACGTCATGGGTGATATCCAATATGGCTGCCTTATACTGGCGTGTACGAGGAAATGCTAACAAGGCTATAGAATGCCTTCGTATAGCCATACATTCAGCTCCTGAACATTCAAAGGTATGCAGTTGTTGTACAGAATATTATGTAGTATGTTATCCACATATGCTGTAGTGGAATGGATAATGATTGGCAGGTAGACTGATAGTTACAGTTCCATCTGCTGCAAAGACTGGTTTACGAGGGAAGTGCACTGGTTGTATACTTGCTATTTTGCATTATCAGGCGCATAGTTACCTGTAGGCAAATTATGCAGTTGGCGTACAAATGGTTATCAAAAAATAGAAAAAATGCAAAAATGAGTTATGCAGGAATTTGTTTTTGAAATGGGTCAATTATAATGCTTTAACTAGTTCTTCAATACCAAAGTCAGGGCAATTTATAGTGATTTTGAACATTAACATATCGTTGTGCATTGTTGAGGTCTATGATCTATCCAGTTACTCACAGATAACCTGTTTGTTTATCTTACAGGATGTGGGGTTGCTGAGTCTGGCTAATGTATTACATAAAGCCAAGTACATTAATGATGCCATCATAGCTTCATCATTTATCCTAGAACTATCTCCATCGTTAGTTGTTGGTCATTTCAATCTGGCCAATTTATATGCTGCGAGGGTTTGTAGTCTCCTATTTTATTTGATTCTAATCTTGTCTTGCGATTGGTTTATTGTTTGGCAAAGCACTGTGAATCCCTCTGTTGGCGTCACCATTCCAAGTTTTAAATCAGTAGGTCTGTCTGTAGGAATTGACTGTTGCCAAAGATATATTTCCTAAGATCAGGCTGTCAAGTGGGCCCTACTTTTTTACTTGCTCCCTACTTTTTCCCTACCCTTTCTTGAAAGGGTCTTACTAACTCTACTTCTTTCAAATCTGAGGCGTTAACTCAAAATGTTTATTTCACCTGCATGAAACACAGAGGTGTAATCAAGGAGAATGTACAGTGTGGTGAATTTGTACCATTTTTGATATTCCAAAGGTAAGGAATCGTCCCTACTAGCCCTACTTTTAGGCAACAAATCCCTACTTTTTTATAAAAATAGCCCTACTTCATCCCTACTTTTTGACAAGAGGTGAGTTGACAGCCTGTAAGATAATCATCCCGAATATCTTTGTCCTCCACCTCTGATTCATGTGAGAAGTTGTCAGTTGCTTGTGGAAGCACAGGTTAGTACTGGTTGATAACCAAGGAACATAGAATTCAGAAATATGAACTAATAATTATTTCTTTTGCATTTATAAACTTTGCCTTGTGACTCCAAGGAAGAGTATTGTTATCTTTACTTGAATGTTTATGTCAAATAATGTCTCAAACAGCATTAGTTAATCTATTACATGAATAAATGAAAAATTTAATATGAAATGTGTAAGTACAAGTTCTGTCATATGTATAATTTAAGTTAATTTGCTTGTTCTATTATGCCCCCTCCATTTGAAGAATAGTGAAGAAGCGTAAAGAGTTACCCTGTCCGTCCATGCAAAAAATTGGTTTCCGATCGATATATCTTTAAAGGATGGATGGGCTGAACTAAGCATAGGATAATGAAATACAGGTCAAGTTCCATGTTGTTAACAATCCACAATTTTTGGATGAGTTATTGCCCGTTTCGTTTTTTTAAAAATTGTTTTCCGATCAGTAATAGTTGAAAAGCCCATAGCGTGGCATCCGTGTTCTATGTACAGATCTAGTTGGTATAGCAATCATGCCCTGATTTTGTAAATAATGTTACGTACATGTATATCAACAGGAGCAGTGGAACTTTGCAGCCATGTTTTACGAGTCCACATTAGGATTACAGGATACATTTGAACCAGCCAAACAAAGGTTGAGAGTCATTCAATGTATGAGGATTGTTCACCCACCATTTCCAAAGGAATGAACTGGGAAAAAATTACCATGGAAACATAGATGTTTTTATAACTTCCGGAAAAAATGTATTCATGAAGTAAAAAATGTTACAAAGATCCTGTGGTGGCTAGTAACTGATACATTTAATGAAGAAAACATTTTTGTTACCATGGTGATCAATCAGATTTCCATGAAGATGAAATTAAAAAATTGTGTCTTAGCAATGATCTTGTTGTCTGATATGCTGGCTTAGTGTATTCCACAGGGTTTCCAATTCTATGTTATACAATGGTCAATACTGGACAAGTTAAGTATTTAACCTTGATGACATTCACCTTGATAGCTTGAGACAGCGCGGTGCCAATGCTTTGAACTGTTATTGGTTGTTTTATAGCCTGGACGAGAAGTCATTTCCTTGACTTAGACAGTAAATTAATTTCTAGGATAGCCGTGAATTATGAAATGTGATTTACCTGCTCGGAGTTCAAAATTGAGTGAGACCATCAAATATTTCATCTGATAAATTTCTTGTGTGCCAAACATTTGAATTATAATGGCGTTGATTTGTTTTTTAGTTATTTTTTACTTAGAAACCATTTTTGTCTCTAATATTTCGTTTTTTGTTTTCTTTTAGCCAAGTTTGTGCATTATCTAGATTTTATGTCATTTTTCTGCCATGCTACAGCGTTAACAAACTGGTTTCTGATGCCATTTTACACTTTGTTTAGCAGTTAATCTCATTTTGAGCCCATCTGTTTTTTAAAAAAACAACAGAAGAGTTATTGCTTTAGCTTGATCGCTTGCATCCGAGTCCACAAAAATGTTAAATATCGTGTTAATTCAGTTTTGGCATCTACATGCGTGCTTTTGTTGGTTTGTAAAATGATGATGGAAAATTGAAAAGTTGCTTTACATAGCTGATATGATTAATAGATTAGATATTTGAATGTGAAAGCAAAGCTATCTTCCTGTGTTACTCCATAATCGTACATTTTAACCAAGTCATCAACATAAAACTAAAGAAATCCATGTTTGATTTGTTGAATTCCCCTTGTGTGTTGGTTCATGGACTTTATACATGACTGGTCACTGTTGTATGTATGAGTTTGTATTGTTACTGATGGAAAAATTGTGTTCCAAAAAGCAAGCTATTATTTTTCAGGACAACAATAAAAATGTATGCAATTGTACTGAATATCATGTGCATATGCAGTAAAAACTCTCCTAAATACCACCTTAATTATAAGACCACCTCAATAATAAGCCCACCTTAAAATTAAAAATTCTCCAAAAAAAACTTATTCCGACCTACCTACCCTATTTTGGAAACCTGAATCAAACATATTGGTTTAGGCCTTACTTAAAGGCTGCTATTTATTGTATTATTTCTTATATCTGTGTACTGTCTAGTCATGTACATAGTTCTCTAATTCTTGTTATTTCTATGCAATATATAGATGCTCAAATTGTTATGTACAATGGTGTTGTCTGTGTCACGCAATAAGTCAGGTTTTGTTTGTTTTTACTTAGAATTTCATGTCATTTAGTTAAAATTATGTTGGTATATATTCAATTCAGTTTTAATACAATTATTTTCTTGTAAACAGAATTAACCCCTACCATTTTTGATGGATGTGTGACATCTCATTGTCAGTTTTATATTTAGAATGGTATGTTCCATTTCTTACATTGGGGTAAAGTGCAGTTTTAATAATCGCGAACGTATGAATAAATTACCTGGACCATTACAATTCAAAAAGGTGTATTGAAATGTTCGTGTTTGTCCGTAAGCTTGACAGAGAAAAAGCTGTGGCTGTGTTTTGATAGAAAAGTAAACCAAACAGTAGTTATAGTATTACGCACGATTGCATTTTCTTACCTTAATTGACATGGATCGGTCCTGGAAGTTCATGCTCCTGTTTGCGGTCAATCTAACAGCACTATATTTGTGTATTTGCATTGATTATCGGCTACTTAGGTCATCCATGTCTGCTGATGGTGACTGTACAACATTTAGATTCAGAACACAATAGTGTAGGATTTTACTGATGACTGAAACTGCCCCAGTGTTTATGATTTCATAAATTACCTGTTTCCAATCTAAAAGTCAACAAATCTCACAATGCAAAAAAGGGAGATAATCATTGTGATATGTTTGGTTTGATATTTGTTTGTGTCATATTCAACATAAAAATTGTGCCATGTAAGTTGTATTATAGTATTTAATGTTTACTATGGTAAATGTGATCTCTGTGTGTTTTTGATACCTAGTAGATATGTATGTATTTCTTGTTCCTGCAACTCACAGAGTCTAATATTTTATGTCTATCTTTGTCATGTAATGATTGTGATTAGTATTGTGAACTTTTGTTCATGTTGCATTCAAATGTACTGTGGTATATATATTGCATTCAAAATGTACTGTGGTATATATATTGCATTCAAAATGTACTGTGGTATATATATTGCATTCAAAATGTCCTGTGGTATATATATTGCATTCAAAATGTACTGTGGTATATATATTGCATTCAAATGTACTGTGGTATATATATTGCATTCAAAATGTACTGTGGTATATATATTGCATTCAAAATGTACTGTGGTATATATATTGCATTCAAAATGTACTGTGGTATATATATTGCATTCAAAATGTACTGTGGTATATATATTGCATTCAAAATGTACTGTGGTATATATATTGCATTCAAAATGTACTGTGGTATATATATTGCATTCAAAATGTACTGTGGTATATATATTGCATTCAAAATGTACTGTGGTATATATATTGCATTCAAAATGTACTGTGGTATATATATTGCATTCAAAATGTACTGTGGTATATATATTGCATTCAAAATGTACTGTGGTATATATATACAGTCGGACCTCGTTGTTCAACCATCTTCTATCTGAATACTCCATACCATCCGAAATAAATATAGAGTCCCGATCTTTCTTCTTATGCACTTCAAATTGCGATAGGCTATTCAAAACCATATATTTTTCGAAAATAAAAATTTGGGCCGATGAATTCGAATGAACAAGGTTCGAATGTATATATATATATGCATAATATTATATTTATTTATGGTTTTTGAATGGTAATTTTGGTGTAAATGTGTAAAATGTCAAGTGGCCATGCAGATTGATCTTTTCATTACATATCCCTTTGATTAACAAAGATTTTCATGTTAATTCGTATGAGAATGTCATTGGAAAAAACAATATTTACTCATAAATAAGCGAAATCATCAACCCAAACAGATAGTGCTCTATGTGCCAACTAAATTAGCCATATATTGCCTTAAATTTTACTTTGTTTTTATGATATAGAAGTAAATATTTTCCGTGCAGCCGTACTAATATGGTTTTGCTATTTGCATATCAGTGTTGTTTAAACCAATCAAATCTTATGTTAACCACCAAGGCAATTTCTCTTCAACCAAACAACGTTTGTAACCTTGATGCTGATTGGTTAACCATTTTATAAGGGGTACGCTACCTTACCGAAATCAACTGAATTTCGGTGAATTTACAGAAATTCATTTTGGATCTGGAGTGACCTGCAATTGTAACATCTCAGCTTTTTTTTTTCATCTTAACCTTCAAATTGCGCCAACATCTTTTTTCAAGATATTTCTTATAACCACTACATTGTATGTGTGTGTATTGTTACAAATCTGCTTGTCATTAGGTCATACCCAAAAATTTGTCATATTTCAGAATACATTTATATGTTTTGTATTTTATGCATTATTTTGTTTAAATTGATGTTTGGTGTCACGGTATAAATGTTGAAACACAGATTGTAATAAATGCATTTAAAAGTATTCATGTTCGTTTATTATACACTTCAAAATAAACAATGAAATTCCTGTAATGGGGAGCTTTTGGGACATAATGCTACTCGAAACAGACATGCTATAAGAATTGTCCTATTCATAGCTGCTTTCCTATTTTTGGACGAAAATGATATGAAGTTGCTTGATTCGGTCCAATATTTGCCAGAATGGTAATTATGTTAAGTGGAGTTGGGTGATTCCTATAATTTTTAGCTCACCTGAACACTAAGTGCTAAAGGTGAGATTTTCTTATTGTCGTCTGTCCGTCCGTCCGTATGTCTGTCAACAATTGTTAAAAAAACATCTCTGAAACCACACGGCAGAAATTCACGAAAGTTTGCTGGAGGTTTCATGTGGTGACACTCTACAACAAGAAAAGAAATACAACAAGGCATGGCGATTGAATAACAACAACAAAATGGTCAACATCCTGTTTTGCTTCTTAAAAACATCTATTTGAAATCAATTCGTGGAATTTCACAAAATTCAAGTGAAAGGTTACTAGGGTGACACTACAAAAAACAACTAGAGGTTAAGATTCGTCAAAAAACATCACCACCAGGGAGAGGAGCCCCTTTTCTTATATTTATATAAATGTAGTAGTAACTTCCAAAATCTTCTTGTCAAAAAGTACCAATCCAAATTTGATATAACTTCAAACAAATATTCCTTAGGTGACCCTCTACCAAGTTTATCAAATTTTATGGATTCGTCAAAAAACATGGCCACCAAGGGCCAGAGTCATTTTTGCTATATGTTGAATGTACTTAGCGGAAATTTCAAAAATCTTTTCAAAAACTCTGGGCTAAATTTTGATATAACTTCACACATATGGTACTTGGGTGTCCTCTACCAAGATAGTTCAAATTATTTGTATAAAAAATGGATGCCAGGGGAGTAGCCACTTTTCCTGTATGTATATAGTGGGAACTACAAACATCTTGTCACAAATTGCTGCCGCAATTTTGAAATAATTTCACCTTAATATTCCTCTAGCAGGATATTTCAATTGTGCGATTCACTAAAAACCATGTCTGCCAGGTTGCTCGTCACTTTCCCTGATGTTCTTAACTTGCTGGAAATCAAACATTTTGCTATCTAAAACACTGAAGTAAATTGGTAAAAAAAACTTACCTTGATACTTGTAAGTGGTGGGCTATTAAAATAATAGAAATTTTGGAAAAAGATGTAATCTACATGTGTGATGATTATTTGAGTATACTGCAATGCCTACTTGTAGTAAACAAATCACATTATGAAAAGTATCTGATTTGTATGATTTGTGTGATTGCATTAAACTTTAACTGCAGACATGCAAAGCAATGAAATGTCAAAACAAACTTATGGCAAAAACAATATCTTTTGACCAAGCCTATAATTATTATATAAATCTCCCATGACTGTCTACCTTGGCCGAGTAGTTCAGGCATCCAACTTGGGAGCGGGGGGTCGATGGTACGAATCCCGATCTGTTCTGATATGACCAGTTGGTGAGCCGCCAGCTAGTTAAATTAATAGTTATCATGTTCCTACCTGTCTGGTGCCTGGCATTAAAGGATAGGAATCGGGAAGTAAATTTGCTCAGAAAGTAGGTGTCTCATTAGTCAGAAATAACTGGCCCTTCAAGTAGAGGTGACACTATAATTAATAAACACTTTTATAAAACGTTGGTGCAATATGAAGACAAAACTTCATGAGAGGTTTTACAAATACAAGGTCTGTATCATGATCATCGTAAAGTGTAAAACTTGATATCAACATAATTGCCATAACAAAACTAAAAATTCAACTCTTACATGTCCTGAACGAATAATTAACTTCATAGATATGCACCGTGCAACTTCTCAAGAACGACCCTATCTTGAGCAACAACCTCTCTTCAACAATGGTGTAACACTTTTAACTCTAGTAGTAAGATTGTACGAACAATTTAACGCCAAGAGCAACACACTTTCAACAACAGCCAAAATTCGCCCCTCTCAAAGGGTTGCTACTTTGGAGATGTGGCGCTGTATTACAAAACAGGTCACGTGTCTTATATCAGTAACTCAATAACTCGACACATTCTTCAACTTTATACTCATCATAGATCATAGATTTGATCATTAAATTCAAATCACTTGACCTTCGCCGCTACGACTCCCATCCAGGATATATTTTGTAAGGAAGCCATCCAGCCGGGTTACGGAAGGTGGATAGTCCTACCAGGTATCCGCCGGAGTCTTCCTCCATCCCAATACATACAGCTGAACAAGTCAGTACATGATCCAGGCTGTGACTTCAAGCCCCTTTACAAACAAAATCATAGTTTATGTAGGATGGGATCAAAGCGAATATACGCAAGAATTAATCACCATTTGTGAATGTGTTTCAATCAATTAGTCATAACAAAATACTACAACATCGAAATATTTTCAATGAATTCCGGTATTATTAATAGATAGACAATCGTCCAATCAAATTCAAACACACTAGATTAGGACTTTTCTGCCAATAATAACCTTGCAGTCATCTTGTTTATTTGTCCCACAAATTAAAGGTATGTAAACTCTGACGTGGTGTCGACGGACGTTGGTCAGCGTTGTCAGGTGTGATTGATGATGGTGTAGGCAGGGGGCATTAAAAATAGCGAACCTATTAACGTCATAGCTAATTAACTACCGTAAAGATAAATAGTTTCACTCAATATATAAGTGAACGATGTACTAGATGTGTATATAGTAAAACAGTTCGTTCACAGAGGCAAATATGGATTTTAAATTACCTTCAAGGATTTGTTGTTACGTACTTTGTGTCAGCTTAATTATCACGTATGGTAAGTCATTGTTCATCTAGGGTTTTGTCAGACCTGCACGTGTCTATATTTTCTGATATTTTAAAGTAATATTATGCTCATTTTTTATTCATTTATTTACCTAAACAAACATGAAAAATATATTTCCTATAGTTAAAACACCAATAAATATGCATTAACAAAGAACGAACTCATTGTATTGATCCGTATTTGTCGAAATTAAAAAAAATCCAGTTTTTATAACAATCGGGCTATTTTACAAGTTTTGTCTGTGAGTAATATGGAAAAAACAGATATTTTCAATCGGTTATACGTAGCAATGTTTTTTATTAGAGATGTTTAAGCCAATGTATCAACAATACTGGATGAAGCCAATTGAAACATTTAATGTTCAGATGAGCCAGATACTTCTTTAACATGTGTTATTTTCATGCACAAGTCTTCAACATCTATCACAATTTGAGCGTACGTCATTTCCTAATTTCGGAAGATAGTATTTAGTTTTATCATTTTATAATTATATTTCTACCAACATGATGTTTAGCTAAACTGCAGTGCCTAGCTATTGTAACAAGACTTAGCTTCAGTAAATACTGTTTACAATTCAGTCATACCGTGTTGGACCTTTCTTCATAGCTTAATGTGAAGTATGACTTTACACAATGACTTGTATACGACGAAATGGACATACATGTACTCGTATGTATATGTTTGCAGAATGATTCTCTATGCTGTCCTTTTTATCACCAGTAATTCTTATCATCACTCGAACACTTCATTGCTTTAAGCAACAATTCTAGAAGGTTAGTGAGCTACGTTTGTGACGTCACATCGCTACTTGTACTCTCTTCAATGCAAAGTGTATAAGTTTCATACCTTGTGTGTATATTTGTGATCGTGTAAATTAATAAATGTTTTTTTTTCTGTCGTTTCAGTGTTCGCACAACCACCGCCACCACCGGAAGTACCAACTGATCTGGATCAAATTCAGTTAAATTCTACGATGCCAGATAAAACAAACACAGCCAGTGCCCTACCCGAGTGCACAGACATTATATGTACAATGGAATATATTCCTGAAGAATGTAGAGAAAAACCAGTCCTTCAACGGAATGGTATAAACTGCACTGGATGTAATCAATGGACGGAGATTTGCAAGAAAGAACAGAACTTGACACAGGCAATATTGCCTGTAGATGTAACCTGTCCAATCGTATCTTGCCCAAACATTAAAATCCCTCCAGAGTGTGTTGTAGTGGAGACCTATTTGTACTTGGGACAGACATGCGATAAATGTCCAACTCGCAAAGCCGACTGTCCAGCAAACGTTATAGCTAACAATGAAGTACTATGTCCAGTTCAGGCGTGTACTCTGCAATTAATTCCGACTGAATGCAGGGAAGTGCCAACCTATGATAACAATGGAATAACCTGTAACGGTTGCCCACAGTGGCGTCCTGGATGTCAACCTATGGGGCAAAGAAATCGCTTGTTTCCTCGTATCGCCTGTCCTTTGATCGCTTGCGACACGTATATACCTGATGAATGTCGAATTGAACAGAAATTCGAATTCGGTGGCCAAATGTGCGATAAATGCCCAACATGGCGCGATGGTTGTAGAGAAGCAGAGAGGAGAAGTTCATTCATAACTGGACCTGTAGATCACCTTGGTAATCGAGTTAGACAAACACCATGTCCAAGATTTCCATGCCGTGAACTAAATGTACCGATGAGCTGTATTCAAGAAGAACCATATCAATATAGAGGAGTAAGTTGTTTCAAATGCCCCACGGTACGTCTGGAATGCCAGTCAGCCAACAGTATCGAACTAAACCAAATTACATCCGCACCGGAGATTCCATGTCCATTTCTGAAATGTGACAGACGAGCAGGTATTCCATCAGGTTGTTATCAACCGGAGCAGTACATTTATAGAGGAAAGGTTTGTCAAGGTTGTCCATCTATAAAACTAGAGTGCAGAATGGCTGAACCTCCACGACCAATTGTTGCAGTGGATCCCATGGTGAGTGGCCGCCGAGATACGCCAGAGATGCCTTGTCCAATGATGGCTTGTCCTCTTATTTACATACCACCAGAGTGCAGGGATATACCTACCTACCAGGTTAATGGCAAAACATGTCAAAGTTGTCCTGTGTTTAGAGAGGGATGTATGCCAGCTTTGGCCAGTCCAATACCCACTCCCAATACAGTTTTCCCAGAAATACCTCCGCGCAAACCTGATGTACGGTGCCCAGTACGAGCTTGTCCGATGAACGACATTCCATCAGAGTGTCGTGTTGAGCAGCCATATCAATATCAAGGTATGTTGTGTTACGATTGTCCAACATGGCGGGAAAGTTGCAGACAACCAGGTAATGTTCAGGACAGAATAGTTGACGTCCCACAAGTGGGTTGTCCTATGTTTGGTTGTCCAAGGATTTACATCCCTTCAGAGTGCCGAGAAGAACAAACATTCCAGATCCGAGGACTTACCTGCAAAATGTGCCCCAAATGGCGGGAAGGATGTATTCCGTCTGGAAATAGAATTGTCGTCGATCCAGTTTCCCCGCAGTCAAGCACACCAAGAACACCTCCTATTGACCAAAGGGTTCCTGAAAAGGCATGTCCAATGCTGGCGTGTCCAATGATCTATATTCCTACTGAATGTCGACAAGAGCAGCCATTCGATTTCGAAGGAAAGACTTGTTATAAATGTCCAACATGGCGGGAAGGATGCTCAGAAAATGGCGGCCTGACTGGCACCACAACACAATCACCAAAAGTACAAGATTTTACTATCAAGAACCCGTCTAATTCGCCATCACTGACAGATCTGAAGGGTGTGATACCGGTTACTAGGATCATAGATACAGTGAATGCTGCTTCATGTCCCGCACTGAGATGCCCAGACATGTTTATACCGTTAATATGCAGGGAGGAAAGCACATATGTATACGAGGGACGTACTTGTCGAGGGTGTCCAAGATGGCGGTTAGGCTGTAACCCGATGAACAACACACCTTTTAACACTAACCCCAATGGGTAGGTTGATAATCAGTTTATTGTTCGATATCTCTGTCAGGTATATTCTTGTACCTAAACATCCGAATCAAACTATTTCATAGGAAAGTTTACCTAACATTATACCGCACACAAGTGTGTATTTTGATGAGAACACATGATTGTTTACGTAATCCATAAATAGGTCACTAAGCCGAACTCTGATTGGTCAAAATCGAGCTATATGTACATTGTATATCACTTTGTCTATTTATTTAACTAGACATCGATTATTTTATCATATTAGTTCAAATAGGTAGGAATAAAATTCTCATTTCAATTAAAGGGTTTTTACAATAAATTGTGTACATATACAGGATGTTAACAAAGTTCGTTCACAAAGTTGGAATTTTAGTATTTTTTTTAAATACTTGTTCCATCTATGTCGCTATATACTGCGAGAGAGTTCAATATAAAACAGATATTCATGAAAAAGTAGCGGGTTTCTTAATGCGAAAAAAAGACAGTGTACACAGCAATTTAATCGAAATTCAAACTTTGTGAACAAACTTTAAACACCCAGTACATATGCCGTCATATAATAAATTGGCTGCGCTTCATAGTAATCAAATTAAGTTTCAACAGCTAGTGGCTTTCATATGAGCTCACTAATAGCGAACTAACACTTTTCAACGCTTTCATTTTACAAATAAATTACGTTTGAATGTTCCCCTAATATATATTTAATATACAAGGTAATTCAGATTATAAGATGGTAGCATTGTTCTTGTTTCTACTCTACCATTGTGAATGCTATAACATATGTCAAACAAATGTTGTTTTTCTCTTTGCAGAATTCTAGCATTCAGTCTCTTCAATGAATTGTTTGCAACGTGAGAGAAGCCAAACCCAAACACGGCCATATAGTGCTCATTGTTTATGTTGATGTGAACATTACTACACAACGATATGTACTGTGTGTGTGAATGATGTATCGCTATTGTGAACCATTCCTACGTTGAAGAAAGATCGACACAAGCTGGAAATCCATATATTCTTACCTTAATTATTCTATCGCGGTATTTTATATTACATCAATGTGTAGTCCTTACTATGACTGTACTAAGATAGTGATTATTGACAACGTTGTCTGTGCTGTCGTTTTGTGGTCGTTCTTAAGACCTATGTCCGTGGTTATAAAACTTGAGATTTATCTTCTGACTCAAGTAATTTCTGGTTAGGCTATCAAACTAATCATATTGAATTTTGCGTGCGACATACAGTCAGACCTCGTCCATTCGAATTCATTATTTCGGATAACACATGGTTTCGAATAGCCCATTTAAATTCGACATGCCTAAAAAGATGTATCGGGACCTGATATTTATTTCGGATGACACCAAGTATTCGGATTAAAGGTTGTCGAATAAACCAGGCCATACTGTAATTTATCTAAATACTTCCTCACAAATTTCAATTTAAGTTGTTTGATGCAAATTTGTTTTTGGGAATAGGGACTCATCTAAAGTTTTATAACTTCGGATACTTTCGTGTGAAGAATTTATTGAAGTATTTCATTGTAATTATTAAGTAAGAAATATACATTTTCTTGTGTTGTTCACTGTGTACGCCAAAGAATAGGCAAAGATTTTGTACTCTATTGCATATCCGTTTATACGTCTTTTTAGTATTATTGCTTTCACTGGTTGTCATTAAAATAATTGTAAAAATGTCATATAATTTGAATAAATAAATGTACTTCTTTTATGTTACAGTTCGTACTATTCCTTTTTTGTGTCCAACAGGGGATGTTGCCTTTACTTTTCTACCATATATTGTGAGTGCTAAACGAATTAATAATAAATCAAGAAATATCATGAAAAAAGATGGTAGACGCAATTTGAAGTTTAAGATTTGTTGTGCAACATAAAAAAGGCCGAAATTTTACGATTACTGGTCACTCGAGATCCAAAAGTGATTTCGGTAAATTCACCAAAGTTCAGTAGATTTCGGTAAGGTAACGTACCTTTTATCGAAAGGTTAACCAGTCCGCGTCAAGGTTACAAACGTTGTTCGGTTGAAAAGAAATTGCCTTGATGGTTAAGGTAGATTTGGATTGGTTTACACAACACTGATATACAAATAGCAAAACCATGTTAGTACGGCTGCACCGAATAATACACTATATTTTAACTTACTTGTATTACATGGTATTAAATGCATGCAGTTATGAACAATGAAATCTCACTAATAATATCACCATTAGTTCTAGAGTAAGTCGGTCCTACGTTTTGAAGTGGTCTGTTTAGTGAGGTAAAATAAAATGTGGTGGTCTTTACATGGGTTTTTACTGCTCAACACTTTACCTTATACGGCATGGAAACTCATGTTTCAAAATGCACGTGTTACATATATAGAGGTGATGAAAGTATGACAGTTGTGTTATTTATAAAATCGGTTAAGACATTAGTAAACAATTATGATTGTCGATAAATTTCCGTATATATCTGAAGGCTTGACAATATAATGTGTCATACCGCTTATAGCAATGTTAAAGATGGAATACACACGAATGTTACCTTATCTAAAATAAATAATATAGTCCCTACCCGAGGCGTTTTTATCCATCTAATTACAAGGAAATTAGCAAGTTTTGACAGAATCATGATACGAATACTGACAACCTGTCAATTAATTATAACATTTAAATTAGTTTACATGAAGTATATTGACGTTCGTTTATTTATCAATTAGTGCGCTTTTAAATTGATACACTATTAGTATATTCCGGAAGTACTTATTTACCTCTTACAAATTGTATGTTCGGCCAATCAGATCCGACAAGGAAAATAAATGACTTGCGGAAATGGTTTTGTCCTCTTCCGGTGCTTACCTGATGATGATTTGTTCCCGATTTAGAAATATAACTAAGTGTGATTGTTTACATCCATGTAGCTAGATTGTATGGGTCAATTGTTTACATCCATGTAGCTAGATTGTATGGGTCAATTGTTAACAGCCATGTAGCTAGATTGTATGGGTCAATTGTTTACATCCATGTAGCTAGATTGTATGGGTCAATTGTTTACATCCATGTAGCTAGATTGTATGGGTCAATTGTTAACAGCCATGTAGCTAGGTTGTATGGGTCAATTGTTTACATCCATGTAGCTAGATTGTATGGGTCGATTGTTAACAGCCATGTAGCTAGATTGTATGGGTCAATTGTTCACAGCCATGTAGCTAGATTGTATGGGTCAATTGTTAACAGCCATGTAGCTAGATTGTATGGGTCAATTGTTCACAGTCATGTAGCTAGATTGTATGGGTCAATTGTTAACAGCCATGTAGCTAGATTGTATGGGTCAATTGTTAACAGCCATGTAGCTAGATTGTATGGGTCAATTGTTAACAGCCATGTCGCTAGGTTGTATGGGTCAATTGTTCACAGCCATGTCGCTAGGTTGTATGGGTCAACTGTTCACATCCATGTAGCTAGATTGTATGAGCAAACTGTTCACAGCCATGTAGCTTGATTGTATGGGTCAATTGTTAACAGCCATGTAGCTAGATTGTATGGATAAATTGTTCACAGCCATGTAGCTAGATTGTATGGGCAAACTGTTCACAGCCATGTAGCTAGATTGTATGGGTCAATTGTTAACAGCCATGTAGCTAGATTGTATGGGTCAATTGAAACAGCCATGTCGCTAGGTTGTATGGGTCAATTGTTCACAGTCATGTAGCTAGATTGTATGGGTCAATTGTTAACAGCCATGTAGCTAGATTGTATGGGTCAATTGTTAACAGCCATGTAGCTAGATTGTATGGGTCAATTGAAACAGCCATGTCGCTAGGTTGTATGGGTCAATTGTTCACAGTCATGTAGCTAGATTGTATGGGCAAACTGTTCACAGCCATGTAGCTTGATTGTATGGGTAAACTGTTCACAGCCATGTAGCTAGATTGTATGGGCAAACTGTTCACAGCCATGTAGCTAGATTGTATGGGTAAACTGTTCACAGCCATGTAGCTAGATTGTATGGGTCAACTGTTCACAGCCATGTAGCTAGGTTGTATGGGTCAACTGTTCACAGCCATGTAGCTAGATTGTATGGGCAAACTGTTCACAGCCATGTAGCTAGATTCTATGGGTCAACTGTTCACAGCCATGTAGCTAGGTTGTATGGGTCAACTGTTCACAGCCATGTAGCTAGATTGTATGGGTCAATTGTTCACAGCCATGTAGCTAGATTGTAAGGGTCAATTGTTCACAGCCATGTAGCTAGATTGTATGGGTCAATTGTTCACAGCCATGTAGCTAGATTGTATGGGTCAATTGTTCACAGCCATGTAGCTAGGTTGTATGGGCAAACTGATCACAGCCATGTAGCTAGATTCTATGGGTCAATTGTTCACAGCCATGTAGCTAGATTGTATGGGTCAATTGTTCACAGCCATGTAGCTAGGTTGTATGGGTCAATTGTTCACAGCCATGTAGCTAGATTGTATGGGTCAATTGTTCACAGCCATGTAGCTAGGTTGTATGGGTCAATTGTTCACAGCCATGTAGCTAGGTTGTATGGGTCAATTGTTCACAGCCATGTAGCTAGGTTGTATGGGTCAACTGTTCACAGCCATGTAGCTAGATTGTATGGGTCAATTGTTCACAGCCATGTAGCTAGATTGTATGGGTCAACTGTTCACAGCCATGTAGCTAGATTGTATGGGTCAATTGTTCACAGCCATGTAGCTAGATTGTATGGGTAAACTGTTCACAGCCATGAAGCTAGATTGTATGGGTAAACTGTTCACAGCCATGTAGCTAGATTGTATGGGCAAACTGTTCACAGCCATGTAGCTAGATTGTATGGGCAAACTGTTCACAGCCATGTAGCTAGATTGTATGGGCAAACTGTTCACAGACATGTAGCTAGATTGTATGGGCAAACTGTTCACAGCCATGTAGCTAGATTGTATGGGCAAACTGTTCACAGACATGTAGCTAGATTGTATGGGTAAACTGTTCACAGCCATATAGCTAGATTGTATGGGCAAACTGTTCACAGACATGTAGCTAGATTGTATGGGCAAACTGTTCACAGCCATGTAGCTAGATTGTATGGGCAAATTGTTCACAGCCAAGTAGCTAGGTTGTATGAGTCAACTGTTCACAGCCATGTAGCTAGATTGTATGGGTAAACTGTTCACAGCCATGTAGCTAGATTGTATGGGTAAACTGTTCACAGTCATGTAGCTTGATTGTATGGGTAAACTGTTCACAGCCATGTAGCTAGATTGTATGGGTAAACTGTTCACAGCCATGTAGCTAGATTGTATGGGTAAACTGTTCACAGCCATGTAGCTAGATTGTATGGACAAACTGTTCACAGCCATGTAGCTAGGTTGTATGGGTTAATTGTTCACAGCCATGTAGCTAGATTGTATGGGTCAATTGTTAACAGCCATGTAGCTAGATTGTATGGGTAAACTGTTCACAGCCATGTAGCTAGATTGTATGGGTCAATTGTTCACAGCCATGTAGCTAGATTGTATGGGTCAACTGTTCACAGCCATGTAGCTAGATTGTATGGGTCAACTGTTCACAGCCATGTAGCTAGGTTGTATGGGTCAACTGTTCACAGTCATGTAGCTAGATTGTATGGGTCAATTGTTCACAGCCATGTAGCTAGGTTGTATGGGTCAACTGTTCACAGCCATGTAGCTAGATTGTATGGGTCAATTGTTCACAGCCATGTAGCTAGATTGTATGGGTAAACTGTTCACAGCCATGTAGCTAGATTGTATGGGTCAACTGTTCACAGCCATGTAGCTAGGTTGTATGGGCAAACTGTTCACAGCCATGTCGCTAGGTTGTATGGACAAACTGTTCACAGCCATGTCGCTAGGTTGTATGGGCAAACTGTTCACAGCCATGTCGCTAGGTTGTATGGACAAACTGTTCACAGCCATGTCGCTAGGTTGTATGGGCAAACTGTTCACAGCCATGTAGCTAGATTGTATGGACAAACTGTTCACAGCCATGTCGCTAGGTTGTATGGGTCAACTGTTCACAGCCATGTAGCTAGATTGTATGGGTCAATTGTTCACAGCCATGTAGCTAGATTGTATGGGCAAACTGTTCACAGCCATGTAGCTTGATTGTATGGGCAAACTGATCACAGCCATGTAGCTAGATTGTATGGGTAAACTGTTCACAGACATGTAGCTAGATTGTATGGGTAAATTGTTCACAGCCATGTAGCTAGATTGTATGGGTAAACTGTTCACAGCCATGTAGCTAGGTTGTATGGGTTAATTGTTCACAGCCATGTAGCTAGATTGTATGGGACAAACTGTTCACAGCCATGTAGCTAGATTGTATGGGCAAACTGTTCACAGCCATGTAGCTAGATTGTATGGGACAAACTGTTCACAGCCATGTAGCTAGGTTGTATGGGACAAACTGTTCACAGCCATGTAGCTAGATTGTATGGGCAAACTGTTCACAGCCATGTAGCTAGATTGTATGGGCAAACTGTTCACAGCCATGTAGCTAGATTGTATGGGTAAACTGTTCACAGCCATGTAGCTAGATTGTATGGGTCAACTGTTCACAGTCATGTAGCTAGATTGTATGGGACAAACTGTTCACAGTCATGTAGCTAGATTGTATGGGTCAACTGTTCACAGCCATGTAGCTAGGTTGTATGGGACAAACTGTTCACAGCCATGTAGCTAGATTGTATGGGTAAACTGTTCACAGCCATGTAGCTAGGTTGTATGGGACAAACTGTTCACAGCCATGTAGCTAGATTGTATGGGACAAACTGTTCACAGCCATGTAGCTAGATTGTATGGGTCAACTGTTCACAGCCATGTAGCTAGGTTGTATGGGACAAACTGTTCACAGCCATGTAGCTAGATTGTATGGGTCAATTGTTCACAGCCATGTAGCTAGGTTGTATGGGACAAACTGTTCACAGCCATGTAGCTAGATTGTATGGGACAAACTGTTCACAGCCATGTAGCTAGATTGTATGGGACAAACTGTTCACATCCATGTAGCTAGGTTGTATGGGTCAACTGTTCACAGTCATGTAGCTAGATTGTATGGGCAAACTGTTCACAGCCATGTAGCTAGATTGTATGGGCAAACTGTTCACAGCCATGTAGCTAGATTGTATGGGTAAACTGTTCACAGCCATGTAGCTAGATTGTATGGGTAAACTGTTCACAGCCATGTAGCTAGATTGTATGGGTAAACTGTTCACAGCCATGTAGCTAGATTGTATGGGCAAACTGATCACAGCCATGTAGCTAGGTTGTATGGGTTAATTGTTCACAACCATGTAGCTAGATTGTATGGGTAAACTGTTCACAGCCATGTAGCTAGATTGTATGGGTCAACTGTTCACAGCCATGTAGCTAGATTGTATGGGCAAATTGTTCACAGCCATGTAACTATGCAATATACATTGCTTTTCTTATGCCTGTATAAAACACAAGTCTGTGCTTCTTGTTCATTTGTAAAAATGATACTGGAACTTACAAAGAAAATAAATACTAGGCCTATATTAGCTGCTATTTAAAAAGACAGTCTTACAAAATTCATTGTATAAAAACGAATATGTCTATATATAGCGAATATACTGTGTTTTTACAAACCCCACCGATGTCCTGAAACCTGCATCAATCGGAGTAAAGCGCAAATTTGTAAAGCATCGCCAATAATTGAACTATTTTCAATGTAACTTATATACTTTATTTCAAACTAATGATGTGCCATGACATATACAACGACAGTATGTACTATGACATTTAGATGTGTGCCCATTATTGGTCCATGATGAGTTAGTATGGGTCATCGAATGGATATTCTTGATGTCCAATAGTTCTGAAAAAAAATAAAAGAATAACGCATTAATTGATACGGCTTTGCTTTTTCGAGTATGGTTAGCGGCGAATGGTTGTGCGGCATTTAGCAGTAGTTGCGACATTTAACCATCAGTCTTGCGACTCGTATACATGTAACGTTGGTTGAGACATTTAGCCTCATCACATGGTTTCCCGGTAATTGGATCACTTGGACTGTCATATTATATATATATTAATACATTATATTGGAGTATAGTATATACATAAAATAATGTAAATGTCAAATCTTAAGTAGAAACAATAATTTTCAGTTTGACGGTTGACAGACATTTCACAGACACGTGTTTACTTACATAGGTTCTTTATAGAACCGTAAATTTCTATCCAAAGCCTTGATTTGTTTCATTTCTTCTGCAGAAAGTTCAAAATCGTACACCTGAAAGTAAACATTATTTTGATATTATAAATGCAAATAATAAATTTGCAATTAAGCGCATACTGTAACATATTCCCGAAGACATTGCGTCTGGTAATCGGATCGACAGCTGAAGTAAACATTAACTTGATACTAGAAATGGTACTTTAGTTACAATTTAGCGCACAACGTAACACTATCTATAATCATGACAATAGTAAGTGTACTTTTTCAGCCGAATATATTGTGAATAAATTACCTTGATTTTTTTTAAATGTTTCAAAATATTTGATCATTTCAGAGTGAATTAAACTTTCTTAATTTGCACGATGACCAGATTCAAACGTTTGATACCTGTAGAATAGTCGATATTTATCTTAATAAGTCAAAGGAACTTAATTGGCGTTTTAACTTTTTTTTTTAAATTACAAAATTTAGTGGGAATTTTCATTATTCGTTTTGTTACTATCTGATCTTCACAAAGGTTAAAGCTGTCAGTGTAATACAATAATGTCGCCAGTCCTGTAACAAAACAAGATCATTCAGTAGCCGTATTTATCTGCACTCTGCATTCTATACATACATTAATGTTTTCCTGAATTCTTGTAGGGTTTATACTTTTAGGTATTACAGCAATACCGTTCTGTAGGTGGCATCTTAACACAATCTGAAAATCGAGATTTGATAGAAATTTGTTAATGCTATGTGCGTAGATATCAGTCATGCCACAGATTCCATACTTTGCTACAATTGAAATGTTTACTACCCAATAGTATGTTTACACATTTGATAGTAAACAAGATAACGTTTCGTCATTCCTTTGTGTATGCTATCTCTAATGTGTGTGTCATGTCTTAAGCCGTGGTTTGCAATATGTTATAATTTGCAAAGACAAAACTGTAGCTAGTTTCCTTGCGTTATTATGCACATATTTGAAAACTAGATAATCCATCATGCTTCGAAATATCGTTAATTTTGTAATGATGTACAGTTTTGCCATCTAAACACTGACTGGTATATGTCGTCAATGACTCTGGTTCTCGTTGTTTATTTGGCAACAGACACAAAATCTCCCTTGCAGAGGATACATATTAAGATAATGGAGTGAAGATATACACATATTTGTTTACCTGGGCAACAGACTTTCCCTTTGACTTGGCTATTTCTAACAGGACTGGATCCTCAAATGTACTCGGTTCTCCGGCCTGACGCCTGAAATGATCAATTATATACATGTACACTTTTAACCCATTAAAGTATCAGAAGTGAGTTTTACAGACTGGTTCATGATCCAATTCACGCATACAGTTCAACCTGGTGAAAATCTGTCGCTGACTTTGCAAACATGTAACAGCAGAATGATGTAGCTATGTTCTTATACAGTCGATGTTGTTTTTCAACCCCATTAGTCTTCGTTATTGCTCTTCTTATCACTCTAACATCAAATGTTGGGATAAAGCAGCAAAACTTACCATGGACGGAAAGGGGCACCCAGTGGAGCGTACCCAGTAACAGCTATTCCCTTCTCAATACAGTAGTTCCTTAAACGTTCGTTTGAAAGATATGGCGAGATCTCAATCTGAAAGTAATAAACGAAACATTAAGTTAAAAGTTACAATCAAATCTTTCATTTATCACTCGCACTTGATATACTACATTTTGGGCGTGTTAGCATATATATGAACATAATTATATCGTTTTAAGTATACATTGTATGTTCGTTTGTAAATATAGCAAGTTTGTTTCTATGACAACGCTATATTTCAAGTAGCAATATCGTAACATAGTATGCTTCCAAAATATTTGGTGCATGAACGAATAGAAAATTGTGTCAATACAATATAATTATAAAGTATCGGATTCTGAGGAGGCATATAACAGTACAGTAAAACCTCGATAATAAAACCACCCTTGGGACCATTGAAACATACTCATGTTATTGAAATGGTTTTAATATTGAGGTTGAATAAAGAGCAAATCTGTGAAAATGGACTTGAAAAGAGCGTTCTTAATTGTGAGGTGGTCTTATTATTGAAGTTTTACTGTACATGTATTTAAAGCAGGTTCTGAGGAATATTATAGAGTAACTATTAACGTCCTACCTGCATGTTGCTTGGCTTGATTGTACAACAATCTAAAATTCTATCAGTTTGTCGTTTGTTGAAGTTAGATATACCAATATTCTTAGTCAGCCCAGCTTTGACACAAGCTTCCATCGCCTGTAAAATGTAGATGGTAAATAAATCAAATACGAGTAAGAATTACTGATCAATGGTATACAATGGGGTGGCTCTGTAGCTCAGTGGTTAACGCTGCTGACTACGAATCCGAAGGTCGTGGGTTCGATCCCTCGTCTCGCCGGATAAAACAGAAATGCTTTTCAGTGTTTCCCACCTAACATAGTACTGGCATGTAACCAGGAAAGTACTGTGTATCGGTGCTATACACCGGGCACATTAAAGAACCAGACTGTCTATTCGAAATAAGAGCTAGGCAGAAATGCCGGGCATGTCTGTATCACAATTTCTCTCTCTCCCTTCTGGGGGCTTTCTCTCAGTCTGTCCCTCTGGTCAGATCACGCTGTATCTGCACTGGTAGAGGATGCACCTGCGCCCTTGTGGCTGCAACAAATGGGGTATATGTAAAGCGCCTGTGAACGTGTTTCGCATGAAACGGGCGCTATATAAATCTGGTATATAATAATAAAAATAATAATACAGTATATAAATATATTTTGATAAGTAATACACGTTTAGTGAAATATATTGCAACATTTTGTTTGTTTGGTTATACATACATGTATGCTTAATAATATCTTCATATATACATTGATCTAAAGTATTTATTAATAACTATATGCTCATGTAAGTACTTGAGAAATGTTATAATTCCTTAATGGATTTATTGCAGCATATTGTAATAGGAAGGAACATATTAAATATCAATACACTTACCATTCGAATTGAAGTAACCACTGAGAATAAAAAAATCTAAGTTTTCACAGAAATATTTCATTGTGTTTGAACTTTCAGCCAATGCGACTATGATACAACAGTAATAGCTTTCATGGGGTTTCATTGGGTTACACCACCTCGTTTAGTTATTGTACAAGATCCCAAAATTCAAAACTTGATACGAATGAATTTGTTTATTAAAAATATAAGACACAAACACGTACCTTCCATACATCTTCCAAAGGATAACACGCCCATGCTGTACTACCATCCTCGTTCTTTGGTGCTATCACATCGCCGCTAAAATCTTGATCCTAATTAAAAAACAGCATTTAAATTTCCAATATTCATACGCTTTCTTGATCAAGTGTAGATAAACACAGACGGTGCAACCATAGTGTTAATACTGAACGAACTGGTGCTGAACAAGATAAGTTGTCTGAAGTTTATGATTGTCCGTATGGAAAATTCATACTATAATGTTTTTTCTGACGAATTGTACGCATTAGCGTACGTGTGTATGCCTGGCTACGCGCCTGCTAATAATGCCGACATGGGCTTAACTCCATCATCGCTTAAATAATAAGTTAATATAAATACAGAGACGTGTGTGAATTTGGAACACTTGTTTGTATAGCAAATAACTTTAAATAATGAGGTTAAACCCGAGAGCCAGACATTGCTTTTTTCAAATGTACCTTAAGAGCTGTCGGCCAATGTATAAGGAACATATCGACATATTCTGTTCTAAGTTGTTTCACAGACTGTTTTAGTTCTTCCATGACTAACGTTGGATTGTGGTGAGTGTCCCATAACTGAAAATATTACAAGTTATTGCTCAATAGTAATGACCATTTATAAAGATGTAACTATCAAAATAAATGTCAATTGATTTATGAAGAATCAAACCACAGCAGATTATCAAGAGATATCTCAATTTATTCCTTCTATTGTATTCCTGGAAGGGATATTAAGGGGGAGACAACTTGTGACAATCTCCTGTGAATCAAACTGGGGACATTTTAGATAACTTTAGTGGTATACGGGCCTCTAAACACTGCACTTTACTATGACTATTCATATTTAAACAACATGATACGATACAATTGTTTTCTGATAAACATTTGCGTCACATTCAAATAATATGTTCCGTGTGTCGCTTGGTTATGACGTCATTCGTGATGTCCAATAGGTACGATCGATCTGTACTCTTTAAAAAAGACAAGACAATACGATAATCCATTGTATTACCTTAGTCGTTATGAACATGTCTTCACGTTTTATAACGCCCACTTTTATCTTTTTCTCCATTCCTCTTCCGATTCCGCTTTGTGTCCCATAATTCCATGCGCAGTCAATATGGCGGTATCCAGCGTCTATAGCAGCACACGCAGCTGCCTCAACTTCACTGTCGGAACCCTGAATTCAAACAACCGAGATGAGATAAGGGATTATATAACAGTCATATTTTTATTGAAGTGGGTTTGTAAAGTGTCATTTTTTTTATAAAGAAACACAGTATTGTTAGCCCAACATACAAGTCAATGAATGAATTTTCTCACGGTTGCAAATCAAAAGTTAACAGCATGGAATATGTCCAATTACTCATGGAACAAGACTTTAATAACATACTAAAAATAGGAAACTTTGCGTGCTCATAAAAGAACTTATTTGTAAATTTAGATAAATGCCAGACTTGAAACATGCAAAAATAGCATATTTTTTATTATAAACGTATTTTAAACATACAATTAGAATACAAATACCTTCTCCCTCAATATTTATTTATCATATATATATTGTACAGTTGTGTTTCTTGTATTATAATTTTGTATATTATGTACTCCATGTTTTACATGAACTGAGATAAGTAAATAAACTGTAAGGAAATGCTTTCTCACATTGGATATGTCTTCAGAGTAAAGTTAAAGTATATCTATAAAAACAAGCATTACATGTATACAAAGGTTTTAAGATTGATCCAACAACAATTAAATAATTATTTGTTGAGTGTATTAAATTATATTGCCGTTTTAGTACGGCGAGATAATCTCACTTGACCGTTTGTTCGCTAGCTCATTGATTAGATTATCACTGAAGGAAGACCATACGCGGTCAACCTAACAACGCAAGTCATTTATGCCTACGCGCAGTAATAAGGTCCAGTATTTTACTTCATTGCCTACCGACTTTAGTTACTATTATATTTATACCACAGGCATACAAGAACTGTTTCTTGAGCTCTTTATCAGTAGCCAAATACAATAATTGCTGCCAGTATTTTAGCTGTCTGTAACCATGGTTTGTTGATTAAAATGTCGGTCACTACAGAAACAGACTACATTAATGTGTCTTTAAATGTCCCAAACGATCATATTATAATATTCTGTTATTACATCAGATTAAATTATCTCTGAAATTACGTCTTTTGTCGCATTGAAATATATGTCGTTTTTATGCATGCAGCATTTGTTCAAACTGTCCATTCAGCTTGTCTCGACGAGCGTAGGTTGTTGGAGATTATCGCCGTTTTTCAACAGTATTTCAGTTGTGTACGGTGGTCATTTGACCCAAGCAGCGTTCCTAGGTTACCAACCAGCATTAACATGTTCATTTAATACTCTAACACGCTCTAAATTACTCTGATAGAATAGGAAACCCCAGTTACAATAGTGTATCAACAAAAGCTTTAACATGTACTTTAAACGTTTACTCTGTAAATGTTCTTCATAACTTGGCAGACAATCAGTACTTTGCGTATTCATGTCACGAAACATAATCACGCATTTTAACTCAATGGATCCTCAATTAGATCCTCCGGTACATTATATCTAGCCGTGACATACAACTAATAAACGTGGTAAAAAATTGCATCAGACACTTGGGCAAAGCCACATGCCTCTACTTTGACGAATACGGTAAAAGCCTGAAACGAAAGCTCTTTAATATTAAAAGCAAGAGCAAACAAGCATTTGATAATAACTCTTTTGTTAACTTGATATTCAACAATCATATTCGACAAATATATCGAATCTACCAAATTTCAACACGTCAATGAAGAAATTGTCATTTTAATAATGTATTCTCAAAGTCACTTGTATCATTCAAAAATAAATAGTACTCACCAACTCTCCGAACACTGTCCATGTACCTAGTCCTACAGTCGGTATAGACCCAGTCCCATTGCTTAATGGAATTTCACGCAAAGACATGATTTTAGTTAACTAAATCGTTTCAATCCGTATGCCGACAATTTATTTCAACACTAATGCTCTCTGTCAAGGTCATTTAATATTGAAACTGTTAAAGTCTTGGTTTCGACATTCAGTTAATAATACAACACTTGGCTGATAACGTCCATACACGTTTAAACAGAAGATACGAACGTTGAAGATAAACCTTAATTTGTATCGGATTGTAGACGGGACAGAAAAGTGTGCAAGGAGGTCCAGCTGTGTATAGAGAGAACAACAAATCTCTGAGTTTTTTGTTTAATTTTTATCTCGTTTAATGACGTTTTTTTCTACACACATTTCATCAGTTAGACAAGGCGGTCGGTTGACCTAACCAGTTTTCCTGGAATTTAATATCGGTCAGTTCTAACTTGCTCTTATTGTCCACATAAATCAGAGTTGGAGGACTACTGACCGTAGTCAAATGTCACGGAAGGACATGACCTGCTTCATCCAGAAATCGAATACGGACTTCCCGCGTGGCAGTCCGGCGCTATACCACCTGAATTGACAGGGCGCGCAACTACATTTTGAGCGTAATGACTTTTGTGAGCTGTCGATTTTTTAATACCGATTAATCTTTCTGCGCAGGAAAGTAGTCCATGAGCATTTAGTAAATTTGTTCTAAACAATCCATTGGTAAAAATTGCGAACTCGTTTCTTTTTATTTTAGTAATGCTGTTGTTTGCGCCGAATATAAATAGCCAACACAGCTTCACATCAAATGTTATAAATATTTACACTCGTAAATCGTTATAAAATCTAGCATACAGTCGGTATAATGTGACAAATATTGATATATTTGCTTGGCTATAGAACATTTGCATACACTGAATCTTTGATGTTAAGCTATATAAGTATACAGACATTTAGCTAGCAATTTATCAAAAGTCTAGGAGATATCTTACAGAAATTGTCTTTATATCGTTGCTATGTAAATCTGGAATTTCCCAGGAAGTAAGCACAGCTATCCAGAGTTGAAATATACAGCTAAAAGATATTAACAGCATAGTCATTTAGAATTTGTGGTTAAAGTTGGATACCTCCGCCTAAACTAGTCCAGAGTAGGAGCCTGTACAATGTCAGCAGGCAAAGAGTTCCATACGACTACGTATAGTGGCCGGGTAAAAAGAGAAGTTATAGTAATTTCGTGGGGTTTGGATTTTTCGGTACGAGTATGGATGCATATGTCTGTAGAAACTGACGGGAGGAGAGCAAGACGTTTGATAGCACTGGCACTGCAACAAGTCCATGTACTATTTTATATAATGTCATGAGCCTGGCAACGTACAGTCTGTGTTTGGGAACTCACCCAAAAGGAGATCTAGCCTGTTGGAAACGCTACTATACGTAGAGTAGACCCTGGTGACCCCTTGCGCTGCTCTGCGCTGTACCATTTGTATGCTGTTTATATTTGCCTGGGTATATGGACTCAAAACTGAGGTAGAGTATTCTAGCTGGGACCTGGCCAAAGTTTTAGACATTTTAGATAAGATGTTTCTCTAGAGAAAGTTTGGAGTCCGACTGGCCTTACTGGTGACCTGATTTACTTGTTGGTTCCAGGTCAGGTCGGAGATGATGGTAACCCCGAGATATTTAGCAACACTTACTGTTTCTCGAGTTTGACTATGGATAGCATAATTAGTCTTGAAGGGATTCTTTGACCTGGTGATGTTTAAGACCGTGCATTTTGAGAGGCTGAATTCCATGTCCCATGTGTGTTCTCGATGTTGTAATCTAAAAAGATGCTGTTGTAGGACTCTTTCCTGTGTGCTGTTATTTACTGTGATAAATACTGAAGTGTCATTTGCGAATAACCGGACCTGGCGGGTCATTAATATACAGTAAGAAACGGGTACAAAGACAGAGCCTTGAGGTACACCAGATGTTACAGGAACCTCATCGGACATTTCACCATTGACCAAGACCGACTGTTGGCGACCTATCAGGAATGACTTAACACACTGCAGAGTATGGTCTTGTATACCATGTTGATGGAGTTCGTATAGTAACTACAGACGATTGACCTTATCGAATACATCTAAAACTAAATATAGAAATAATAAGCACACAGCGATTTACAGCCTTTGAACTGTCTGTAAAAATACTGGTACATGTATTAACATTTCACTTAATCGCTATTTGGTCATTGATTTCCAACGCACACGCACACAAATTGACTAAGCATCTAATCATTAAAAGCAATTAACAGTTACGTACATGACAACAGACACACTGTGTATAATCCAGCACGAAGGATCAAGCAGCCTCAGTTTGACCTTGCTCTCACGGTAACTAAATTCAGAATGCGAAATAACCACAAAATATTTAATCAATAACCTAATGTGAAGTCAACCATAAAATGTAGTTAATAATTAGACACAGTCTTAAATACTGGCGATAGGGAAAAGGAATTTAAAATTAAGACAAACAGAAATACAATATAAAACAAGAGGGTTATGATGGTCCTGAATCGCTTACCTGAGCACCAGAAATAGTTGGTATTAGGGTCGTGTGTCACATTAGGTGCACACTTTCTTTGAAGTCAAGATTCTCACAAAAAAGCAAAAGTTTTGGAAACCAGCATGTTAAGAATATCACTATAATTATCACTAAAATGTATAATGTACACATATCGGGAGAGTGACCCGCCCTCTGGCAGCCATGTGTTTTAGTGAATCACGCATTTAAACAATCTTGGTAGAGGGTTACCTAAGTAAGGAATGGCCTGGCCGACCACAAGGGATAACTTATGAGACTTTGTCACGTGGCTTTTTGTGTAATACTGCATATTTATTAGCTCTTCAAAAATTGTGAATAAACTGTGTTAAAGATTGCTTTGGAGTCTGAAATTTGCAACAAGTGTTTTTAAATGTGTACGGATTATAATTTGGAAATATTGGACAAATTGGTAAATACTTTATATTTATTGACAACTATTTTTGAATATATGTACCTACACACTGTGTGCATTCAACCGCGTCCATTGTACAAGTATATATTATCAATGAGAGGTCAATAAGTGGAACAAAGTGACCGTTCGATTAATTTTCTACGGAAACGTTTTTGGACCAAAAAAAAACGAAAAACTATACAAATTGAATTTTAAATTGATGAGCTAACGATGGGGATTGATAATCCTACATATCGCATACGCATAGGGCTATTTGGTCCTGTCATGGGTACCATTCTTCGTCATCAAAAGAAAAATATAGCCCTTACACGCGGGTCATTACAACTTGATGTAGACGCAATGAACGAAATAGTTGAGCAAAAGGTTGAAGGTATGAATAAGTTAGAGGACCAGATTGAACGATTAGATATTGAAGGTCGGACAAAAAGTGTAAGAGTATTCGGCCTAAGTGAAACAGAATCGGATCACAATTCTTTAAGAGAAAATATCATTAAAAATGTACTAGAGGCTAGTTGTCCACATGAATCTTGGGTTAATGAAGATATAGTTGATGCGTTTCGAGTAGGAAAAACATCAAACGGCATTCCTCGTATTCTAATTGTAAAATTAGCAAGCTTTAATATTAAAATGAAGGTATATTCAGGACGAGAAACACTACGCTTGGCTGGTATAAGGATTGGGAATGACTTGTCTTTTAAACAACGGCAGAAACTGTCGGATCTAAAATTTCAGGGGGAAACTGGTTACTTCTATAAAGGAGAACTAACAATCAGGCCAAATGTATCCGTAAACCAGTCTCAGGAAGCTAACAATAATAAGTCACATTCATTTGTAAGCGCAAAACGCCGTTACCCACAGAAAGAAGACGAACATATTGACACAAGACCGCCTAGTGATAAACAAGTACAACAACCAAATGTAACTGATGCTGATAATTTGTCATCAGAATCATTTGAACAATAGCAATCAGGCCGAGGCCCATCAGTTGTTAACATTGACATGCTATCCTGCTTATGTTGGAATATTGACGGGTTTAAAACAAAAGTATCTGATTCCGACTTTACTAATTACCTTAAGAGTTTTCATATATTTGGTCTACTAGAGACGTGGGAAAATTCTGCAAATGAGTCTTCAAAGGTATGGCAGTCACATGCATGTATTTTCTTACCGGCAACTAAGCGTGTTAAACATGGTAGATTAATGGGAGGCATAGCTGTATATATTTTGAGAGGTTTAATTTAGTACATAACAAGACTAGGTGCAAGAAGTGACTTTACTATTTTTCTAAGAATTGATAAATCCCTATTTGGTCTTAATAAAGATGTCATATTATCATTTATTTATCTATCACCATATAACTCACCCTTTTGCCTTACAAAACATGCGTGAGGTATAAAGCTTTTCGATGAAGAATTACTTAATTTAGGCGTTGATTTAAATGAAGTTAATATTGTGTTATTAGGTGACCTTAATGCAAGAACAGGTATCACGAGTGAAACAATTGAACCCGATATAAATATTCCCGCTCTAAATGAATTTCAAGAAATATTTCAACGACCTAGCAAACTTGTAGAACGCAGATCGTGTGATGACACTTTGAACACACAGGGAAGAGATTTCTAAATTTTTGTGCAACCTATTCTCTAGCTATAATTAATGGCAGGCTAGGTTCTGATAGTACTGTTGGTTACTAGACTTACATAGGACCTAACGGTTGTACAACAATTGACTACTGTATTTGTAATTATGAAAGCGTTGACATCATTTGTGATTCTGAAGTGGAACAGAGATCTGAATCGTGTCATATGCCACTGAGATTAAACTTCAATCTTCACAATATAAATGAGCCAGATGGTGCACTATCTCAGCATAAAGCGGAGACAGAAGACGGTAATGAATCATCAGTGTACAAGATAAATGAAAATAATAAGGATGAATTTGTTTTGGTCTTGAAAGATATGTTTTCTCAAATGACATCGTTTGTAAACTATGTTTAGATGTAGACTCCAGTACTAACATTAATGAAAATATAGTTGACGATATTGTACAAAACATACTTTCAGCTTGTAAAACTTTTACAGATAGTAAGAAACGAACTGGTGTACATCATCAACCTTGGTATGACAGAGAATGTAAAAAGCTAAAGGTTGAGAGAAATGAAATGCTAAAGAGTTTTAGGCTGTCAATATAAACAACGCAAAGTCATTTTGGTCTAAACTGAAAACGATGTGTGGAAAATCGAAACGAATTGCAAATGGCATCAAAACAGACCAGTGGCTAGAACACTTTGAAACACTTTTTAATAGTAATACTACTGAGGAAAACGACCAAGGTATAACTATTGATAATGATCTTGATATTGAACTTGATGAACCTTGTGATGAAATTGAAAATTTATTATTTAATGAAGATATTGCATGTGAAGAGATTGTCTTTGCAATCGAAAATATGAAGGCTGGAAAAGCTGGTGGCCCTGAATCAATTTAATCTGAAGTGTTCATATATGGTGTTGATATCCTATTGCCAATTTTACATAGACTGTTTAACAAAATATTTAAAACAGGGATATTCTCACAGGCTTGGAATGAATCCATAATTGTATCTCTGTATAAAGGTGGTAGTATTAACGACACAAACAACTACAGGGGAATAAGTCTCCAAATTTATGTCTACATGTATCTCTGTAACTGTTTCTATAGGTAAAATATACACGAGCATCATAAATAGACGACTATCCTTCTATGCATATATGTACAATAAAATAGCAGAAGTACAAGCTGGTTTTCGCCCTGGCTACTCTACAGTGGATAACGCATTATTTTGAATACAGTTATTGAAAATGCTTTGTCAAAAACTAGAGGCAAGCTATATGCAGCATTCGTCGACTTTCAAAAGGCATTCGATTCTGTAAATAGGAGAAAACTATGGTCTGTCCTTAAAAAAAAGGGTGTAAAAGGTTATTTATATAAATCTATACAAGCAATGTATGTAAATGTTAAGGCTAAAGTTAAATGCGGAGCAAATTCATACACAGACTGTTTTGCATGCCCTGTGGGCTTAAGATATTCCACCCATAATGGACATTTCTCCAAAGGCAAATGAAACTTGTATCATGAATTGTATCATTATTTCATGAATTTTTACCGTTCTAAAAAAAAGTCATGACCTTTTTTCTTCTGAAACTTCCTTCCTGAAAACGTTAGCCGTACAAAAATGACCAGTAAATGGAAAATTAACATTACACTTCTCATTTTGTAATATTTCTTGTTTAGGAAAGCATTTTTGTACTAATCAGATATGTAGATTAAAGTAATATAAGAAACAGCTACAAGAAATTAAAAGAAAATGTTGTTTTTTTAAACATTTATGCATACAGCATTTAAGAAAATGGACAAATTTCCAGTCAACATTAAATTATTGTTAATAGCAGATGGCCTAAACTAAATTGAAGTATCAGTGGGGCACCAAATTGTCTGTAATAAAAATTATTAACATTATCTAACACATAATTTATCAAACTTTCAGAGACTTTTACCGTCCGGTTACAGCGCAATTTCATTTTGAACAGAATGACGGGCACATTTCTCTGAGAAAAAGTAACACTTTTAAGTGGTTTTGTTTGCTTTTTCACAAAAGAATTAGATTTTTTCTTGAAAATTTAACTTAGTATTGTTGTAAAACATAATTGAATTTTCAACACAATCATGGTAATTTTTGGTCTTTTAACAACCTTTTAAACATTTTCACTATATTTATAGGTAAAATATACTTTATGCCTTTATGAAAATTTTCAGGTTTTAATTTTTTTTTAAATTCTTCGTTTTTTGAAAAAAAATTGAAGCAATTTTGAATAGGATGTTATAATTCAAAAACATAATAAATGATAATATTTTGATAATAATTTTTCTAAAAAGTTTTATATTTTGCTTACTGAGCCATACATATACAATGGAAATGAAGGATTTCAGTTATGTGTGGAATACCTTAAAAACACTCAGGGATGATTAGTCAGCCCAGTGCTTTTTTCCCTGTTTATTGATGAGTTTTACGAAATTTTGAAAGACAGTGGAGTTAGTGGAATCCAGTTACACCCAGATTTAACTGAGATATTCATCCTTATATATGCTGATGACATTGTATTAATTTCTGATACAGTTGTGGGCCTCCGAAGTCAACTAAATTTACTTTCAAGTTTTTGTGATGACTATTTTTTACAAGTAAATGTTAAGAAAACAAAAATTATGGTTTTTAAACGGGGTGGTAAAATTTCGAAAAATGAAAAGTGGTATTATAAAGGGAATTATGTGGAAGTAGTAAATGCATTCAAATATGTAGGGTTAATGTTTACTGCTCAACGATCCTTAAACAGAATGGTACATGAATTATGTGTTAAAGGAAAATGTATTATGGTGTCCATATTCAACACGTTATATTCATATGGTGCTTTGCCGAAAGATATGTTTTTAAAGATTTCGACACTAAAGTATGTGCAAAGCTTCTGTACGGGTCTGAGCTATGGGGAACTGGAACGTATGATTGTCTAGAGAGGATACAATATGCGTGTAAACGTTTATTATGTGTCCATCAGAATGCTTCTAACTGTGCTGTTATGGCCGAATGCTGTTGTCTTCCACTATATATTGAATCACACAAAAGAGCATTGATTACTGGCAGAAAATATTAGCAATGCCAAATTATAGATATGTGAAGAAGTGCTATGACTTACAAATAATCCAGTTAAAATTAGGTAAATGTAACTGGGCTAGTCGCATAAAAGATATGCTATACAGACACGGTTTTGGTTTTGTATGGGAAGATCAATCAGTAGTAAATATTAAAACAACTATTTATAACACAGTTCGTTGAAAGATTAAAAGATGAATATTTTCAAGACTTATTTGGTAATATCAGAAATAATAGAAAACTTTTATTGTACACTACTATCAAAACAGATAATGTAAGTGAACAGTATATTGATATCTTAAATTTTCGAGAATACAGGGCTGCATATGCCTCTTTAAGAATTAGTGCATAAAAGCTAGAAATTGTAACTGGTCGTTATATTGGCATTGACAGGCAGTACAGAATTTGTAAACTGTGCAACGATGGCATTGGTGATGAAATCCACTTTATGTTTATATGTCAAGCTCTAGGAGAACTGAGAAATAGATACATACCAGAAAAGTTTTTGAACCCTCCATCTATTCACTGACTTACTACGTGTATGTTATTTACATGTAAAAAAATGCCATTAGTGAGAAATGTAGCCACTTTTATTGTTAATGCTAACAGAATTCGAAATAATTACTCAGTAATTAAGATTCTTGTATGCTTTATATTATATTGATATAATATCTTGGCATGTATAATTATGTTAGTATGTTTTAAGAGATGTTGAAACCTGCTTAGTGTTATATTGATGTAATATCTTGACACAAAAATGTGTACGTTTTATTTTCAATATATCTGTAGGCCGGATGAATGTTTGTATGTTTTATGTGATGTTAAAATTTTGTTTTGCTTTGTACAAATGTTCACATTGTAACACATGTTATGGGCCGGTGGCCTTCGGCAAAAATGTAAATAAACTAAATATACGTATATAGGAGAATTAAAGAGGACAAACAGGGGGGGGTAATGGATGGAATACATCACAGGACAGGTCAAGACAGCTGACAACAATAGGTCGAAAGTGGGGAGACAATAACATGAACATTTCACAAAGCCAATAACTTCGAGAATGCATGTATGTTATTGATTTGAGCTTGTAAACTTTGTGGGCTGGTAGTGAACAAAACAATATCGCCGTATGCATTTAAAACACCTGTCTTGCTGAAAATTACCTCCCGTTAATATGCAAATTTAAAACTCATTCAAACTGATTTGGCAAATCTAGCGCCAAAGATCACCAGCTTCTTGTTATTCATCGAAAAATGGATATCTATGGATAAAAGAAATGAAGACAATGTTTTCATGCAAGAACATTTATTGTCATATATTAATTAGTCCATCAGTTACATATACCATAATAAAGGGTTACATAATATACTCAATCAAATAAGAAAAGATTTCTCATAATCAAAAAATATGATATACAAAAGATAACAATACAATTGATGAATAATACTACAGTAGTATGATAGCTTTTGTATTGCAGTTTATGAATGTACATGACAATAAGCCTAATGAGATATGGTGTTAGACAAACAACGATTGTGTTTGCTGTTAATTAAGAATCTAAAAAATCTAAAAAATCTTGATTTCACTCAATTCAAGAGAATCATTCTAAAATTGCCAATTAATAAGAAATGTCTATCCTATACATGTATTTCATATGATAAATGAAGACAAGTGAATATCTTATTCCTACATGTACATAATGATGTATATAATATTAAATGAACTTAGTAATAAGCAATAATTAGCAATTAATAGGTTTAAAGGTTCAAACTTATTTATTTTACATCGATTGTGAATCTAGTTCTTACAACTTATATTAATCACTTTCGATGACAGCTTCCTGGCTATCAACCAGTACTCGCACCAATTTTAGGAATTGTGATGTTTGTGATCAAACTCAGCTCATCATGGGGCTCGAACTCACAACCTTCGGATTAGGAATCAGGCGCTCTACCCCTAGACCACTTCGCCTCCCTCATTTTAATTAATACCTCATGCATGATGCAATCAGATAATATCTGTCTATTCTTCATTAAAAATTTATCTGTCAAACCAAAAATAACAAGGAAACTAATAAAATTATTGTGAATTATAATGTTGAAAAAATTATATTAAATAGATTATTTATACGGTTAAATGAATTAACAACATATCATAAAGATATATAAATAATTAGAAACAATAATAAACACTGAGACATCCTGTTGTCATAACAACGGTTTTATTAAATTACATTACATTTGTTCTATATATAAGTAAATAAAGCATAAACAATCATACATCTAATATAGCAAACACTCATTCAAATACACGATTTATGGAATTCTTCAAATAATTAAACATTCATGCATATGGAAAAATTCAAAAAATCATTAAAGTTCTACAAGCTCTGGCTATAACGATTCATGACAAAATATTCAATGAAATGATCAAGACGTGAAATTGAGTATTTGTAAGCACAATGAAGTAAATATATTGAAGTCTGAATCATTTCTATGCATAATGTTGAATGAACCATGCAAGTATTCTGATGGTTAAACGTTCTAACAATTGCTAAAGTGAAATATTGTTTTTGCACTATGCATAGTCAAAACAACTCGCATACTAATTAAAGCACAGGAGATTGTCATGAGTTCCTTCCTTGTATCCCTTCAAGAGTTCTCACCCTTTATCCCTTACGTATATATAGTACTTGAACCCTAACAGGGATAAAGGGAAATAACTCCTGACAATCTCCTGTGAATTAAAGAATACAATTCTAAAGATAAACAATTTAGAAATATTAGAAAGTTTGAATATTTACATCAAATGAAATGAGAAGTTAGACTGACAAAGTCTTCAGATGTGCATAAATGTACAGATCCTGGAAAATATACTCGTATATTCTGAACATGGACCGCATAATGGTCCCCATGAAGTTTTGTATAATTTATGGAAAGCGACAGATAACTGTGTCATGTACAAACAGTGATGAAATGGAGAGTTTTCTCCCTTTGTTCACAACAGACAATGTATAAAACTTGGGTAAGTGTACATAATATTCACATCGAACTTGTCACTCACATTTTTTACTCAACAGAGACTTTTCATATGGCAACACTTGATTCAACATCACACAGGAAGTATGATCAAACAATATGTCACAATTACAGACCCGGATCCAGAGTGCTGACGCCTGGGGGACATTGAGTTAGATACCCTGGAGGGGTTACCTCCTCCAATATTATGTGATTCTGGATGTCCACAGAAAACTTAACAGCCTACGTGTAACCTGATGTGATTTCAGGGTCATTAAAACACCGAAAATACAAAGTTCAATAACTACACATTTTAGAACAAAAAATTTAAATTGAAGACTTGATGCAGCCGATCTCACAAGATGTTCTGATAATTCAAAGAATATCTACAAGTTATTGATATGAGCGGAATTTTAAAGGCAGGTTATGTAGTGTGAATATTTCTGCAACATTTAATTTCTTTGTAATGGGTCTTTCTTTCTCAACAAAAAATTCAAATATTTCACATGCAAACTGATGTAGGTTGGTGTCCTGCACACTGGATCCAAGCTGATATTGTTTCGTGATACTATGTTTAAACAATATTGCCCAATATGTGGTCTTAATTCTCTTCACTTTCATTTATACAAGATTTATTTGATATTTATATAATCATAAGAGTTGATATTTCAAGTAAAATAACAAATGTTACACACAACATTCATAAAACATTGAATCTATACTCCACATCATTAATTACTCAACTAAAATTGGCACAGTGGCATTATAAAGAAATAATTATAGGTTAGTTCTAAAGCATAATTTCCTAACCTAAATCAATTATTAAATATAAATACTAGAATACCATAGTTTAATTTCTTTTTGAAGGGTGGTTTACTCACTTGTACTAATAAAACATTTTTGTACACTAAGCTTGGAACAAAATGAAGGCGACAGTGATATAGTTGCGTTTTTAATGGTGTCAAGTATAGATTGTATTAAACACATATTATTATGCAGTTTGAATATAGTATACAGTAAAAAAGGTATAAATGTCACATTGTCATAGATTGTATATGAAACACATTATGATACATTTGTAAGCACACACCCCGCCAACCTAAAAATTGCTGAATATGTGGAAGAGGTTATTAGCATACATTGTATATTAAATGGTAATGCGATTTAGAATTAATGATTTTTTAGCACCATTCATAAGGATCTGAAATTCTGATTCCATGTTTTATTCTATAAGATTATCCTGGCCAAAACAAAGTTAAAATACTTAAACAAGCTTTATAGGTGAACAAATTTCATAAGACATTCTTTAACATCAGTCACAAAAAACGAATCTGAGAAGTATGGTATTTATATCTTGCACTGAATTTGAAAAGAACAATTTCATTCATACACTCATAAATGAGAACATAAAAAAATTTAGACCAGTTTCGAACATAACAATGGGTTAACTGTTAATGGAAAGAGTGCAGTTTATTTGATCAGTGCATATCAAGTAAGAATCTGATATATTAATCCACAGGCCCATAAACTGAGAGTACAATTGTATGATTACATGCAATAATTCGTCAATATTGATACAATACAGCACAACTTAACGTCTAACACCTAGAAATATAAAAAGGCGGAGTCAATAAATCAGGGTATCCAATCAAAAGCCTTGTTACAAAAATTATATTGTCATATTAGTTTATATATCCTTCTCAGAAAAGTCCTTATTGGATGTATTTCTCCTAATACTTGTAGTTCGCTGTCCAGTAACTCCCCAGTAGAAAAAGTAACCAATCATAGCACAGATAATCTGTAGACCAATCAGTGTCAGAGACCACTTTGAAACTTTCAACAAAGAGAAAAAGCCACACACCATCACTGAAAAAAAGAAATACATAAGTTAATTATTCTATTCTAAATAGAGAACAATTCCATATTTTTTTGTTTTTAGTATACATGTATTTCTTCATGTTAATATATATCAGAAATATAATGGCAACAGACCTGATATATTACCTAAAACATATACATACAGAATATATGTAGCAACATTATCTATGTCTCCAGCAAGAACTCAATTAAATATAATTGAAACCCATTTTTATCAAAAGCAACACTTTTATCATACAACCTGACATTTTGTACAAGTTAAAACATATTTCAGAATGGAATGAACTTCACGATACACTTCTAGGATAACAAAAAACAATCTCCATGACTTGAAAGAGGTTTTTAACAATTAAACCACAAAGGTACTCAATAATCAACCATAGACCAATCAATTAGTATCCAATTGCAAGCAGTAACAAAAGCATCAATGCTTCTTATGTAAACATTTTTCCTTTCATGATTATGGTTATTATGCTACATCTAAGGATGTTGAAATGAACACCTGTATTATGAAAGGTTATTTTTATCAATTGGCTGTGCAGGAAGAAAAAATGATTGCTGGTTGTAGCAGAAGGTCCAGGGATGTTGGATGCATTGTCACATTGCTGAGGCTGCTACGGAGGGTGGAGGTGGTTATAGGAGGGGTGAAGGTACAGTGGGACTTCCCTGAATAGATCTGGTGCATCCTGGGAGCATTTTAAATACAATTTCAAGTTTTTACTATACATATAAAGCATTTTATTTGACAAGGAATTGAAACAAGGCTAGTACCTCTGACACTCCAGCGCAAACATCCTTACGCTCCTTAAAACATTAAAATTGGTTGTCATTATGTTTCTCATGACTAAAATAAATGAATAGATTCTCAAAACTAAAAAAAAATGAATACAGACTGACAAAATTCTACCAACGTGTGATAGTTAATAAAGTTCTATTACATGATAGAGAAGATTACAAGGGGGAAAGGCAAGCACAAAATCAAGATGCAAAACATAAACAAGCAGGACATATAACCAGCCAAGAAATCTGAGATGGTAAATATTTCTCAGGTCTGTTTTATGATAGATAAATAAGCAAAAAACAAATCCTATAATAATATATTCACATTATCTAGGAAACTAAAGCAATAATTAGCCACAGGTATAATGAGGTAATATATGACAAACACTAAATTACATCATTTTCCACAACAATAACTGCCTGTCAATGCATACAAATTAACATTCCCAGACATTGAAAATAATCCACATATGTAATGTTCAAATCATGTTCAATATGAATAATGCAAGCAGGAAATACTTGGAAACTAATTTGACATTCATTTGTTTTTGTGAACGGTTTCGTCTGATTCATTTCTTTCAAATATCCCGAATGTCTTGGAGCACGCCAAAAAAATAAAATATTCAAAACAGGAACGTCAATGTCCTAGTTTTATGGCATTCTGTAAAGAATCGATGCCAGTGAATGATATTCTGAAATATTGAAATACTGAAGCTTGATTTATAATGGTTGGAAGTAGGTTTTTGACAAAGGGAGCAATGTCTTTGTCTGACAAATTTCAATGACAGTTTTAAATGAATTTATAGTTTAGAACACAAAGTTTCATTCTGATATTCGAATGACAGTATAATTTTGCAATAGCATAACATCTAACAAGGGTATCTTTGTAAAAATGTATCAGACCATTGACCCAAAGACCACTGATTTCCTAGAATAAAAAATCGCAAGAAGTTGAGATAAATAAATCATCAAATACCACTAGATCTGTCAACGCTTCTATGCAAAGAATTTTATAGTTCCAGTTTCAAAACAAAGGGTTTGAAGAAATAAACAGCGAATACTGAATCCAATGTCTAGTATTGCAATGCTTGAGTGTCGTACAGTAAGAGAAGTTAGTGAAACAAGGTTATTAAAAAAGAAAAGTTGTGGGGCTTACTACGTGTGCAACAAAAAAGTTCGAAAAAGTGCAGAAGCAGACAACAGCCGTGGAATATATCATACCATAAATGTTGAAGATTTATGTACTATAGTAGCAGTTTTACTGCCTACTAACGATAGTACTTCACATCTTTCGATTTTCCATCCTTGAATGTGATCCAATAGTAGTAGAAAGATATAACTACGACAACAAGCCTGGCGATCAATGCCATGACAACTGAACACAGGAATGAGGCTGGGGATGTTGAAGGTAACCGTGGCAACCATGAACTCATCACCACTGCGGACACAAAAAAAGACAATGTGTACACACCAACAAACAATTGTACAAATAAACAGTGAAAGTTAAAACACATCAGCCAAGACTGACAACGAAACCTTCAAAATTAAAAAAATACACAATGAAGGTAACTGAAACATGGAATTCACAAACACAGTAAAAGTTTAGACATAAATGTACTTGATGGAATGCCTAATGGCATACGAGTGATGATTTTAAATGGAAACTGCATAACAGGGCTCTATAAATGCTCTATAAATCCACAAGCCCAATGTCCCGGACAAGTCTAGTTGCTGATTCGGGCTTACAACAGTTGCACTGGACTTAGTTCAGGACAAGTCTGTTATGCATTCCTCCATACCCTATTCTATGCTATACAACTAACCTCCCATGTCGGACAAGTCAAAAGGAACATGTACACAAGTCCAGAACAACTTTTTTAAAGAAAATTTCTAGAGCCCTGCATAAATTTTTCGAACTGTTCCATGAAGTGTTGCTGTTAATAGCCATTTTGTGGATTAAGAGCAACTTAATAGCTAAACACATATCACATAGAGAAATGTGCTATGTGTTACTTTCATTGTACAATGCACATCCATTTCAAGATTTTAAACAATTGTGCAGTAAATTGCTCGATCAGATTCCTGTTCCTTAGTTCCGTCACTGACTTTCGTACATTTGTGATTCTGTGTCCAAAATGGTAAATCATCAATACAAATTATGCACCAGTACAATAAGCACAGTTTGGGTGGATCTTACATTGCAAAACATTATATATACAGTTAAACCTCAATAATACGTACAACCACATTTGGTGGGACCATTGAAAACTAGTCGTAATATTGAGGTTGATAAAAGAGCAAAATAGGGAAAATGGACTTAATTTTGAGGTGGTCTTATTGAGATGGTCTTCAAGTGAGGGTTTACTGTATTTGTACATATATAAATTCATGTGATGTTTTAATAAGCCCCAATGTAAACTTATCAGGTATGAAATAAACACAAGTACAACAAACAAGCTTTATCTGGGTTTGTATCAATGTGACCATCAAATATTCACGAAAGATATCAATAAACAATTCTTTGAATAATTTCACTTCATACTACAGTAAGATATTTTGTCTTAAAACTGATACTGAAGAAATCAGACAGGAAAAATAGATTTATCTCAAGTTACAGAAAATATTTATATAAGAAAATCTATATGATAATAAATCATCAAATGTTAAGTCAGATCATGATTTTATTGCAAGAAAAACAGTGATAAAGAGAAAACCAGTAAAAAAACAATGAGAGTATAAATCTGATTGATAAAAAACCCTCGAAAAAATCCATTAAGCAAACATTTGTTCTTAGAATTTAATTGATTTTCTGAAAGAAGTAAACTGTCGTCTTTAATAACAAAGTTCTATTTCTGAACCACAAACATTCAATTCAAGGACTTTAGGACAAAAATAACCTTTTTCAGCTTTTGCTTGACAGTAAATAATTGCCATGGTGATAGTTAAGACAGACAGGGTAATTTAGTCAAGATTAAAGAGACAATAATAATGAAAGAAATCCTAACTGAATGAAGGGATGAAACCAGTCAAAGTATGATCTTACTGTTTGTCTTCAGGAAGAAGTGACTCAGTATAAATTCCTCATTTAAAAAACAATTCCTGACAGATTTAATGTTGTGTTATCGATGAATATAAATGTCCTAACAGCACTATTGTTCGCAGAGTAACTGCAACGAAACTCTTTGATACTTCAAAGAATGCCGCATATGTTCGGGTTGCCTGTCATGTCCTGTTCAGTTTAGGGAACAAGATGGTCATGATGGCCCTGAATCGCTCACATGAACACCTGAAATGTTTTGTACTATGGTCCTGTCTCACAGGGTGCTAATTTCTTTTAAAGGCTTCTCACAATTTAGATAGCATTTTTTTTTGATTTCCAGCATGTAAATAATATCACTATAAACAAAAAAGGTTTTTTAAGTTTCAGTTATAATACATATTTATGAAAAATGGCTCGTCCGCCCCTTGCAGCCATGTTTTTTTGATGAATTCAAATAATTGGAACAGTCTTGGTAGATCTATCAGAAAACTCACCGTGAGCACTTCTTGCTCAGGTGAGCTGAAAATAAAATTGAGCGAAAAAGATAAATGCAATTTATTTCTCCAATAGGTAAAAGGCAATTTTTATTAGTAAGCCAATGAATCAAGAATTAAACTTCATTGTCATATGCAAGATGAAACGCTCTGCTTTATAATGTCATTCTGGACATGATAATATATATTACAGTATACAAAAGTGTATGATTATACATAAGCCTTTGTAGTAAATAACATTCACAGAAACTTCATCCGTGTGCTGTTGTAAGCCAACAAACTGATGCATTGGAAACAACAATATACAAATGTATATGTTTACAGCATGGTTAGAATCTTAAATACAGATGAAATATGAGAGTGAAAATTTCAATGTAGAATATGGAGTCATTTATGTATCAAGGTCAAAGTTGAAGGCAGGCCCTATATTTAGATATGTTGTGAATCAACAAAGCATACAATAAATTCACATGTTCTCAAAAGCTTCACAACAGACAGCAAATTACTGATATATTGTCATAGCAACCAATAAAACATACCACATGACTGTAACGTGAAAAATACGACACTTGAAAGTAGAATCATCCTGATGACATTTCTATCTGCTGCTTGAAATGTACTCCAGTATATCACTGAGATACCTAAAATATACAATATCAACATAATCAAGTAATATTCTGTCTAGTCTTAATGTACAGTCTGACCTCGTTCATTCGAATTCATCGGTTCCAAAATTTGATTTTGGATAACACATATTTCCACTCGACATGCCTAAGAATATACATTGGGACCTGGTATTTATTTCAGATGATACCAAGTATTTGGATAGAAGGTTGTTGAATAAACGAGGTACAACTGTATTCATATTACAGTAATTGTTAAACAAGTTCTAACAACTATTATCACTCTCAACAACTGTTCCCTAGGGTTCCTGACAAGTACTCGCGCCAAATTCATTTTTGGAAAAAAGTTCACAAAAGGCTTGAAAAGTTTGCTTGCTAGATTGCTTGCGTACACGTTCTACCGGTTCTGCCCTGCGTCCAGTTACGACTAACAATTGCGAACATTACGAAACTGTTTTGTATCTCTGACCCACTGTATCACATTCACTGCACCAAATTGCAACATTAGCCGCAAACACCTTTACTGAACGCAGGGCAGGCTATGCCCCTGCTGTGTGCAACTGTGATCCAAGTTCTAGCTTGCCATTGTCACGACATAGATCTATTTTAAGATATAATGGACTGGATGAATCTTAGATATCAGTTAATTGAAGTTTTCCAATGCATGTACCTTAATGCTGGGAAATCATTGTATTAAGTAAAGCAGACTTAAAATCAATGAAGTGTAAGTTTCTAATTTACCTTAATGCAACTTAGCTTCAAAGAAATAAATGAAATGATAACTGTCAGCTAATTGACTTCTGTATGACAACATTACACTAATAAGTTCTGACATCCACTAGGAAATGCACTCTTTCACATCTCAGACAGGAAAATGCAGATTTTATGAGAGTCTTTGATCGTCTAGCGTGCCAATTTTAAATATAATAGAGCTGAGAAATTTCAAATAGAATCAGATAGGCTGAATGAATTAAAGATAATGTTCTCACTATAAACAATGATTTTTTTTTTCGTTGGGTTTTACGCCGTTTTTTCATCAATTTTTCTGTCATAACTATGCAGTGGACAGTTGAATTAACCAATTTTCCTGGAGTTTAAATATCAACCCGTACTAAGTGAACTTGCCAAAAATCTATAATTCACACAGCAAATTAGTCATTTAGTCGGCTCTCAAGCATGTAAATCATATTGAGGATGTTACATGTTTAAGATTGATTTGGCACATAAACTGAGTTAAAACATGTACATGTATATACAATTATCTATCCCTTACCAAGACATATCCTCTATCCATATTTTACTTACGTAGTCAAAATGTATTGGTGCTTTCGGTGATGAAAATTAAAGTAGCTATTACAGTATTGTCATAGAGCTGATAGTTACATTTACATCCTTGATTAAATTATACAATACCTAGATTAGTTTTAAACTTATTTATTGTACCTCGATTGCGAAACAAGTTCAAACAACTTCTACTAATAACTCTCGTTGACTGCTTCCTGGCTACCAACCAGTACTTGCGCAAAAAATAGGAATTGTGAAGTTCATGATCAAACTCTGCTCACCACGGGGCTTTAACTCACGACCTTCGGATCAGAAGTCAGATGCTCTACCCCTGACCACTGCACCACTCTAAGATTAGAACAAAGAAAGATAATACTACTTACAGATAAGTGCACAAGCATACAGGCGTATTGGAAATGCATGAGTTGATCCATCAATGTCATACATAACATGAAAATAATGACTTGGAAATATCAGGGCCTGAAATAAAGGTAAACTCCTAATCATCATCCAATTTACTTCAAACAGGCAATACAGTGACAGACCATTGCTATATTCCCATCTGTCAGTCTGTACAGTGACAGACCATGGGTGTACTCCCATCTGTCAGTCTGTACAGTGACAGGCCATGGCTATATTCCCATCTGTCAGTCTGTACAGTGACAGGCCATGGCTATATTCCCATCTGTCAGTCTGTACAGTGACAGGTCATGGCTATATTCCCATCTGTCAGTCTGTACAGTGACAAGTCATGGCTATATTCCCATCTGTCAGTCTGTACAGTGACAGGCCATTGCTATATTCCCATCTGTCAGTCTGTACAGTGACAGACCATGGGTGTACTCCCATCTGTCAGTCTGTACAGTGACATGCCATTGCTATATTCCCATCTGTCAGTCTGTACAGTGACAGACCATGGGTGTACTCCCATCTGTCAGTCTGTACAGTGACATGCCATTGCTATATTCCCATCTGTCAGTCTGTACAGTGACAGACCATGGGTGTACTCCCATCTGTCAGTCTGTACAGTGACAGACCATTGCTATATTCCCATCTGTCAGTCTGTACAGTGACAGACCATGGGTGTACGCCCATCTGTCAGTCTGTACAGTGACAGACCATGGGTGTACGCCCATCTGTCAGTCTGTACAGTGACATGCCATTGCTATATTCCCATCTGTCAGTCTGTACAGTGACAGACCATGGGTGTACTCCCATCTGTCAGTCTGTACAGTGACATGCCATTGCTATATTCCCATCTGTCAGTCTGTACAGTGACAGACCATGGGTGTACTCCCATCTGTCAGTCTGTACAGTGACATGCCATTGCTATATTCCCATCTGTCAGTCTGTACAGTGACAGGCCATGGCTATATTCCCATCTGTCAGTCTGTACAGTGACATGCCATTGCTTTATTCCCATCTGTCAGTCTGTACAGTGACAGGCCATGGCTATACTCCCATCTGTCAGTCTGTACAGTGACAGACCATGGGTGTACGCCCATCTGTCAGTCTGTACAGTGACAGACCATGGGTGTACTCCCATCTGTCAGTCTGTGCAGTGACAGACCATGGGTGTACTCCCATCTGTCAGTCAGTGCAGTGACAGACCATGGGTGTACTCCCATCTGTCAGTCTGTGCAGTGACAGACCATGGCCATACTCCCATCTGTCAGTCTGTACAGTGACAGGCCATGGCTGTACTCCCATCTGTCAGTCTGTACGAGAACAGACCATGGGTGTACTCCTATCAGTCATTCCGTACAGTGACAGACCATTGCCAGATTCATATCTGTCAGTCTGTGCAGTTACAGACCATGGCTGTACTCTGTCAGTATCTGTCAGGCGGTACAGAGACAGATCATGACCATTATTCCTATCTGCCAGTTGTATGAGGACAGACCATGGCCATTTAACCATTTTGACAAAGGTCATATTAGGAATACAATATGCTGCAATAGTCTTAACATATGAAATAAAATTAGAATGTTTTAGGATAAAATCTTATCACATCAACTGATAGAACTGCTTCATTATCTAACTAATCTGCATAAAAAGCCAGACAGATTTAAAGAAAATCAATTCTATAATAGTATTCCGGTGAATACAATTAATCTGCAGAAAATATCTCTTTCCATGATGTGTACCACTGGCTGTATCTGAGACAATATTCTTACACAATCAAATATTAACTCATGGGAGCTCAAAAAAGTAACATTAGTCGCTCAAAAGGACATAAGTCTAGTTTCAAGTAACATTAGCATGCCCCTTGTACAAGTGGTATGACTTTAACAATAAGCTCTCACAGTGCTTTGATTTATAACCAAGAATAGTAAAGGATATATGATCTAATGACAGTGAAGACAGCTCCATATGTGCAGTTGTTAAGGCACAAGTCACAGAATAGCGAATTAAAGGTTCAAATTCACTCATACATGTATTTAGCATTGATCACTTACAATATAATAACCAACTACCGTGGCCAAGTGGTTTAGGCCTTGGGATCGGGAGGTCAAAGGTTTGAATCCCAGTAGGGGTCTGATCTGATATGGCCGGTTGGTGAGCCACCAGCTAGTTAAAAATGGTAACCATGTGCCTACCTGCCTGGTGCCTGGCATTAAAAGATAGGAATCGGGAAGTCAATGTGCTTAGAAAGTAGGTGCCTCATAAGTCAGAAATGGCTGGCCCTTTAAGTAGGGGTGACTATAATAAATAAACACTAAGCAGACAGAGCAGATATAGAAACAGATAGATTTGTCCCACTTTCTCTCGGCATCATGTACTTACCCATAGGGACAAAACCGAGAGGACAACTGCCAGTATAATCTGCCAGACACGAAGACCCGCTGGTAGCCGTATAAATAACTGATCACTGTGTCCCAATATCTGGCTGAGCTGTAAATAGAAGAATAATTGTAGTAGTAAACAAGAGGCAAATGATGGCCCTATATTGCTAACCTGTCAATACGATGGGCTGAATCAGACTAATGTGCCAATAAATTGATCTAGGTTCACACATCCACTGAGCAGATTAAGGAGGAGATGTTGTTTATAGTTTCCACTATATACATTTAGGGAACAAGACCAGGCCCCCCCCCCCCCGGCAGCCATGTTTTGCATGGAACTTAATTAATATACATAAACAACTATATAAGAGGACCACTGGACATGCTACATATCAAATAATCAAAGCTCTAGGCCTTATGCGGTTTCCGACAAGAAGATTTCAAAGTTTACACTGTACAATTTATTTTTAGCAACTGTGACCGACTTATGCAGCAGACAGAATGATTTATGCAACTTTGAAAGAGGCATACCCAAGAAGTTTGGACAAAATCCATGCAGCGGTTTAGGAGCAGACGTCAGTTAAAGTAAATGTTGACGCATGATGCACAACTTTGTGCTTAGGTGAGCTAAAATGTTGTATAAAAGAACTAATTGTGCCATTTATTATTCATGCAAATTAAACAAGCAATTCTTCTGATAATTAGATACTACAATGTAATTGCTCACACATTCAAACACCATGGAAAATGACTTAAGAACTTCACCTAAACCAAGTAACAACAAGAGGTACATAGACAAGAGATTACAGCAACTGCATGATTTCTAATCTCTAGTGCCTCTTACTGGCCGGTCCTGAGTCTGTCCAAGGACAAACAATTGTTTGTGAAGACTGCATGACTACCCTGATTGTTTTGTAATGTTATACCAATGCAGATTTGGTCACATTGTCACTTGCAATCTTTTACAGTAGGGAATGACTTCAGGCACATATGGAGAACCTCCAAGCTTACAACCACACATATATTAAAACTGTATCATTGGTCTATAATATACCGGTGTAACGGTCAGTTTTTTCCCCAGTCAGATTTTTCCCCGGGGAAAAAATTGACTAGTCAGTTTCTTCCCCGGGGAAAAAATTGACTAGTCAGGTTTTTCCCCGGGGAAGAAACTGACTAGTCAATTTTTTCCCCGGGGAAAAATCTGACTAGTCAGTTTTTTCCCCCCCTAGTCAGTTTTTTCCCCCCTAATAATTCAAGTTTTGTGATGGGGGAAAAAATTGACTAGTCAATTTTTTCCCCCCTTGTCAATTTTTTCTGCCCTTATATTTAATGTTTTGTGGTTAGGAAAAAAAATCTAGTCAGTTCTTTCCCCCTGACTTGTAGTTCATGTATTGGAGGGGGGAAGAAATCAACTAGTCAGTTCTTTCCCCCCGACATGTAGTTCATGTATATGAGGGGGGAAGAAATCAACTAGTCAGTTCTTTTCCCCCTGACTTGTAGTTCATGTATATGAGGGGGGAAGAAATCAAGTAGTCAGTTCTTTCCCCCCCCCCAACTTGTAGTTCATGTATATGAGGGGGGAAGAAATCAACTAGTCAGTTCTTTCCCCCCCCCGACTTGTAGTTCATGTATATGAGGGGGGAAGAAATCAACTAGCCAGTTCTTTCCCCCCTGACTTGTTGTTCATGTATATGAAGGGGAAAGAAATCAACTAGTCAGTTCTTTCCCCCCTGACTTGTAATTCATGTTTATGATGGGGGAAGAAATCAACTAGTCAGTTCTTTCCCCCCTGACTTGTAGTTCATGTATATGAGGGGGGAAGAAATCAACTAGTCAGTTCTTTCCCCCCCCCAACTTGTAGTTCATGTATATGAGGGGGGAAGAAATCAACTAGTCAATTCTTTTCCCCCTGACTTGTAGTTCTTGTATTTTAGGGGGGAAGAAATCAACTAGTCAGTTCTTTCCCCCCTGACTTGTAGTTCATGTATATGAGGGGGGAAGAAATCAACTAGTCAGTTCTTTCCCCCCTGACTTGTAATTCATGTTTATGATGGGGGAAGAAATCAACTAGTCAGTTCTTTCCCCCTGGCTTGGAGTTCATGCATATGAGGGGGGAAGAAATCAACTAGTCAGTTCTTTCCCCCCTGACTTGTAGTTCATGTATATGAAGGGGGAAGAAATCAACTAGTCAGTTCTTTCCCCCCCTGACTTGTAAATCATGTATTGGAGGGGGAAGAAATCAACTAGTCAGTTCTATCCCCCCGACTTGTAGTTCATGTCAGGGGGGAAGAACTGACTAGTCAATTTCTTCCCCCCTAAGATAAATCATTTACAAGTTGGGGGAAAAAACTGACCAATTTTTCCTCCCCCCCCCCCCTTCCGATAAATCATTTACAAGTTGCGGGGGGGATAACTGACTAGATTTTTTTTCATAACCACAAAGCATTAAATATAAGGGCAGAAAAAATTGACAAGGGGGGAAAAATTGACTAGTCATTTTTTCCCCCATCACAAACCATGAATTATTGTGTCTAGAATTTTTTTCCTAACCACAAAACATTAAATATAAGGGCAGAAAAAATTGTCTAGGGGGAAAAAAATTGACTAGTCAATTTTTCCCCCATCACAAACCATGAATTAGTGTGTCTAGAATATTTTTCCTAACCACAAAACATTAGATATAAGGGCAGAAAAAATTGTCATCACAAAACATGAATTATTAGGGGGGAAAAAACTGACTAGGGGGGGAAAAAACTGACTAGTCAATTTTTTCCCCGGGGGAAAAATCTGACTAGTCAGTTTCTTCCCCGGGGAAAAAACTGACTGGGGGAAAAACTGGGCTGTTACACCGGGTATGTATAGTCTTTTTGCTTTGCTATTGTTTGCCAACTTTTTGTCTGTCAGTGGTGGGGGAGGGGGAGTTTGGGTGATGGTGAGCAATTGGTATATCTCCGAGAACTGTCCCCAAGGACTGTGTAGGAAAGTTACAGGAAAGTTATGATTGAGGCTTCATCAGTATTCTTTTTTCATAATCATTAAACCATGACAACTGAAGTGTATTTGTATACTCCAAACTCTCCAGTCCAGTATAATTCTTAATCTCTTGATCAATCATTAATCAAACCTGATATTCTATCAGATTATTAATACCACATGCAGACAAAATGGATGCAGTGGATGGAGTTTTTGTATTAAATTAATGTCTCAAACCAAAAGCCCTGAAGACAGTCAATAATTACGGCTCCGAAATGTTGCACCATCGATCATAACAAAATATGACGACATTGAAGTGATTCAACAGTTATATATTGTTGCAATTACTCCTTTTATAGAAATAGGCAATAAATTGCAATTTAAGTCATCTTCTTGTTTATAAATAGAGAGAGAGAGAGAGAGGGAGAGAGCTGAAGAAGACATGTTTATCAGCTACAAGCATGACACTATAGTTAATCATGCGCGGATCCAGAGGGGGGGGACAGGGGAGTCCGGACCCCCCTGAGATTTTGGCAAAAAATAGATTTTCTCTTTAAAATCCTGTATCAAGAGGAGGTCCAAAATTCAAAGGCCTCATATACTGTAAGACTTAGACCCCCCTGACGAAAATTGCTGGATCCGCGTTTGGTTACTGGAATAATATACACATTATAAACAAAGCATGCTTTAACAGGTGTTGTTGTGTTACAACTGGGATGAGATTCCTGCAAAGATTATTTTCAAAATATCTGTTTCTCTGTATGAAGTTTTGAAAGTAAGCAGAACGAAAAATCACCTTGGCAACAGTATTTGAGGACTTGAGATTATGCACTTAACAAACAGTCCAAGGTTTGTGGGAATACGTAGCCATGTTTCCTAAATCACCATTGAAAATATTCGAACATGTATTACTATCACTTTGATATTTATGACTTCTGCAGACAGACTTTGCTCACTCAATTAATAGTGAGGAATGAGTAGTCCTTTATTGCCATCCACTGAAGCCATGGCAATGCATGGTGATTGAATCCCAAACACGCCTAGTAATATCAAACATTTGTCAATGGTATATTTTGGAAAAAGGTCAAAATCATGAACACATGGACAAACCACGTGCGCTTTTATGACTTATGAAATTCAATTTTGGTGATTATACTTAACACATTTAAAATGCAACTGTTTTAATAAGGTCTCATTTTGAACATTGTATTAAAAGCTACCAACTGTTAGCAATGTTCAAATATTGTTCAAAAAGTATTGAAACTTCATATTTCATGCTTGAATAAGTTTAGGAAATTATGTAAGTGAATTAATTAATACATGTTTTGAAGCAGACAATTTTCAGTTGCATTTTTAATGGCTTTAAGTACATACAGAAAAAGTTGCAAAACACTTTTATCAGAGAGATTATGTATGTCTCTGGTTTCATAATGCCATTGACATGTGTTCAAAAGAATGCTACGGTGTTACAAACATACTATGCAAACAATTTTTTATTGCCAAGGTGCATATTTGTGTGACTCCTGTATATTCCAAGAAAATTTATCAGTTTTTGAATTGAATTGCTTAGCTAGCTCTATTTACAGTTGATAGTTGCAAGTGTTGTTTAAAACATGTGTACAGTAAAACCTCAATAATAAGACCACCCTTGGCCATGGAACCCTTGAAAACTGGTCTTCTTATTGAGGTGGTCTTAAATATTGAGGCTGTCAACAGCAAAACATGGCAAATGGACTTGTAAATTATTTTCTTAATTTTGAAGTGGTCTTTAATGATTGAGTTGGTCATAAGGTGAGCCTGTTTTACTGTATATCATTACCAGGTTTTACACAAAGGGACATTATTATTATAACACAGAAGTAAGCAATATATATAGTGCAGTAAATTTACCGAAATCCATTTTCCATTACAGAAATCCACTTCTAATATAACATCTGCACTATATACGAGTATATTGCTAATGTGTTATAAAGTACCCCTTATCGAAAGGATTACCAATTGGCATAAATATTACAAACGTTGTTAGGTTGAAGAGAAGTTGATTTAGTGGATAATGTATAATTTGTATGGTTTACACAACAATGCATTTATTTTATTATGATAATAGCAAAGCCGTGTTAGTATGGCTGCTCCAAAAATAGCTAAAGGAGTTGTCTCCAATAAAACATACGATAGTATTAATACATAGGGTCTAGTCTGTATACAGACTAATGGTATGCTATATTATACTTTCAGAGGACAGTACACATATAGAGCATTTAGACATTCAACAGCACTGAGAAATTCTGAATGAGTTTCATAAATAGAAGAGAGACTTGATTTCACAGATAGAATCTACATATCACAACACGTTCAATTATCTTGGTGACATCTAAATTACCTAAATGAATAGATTTGCATTTCAAATTCAATAGGATTGAACACTTTGAGCATCTTTATTTAGCCATGATTGGTTCTAATGTATTGTCAAACGTAGTATCCAAGAAAGACATTAACCTGGATGCATTTTTTACAAGGAAAGTCAGATATGAGCAGCTTGGCTATGAACATATATAGCAGCGATGTTCACAGTGAGTGGGTAGTTGTAGAATGGGTCTTCCCCTCCCAACTCAAGCCTTCCCACAAAAAAAAGAAAAAACGTAGAGCAATTTAGCATTTTCATGTTATATTCCAGCGGTTTTATAGTATTTGTCCAGTAATGCTGTCATTTATTAGGGAATTGTCAAATTATTTGGGACAAATGTTCACCATGGTGAGAATGCAGGTGTGTTGCGCATAAGTCTCATGTCCGTAGCTCAAAGGTCAAGGTCACACTTGGAGGTCAAATATTTTTTTTTTTCTAAAACATCTTTTACAATGTCGTTCATTTGGAAATTTTCAAAATACATGGTAGAAATGTTCACCAGGATGACCTGGTGTGTCTGTGCAAGACTTGTGTCTGTAGCATAGAGGTCAAGGTCAGACTTACAGGTTGCACATCCAAAAAGGAACCTCAAACATCTTGTCTGGAATATTACTAGGCATACATATTCAACATGAAGAGCTGATGTGGCGCAAACAAGACTTTTGTAAGTAGCTCGAAGGTCATGGTTCCACTTAGAGGTCAAAGGTTATTAATGGGTATAATCTATAATAGATACGACTGTATAGCATTATAAAACCATATTCTCTTTATCTCTTGACAATTGGCGGGCTATACATGTTGCCCTTGGGCATCTTATATTAAGTTAGAAATCATAAGCCTTTCGGAAATGCTATTATAAATTGGCAAATACTGTTGAAAGTGTGGTAAACATTCTGAAAATAAGACCTTCTGCCAAAATCTAAGGTCCCTAAGAAAAATAAAATAGAACATGGTAATTTAGTAAAATTCCATTTCCGAGCAAATAAGTTTTGTAATAAATATTGATATCATGTCCCCAATTTGGAGCAGGAACATTATGTGTTGTATGGAAAGACAATACCATTTGCTTGCTATACTTGGAAGGTTTTCAAAATCAAAGATTGGTTCCAATTTCCATTAAAGCAACTTTGATGATATTGCCATAATATGGTAACATAGATCACAGAACACTTGAAACATGCCAAAATTCAATGTGATCTATCATAATCGTAACCAAAGGCAATTTAAAGCACGCTAGAATAAATAATATCATCATATATGGAGAACATTGGTAGAGAAACACTAGGGATCAAGAAGCAAGCACATCTCCTGAAAGATGCAGCTTTCCTCTACAGAGAAACTTCAATAATAAAACCACTGTTGGTTCTGAAGAAAGTTGGATTAAGTTGTGACGTGGTTTAAATATAGAAGACAAACTGAACCATGAAATACAGTCTTATTAATGATTCAGGTAGTTTTAATTTTGAAGTTGTCTTTAAATGACTGGGTTTACTGTATTTTCTTCTTGTTTACTGAAATTCAGAGAATAACATGCATGGACAGCAAACATGTTCAATTTTCTACAAAAGTGACTTGATTAATCAGTGTGAGTGGTTTGTTGTATGCTTTATTCTATCTAAAAGAGAGAATAAGTGCTACAAGGAAGCCACATACATAAGACAATGCCTCCCCATATAGTCCTCTGAGAAAACAACAGTCCATAAAACATCAGACATTTGATGAGGTGCAAGGGTAAACATGCAATGGAACAGGGGTGCAGGGAATGATCTGGTGGACCATACAAGACAATTAAGGAGAATTAATGAGGACAAACAGGGGGAATTCAATGGATGGAATACATCACAGGACAAGTCAAGACAGCTTGCAACAATGGGCAAAAGGGGGAAGAAAATAACATGAACACTATAATCAAGTGAAAGAATTGGAAAAGTCATCATTACATGGTCATTCAATGACCCTGTTAATTTCTGTATGAAATGCATAACACAAATATTTGTCAAAGACTTGGAATCCACAAGCTTTTGGTACCAGGCCATGAAGGCTGTCATTTCTAGATCGATCTGTAACAAAAACTACTGAAGAAATCAAATTCTTTAATTATATAAAAACAAGTGTAAACCAAACTTATATGTTTGCTTCAATTGGAATTAAACAGGAGGTTTTCCTGTTCTGCCCTATATGAGCTGTCAGTTCATTTCGATAAATTCTCATATTGAAAGTCTTTTAATGACACTATAATCTTTCTTGAGAGAAACATATCAGGAAATCTTCTGTTTTCTATGAAGACGTTAATGATGATTTAACTGAAAAATCTAGAATCAATGTCCCTACAATGCTATCAACAATGTTTGTGCTTCACCGAGTGTTATCGACCAATCCATACCATCATATCTTACGGATTCCACCTCAGTAGAAGATATTTATCAGAAAACAATCACTTGTTAATTATTTATTATATTAATCTTGCCAACCTATCCTGATGTTGATTTGTTTCATTGTTCCTATGCCTAACACAAATGACCACGATGATGGTGGAACACACAAGGTTGTTGGTTTTATATCAAAACCACTTGTGCTCCATGACAGTTTAGCTGAAGACAATACCAATCACAAGCATGCATGCTCAATGACAATATGACTGAAGATAATACCAATCAAAACCACTTGTGCTACATGACAATTTGACCGAAGACAATACCAATCAAAACCACTTGTGCTCCATGACAATTTGACTGAAGATAATATCAATCAAAACCACTTGTGCTCCATGACAATTTGACTGAAGACAATACAATCAAAACCACTTGTGCTCCATGACAATTTGACTGAAGACAATACAATCAAAACCACTTGTGCTCCATGACAATTTGACTGAAGACAATACAATCAAAACCACTTGTGCTCCATTACAATTTGACTGAAGACAATACAAATTAACACCATATGTGCTCCATGACAATTTGACAGAAGACAATACCAATCAAAACCACTTGTGCACCATGGCAATTTGACTGAAGACAATACCAATCAAAACCACTTGTGCTCCATTACAATTTGACTGAAGACAATACAAATTAACACCATATGTGCTCCATGACAATTTGACAGAAGACAATACCAATCAAAACCACTTGTGCACCATGGCAATTTGACTGAAGACAATACCAATCAAAACCACTGGTGCTCCATGACAATTTGACTGAAGACAATACCAATCTAAACCAATGGTGCTCCATGACAATTTGACTGAAGACAAACCCAAACAAAACCACTGGTACTCTATGTCAATTTGACTGAAGACAATACAATCAAAACCACTTGTGCTCCATGACAATTTGACTGAAGACAATACAATCAAAACCACTTGTGCTCCATTACAATTTGACTGAAGACAATACCAATCAAAACCACTGGTGCTCCCTGACAATTAGACTGAAGACAATACCAATCAAAACCACTGGTGCTCCCTGACAATTTCACTGAAGACAATACCAATCAAAAGCACATGTGCTCCATGACAATTTGACTGAAGACGATACCAATCAAAAGCACTTGTGCTCCATGACAATTTGACTGAAGACAATACAAATCAAAACCACTTGTGCTCCATTACAATTTGGCTGAGGACAATACTAATTAAAACCACATGTGCTCCATGACAATTTGACTGAAGACAATACAATCAAAACCACTTGTGCTCCATGACAATTTAATTGAAGACAATACCAATCAAAACCACTGGTGCTCCCTGACAATTTCACTGAAGACAATACCAATCAAAAGCACATGTGCTCCATGACAATTTGACTGAAGACTATACCAATCAAAAGCACTTGTGCTCCATGACAATTTGACTGAAGACAATACAAATCAAAAGCATGCGTGCTCCATGACAATTTGACTGAAGACAATACAAATTAACACCACATGTGCTTCATGACAATTTGACTGAAGACAATACAAATCAAAACCACTTGTGCTCCATGACAATTTAATTGAAGACAATACCAATCAAAAGCATGTGTGCTCCATGACAATTTGACTTAAGACAATACCAATCAAAAGCACTTGTGCTCCATGACAATTTGACTGAAGACAATACAAATCAAAACCACTTGTGCTCCATGACAATTTAATTGAAGACAATACCAATCAAAAGCATGCGTGCTCCATGACAATTTGACTGAAGACAATACAAATTAACACCACATGTGCTTCATGACAATTTGACTAATGACAATACCAATCAAAACCACTTGTGCTCCATGACAATTTGACTGAAGACGATACAAATCTAAACCATGTGGGCTTTATGACAATTTGAATGAAGACGATACCAATCAAAAGCACTTGTGCTCCATGACAATTTGACTGAAGACGATACCAATCAAAAGCACTTGTGCTCCATGACAATTTGACTGAAGACAATACAAATCAAAACCACTTGTGCTCCATTACAATTTGGCTGAGGACAATACTAATTAAAACCACATGTGCTCCATGACAGTTTGACTGAATACAATACAAATCAAAACCACTTGTGCTCCATGACAATTTAATTGAAGACAATACCAATCAAAAGCATGTGTGCTCCATGACAATTTGACTGAAGACAATACCAATCAAAAGCATGTGTGCTCCATGACAATTTGACTGTAGATAATACCAATCAAAACCACTGGTGCTTCATGACAATTTGACTGAAGACAATACCAATCAAAAGCATGTGTGCTCCATGACAATTTGACTGAATACAAAACAAATCAAAAGCACTTGTGCTCCATGACAATTTGACTGAAGACAATACCGATCAAAACCAATTGTGCTACATGACAATTTGACTGAAGACAATACCGATCAAAACCAATTGTGCTACATGACAATTTGACTGAAGACAATACCAATCAAAACCACTTGTGCACCATTACAATTTGACTGAAGACAATACCAATCAAAACCACTTGTGCTACATGACAATTTGACTGAAGACAATACCAATCAAAACCACTTGTGCACCATGACAATTTGACTGAAGACAATACAAATCTAAACCACTTGTGCTACATGACAATTTGACTGAAGACAATACAAATCTAAACCACTTGTGCTACATGACAATTTGACTGAAGACAATACAAATCTAAACCACATGTGCTCCACTTTGGATTCATGAGGGGATTTTAATTGTCAGTTGCTTGCAGAAGAAAGATTTGGTAGTGGTTGCATGGCAACCTAGGAACACTGGCATAGCTGAAATACTGTCTAACATTGCAACAAACTCCTAGGCAACACCTAAAAAACAACACTTTACTACTGAAATATTATTGTTAGATGGAATAACAACTGCAATTAGCTTTGGCATACAATTAGTCGTTTGCTATGTTAATGTTTATAATTACCTTAGATCTATGTACATCACCATCATCAGTCTCTCCAACGCCCAGTAATTTTCTGGTCTTCAAACGACTATGTAAGTCCCCACTGCTGTGCTTCCTGTAAAGTTAAACAACAAAATAAATTTACATGAATAATTATGGTGCCCTGATTTATTGAATTGTAATTAAACTGGTATACTTGTGCTGTACAATTTTATATAACATTTCTCACTGCATGCGGATATGGAACAGCAAGCATCACCGGTGAAATTTTCAAAAACAGGTCTAGAAATATTCTAGTGCTGTTCAAGAACTTAAGTTCAAGAACAGTACCTAAAGCATTCTTGAATTGTTCAAGACCTTTTTAAGAAATATGTTAAATGAGACAAATTTTAAAAACACTTAATTCCAGAAAGATTCTTGATGAAAGTTCTTCAAGAACTTGTATTCTAGAACTGTTCAAGAATGCTTCTTGAACATTTTCTACAAGAACTGTTCAGGTACTGCTCATGAGCTACCATTCTTAAACTATTCCAGGGAAGTTCATTTGTGTCACACTAAACATACATCAAGGAAAAATAAAAGCTACTAAGGCTTATGATAAGTCTACACACGTCAAGGAAAAATAAAAGCTACTTAAGCTTATGATAAGTCTATGTCTATTTACTGATGTTAATGAATGGAGAAGCACAGAGATCATTGTATAAATAGACAACCACAGCACACCATCACTAGGACATCAACTTGTAAATCAGTATTATAGTTAATACTATGCAGAGTTTTCTTTTCCCAATTTAAAATGTACATGCTTCAGAGACACTACAGTGAGTACTCATACTAATCAGCTTACAGAATGTTAATGATACTTAGTAAGTGCTACCACATTGTACATCTGTTCAATATATAAAAGCAATCTTATAATATTGACTGCCAAAATTATTGCTTACTTATATACTCATGTAGTGTGTTATAAAATCCATAATCTGTTTGTAATAACAGGAAACATGAAAACAACCTTGTCTATATCAGCTTGTTAAGGCTAAGGGAATAAAATACACTGTTTCAGTTCCGAGGGGGGGGGGCCGATAGATAATCAATGCCTTTAATTGAAAAGCCAGTTCACAGATATCAAGTAATTTATAATAAATCAACTGCCCGCAGATAAGAGTTGTACAAAACATATAAAGTTGTCAGATTGGATTAAAAACATCAGAGATCGTTTTGTGTGTTGCTTGACATCTTAGCTCTACATTTAACAATAGCTTCGTTTGGGTTCCTGAAATAGCCAAGCTATTGAAGTCATATGGCTGCTTCTTACAGAATAATTGATCCTTTAAAGCAAGGAGCAAGTTTTGAAACATACGAACGTGTACATGATATATTGTCTTTTGAATAAATTGTTAACATATGAAAGTTGAACACAAGATGGAAAGTCTAATATTCATTAGTATACAGTAATCAAGATTTAAAATGGTGGCTAAACGATAAAAAAGGTAAGCTCGGGGAAAGGACTATAGTATCAAGCTTACAAAAAACAATACATACAATTTTTACACAGCAATGATTTTTTGTACGTTGAATTTTACAGGGAATATTAAAAGACTTTGATCAATTGCTCTTGAATTAAGATTATTCCAGGAATTGCCAGCAACCTTCCGGGTTTTTTAAAAAAATTTCTGAAGGATTGGTCTTGGCTTACTAAAAGACATTCACATTAAATATTCGCACATTAAAATTGTCATAGAAAGAAAACAATTAGCACGAACACCTAAAGAGAGAAAGAGCATCAATGTTATTTAAAAACCAGGTTTTTTTTAGCTGTTTTTATAGCCGTTATAAGGCTATATTCCCAATGCCAAAAAGTATATAGTTTTCCAAATCTGAATGTACAAATTCCTAGCAAATGTGAAAAAAGGTTTGGTAACCTATATTAAGCCAAAAATTGACTAAGTTAGAGGCTTTTCTCTCACAAGCTGTTTATATATATAACCATAATAATAGCAATTAATCACTACATCCATTACTTATATTCCTAGACTTTGCTAAGAATTTCTATACTTTTTTCCCAATTTCAAAGTTTAATGCGCAAAATTCCCAATTTCAAGGGTAAGGGTCATCTTCCCAAAATAGCAACTGAAAGCAACTATAATATATACATAGAGATATTGAAGACATACAAAATAAAACATAAAAATACCTTCGTGGGATGCAAAATTCGTCAGAAGACATTTTAAACAATTATAATCATCCACAGTTTCCCACGTATCCTTATGGTTCCTTAGAATATCCAAACAATTGGTTCAAAATTCATGAAGGGTCTAGACATGGATGTACACTCACTCTTTAACACTAACAATTTACAAACCAGAAAATATCACTCTCGATATCAAACAACCAATTGATGCTATCTGAATGAACACTTATATTAGTCAGGATTAATTAAGCGCAACATTTATAGCTAATATAGATCCAATTATGTCATCTAGAACAGTATACTGGGCAGTAAAACTATTACATATCATCATTATAGGTACATGTATATAACTGAATAATTCCCCCTTTGTTTGTGTTATATCCATGTAGAATTCTCCTCCCAGGATTTCAAATATTACACACACATGAACTGTACCATGCATGTATCAAATCCAGATAAAAAACTTCTTAAAACAAAATTTCATCAAAGTAATTTAAATATACTGTAAAGCGTTAAATATTTGCTGGAGAGATGTTTTAGTGTATAACTATTAGTAGTTCGATTTCAAAACATCTGACCAATCAACATTCAGTTTTTCAACCCAGAAGTCATTTCAATTAATTAATAAATTTGTAAAATATGAAATGCTTATCACAAATTATATCCAACATCATTCATTTCAAATTCTAAAGACTTTCAAGTACTCGAAAGCCCCGATTTTTTTCTCTCTTCACAAACTTTTCTAAAAACGTCAGTATAAGATTTCTATCAGACCACATTCAAGACATCTTGGAGTTTCTCAGTGAACGTGTAAAAGCCAGAGAACAGTGACACACTTAGCATAAATTGTACATTTTCTCCCTGGGTTACACAACATTATGTAATTATTCGCATACTTTTGACTTTGATTTTAACGTTAGAAGTATACATGTATAAATAATGATAGCCTGGCTAAAACACATTTATACTCGGGCTGTGTAATCATTATTTTTTAGTATTGTGTTTATTGCAAGTGATTCCAGGAAAGATTTAAAACTCAGTATTAGCACCAGTTTTACGTATTTCCTCACGTTTATCACTCTTTGAATTCATTGAAGGCCATCCTTATAAAAATGTTTGTTTGGCATAATACCTTTACCCAGATATATTTTTTATGGTTATAATATTATTTGCATTAACTATTATATATATGCCGGAAACCAAATTTCTATTTTTAGTTATGGTGACCTTGACCTTAAACAGAACAAACCCAAAAGCAATCCCAAGCCAACTCTCCATATGTTCTTACTATACACCAAGTTTGGTTTCAATATGATCAACGAAACTCAAGTTATTCGCCAGAAACCCCAAGTTTGACGCCCGCCCGGCCAACGACACCACCATTCTTATAACCCTGTTTTCTTTGAAAACCTGGTTAAAAACTGAGTAGGGGCCATTTTCATTGGTATAGGTAGGGTTATGCCAAACAAACAATTTTTAATTTTGGCCCAAATGAACAGATTCGATTGAACTTCTCAGTAACATATTGGAAGTCTGAATGAATGATGCCTTTGTGTTATACAATAACAGTTTATTTACATATCTCAGTTCATGTAAAACATGACAGCGCTTGCAACATGAGTACATAATATACAAAATAATAATACAATGATAAAGAGGAAATTTGAAAATCAATGCATCATACACAAGAAATACAGTTGTACTTTACATATGTGATAAACAAATATTGCGGAAGAAGGTATTTTTATTCTAATTTTATGTTTAAAAGCTATATTGGTCGGAGCAGAATAATGTTAACAGCGGCCTTAAGATTTCACAGTTTTGACATGTACAGCATTTCATACAAATTTGATGGCATCAAGTCAGAGATGTATTATAAGGTCAATGAGAGAAATTGACTGAATAATGAATTCCATAGATTTGTAATGTAGAGGACAGAGAGAGGACATCTAATCAATATACAAGACTTGGGAGATGGAAAGGTTTTGTCGGACAGCTACTTTAAGACTTTGGGATAATAACAAGAAGCAAAAAAAACTGGCAGTTGAGAAAATGACAATACCAGCTGATGTTCACTCGGCATAATTTGAAGCTAAGGACTACAACTTGAGACTGCATGGTCCCTTTTTTTCGGCTTTTTTTTGCTTTTTGCATATCTGACCCCTGCGAAACATTCTAGAATAACTCTAGAATTATTCAAGAATTATTCTAGAATGTATTTCTAGAATATTCTAGAAACGTTAAATGGCCGCTTCTTGAAGAATTGTTCAAGAATTATCCAGGAATTGTGGAATTATTCTAGAATCAAAATTCTGGAATATTTCTAGAATCAAAGTTCTTGAATAAACCCTGTGAAACATTCTAGAATAACTCTAGAATTATCCAGGAATTGTGGAATTATTCTAGAATCAAAATTCTGGAATAATTCTAGAATCAAAGTTCTTGAATAGTTCATTGAATAATTCTTGAATAACAATTCAAGAAGCGGCCTGCAGGTGATGATTTAACATTTCTTGAATATTCTAAAAGTAAATTCTAGAATTACTGATTCGGATTCTAGAGTTCTGAAGATAATAATTCAGACATTATTCATAGAAACTGGTCAGACAATATTCAGCTATGTTTAAGACAAACATGTTTCTGAGTAATCACTAATGTGTGAATTATTCATTATTCATAGAAACTGGTCAGACAATATTCAGCTATGTTTAAGACATACATGTTTCTGAGTAATCACTAATGTGTGAATTATTCTATGAATATGGTCTGAGTCAGTTGTCTGACATTACTCTGGACACTTAAAAACCACAATAGCAGACACAGTTTAATCACATCAAAGTTTAATCACACACACATCCAACTATGTGAGGGCAAATAACTTATGACAGAAACATCAGGCTGAGGCTCACAAGCTTCCCCTGTGAAAAAGATGCATGAAGTTTGTGAAATAATTCTGATAGTTTACCACTGATAGTCCACTGAAAATCCCATTGGTAATTAATGAATACAATGTACAACTAAAATATACAATATTCATCAAAACTAGTTCATTGACACACCACAATTGAACTGAAATTTCATGTAACATAAATGTTTCCTTGGTGATTAGACCATCACCTTTCTTGAACTGATTAAATACATACTTCTAGAATAAATTTATCAGAAGTTAATTGAACAGAAGTTCCTGAACTTTACAAGAACACCAGGTATGAAAGATCGACAAACAAACCCAAGAATAAAGTAAAAATTTGACATATTTATAAGTTAAAGCTTACTCAATTTATCAAACACATGTATCAGCAGTTACAAAATAAAACAAATAATACAACAATACATTGATTTCTAACTATTGTTTAAATGTGTTACCTAAAAAATAATTAATTTTACATAATATACTATTTACATATATAATGATCAGAGCTTTTACAACACCAGCCTCTTTTTATGGCCAATTTGGGGCCGATATTTGGCCCCATTCCTCAAAGAAACAAGCAATGTTTGTAAAACATTATGCCCCCTCATGGTGTTTTGTCATAGGTGTTTTGTACAATTGCATTTATTTATAAGCAGGTTCAAAGTATGCTGCACAAATATACATGCTGCAAATGTTTTGTGGAAATTTCTTACTTTAATAAACAGTATTTAATACTCGTCAAAAGCTTTGTAATTCAAAAGTAGTCATTTCCAGGTTAATTTAGAAAAGAGGACGCTTAAAAACATTACATGAATTTGTAAATGGATGGTTTGTATTTGAATATCAAAAGAAAATTCTCATGTACCTGGGGTTGTGGTATGATTGAACAAGAAAAACATTGCAAATAAATAACATGAATCACTTATTCCTTCTGGTATCAAACTATGCAATAGCTCAGACTTATGACTCAATATTTGATAACATATAAAAATCTAAAGCAGATTAACTTGATATATATATTGTGAAACATTTTTAAGATGACAAAAAAGGGTTTCGTGGATTCAGTTTGGGTAGTGCCATTTTGGAAACACTCTGAAACCAAAGGTTTATTGTTAACGCTCGGTTATGAAAGAGCTAATCTCGATGAACTGACCTTAAATTTATATAGAAAGTCATGTATAATAGAAGTCCACAATTTTGTCATACTGAACATTCAAATTAATGGAAGGTTTTAAGTACAATTGACCTTGACCCTGTGACCCCAAAATCATTACGGGCCCTCTGCTTCCAAAGATGAATGTGTGGACTAAGTTTGAGGATGATAGGTCAAGGGGTTTTTGAGTTATTGATCAGAAACAAAAAGGTTATTGACCGACATGTGCAAAGCAATATGCCCTCTCTTCTTCGATGGGTATAAATACCAAATTTGTCGATTCATGATGCAAACTTCCCTACCAAAAGGACCCACCATACTATCCAAAAAAACAGAAAAATTGGCTGAACACCTAATTAAATATTAATAAAACTTGATTTATATAATTATATTTATATCCATGAACAAAAATACTTGGTACTTAAAATGCAACAATAACAATATTGAACTAATTTTGTAAAAACACACCATCACTGAAAACAGAAATCTTTAGATAAATTAAAATGTTACATTATTAAACAATAGAATGACAAATTTACACAAAAATTATTTCTAAAATTTAGTACATTCTTCTTAATCTGTCAATTCCATCTGCAGTTCCCCTGAACAACTCAAATCCATTGAAGAGAATGTGTGTAAGTTAATCATTGTTAAGAAATTTTGGAAAACTATTGTTCACTTCAACATCACCACACTGAATTGTTTGTGCAGAGTCATCAATGGAAAAAGATTCTTCAAGGCTAACACAAAACCTCCAACACTTGAATCAACCAGCAAATTTCAAGAACATTTCAATATCGTCACCATGAGAGTAGTACCATTTTCTGAAATATAAAAGATAATTAGTACCATTTTCTGAAATATAAAAGATAATTTTTACTCTATCTTGAGAAGATTAAAAAAACAAATTTAACAAATCACATCTAACTAAACCGTGACAAAATCAAAAACTTAAATAATGCAAGTCAATTATAGTGTGCATAAAATTGCTAGACACATTAATGGGAAAATAATGATGTCATCACAGTTATTGTGTAAAACCAAAAGACGAGTCAAAATGCGCCCAAAACTTGTTATTATAAACAATTTTTCCTTCGTCATCTACTTTTACATGTTTTTTTATAATACCAAAAAAGAATCCATCCAAATGCCCCTATTAAACTCGTAACTCGGTGAAAAAAATGCACGTCTGCAATGTTTATCCTTCATGTTTGTGTTAATTTCACAACTTGATGACGTCACATAGAAGGCGGAGTTAGGTTCACAAAATGGCGGCTAGTAATTTTTCGTCGCGTCTGCTTTTTGACTGCTTTTGGTTAAATGATTTCTAAATATTGTTGCATCTCTTCACCGAATGATTGAAATTGAATGTGAGTAATCGGCCAGTACATTAATTATAATGTTTATCGACAATTCAAGTTCCGATTCGCTGACAAAGCTTATGCCGGCGCCTTCGGCGAAATAACGGGATGAAATTCACCGCTGCTACCAATGTTAAATACGACAGTGTTCAAACTGCATACAGTCACACTTACCTGCACCAATGGTAACTTTTATTTGTTCTGTGGAAGCAGTTATTTGTGTATGATCGTCAACTTTAGAACAGCTTATCGTCTGACGATGCTCCCGCTTCTTTACAATGTCAACATCCGGTAGGTTTATAATAAAAACGAGTAATACCGGTCGCGACCGAAAAGCGGACGGCATGCACTTCTTTGACGTTCCACAGACACGTTTTTACGGGGATTTATTGTCAAATGGAGATATTAATATAAAAATTAGTGCATATTAAGTACGTGTGGGGGGGGAAATAATTTCGACGTAAAAAGATAATGAAATATAGATAACTAGAATTATTTAAATACACTTTCTGAAAGGTACATATAACTTAAAAAAAATTATTTTAAAAGTCTGAATTTTTAAGACTTTCCATTGATGAGAGTTAATTGTTATTTTTTTAAACTCTGAATTGTTCAGATATTTTAATATCTGTCATGTCTAAAGTCTTCAATATTGTCCATCTGTTCATGCTTGGTCTGGAACACTTAGGTCTTTGGGAACATCATTCAAACTTCAAATATTGCCTGTTCTGAATTATCTCCCTTTATTGAATACCTAACCTAGTCTTAAAGAGCCTCATAAAATGATAAGAGGACATTCAGGAAAGTGCAGTGTCCTAAAACAGTAGCCATGCCTTGCTATTTTTATAAATATCTTCTGGGGGTGGGCAGTTACTTTTAGAATAATTATATTGAGTAAATAAATTTACCCAGTAAGGAATTATTTTTCAACAGGAATTCATATTTTAGCATCTGAATTATATTATACATGTATAGAGGAAAAATAATTATTCAAGAACTTGAACTGGTCTAGAAGTTTAACCATTGAAGAATTCTGATTCTTTAAGGCATTTTTTATGGACAATGTTGTAGAATTTTGTCAGTAGTAGAATAATTATTCAAGAACCTAAACGTGTCCACAGAATTCTGATTCTAGAATTTGAGCAAAGTTCCAGAATTTTCATTGTTAAGAATCGATATTCTAGAATTGTGTGGGTTCTAGAACTAATGTTCTAGAAGTTTTCAGAATTAGCGTCATTAAGAATTAGTATTCTAGAATTGCTGGGTTCTAGAACCCGTGTTCTTGAATGTGTAGGGTGATTCTTGAAGAATTCATGAAGTTCTAGAATAATTCTAGAACTGAAGAAAATTCTTGAACATTTTTCGCAGGGGCAGTGTTGTGTAGACCAATCAAATCTTACGTTAACCACCAAGGTAATTTCTCTTCAACCAAACAACGTTTGTAACCTTGACCCAGATTGGTTAACCTTTCGATAAAGGGTATATATGTTTGTATTTTTACCGAAATCCACTGAATTTCGGTAACATTTTACCAAATTCCATTTTGGATTTGTAGTAACCAGCAATCGTAACATCTGGGTATTTTTTATGTTGCACAACAAATCGTAACCTTCAAATTGCACTGACCATCTGTTTTCAAGATCTTTCTTGTTATTAAATATCTTTTAATAGATGATGATGGATGATCTGATGGGAACCTCACGTCAGAACTAGAATTAACAAGAAGTCTCAAGTCTCCTGTTGTCTTTGAAGAAACAAAATGACGAAGGAAAAAATCAGTTACAACAAATCATAATTGGAAATGCTAATTGCATTTTCCCAGTATAACTCATGTAAAAATCTTGTTGATGTATCTTACTTGTCAAAAGAAGTTTTTCTAAGAAAATTGATTTATTGGAGAGAGAATTAAGGACAAGGTTTTTATCTCTTAGATATGCTGCAAGTATAATTTGATCCTTTATAAGATCTGATTATACTAAATTGGAAAGGATTTTGACAGGTTCTGGAATCCACACACTTGTGAATGCAGCTAACCAAAACTGTAAAGATGATCCAAGTCAAGTGGCAATCAATTTGAAGTAGATGTCTCAAACTCAAATTTTGTGAACAACTTTTTTGGTGGATATAATTAATGCAATTAAGAATGCCAATCAACACAGCTGGTATGTAAATTAGATTAGGCAAACATAAAGCACCTCTATGAATGGTGAGACTGCTAAATGTTGCATAATTTTCCTTTCTCAAAATGTAAAATAGATCTAACTGAATAGAGCAAAATCTCAATAGTTTTTGTAAAACCATTATTGTCTGGGCTGGGTTCACATTGGGAGAAAACAAGGAAAGGATCAGGGTAATATTATACTGTTTGCTTGTCACATAATTTTCGAGGTACTAACAAATTAACATAAGGGAAGAAAATCTTACTTAGATTTTCTTTTGTGTTCAGTTTCTTCTTTCAAATATTTTACAGTTAATTAATGATGACAATATATATCATTTCTTTTCCGTATTTTTTCCTATTATGCCTAATTGTTTCAATGTATCACTCAGTTTTGTTGTCAAAATACCAATATACAGCTAAACAGGAAGTAACGAAAAAATAGCAGCATTTTTAACACTATCAATGTACCACTGCATTATTCATAATCAGGGAGTTGCCTTTTTCTATTCCAGACACAGTACAGTACAGTAAAACCTCAACAACAAGACCACATTTGTGGGACCCTTAAAAACTGGTCTTCATATTGAGGTGTCTGAATATTGAGGATGTATTAAGAGCAAAAATTAGAAATGGACTGGAAAATTGTGGTCTCAATTTTGAAGTGGTCTAATTATTGAAGTGGTCATTAGGTGAGGTATTACTGTAGTTTATGCACAGTCAATTTAAAGGAATTAGAGAATAATATATCTCTCCCTAACACATCACACAGAAAAACTAGAACTTCACATACACAATGAATTATGTGAACATAGCACCGAGATTGCCAGATTTCCAGTCATTCAATTGCCACATAAGATAACTAGCTACATCTGGATCTGTTTATTTTCATGGCAAAAAAAGTTCATCCCAATCACCACCCAGTTAAAAACGAAACATTGATTATTGCTATACTGTGGTGTTAAACTGTTTCAGGATATGAAATAACACAGACCATGTTAAAAAGCCTACTACATGGTGGTAAGAAATTTAGTTTCGTAAAAATCAAATAGGATACATAAGAGAGTGCATAAAAAAATCACTTATCTTTATGTAATAAATGTAGACTCTGCAAAACAGCGTTTCATTGTTTGCACAAGATTATCTTTATAACTACATCATTATTACTACAATAAATCAAGTGTTGCATTTTCTGTTCTCCAACCGGATTATATTATGATGGATGATATTCATTATCAATACACAATTTGAACAGCTGTGGAACCAAGAGCAAAAACAACTGCATTGATGTGACAGCATATCCCTGCAGGACCAAATATCTAGAACAGCAACAATCAATGAACTATTCATCTTTAGAAATTGTATGGAAGAAAACTTTGAATCTCACTGAATACAAGCACAATGTCTTAATTTCAATGCTAATCTCGAGCTACAGCGGTAAGAATAATATGCTGCCTCCTGTGGATAAGTGGTTCTGGGCATCCGCCTATTGGCAGCTCAGGTGGTTGAAGGTTGAACTCCCAGTATGGGTACATGCCAATATGGCCGGTTGGTGTGACACCTGAGCGAGTTAATGATACTATGCTGATGTTGCAAGAACATTATGTGTGAACAACTTCTAATATTGTTTGGAATTAATTTGGGATTTGGTATTAATGAAAGACTACAGTATTTAGTTTATTATAGCAATTATAACAACTTTGAGAATTTATCTAGTTTGTATTAAGTTACACATATTAACTTAGGGGTAAATTATTTCAGCATCTATACACAGGAATTTAGATTTGCAGTTTCCTCCTTCGCTCTCTTAATTCATCATATTTCTTGCCCTAGCTTTGTTCAGTAAAGGTGTTTGCTGCTAACATTTGAAATTTAGTTCCCTGTGTTCAGTGAAAGTGATACAGTGGGCTAGGGATACAAACCAAACTGTTTCGTAATGTGAGCAACTGTTAGCCATAACAACTGAATGCAGGGTTGGTTTCACCTTTTAATTGATACAATTAATTTCAGATAAAATTGCATGCTATCATTTATATGTCCTTTTGTCATGGAGCTATTATTCATATAATCTATGGAGAAATTACGCATTTATTGAACTGAAATAACTCCCATTAAATTGCCAAGAATTGTCATTGATCTAGAGAATATGCTACTGACGATCCAATCATTGGAAAATTATACCAATCAAGACATATTGATTGAATCACTTGAATGTTTTATTAATCACATTTATCTGCAAGAGCATAAACTTTTTTAAGACAACATTCATATCAGATAATTAAATGCCTGAAATTGTAAGGTTTCAGATGCAGCTATTATTCAAATGGATTTAGGTTATTATTCTTTATTTTACAGGAGTTTGGTAACAAATGAGACAATAGATCATTACAGCAATGTTGAAAGATCTGATCTCCAGAGAATCACAAAATAACATCATATCCCCTTCTTCCAATTTCTATCAACCATATATTTAGTGCAAATGCATTACACATGTTTGGCCCAATTTATTCGTTTTAAAGCATTTAAAAACAATTTCAAAACTGGAATTGCATTCTGCATATACCAGGATTCTATTTAAACAGTGTCAGTTAATTATACATGTACCGTTAATTGAAGAAATAAGACATTTCAAAACTTTTGAATATGACCCATACATAATAGTGTACGTAAGCACATTTAAATATGCTACATATTATTAGTTGTATTTTATATCAATACATTGTAAGTTACTTCTTAACTCTTTGCCCACAATAATTACAATGCATAAAACAGAGAGCAATATGTGTTGTATTAATAGCACCGATATGACACTGTAGAAAGCCTGCGACGATAGCTTGTTGCTTAAGCAGCATGACTACATGCAACAATTCTTCCCAAGATCTTCAGGAACGGAGGAGTGAAAAACACATCTTAACATAGTGGAAGCCAACAAACATTATTAATCATTTATCTTTTTCTGCAAAAATTAAGAATAAAATACAAACCTCTAACTCACACCTCAATTAACAATAACTCGTTTATCTCGAGCATTAATTACTTAATCAATTCTGTATTGGATAGGTGCACTGTGAGTCGGTACAATTATCTAATTATTTTAGTTTCATTAATTTATTTTTTTTCTGAGACAAATCTGGAATGCCATCATTATAACAAACAAATGAGGGCACCATGTTGCACAGTCATTAAAATTTAACAATATTAAAAAGCCAGATTTCTACAGCATTAACATAATACAAGGTTCTCCTTTGGTTGAAAAAATTAATTTAAATACAATAACTAAGTTATCTATAAAATTTAATGGTTTATTTCGTTAAATGGTTAAAGGTTTATATGACATATTTTAAGTAGCTTTATGATTATTAATCACACAGTTTTAGAACTTTTTAACATCAATAACACCAATTAAATCTTCGTTTACAGAATTGAACATCCTTTAAACAACTGTTGTAAACTTTTAACTCCAATATTTTAGCACAAAATAAAAATTCAAACATATTAAATGAGTGTTTGTTAAATTCACTTTTACTTATAAATGAATTCAGCACTGATATATCCTTGCAGAAGAAAAAATATGGTGAACAAATGGCGTAAGTCTGAAGGAAATCAGCAAGAGATACACCAATGGGTCAAATATGCTAACCTTCACACAGGAGTTCTTTGAACAAAAGATGCTTTAACATTTCCAGTTTGACAATATATGTGGTCCAACACAATGAGAATAATTTGACTATAGAGATAATTCAAGGACAATAACTCTGAAAAACACATTACAAACTCAAAGGGCAATAACTCTAACTGATACATTACATACTCAAAGGGCAATAACTCTAAGTAATACATTACATACTCAAAGTGCTATAACTTTCAGTAAAACATTACATACTGAAAGGGCAATAACTCTAAGTAAACATTACATACTGAAAGGGCAATAACTCTAAGTAAACATTGCATACTCAAAGTGCAATAAATCTCAGTAAACATTACATACTCAAAGGGCAATAAATCTCAGTAAACATTACATACTCAAAGTGCAATAAATCTCAGTAAACATTACATACTCAAAGGGCAATAAATCTCAGTAAACGTTACATACTCAAAGGGCAATAAATCTCAGTAAACATTACATATTCAAAGGGCAATAAATCTCAGTAAACATTACATACCCAAAGTGCAATAAATCTCAGTAAACATTACATACTCAAAGGGCAATAAATCTCAGTAAACATTACATACTCAAAGTGCAATAAATCTCCGTAAACATTACATACTCAAAGGGCAATAAATCTCAGTAAACATTACATACTCAAAGGGCAATAAATCTCAGTAAACATTACATACTCAAAGGTCAATAAATCTCAGTAAACATTACATACTCGAAGGGCAATAAATCTCAGTAAACATTACATACTCAAAGGGCAATAACTTTCAGTAAAACATTATATACTGAAAGGGTAATAACTCTAAGTAAACATTACATACTCAAATGGCAATAACTCCAAGTCAAACATTTCATACTCAAAGGGCAACAACTCCAAGTCAAACATTTCATACTCAAATGGCAATAACTCCAAGTCAAACATTTCATACTCAAATGGCAATAACTCCAAGTCAAACATTTCATACTCAAAGGGCAACAACTCCAAGTCAAAAATTTCATACTCAAATGGCAATAACTCCAAGTCAAACATTACATACTCAAATGGCAATAACTCCAAGTCAAACATTTCATACTCAAATGGCAATAACTCCAAGTCAAACATTACATACTCAAATGGCAATAACTCCAAGTCAAACATTTCATACTCAAAGGGCTACAACTCTTGAGTAATACACTACATGTACAGATAACAACCAGACTTATTAAGTAGGGAATAATCTGAGAGTGTGTTAATGGCTGTAGGGTATGAGATAGATCTATTTAATGCCAAACAAATGTCTAGAAGACTGGACATCAGAAACACAGTAAAATAAGACAAGTTAAAGCTTTGCACAATGAATAACTCCAACAACAGAAGAACAGTACCTCACAATGGTACCATCTCCTCCAGAAATATCAGGGGAGCTAAATTTCCAAATGTGCAAACAACCAGATGTCTACAATTTTCTAAACAAGATAAGAAGGAAGTGGCATGGTGGAATACATCTCTCCGTACCATGCGTTTACTATAAAAAACTTACACAAGGTAAACAAACCTGCTATAAGTTATTGTAATGTAATGGTTTTCCCGAACTAAGTTATAGCAATTTCAGTGCCAAAACTTCAGGATCCCAGCCAAAGTGACATTGTGGAATCAATCACTACATAGAACAAACAACAAAAAATTACATACTTTGTCCTAAGGGTAAGATTCCTTACTTCAGTGATTTGTTTTTCCGGATAATAATTATTTAATTGTGTTGTAGTTGACTTTAAGTAACATTTATAAACAAATAGTATACATCTAGATGATATAATTTCAGAATGGAAACCCCCTCCACTATTGTCAACCATAATATGTATTATCATTTTGAAAAGCATAAAATCTACCCAAAATTCAAATTCTTGGGAAGTATAAAATCTACACAAAAGAGTTCATGTCTAGAAATACCCATCAGCTAGAGACAAAACAATAGTTCCATACCCCATACCCAGAAATTGACTATGCTATTCATTCTGCATTAATTTAATATGTAAAATTTGTTGCTTTGAATAAAACAATTAAATATCAATTTTCATGCCATGGCAAGTAGGACACCATCAAAAACTTCAGATGGAACAGTGGAGCTTACTAGAGTCATCCCAACAGGAACTATTACCACAATAAAATGGACAATAAAACCACTAAAAGAGACCAAACAGCCAGCCATAAACATATATCCCCAATAATTAGAGTAGAGAAATGTTCTAAAGGTGTCAATTATATATGTCTAGTAAACAGGAAAGGATGTTACCAATAAATGTTGTTTATTCCTACGGGGCTATTAACAGACTAACAGCTATGTCAAAGATAATTGATTCATAACAAGCTTTGATGAATATAAACAGCTTCTGTAGATTTACAGTCATAGATTTATGTCAACTATTAAAGTTTATAATGTACTAGAACAGAATACCAGGGGCAGTAATTTGTCAATGAGAAATATGGTGAACTGCTGGTGATAAGGGACAGTAAGTTGCCAATGGCAAATTCTACTGGGGATAGCACATAGTGAACTGCTGGTGATAAGGGACAGTAAGTTGCCAATGACACATTCTACTGGGGATAGCACATAGTGAACTGCTGGTGATAAGGGACAGTAAGTTGCCAATGGCACATTCTACTGGGGATAGCACATAGTGAACTGCTGGTGATAAGGGACAGTAAGTTGCCAATGGCACATTCTACTGGGGATAGCACATAGTGAACTGCTGGTGATAAGGGACAGTAAGTTGCCAATGGCAAATTCTACTGGGGATAGCACATAGTGAACTGCTGGTGATAAGGGACAGTAAGTTGCCAATGGCACATTCTACTGGTGGCAGCATACAGTGAACTGCTGGTGATAAGGGACAGTAAGTTGCCAATGGCACATTCTACTGGTGGCAGCATACAGTGAACTGCTGGTGATAAGGGAAAGTAAGTTGCCAATGACACATTCTACAGGTGGCAGCATACAGTGAACTGCTGGTGATAAGGGAAAGTAAGTTGCCAATGACACATTCTACTGGTGGCAGCATACAGTGAACTGCTGGTGATAAGGGACAGTAAGTTGCCAATGGCACATTCTACTGGTGGCAGCATACAGTGAACTGCTGGTGATAAGGGACAGTAAGTTGCCAATGACACATTCTACTGGTGGCAGCATACAGTGAACTGCTGGTGATAAGGGACAGTAAGTTGCCAATGACACATTCTACTGGTGGCAGCATACAGTGAACTGCTGGTGATAAGGGACAGTAAGTTGCCAATGACACATTCTACTGGTGGCAGCATACAGTGAACTGCTGGTGATAAGGGACAGTAAGTTGCCAATGACACATTCTACTGGTGGCAGCATACAGTGAACTGCTGGTGATAAGGGACAGTAAGTTGCCAATGACACATTCTACTGGTGGCAGCATACAGTGAACTGCTGGTGATAAGTGACAGTAAGTTGCCAATGGCGAATTCTACAGGTGGCAGCATACAGTGAACTGCTGGTGATAAGGGACAGTAAGTTGCCAATGGCACATTCTACTGGTGGCAGCATACAGTGAACTGCTGGTGATAAGTGACAGTAAGTTGCCAATGGCAAATTCTACTGGTGGCAGCACACAGTGAACTGCTGGTGATAAGGGACAGTAAGTTGCCAATGGCAAATTCTTCTAGTGGCAGCATACAGTGAACTGCTGGTGATAAGGGAAAGTAAGTTGCCAATGGCAGATTTTACAGGTGGCAGCATACAGTGAACTGCTGGTGATAAGGGACAGTAAGTTGCCAATGGCACATTCTACAGGTGGCAGCATACAGTGAACTGCTCGTGAGAAGGGACAGTAAGTTGCCAATGGCAAATTCTACTGGTGGCAGCACACAGTGAACTGCTGGTGATAAGGGACAGTAAGTTGTCAATGGCAAATTCTACAGGTGGCAGCATATAGTGAACTGCTGGTGATCAGGGACAGTAAATTGCCATTGACAAATTATACAGGTGGCAGCACACAGTGAACTGCTGGTGATAAGGGACAGTAAGTTGTCAATGGCAAATTCTACAGGTGGCAGCATATAGTGAACTGCTGGTGATAAGGGACAGTAAGTTGTCATTGACAAATTCTACAGGTGGCAGCATAATCATAGTGAACTGTTGGTGATAAGGGACAGTAAATTGCCAATGGCATATTCTACAGGTGGCAGCATACAGTGAACTGTTGGTGATAAGGGACAGTAAGTTGTCATTGACAAATTCTACAGGTGGCAGCATAATCATAGTGAACTGTTGGTGATAAGGGACAGTAAATTGCCAATGGCATATTCTACAGGTGGCAGCATACAGTGAACTGTTGGTGATAAGGGACAGTAAGTTGTCATTGACAAATTCTACAGGTGGCAGCATAATCATAGTGAACTGTTGGTGATAAGGGACAGTAAATTGTCAATGGCAAATTCTACTGGTGGCAGCATACAGTGAACTGTTGGTGATAAGGGACAGTAAATTGCCAATGGCATATTCTACAGGTGGCAGCACACAGTGAACTGCTGGTGATAAGGGACAGTAAATTGCCAATGGCATATTCTACAGGTGGCAGCATATAGTGAACTGCTGTTGATAAGGGAAAGTAAATTGCCAATGGCATATTCTACAGGTGGCAGCATATAGTGAACTGCTGTTGATAAGGGACAGTAAATTGCCAATGGCATATTCTACAGGTGGCAGCACACAGTGAACTGCTGGTGATAAGGGACAGTAAATTGCCAATGGCATATTCTACAGGTGGCAGCATATAGTGAACTGCTGTTGATAAGGGACAGTAAATTGCCAATGGCATATTCTACAGGTGGCAGCACATAGTGAACTGCTGTTGATAAGGGACAGTAAATTGCCAATGGCATATTCTACAGGTGGCAGCATACAGTGAACTGCTGTTGATAAGGGACAGTAAATTGCCAATGGCATATTCTACAGGTGGCAGCATATAGTGAACTGCTGTTGATAAGGGACAGTAAATTGCCAATGGCATATTCTACAGGTGGCAGCATATAGTGAACTGCTGGTGATAAGGGACAGTAAATTGCCAATGGCATATTCTACAGGTGGCAGCATATAGTGAACTGCTGTTGATAAGGGACAGTAAATTGCCAATGGCATATTCTACAGGTGGCAGCACATAGTGAACTGCTGTTGATAAGGGACAGTAAATTGCCAATGGCATATTCTACAGGTGGCAGCATATAGTGAACTGCTGGTGATAAGGGACAGTAAATTGCCAATGGCATATTCTACAGGTGGCAGCATATATCGAACTGCTGGTGATAAGAGAGAAAGAGAGAGCAAGTTGCCAATGGCAAATTCTACAGGTGCCCACAGATAGCAAACTAGTGGAAGCACTTCTGATGGCAAATTCTACTGGTAGTAGAAGACAAAAATTCAGATGTGAGTAGTGGACTTATCTTCATGGAGCAGAAGACACTTCTATAATTTAGCTACCCGAGTGAATTGTTGCAAATAATAAACTACAAATGGCTGCTTAGTCTATAAACATCAAACTGCCCGTGGCATTGTGTTGGTAAATATGCTAATAATAAATGTATTGTTAGAATGCTTAATGTGTGGGCAGTATTTAAAATTTAATCATTTAGTATATCATCATGAACTTTTCTTGAATCTGAATAGAAAATAAAATGATGTAATGTGTGAAATATTAAGCTATGTTATAAATGTTTGGTTTCAAGCGGGTCAAAAGTATTTATGTTGCATAATGCTAATGTTGCCTCCTGGTTCTCTTCTCTAGCAATATACTGATAAGTTATTCAATCTGACAGACAATCAACTATCCTTTCACAATAACTTACATTCAGTGAAATATCATTAAGGATGCAATGAAAATATATGAGAAACATAACAGAATACTGGCACCATATTATCATGTATAGAGAATCTACTGCTTTTATAAACGCAATGTCTGAGACAGGAAGCCTCCTAGACCATATGGAGAAAATACTAATTGAAATTACAATAATCAGAAGTATATGAATGAACTGGCTTTTGAAAAATGCAAACTTATTGGAAAATTTATATTGGTTAACCTTTAAAAGAGAGAGAATACGTAACTACAGGGAACGCCACAAAGACATGTTTTTGTCAAGTTGAATGCACTATTCAAAGACTACCTGAGTACCAATCACTGACAACCTTGAGGAGCAGCACATGACACTTTTATACAACAAAAGTCACTTAAATTTGATACAACTGTAAAGCTTGTTCAAGCAGTCATTTAAGAGCTTGAGATTTGCAGTTTCTGTTACACTAATAAATACTTGTGTTCAACCATTGAATTAATTGAATACTCATGTCAGGCTGAATGATGAACGCTCATATTTGTATGCAATTGTTAAAATGGCATTGAAGGCCTGCAGCATTGCAGAATCTCTGAGGACAATTTGCAGCCATCAAGTACAACACTAATTGCATATTTAACAAGCCCAATGAAGAGAGTCTTTTGATAAATTCATATGGTAGTCAAGATACAGGTATGAACAATCAATTTTGGAACACACATATCACAGTACAGTCACTCCCATCTATCATCCTACAGAATGATCACATTGTCAACCTCTCATTGACTGGACCAACCTCACAGTCTCCACAAGCTTATAATCAATTTCTATTTCCATACTTAGAAATAGTCTCAATCTGACCTGTAATGTTCTGTTAAGATCAGCTGTCATCCATACATGCCAATCTTTGGGATCATCCAGTGACAGTCACTACACGGTGGGTTAGATAAGCGCAACATGATCATTCTTATAGCAATATAGTAACAACAAAAAGATAGGCCCATATCCAAGTAATTGGGCATATACAGTGAAACCTCAATAATAAGACCACTTTTGGGACATTAGTTTTCTTATTAAGTTAGTCTTAATATTGAGATTCAATAACGAGCAAAACAGTGAAATTTGAATTCAAAATTGTGTTCTCAATTTTGAGGTGGTCTTATAACTGAGTTGGTCGTTAGGTGAGGTTTTACTGTATACCAATGTGTAAAATTTGAAAGTAAAAATGCCAACAAAATATTTAAAGTTGAACAATACTATTAGAATCCACCATTTGCCTCCTAATTTTCAAAATATTACTTGGAGCCCTCCCCCATAAAAAACTCCAACATGAAAGTAGAAATACCAGCCACATACGCTCTCCCCGTCAATGCATCATTGTTCAGTTCATTGTTCATACATCATGGCTTACGGTTCAACTTTGTCCAGTTACGCCCCTTGCTGAGGGAATCAAGATAATGAAGGCAACACAAGTCACTGTGTGCTGTATGTTTCATTTTAACAAGATGAAAGGAAGTTATTAAAAGTCCATTTAATTGAGCAATTTACTGAATACGAATTATTGATTTCAGACCTTAGAACTTTCTGACTGAATCTAAAAATAATTTACAGTAGCTATTTCAAGTTTCCTAACTTTTTGCGAAATTTGTAAATCTAGTTATACCCACGGGCAGTGTTATCTTATAGAACCATGATATACTCACCAGGTAAGAAAAGAACTTACAGACAGCGAACTATTTGCTACCTGAGTAATCATTGTCAAGCAATAACAATAAAAATTTCAGAGATATTGTTGCATAACAATTGAACGCTTTCATAGCATCATATAGTACAGTCTTCCGTGGCTCAGTGGTTAAGGCATTGGCCTTGGAGCAGGAGGTCAAATCGTGGTAGGAGTCCAGTCTGATATGGCCGGTTGGTGATGCTTATCTGTAATGTAGTCGTAAGATACCTTAAATTTTAATACTCAACTGTATACAAATTCAAGTAAAATGGGCAGCTTTATCACAGAATGTCCCTGACAAGAATTTATGCCAGATAGCAGACATCTTGAAGGTGCTTTAGCATCTCATTGCTATCATCGTCAACCAGATGGTTTACTCGATGTACCGCCATATTCATCATCTCAAGAAAATGGGTCTGGAATATATCAATGGTGGAATGGCAAGAGTCTAGATATAAACAGCTTTCCTGGATCATTTGTGTCATTTTGGGGAATTTCAATAACGATAATATGGCAAACGTGCAGTATTGCACTCGAAGTGCCTACCAGAACCTTCAGTCCTTTGATTCCTTTTACATACCAGTAGGGACAGAGATGATAAAGACCTGATTTTCAAAATTATAACATGAAAATTGAGGTCACAGTAGTCTGTCATAAAGGAAACACCAACATTTCTTAGCAGTAAAATTGTCTGTTGGTAAAGAAACATTGATGTCATTGAACATCAGGGCTAAGAGACTGGTTTTGCTATTTGCATATCAGTGTTGTGTAAACCAATCAAATCTTACGTTAACCGGGCCACCAAGGCAATTTCTCTTCAACCGAACAACGTTTGTAACCTTGACGCAGATTGGTTAACCTTTCGATAAAGGGTACGCTATATATCTTAACGAAATCCACTGAATTTCAGTGAATTTTCCAACCTTCATTTTGGATCTTGAGTGACCAGCATAAGTAACATCTCAGCATTTTATTATGTAACACAAAAAATTGCGCAACCATCTTTTTTCAAGATGCTTAATTAAACAAAACAAAAACAAATTCAAGTCTCTGTAATTCAAGGCCAATGTTTTTAAAATATGGCACACCTTCAAGTCCATCGTTATCAGTGTTTCCTTTAACAGCAATTTATTTATGGTTTCTGTACAACATGCCAAGATGAACATTAAGATAGCGTTTATTATCTCATAGCTTCATTTATTGCTCACTAGAAAGTGTGATATAAAATCCTAATTGCAATAAAAAATCCAGGAAATTCTCACTTCTTATATTCCGATTGCCATGCAACCATATCCCTGCACCAACATATTAATAATCATTCACAAATATACTTGGATTTCAAAATTGCGGCATGCAGATAAATTGAACTGTTAATAAACGCCTTGAAGACAAAACAATATGAATGATGCAGAGAATGCATATTCAGGCGTTCTTAAATTGTTCTACTGTAAATATTCATTGTCAGAATTTAAGCCATCCAATTCCAACATTTCAGTTGTTGTCATCTATTTTATATGACTAGATGTGTCTAAAGGACAATGGACCTCCTGCTATGGGCTTTTCAGTAGAATGCAAATACTTTGATTGTAAGGGGTAAATAATTTTGAAGAATTATGAATTGCATCCATGATTCTTTCAAGGTTATTAATTGGAAATCAATATTTTAAAGTACAAAAAGGGCCATTACTCCTCAAAAACTTGTAGGATTGTATCTGACATTAAACTAAAATTGAACGTGACTTGTATTTTTCGGCGCAGCCATATACTAACACGGTTTTGCTATTTGCAAAACAGTGTTTTGTAAACCAATCAAATCTTACGTTAACCACCAAGGCAATTTCTCTTCAACTGAAAAATATTTGTAACCTTGAAGCAGATTGGTTAACATTGTGTATAGTGTATTTCAAGATTTATCCAGTATGTAGTGTTGTTAGTCATCACCATGGGAAATTGTCCGGTGTTGGAATTAAGAAGACTTTCTTTGGTTTTATGTAACAGTCGAAAACATTTTGTTTTAAGGAGATAAATCGCTATGTTACACAAGTTTATTAACATGGATGTGTGAGTTCTCGACTTATGCAATAAGTAATGATGAACTACACGTTGTATATCGAAACAGACTATACTGTGTCTATGACTAATCACACTACGGAGTTATTTGTATTCAGTTGCCTACGCAGTTATCTCCCCTTACAGGTATAGGAGTTTCTGTAGTATAGCGTAATTGAATGACTGACAGTCGTAACATTTAGGCATTTTTTTATGTTGTACAACAAATTTTAACCTTCAGATTGCAACAAATTTGCAAACTTCAAGTTGCGCCGACCATCTTTTTAAAGATATTTCTTGTTTATCCTATGCTTGTGTGCCAATATGAATTGAATCAATCCATCCTTTCAGGAGTTACTGATTTGGAAACCAATTTTTTTTTGAATAAAAAGCACCATAACTCCTACAAATTTTGATGTCGAAAAAGGGCCATAACTCCTCAATATGTGTCCAGAATTATGAACTGAATCTACAAGAGTTATTTATATCTGTGTAATATATTGAGTTAATTTTAGCACAGACAGACAGGCTGACTTGGATGGACAGACAGGGGTTACACTTTATGCCCCTTCACCATTCGAAATACACTTTATGCCCCTTCACCATTCGAAATACACTTTATGCCCCTTCACCATTCGAAATACACTTTATGCCCCTTCACCATTCGAAATACACTTTATGCCCCTTCACCATTCGAAATACACTTTATGCCCCTTCACCATTCGAAATACACTTTATGCCCCTTCACCATTCGAAATACACTTTATGCCCCTTCACCATTCGAAATACACTTTATGCCCCTTCACCATTCGAAATACACTTTATGCCCCTTCACCATTCGAAATACACTTTATGCCCCTTCACCATTCGAAATACACTTTATGCCCCTTCACCATTCGAAGAATGGTAGGAGCATAACAAAAGTGGAGGAAGCCCAAGCAGAGAGCAGATCGGTATTGAAACGTTTTGTTTTTATAATTTTTTTTATGAATTTGGCTTTTAATCGAAATGAGTTACAAGCATATATGCAACAAACCTTTGTCGACAACAGGGAATTATTTTGTGTTGCAATGTTTGAGATGAATACAAGACCGGGGGGGGGGAGGCTCAGGGGGGGGGGGGCGCATCTGAACACAGTGGTTACAAAAACAAAGCATAGCTGAGAGCCTATCATCATGCTCAATCAACTCCTAGTTTATGATGCTCTCCCAGTTTATGTTTGTTGTTTTTGCAGTTCAAAACAGTCAGTCAGTTTGTACAACAAGGCATGTGTATGCCTGTCTGCAAGCAAATGTTGTCACATTACAGAATAGCCTGACCAACTACCATAATGTTCAATTAATGACCATCTTGCAGCTCAGTTTTCTATCTTCAGGATTGAAGAGTCTGTCTAAAAACTATCCAGAAGCAGCTATAATGATACCATTATAATAACATTTTATTCTACAATTTTGTGGTGTAATTACTTCTACAATAAGGGACTCAGTATAATAATTACCACCTAATAGATGTTATATGACCCCAAGTAGGATATCCATTATGCCCTGTAATTGCTTTAAGTAGCCAAATAATGCACAACTGATACTCCCTTAATTACTATGTAGACAACTTTACACTCCCTGATATCACCAACATCTGATATACATTAACATCATATAAGCAACATCATTATTATCTACATAAACTGATATCAGCAACATCCTCTATAATTTAACTGATGTCAGCAACATCCTCTATAATTTAGCTGATGTCAGCAACATCCTATATAATTTAGCTGATGTCAGCAACATCCTCTATAATTTAACTGCTGTCAGCAACATCCTATATAATTTAACTGCTGTCAGCAACATCCTCTATAATTTAACTGCTGTCAGCAACATCCTCTATAATTTAACTGCCATCAGCAACATCCTCTATAATTTAACTGCTGTCAGCAATATCAGCAAAACATAAAAACTGACATCAGCAATATCTGTTTAACATAAACAGTATCCGCAACATTTTTTATAGATACACAGATAGTACATTTGAAATATTAAACCGGATATCAGGAACATTGAAATACAAAAACGGATATCAGCAACATGCAATATACATTAAGTGAACCAGAAAACTCTTATACACATTAACAGATAATAACGAAGCAAGATCCAGTGTATATAACCTGATAGACAGGACTTTTTGGGAATGGATCCTGGTCCAGAGTGATTGGGAAAATTAGTGTCGCAACTGACTAAATTGGGAAATATCTAACATTTATTGAACATAATAATGTCTTCTTCTCAAAACAACTTCAAGAATTTTCCATGATATCATGACATTTTCTAAAGGTTTTCTACGAGTTATTGCTTGTTTCTGCAATTACTATGATGCAAATCTATCAATAATTAATCAATGCTCAATTTCCATTTTAAGCCATTGCCGATTTTGGACACTTTTCAGGTTTGGATTGGGATAAAAACATAATATTTTCAATTGGGATTATGGGTCCCTTTACTGGACCCAATTTTAATATAAGAAAAAAAAGCCCTGTGATATTGGCAACATCTGTAAAGCAGCATATGACATACATTAACAGAGATCAGAAAAATCTAATGTGCATAAACTGATATCTGAGTAACATCCGACATACAATAACAGAATTATCAGGAACACCAAGAAATGTTCTCTGATCTAAATCAGGGTAGTTGTCATGTTATAAACTTCATACAACTTGAGAGAGACCAGACAACATTGTAGATGCCAATCAGAGAGTTACACATAATACAGTATGTTAACAATGGAAACACTTCTACTATAGTTAGGACAATTCAATACTGACAGCTGAAGACAACCTATCAAGAGGGTCAATACCAAGTCTGAGAATATCTAACAAGAATTTCAACTTCAGAAAGCAGAATTGTATTGTAAAAACCTGGTACATTCATCTCATATCGTATGTGGTACATACAGAGTACAGCTTGGCAGCATATTGCAACATACCGATGTTATCATGACACCATGTAATACTCAAGTTAAATACGCAGAATGTTAATGGATTTTAAAATACATGTAAATTGAAGTCATAAAATGCATGATCAACAAAACCAAACACAACAAATCGAGGGCTGAACACAACACTGTCGTAACTCCTAAGTATTTATATAGGAGTTACAACAGTGTTGTGTTGAGCCCTGGAAATTTAACTTTAAAATAATATCAAGGTGTGTTCAATTCATTTTTGTATATGTTAATTGAACCTCGTTCATTTGAATTCAACAATTCCAAAATGTCCAATATTACCTGATTTCGAATAGCTAGCACGCCTCAATTCGATGTGCCTAAGAAGATACATTGGGACCTGATATTTATTTAGGTCCAACTGTAAATGTTTTAACTCTATCTGAACAAGATAATAATGAAAAATAAGTCTGAACATGTAGGATCAAGTAACGCTTTTTTCAGAATATTAGCCAACACTCGACACATTATTTTTTCAGCACAAAAGTTAAATGTGACATAAAACATTTTTAAACAATTTGCTTCGACATTTTCAGTCAATTTGTTTTTACAATATTTCTATACACTTTATCAAATATAAAATAAATCTTACATTTTAAACGAATTTGATTCCTCCATATTGTCTTCAGTCTCATTGCAACTTACGTCAGACTTCGGAACAGATGCCATATTTGCTGTCATTGTATGCTTGGAATGTTCAGTTAATTGTTGAAAAGATTCAGTCATTAAATTTCCTCTGTTTCACCAGAAATAATCCAATGATGTATTATTATTTGTTAGCAAACATAATTTTACTGCAATGTTATATTTCACTACTAATGACGCACAAAATCTCTCAATTTGTATCAAATGATTTTCTGTTTTTGAGTTTTTCTTCTAAAAATTATAGTCCACATTTGTCAAAGCCTGCATGATTCTGAAATCCACAATTTAAAATCCTAAGAAACAGAAATATCATCTAAAGTTCTCTTCAATTATCTGCAGCCAAAGTCTCCTAAAATAATGACGGGGAGGCTTATATAATTTTCACTCATTCAGCTTATCAACAATACCAATTTTACTAGGCTTTTTTTTGAATGAGAGGTAATTGCATTGATGGTGTCAAATACAGATTGAAAATCTCACATATAATCAATGTTTCAAGGTTTTTCCATCGAGTACTAAAGAGTCAGATAGGAGTATATATATCACACTGATTTATCCTTCCAACAAATAGTTTCACAATATTTTCTAGTCTACAATTTTTGCTGTGCAAGTAAACTAATGGTTTAGAGGTTAACTAATGCAAAAGCAATTACCAGGCAAAACTTCGGATCATTAGCCAAGGGTGTCATGAAATAATTATGGACAGTGGGTAATTAGCTGTTCCATTATACCTTGCATGAACTCAAGTGTGTAGAAATAAAATGGATGTGAATAGAACCTATGCTTGCATTTTATCTAAACTTTAGTAGAAGATGTTTAAAGAACTTTAGACAGCCAAGAATTGACACTGGATTTAAGACACAGACTCTGACTTCATACAGAAGTAATTTCGTGAGACTTTTTGCTTGACTTTAGAATGTTGATAGGTGACTTTGGATGTCTGGATTACCATCTAATTTTAAGAATTTTTGGTAGTGATTCTTACAACGGATCTGTTGTTTGTTTGAATCTCCTGAGTGTACCCACTTCTCCCCCCCCCACCTCCACCCCACCCTAATGAGTGAAAACATTGATAGGTGAATAAATGCTACCATTATAAAAATTAAAAAAATCTACACACACTGATTAATTGATAAACACTTTGTGTCTGTAGTGAGGCTTCTACCCTTATAAAATTCTAATTCACTCATCTTGAAGTTAATCACAGACTTGAATTTAATTTCCTCTATACAATGATCAAAGGAATATCACTGTAGTTGGAAAATTAATTATAGTTAAAGGTCCATCTAATGTGATTTAACTAATTTGAGTCCATTTTCCAATTATTGATTTTATTTGTTCTAGTCAATATTATTATTCTTCTTCTAATTGTTTTTTAACTTGTTTATTGTACATTGATTGTGAAAGTTCTTACCACTGATATTATTCACTCTTGATGACTCAGCTTCCTGGGTTACCAACCAGTACTTGCACTGAATGAAGTTGGCTATCAAATCTAGCCAAATGGAGGACTTGAACTCATGACCATTGGACCTGGTGTCAGCTAGTGAGACTGCACCTTAACCCTACATCATCTAAATTACCAAATATTCCCTAATTAATGCCCCTAGGGGTACATTTAGAGAAGGGGGAGGCATTTAATATTTAAAGGTAAAACATTGCTTGTCACTTATTTTTAAGTGTCATGTGCATTTATAAGAACAAGTACAGTACCATGAGTAAACTAGCCATTCTCTAACATTTGATCTACGGTAAGCTGAAAGTGTCAAAACTGGCACTTGTTAGCCTAATATATCTTCCAAACTAAATCTGTTAGGGCGTTAATTAGGAGAGGGGCATTTATTAGGGAATATTCGGTTGTATACTTACATGTTATCTACTTAGGGAAAGGGCGCTTTATGTATGTATGAAACATTCAGATTGTGTCAATAGCAAATTTCTCTCTCAATTTATTAGCAATTATGATAAAAATATTACGAACTAAATAATACTGCCAGATGCTTAAGTAGAACTATTAATTGCTATCGTAATTAATAAAGAAATACAATATGCTGGTAAAAAAATGTAAACACACATGAGAGATTAAAACTCAATGTGTCTTAATTGGCTTAATGTCATAATATTATATAATGTGTAACTTAAGATGCACTCCAGTAATAGTCCAGAAAGAGGAATATAACTGCTGTTAAATTCAATGCATGTTGCCTTTAATATTAGAAAAAAGAAATCTCTTAAATATTTTACATATCTTTGCATTGAATACTCATCATTTATCTAGTATTTTCATACACAATATACATACACATGTAGACTGGTATATACATTTAAAGGTAGATAGTGCGATTTTATCGGGAAATTCACTTATTCGCTGAAAACAGGCAATTTATTACAATCAACATAACCTAACAGATTTCAGCCAAAAATCCGAAAGATGGCAATGGGCTATTGATAAAATACAAGTTTTACTCCCGGCCCGCAATCCGAAAGTGGTGTCGTTAGCGGAATCCTCAATCTATTTTTAAGACTGTACTGGGCATGCGCACACAGCATGATAATTTTAATCCAACTATTTTACCATTATCGATGGACCACGCATTGTTTATGTAGCGATATTCACCTTGTAATCTCACGAAACGTTCCCAAAATGCATTTCAAAAAATTGGCAAGGAATATAAATAGCTCTAACTCGGCGCATAGGCCAAGATAGAAAATAGCTGTTCTAAGCTTATATTTTTATGGTTTTAAGGGGTTCCTAAGAAAATTAATGATGCTGAATGAAAGAACATGTCTGTATGAAGACATTAACATACGAAATTCTGAAATTTATGACGAATAACACTGTCTACCTTTAAAATGCGCGAAGTACTCGTTATTTCAATAAATCAAATTCATTGAATACCTTATGTGAAAATATTTGCATAACTTCCTCAAAACTAACCAAATAACATCATTTCATTCCCATAAAACTCAATGAATAAATTCTACATTGATCATCCAATATTTTAAGCAAATTCTGAATAATTCCTTAATACTACTGAATTGATTAACAATTTTCAAACTTAAAATATGACTGCCCATTTATTTAAAATCTTCACTTTTGTGAAAATTCACTAAAATGTCAAAAAATACTCCAATTTCATTTTCATACACTTATCCACAGCTTCAGAAGCACAGCCACTGTGTACACATACATAAACCAGCCAACAAATATCTGACACATCAAATACTTTAACAATCTCAAGTATTATTCATCCACTTATATCAGGAAAACATTCACAAATAAAGCCTCTTCAAATTAACTTGCCAGCTCTGAGCTGTGGATAAGTAAGTTGGGGGGGCCACCATGGCAGACACAAGCTTGAAGCATACATAACAAAAGAGAGATTATTAAAGTTGTTACAGGGAACACACATACATAAGACAATGTCTCCCCACTACTCAGCACACAGACCTCAGGGTAATCATTCAACAGTTATCCTACAGATCATCAGGTCTGAAGAGGTGCAAGGGTAAACATGTACGGTGCAAAGGAATTGTCTGGCTGACAATCAAAAGCAGCCAATTGAGAATTAACGGAGACAAAAAAAAAGAAATTGAATAATTTGGAGTCAGACTCAATGATAACCCATAAGTTTTATGTGACCATGTCTGCAACATAGTTAGATTTATGCAAGATGTGACATGTTGACAACAAACAATTCCAAGGCTGTAAGATTAAAACTATTTCTTGTGTATTAACCAAACTGTTTCCAAGGCAATCAAACAATTGGGCTTTTTCTTGTCTAACCAAAAATTGACACGAGAATAATAGTTTTTGTGAAAACATTAAAAGGCAATTATAGACTGCAGGATCTTGGATCATAAATATGAATTAATAATATACATGTATTAAAATATATTATTGTTATAATGCGCTTGTTTACAAGCAGTGAAACTTTTATATTAAAGATCTATAATCAAATTTAAAGAGCATAAAAACCTTGGGAAGACTATAATAATAATAATAATAACGACTTTATTTAAAGAGGCAACACAGTTGGGCAAGCCCAGTCTTCCCTGTGAGCCTCTATGAAATATACATGTTTACAACATAATGCTACAGGCAGGTATAGATACACAAACAATTAGAATTTTACCTGAAAAAAAACAACAACAAAAAACAATGTATGAGATTATACATAAATATATAACAATATAACAATAGACATGACACTATTTACAATGTAACACTATGTGGCCCACCAGAGTAAAACCATGTGAGGTATGATCTTTTGAAAGTATTTAGGGTACTTGACTGGCGAATATTTTGTGGTATTTTGTTCCAGATTTTTGGTCCTGAATATGCAAGAGATTTTCTACAAAATTCAAGTTGAGGTTTTGGAATGTATAGAGTGTTGCTTGAGTGTGATCTTAAAGATGTGTTATTTGTTTCATTAAACAAGTTACACATGTATTTAGGAAATATATTATTTATTGATTTATACACAAAAACAGCTTTTTTGTAGAGAATACGGTCTTGCATCTTCATCCATTTCAGTTCATTAAATAAGGTTTGTGTTGGTGCATCATAAGTCTGGTAAAGAATTATTCGAGCTGCCCTTTTCTGGAATTTATACAATTTATTTGACAGTTCATCACTGCAGTTGCCCCAGATAGTGCAGCAATAATCGTGGTGTGGCAAAATATAAGCATTGAAGAATACTTTTCTCATATGTATTGTAAGGAATTGTTTTATTCTCAAAAGCAGATACAGTAGAGAATTACATTTTTTAAGAATGTGTTCCACTTGGGTGTTCCAGTTTAACTTGTGGTCAACATATATACCTAATAACTTTCAACTTCAGTAAAATCAATGTTTTGATTATGTAGAAGCAGTTTATAATCATCACTTGTACAAAGTGTCTTGTGAATATTGTTTGATGGTGAGATAATCATTGCTTTTGTCTTTTGAGGGTTTGGTATCATCGAATGTCTCTGGCACCATTCATGGATAGTATTGAGGCTAGTTTGTAGTGTTTGACAGACAGTATTTATGGATGACCCAAGTGCAGTTATAGTGGTATCATCTGCAAACATATCAGTCGAACAATTTTGTATATGTAGAGGTAGATCATTAATGTAAAGGATAAAGAGTAAAGACTCTGGCAAGACATCTGACATATTTATGAATCCTGATGCAGTGCCTAGTTGTTGAGCTTAATTCATCCATTGACACAAAATTGTCCTACAGGACTCGGCCATTGGACTAGACACGAGATGGTTACACTTTACCACAAATGAAGTTTCATTAATCTGGAGACAAAGCTATAACCCCACATTGTTTTACAGGCTTTGTTCATGGCTTGCAGGACCAATGAAATGACAGACACATCTCAAACAGTGTCTGATGCTTTTTGCAATATTTCAGATCAAATGTATAGCATTAATTAACAAGATTCTGTGTATTGAAACCAGTAAATGTCTGAAATAATTCCTTTTGGTCTGACAAAAATTGCATGCTTCTCTGACCAAATGTAAAGGAGACAATAAGTTGCTACAGGGAACACCACATACATAAGACAATGCCTCCCCACACAGACCTCCAGGAAAACAATTGCAATAGTCAATAAAAACATCAGCCATTTGAGGAGGTGCAAGGGTGCACACCCAAGGCCACATGGGGGCAAGGTCAATGGCCTGGTCGACCATATAGGATAACTAAGACAAACAGGGTTAAAGGCTTGTAATGCAATTTTGAGATCATCTAGAGACTCGCCTATTGAAACTATATTTCTCGAATTTGTTATCAGATTTTTACTCCAAATACTGTCAAGGAAAGTTAAATGTATCTAAAGCAAATACAGCAGCTAAGGATTTAAAGGTCTTTTCTCAATAATATAAACTTATAAGAAAAATATATATATTATATAATTACACATACTAACACCGCTGCACCTACAAATATACAAACATCAGAACAAACTGAAATGTGTTGTCAACAGCAACTAACAGACTACATAGCATAATTTGTTCTCTATGTATATGATGGACAGATAACTGATAAATTATGATTAAATAAGCAAATATGAACATAGTAAGAAAACAAAGCTTATATTCATGTACTAAACAAGTAATGAATTACTCCTATTAGCAATTTCTTTAGCTGAACAATTCGTGCAAGAGCCATCTGCAAACTACAAAGCAATAAATCTAAATTAATGTCCCACAATTTCAAACTGCCTTGTCACGCACAACATTACAAGGTTTTTTTCCAAACAGAAAATTGATTTCTAAATAATTGCACCGTCCAAATTGCAGGGCAACTCGCTTCAGGAGAGTATAGTTAGTTGGAAGGACGTGATACCAGAACACGTAGATCTATACAAGCTACATGTATCAACCAACAGAACACTCAGACACTGCTCCAGCTATTATCAAACATGTTTCACCATTAAATAACACCGGAAATTAATTCTCAGACAGATTGTCTCCACATTAACAATATTACAGGTACTACACAATTGGCTAAAAGCCCCCAGAAGGTCATATGTACACCATAGCTTCACCAGACACAATATTTCATGATAATTCTCTTAGGCTTATTCTTAAGTTCCTAAGCTCTTCTTGCATGGCACAGCCAGATAGACATAACTGATGTGTGATAAGAAAGACATTTCTTAATTTGAATGTATTTCATCACCTATCTTTTTCATTAACACTGAGCTATACAGCAACGTCAAGGTTCATAAAGTGGCTGGTTTTTGTGTCTTTTTTCTAACGAAAGTGTCATTAAATACACCAATTCCATCAAAAGCGCCATTCACACCCACTTATTGCATATAATAATTATGAGCATTTAGGCGTACATGCAAATTTGTTCACAGAAACAAAATATGGTCATGTGAATGCATTTGCCTATGGTATGTGAATAATAGTTATTCCATATGCAAGCTTGCAGCTAATATGGGACCAAATATGCACAAGTATGTTGCAAGTTACATTTCTTCTCAAATGGTCATAAGAAAAGATTTTAGCAAGCCAACAGAGGGCAATGCTACTTTGGTGCATCTTACTGTAACCCCTTGTCAAGTCATGTGGAGACAATCACTACTACCCCTTGTCATGTCATGTGGAGACAATCATGTTTCAAATGGCCCTGTATAGTGTATGGGGGATGAAACATCAGCCTCATCATGCTGAAGTTTCTATTTCATTATTCTTCATACAAGATCCCCATCACAACACAGTCATACCAATCTGCTGGTTCTAGTCTGCTCCTCATCTAACAACGCCCAAATCCAATAGCTTATACAAAACGGAACATTCCGCATGAACTGATTCAGTTGAATGGTCCATTTTGGTGAAATGAATATTTGATTAATAAGATTCAAAGTCATATATGTGACTGCTGAAAAAATATTTATAAACACAAAAAAGCACATTTTACATGTATAATATTATTACTCATATACATGTACCAGAATGTATATCTTGTGCATGTATGTAAGGCTTCAAACATGTTAATTAAACCTTCTTCAATCCTTATTGATTACATGACATTAAATCAGCTCTAAGGATCAAATAATACTTAGGAGCATAAAGAGATAAAACCTTGTCTTCTCTCTCCAATAAATCAATTTTCTTAGAAAAACTACTTATGACAAGTAAGATGCATAGGCAAGATTGGTACATGAAAAATACTGGGAAAATGCAATTAGCACTTCCAATTATAAATTTGTTGTAATTGATTTTCCTTCATCATTTGTTTTTTTCGAAGTCAACAGGAGACTTGAGACTAATCTTGTTTATTCTAGTTCTGACATAAGGTATACCATCAGATCATCCATCATCAGCTATTATAAGATATTTAAGAAAAAAAAGAGACCTGCTGTCTCTTAGTCCTAGGTTCAAATTATGCAGAGTGTACATTGCTCTTACTTTAATATCAGCTATTTAATGAAGATTAAGTGACTACATTTAGTTCACTTTCATATTTTGATTTAAACTAGATTGACGTCTCCATACACACGAAAGGCTGCATTCATCTAGATAGCCTTGCGTTCAGTAAAGGCTAACAGTCGCTCGTTCACATTACGAAACTGTGCACACGTTTTGCTACTGAACGTACTGTTCATTTGTCAAAGAGGTTGCACGCACTGTTCGCCCACTCGCTAACGCAACTCCGAGGTAGCAAGCGAATTTGTGAGTCGAAAATGAGACACAAACTGTGAGCGGCTTCCGTTAGCCGTAACTGAAAGCATGGCTGTTCTCCCCATATAATTTAAATGACTGTGACATCCACATCTGGGTCACTTTTGGCAATGGTTACCATGATGATACTGGTCTGGTCTTAAGATTAAACTAAGTCCTTATATTTGTCAACACTTTGTTGAAGAAAACAAAGCATAATTGGCCTTCGATTTTTTTACCAATATGACAACAATTAATATAATTACTGCCATGCCTATTCTTTACATGAAAAAAATGAAGGATGTGTTCTAGAATTAGAGAAAATACACGGCCCAATATTGGCATACAGTCACTTAATGCGATATTGATACAGTTGCGTATAATTAATGGTATAATGCGAAGGATGTAAAACAGTTGTGACATAATTTACATGGCACTGATCTTATCTTCGATGACATTAACATGGTAAAAGCATCAGATTCATAAATGCCAGACATGTTCAACAGTTTTTAAATGGAAATTTCAGACTGATAATTTTTTACAGTCCTGAAATATACAAGCTTGCTTCCTTTTGTAACAAACAATGTGACAATGTTTTATTCTCCTGCTTAGAAGCAGTTTAATGTTTATTACAGCAGCAAACTGATGTTTTATCAGAATACTCCACAAGTCTAATTTCTGGTAAAAGCTTAAGCACAGTGAGTGCCATGGTGTGACATGAAGAGGCATACACAGAGATAGAAAGTCTACCAGCTGCTCCTTTATTGATATACAGATAATCTTGTTTCCCTCTCATCCCTGGATTATAGGACTGTCATTGATTCAGATTTTTGCATATCAACAATTTTAAACACTAATAATTAGCACTGTTTAATAAGTGGCCGACTACAAAGCAATGTTACGCCATTAATTTTGGCACATTTTTAGACTGTACCAGTTTGCCTATATTATCCTACCATAATATTGATATTTGTAAGTGTGTTTCAAGTATTGAGCAACAGAAAAAAATCTTCGATATATCGATATTGAAAGTATGAATGACAGCCCTATCCCTAGATTTAGTGAAATATTATCATCTCCTGGTTGAGCAGGCAACATAACAACCTATTCAACAAAGCACCAGCAGCAAACAGACGCTAATTCTGACAAGGACACCACAATGGCAAAGCAAGAAGAAAGCAGCGCACCAATTCATTTAGAACAATTAAAGCATTTTCAAAGGAATAAAAGCAAAACAACCAAACTGAGCATCAATACTAAAATAATATTTATGAGATCATCCAAGACACATAAATAACAATTATAGCCAAAACATAATGTCAGACGAAATGCGCAATTATGCAATAAACTGGAGAAAGTACTGGTTTCAATAATCGAAATGTTTCTCAACTTTTCCATAAACAGAGAGTTATAAATATCTGTTTTGAGGTCAAGGCTGACTAGCCACAAGCTTAGAAATCAAGCCAGACCAAGTGAAATAAAGGCAGATGAAGTAAAGCTACTACTTTAAGTTTGTGAGGATTGTATAATGGAACATGTGAGTATTGTCTTCAAAATTCAATTTCATACCATCTTAATGGATGTTTTGATACAAAACATACAAATTTTGATTGACAACATCACTAAAGGAACAATAATTTCAGCTGATTATTCAGTGAAAACCTCCATCAAATGCCGACAAAAACAAATGAGACAGTTAGAATCGATAACAATACCATAACTGGAATAAATCAGGCACCAACACTGTAGTGGCTAACAATTTAGAGTTGGGTGTTCAGAAGTATTCTGAGGGTCCTGGAAGCGATACTCAATATTTCATGCCATGTGTCAAATAGGACTGTCAAACACATTGCTGGGTATGATAAATGCAGCACTGTGTGAGACAATTATGCGACATAACACAAAAGGAACAGACACCTCCTAACACAATTCTATACTGTAAATAACTATAATTTTGTGACCCAAAATTTTCCTGAAAGCCTTGCTCAGAAGTATTTCGCGAAATGTTGAATTAGCGTCGTTCCTCCATCGCAAATTTAAGATTGAAATGGTTTTAATAAACCGCTGATGAATAACGCCTGTAGATATCGTAAAAATATGAGAATACGTCAAAAACGCTGCTAAGCGGCATTTATTGTAAAATGGGACATCTATTTACAAAAAATCGTTATTCACTCACATCGCTTATTTATACAAAACAGAGTATATACTTTTACGAATAAGCACCAAATTCATACATGCATGATTTTATTCGCGACAAGCATATTTTTGTGGGAATTTTGAATTAGCGAGTGTGCGGATTTGCAAATTAACGCGCAAAATGTGTTGTCGCGAAAAAACTTTATGCTAAGTGGAATACTCAGATTATTTGTTAAAATTAGATACATGTAATTATAAACATCATATTGTATTGTCAAGTAAATGTGCTTGAAGACATTACAATCCTCAAATTTACCTGACCTGCTGTGACTTGCAATATCCGTTATTACTTTAAATGATATCTATTTCTCTATCCGAGGTAGTTCATTACTGATTTAGTACATTTCGAGGGTTCAGTGCAAGACTATTGTAACTCCTATATATAAATACATAGGAGTTACGATAGTCTTGCGTGGAACCGTCGAATTTTGTCCAACAGATGTTCTTCTAAAAACTGGCAAATTTGTTTAATATCATAATACCACTGGTTTTTTGTAAGTTCATTGTAATAAAGAATGTCTATGTACTTTGTGGATGCCCTTGTGCTTCCCATTCATTATCTCTAACTTGTAAGGGGAGATCACTCTGTGTCAACATTCTATCTTGGTGATCAGTAATCCCAGGTTGCAGTTACGGAAATCATTGCATTTGTGGATTTCTTTCATTATATATTATTAAATTACCAAACGTGTTCATCAATATGACCAGAGTCAAAGTTAATCAGATTAGAGACAAAGATAAGTTTAGATAATCAGCCTACTGTGAAATTATGCTAATAGATGTCAGGAGGACCATTGCAGGTTAATTTAATTGTCTGGGTAATACATCAAAACAATTGAATAAGTATCAATCTAAAGTGAAACAAGAATAATCTTGAAAAAAGATGGTTGGCACAATTTGAAGGTTAAGATTTGTTGTGCCACACAAAATATGCCGAGATGTTACGATTGCTGGTCACTCAAGATCCAAAATGGATTAAATCAGTAAATTTAACAAAATTAAGTGGATTTCGATTTACCGAAATCACGGACATATGGTTTAAATGTCCGAGATTTCGGTAAGGTAACATACCCTTTATCGAAATGTTAACCAATCTGTGTCAAGGTTACAAACGTTGCTTGGTTGAAGACAATTAAATTGCCTTGGTGGTTAACGTAAGATTTGATTGGTTTACACAACACTGATATATAAATAGCAAAACCATGATGATGTAAGTATGGCTGCACCAAAAAATTAGGACTTCTCTGAGTCTATAGGTAGACCAATAGAATAATAGAACATGTGGGCGTTAAAGACTGAAGGTGTATAAAAACAGGTTTATTAATACTGTTGTGTCATAGATCTTCATGCATTTGACCTTCAACACAGATTTTACTGCAGTATGAAAGCTATATACATTGCACTAGCTTTAACTTCCTGATTAGTCACTGCATGGATAATAAACAAAACCATGGAAACAATTTGCTTAGAAATGTTTTCATGAAGATACAGATGCACTGTATCAAAGCATACATCCACCTTCACGGGCGTAACTTAGCTGAAATTGATGTGTAGGCCTACTTTTAGGGGGTCCTCCAGAAATGTTTTGTAGCTCGATCATCAGAGATGCGCTTTGATGTATAAATTTGTTCCAGTAAATATAATGCTTACAATAACATAACGTACATTAAATATGTAACTTCAGTTTTGGCCATTTTATTTTTTCAATTTTTCAAAATCCATGCCCCTGACCTTGTGTGACCTGTGCTGGCCACCAGCTCAATATTGAATCACGCAAAACTAAAAATAGAAGTAGAATGTACTCATGCTATTTCGACATTAAATTTTGTTGATATACAATTTATTTTTATATTTTGGTTACAGGTTAAAATCAGTGACTGTGATGTCATCCTATGGACACTGCATCACTCTGATGGTTCTACTGACAAGGGGAAGTAACCCAGCAATGAAGATTGATCATACTGCATAATATATAAATGTTGATGCTTCCCTGATATAACAAATCATAAGTATGATTTCCAACCGCTTCTTTACGTGACGTAATTTCCAGAAAACGTCACATGTGACGTCACCATGTACTGACAGTTAAAGCAATATTTGCTCTATATGGCAATATGAAAACAAAGAGACCACAGGAGTAAATATTGTATCCTGCTTGCAAATAGTAACATCACATGTTGCGTTTTCTTGAAAAGACATCACTTACAGAAGAGGTTGTAAATCCCATTGCAGCGCTCATATAGGAAAAATAAGTTCATGGAGTTTTGATTGTAACATTTCATACTTCACAAAACAGAGAATCCATTACCTCGGCGCCTCACTCAGTGCCAGAAGAGGAAATTAAGGGAGCTGTGAGATAAATAATAAATTTGTAATGGAAACTTGTGAGAAAGAGATTTCCTGTAACACAGGCGGTGATTAACCATCTTGAAAAAAAGCAATCAGACAGCCGGGAAATTAACTGGTCATTCACTTATACCAGAAGTCAATGATGTTAATGAGAATTTAGTTTACTGATGGGTACCCTGTCAGTGATTTTTCTGAGTAATAGAGATTTAATGGTCAGTTTATTGGTAAAACTTGTCTAGTATCTAACAGTAGGTGTCAGTATGATTGAGCAGCAACAGACAGTGACATTGAACCTGGATTTATGCCTCTCAGCACCCAATGTTTGCGTCTTATAACAATCTGCGGGAGAGGGGAGGGGAGTGGCCATCCTACATGTTAGGAAGCCTTCCAACTAAGCTTACAGAAGGTGCAATGGTTCAACCAAGGTGCTCAATAGATATAATCCTGAATTTGCTAAAAATGCGTTAGGGTTGTGACTTTTGTGAGGTTTGATCCCACAACCTGCAAGGTAAGTGGCACACATGTTGTTCATTACACAACCACTCCCTATTGTATCCTGGCAGTATCTCATCAACTCTTCTAATGGCTAATGAAGAAGAGTCATGTGTATAAATGACAAAATTGACTGATTTTGATTGTTTGTAGATTATAGGGCAGTAAATAATTGTAGTCCATTAAATCACATATTCTGTCATGTACCTAGATAATTAATCTCATATCTACATTGGTGATACTGCAATGTTTTAAAATGCAGAGGAGGTTTTACAGTATAGTGACATTAGGGAGTGTTTTTACATTTTCATATACCGTAATAATTCTATTTAACACCCACCCCTATTTTTAGGAAAAAAAAATAGAAAATTTATTGGCCTCTTATATGCGCCCATCCCATAAAGCGAACGAAAAAATCCTACCTTTCACACTGCCAGTTTCTCAATTTCTCTTTTATCTTTCCCATCATAGTAATATCAAGGTTTGCAACTATCGTAAATTCACCTTTGTACACTTTATATACAAAAATGGACGAATTGGCCAGAATGTGTCTCTAATTATCGCCCATACCCAAACTTTTCAGCTGATCGTGATTCTAATAAGCGCCCGGGCGTTAAATAGAATTATAACGGTAAATGTAATTATTATACTCATAACAATGCAGGTATTTATGTCAAGGAGTTCTATTTTTGTATTGACAGAGAGTTTTTAGACACAGATACAGGTTTGTTTCTTCCCCGGAACAGTATAATAAATGTTTTTGAAACATGAATACACATAGGGGTCAGTTATCCAATGAAATCTGAGTGAGTAGTGAAACAGAAGCCCTTTTTTACTACAACATAAAAATAGTAAGACGGCAATAAAACTAGATTGTGGAAGAAAATAGACAATAATATGCCACTCAAATACTGTAGTGTGGTCTTATTGGTAACAAACATTAGTTTCAGCAATGGAATACAGTATAATCCAATGCAACCACCATTGGGACCCTTGAACGTTATTGAGGTGGTCTTAATGCAGTTTTACTGTAATAATGAAATGTAACGAAATACGGTAATTTTTTTTCATCTTTTTCCTCTTTTAATCTTTAATACAATAGTGGACAATTATGAAAGGACTCACATTCACAACACCAAGCTGACAAAACATGGATTATTGTTTACTAATTAATTAAGAACCAGTACTTGGTTAAATCAAACACAGTTCTGACATACAGTGAGTTAATCATCAGTAAACTGTTTGTAGCAACAGACTGTTTCAAATATAGTAGTTAAGTGAACCAAATTTAGAAACACAGGGAAAATGACCAAACAAATAAGATTAAAAACAGATGTAATATTAAGCATTATCAAGTAAGGAGCACAACATGATGAGTGTGGTTATGTTGGTATTGCAAAAAATGCAAATTACTGTGTTTATGAGGTTGACAATGCAGCTTACATTTTCATAATGCACATGTATGGTATTTCGCCAAATGGGGACATTTACATGCCAGTAGGGAAGTATAGGCCAAACAGAATATTTTGAACCATTGACAGTCCCTGCACAGTACAAATGAGACCAATCATACAGTTACAGTACATCCTGGCATCCAATCAGAGTACTTTGCTGGAGAGAAACCTGTGAGTACTTCCCTGGTTAAACCAGTACTATGTGGGAAACACTGAAAAGCATTTCTAGTTTTACCCAGCTGGACAAGAGATCAAACCCAAGACCTTCGGTTTTGTAGACAGCAGCTTTAACCACTGGGTCACCTTATGTTGTTATTGCTAACACTTCCAGTATTTATATATTGTGACATAAATACCAACAAAAGATGATGTTGATGCAAGACATCAATTAGTGATTTTCTTATTCAGACATCTGTTTTTTTTGTTAGTTTGTACATTTCTTACACATGACATAGTAACATCATGCCAAACCTAACAGAAACATAGCTCAAATCCAAATTATTACTATGTGACTTCTAAAAACAAAGGGAGGTAACTGCTGCAAGCACCACAGCCATGGATTTGAGTAGATCTGTTTAGGGATTCGCTATTTTTAGCGCAGGTTTTAAATTAAGAGAATATAAACATTGAATATGACTATGGATAATAATTTTTTAAACGCATTTTGGTTGTTTTTATTCTGTTTTATGTTCTCATTTGAAATATGTTTCAACATCACTCAAACAATAACTGAGGTCATCCCATAAAGAAAATGAAAATGGAATAAAAAAGTCTCTGATGGCGACTAATGAGGCGCAACATTACCACTTTCATCTGTGTCTGTAAAGTCATAATAAAGTGCCATAATTACACACTACATTGTATTAATGAAGTCATTTAGTTGTATAATTGAATTACACACGAGATGTCTTATCTTGAAAAAGGTGTAATAAATCATTCTTGTCATAATAAAACATGAACATTATTATATAGAACAGTATATTATTACACTGCTATAGTAGGACACATTACATTCTCAATATCACTGTAGCTGAAGGTTGTAGATAAATATTGTTATGTGTATAAAATTGACTGTCATGAATGTTTTCAAAATAAATAGTGTACGCAGAACCACATGACTTATTTTAAATAACCATATGTTAAAAATATGAGCAACAAAAGCAATAACCTTAAACAATACATCATATCACAACAAGATCTACAGCAAAACATTTTAATAGCGAACATCCTTGGGAGACTTATTAATACTGTTTTTTATATTGACAGTTCACTGTGAGTTCACCATATTCAGAATAATTTGAATGCATAAATGCGCATTGAGGAATTTGAAATGGTTGTTCCATATATCCAAGTGTTGTTTATATCTGAGTGTTGTTTATATTCGAGTGTTGTTTATGTCCGAGTGTTGTTTATGTCTGAGTGTTGTTTATATCCGAGTGTTGTTTATATCTGAGTGTTGTTTATATCTGAGTGTTGTTTATATCCGAGTGTTGTTTATGTCTGAGTGTTGTTTATATCTGAGTGTTGTTTATATCTGAGTGTTGTGTATATCTGAGTGTTGTTTATGTCTGAGTGTTGTTTATATCTGAGTGTTGTTTATATCTGAGTGTTGTTTATATCTGAGTGTTGTTTATATCCGAGTGTTGTTTATATCCGAGTGTTGTTTATATCCGAGTGTTGTTTATATCTGAGTGTTGTTTATATCTGAGTGTTGTTTATATCTGAGTGTTGTTTATATCGGAGTGTTGTTTATATCGGAGTGTTGTTTATATCCGAGTGTTGTTTATGTCCGAGTGTTGTTTATATCCGAGTGTTGTTTATGTCCGAGTGTTGTTTATGTCTGAGTGTTGTTTATATCCGAGTGTTGTTTATGTCCGAGTGTTGTTTATGTCTGAGTGTTGTTTATATCGGAGTGTTGTTTATGTCCGAGTGTTGTTTATGTCTGAGTGTTGTTTATATCCGAGTGTTGTTTATATCCGAGTGTTGTTTATGTCCGAGTGTTGTTTATATCCGAGTGTTCTTTATATCTGAGTGTTCTTTATATTTTCAGGAGAAGTTTCGCATCAAACATAAAACACACAGAAACATAAATTAAAACAAAGAGTTTAACAATTGTGTTTATATACCTTACGGAAATGGTTGGTTCCTCTGGTAACAACTGGTTCAGCTGGTCCATTATTTACATAAAATTATATTCTGAATTAAGGAATTCAACATCCACTATTTCTCACCAAGTAGAATTCATCCGAAAAAATAACAAGAAATGCCTGATTCTAAATTAAAGAAAAACATTGCCTGATGACTCTTATAAATTTCCTTTATATACACGGTCCATAATTCCAGTAAGAGTGAATGACAGAACAATCAAAGCTTTGGAAAGCAACCTGTCACATGGTACATTATTATAGGATGGGGATACTGTCAGAGCCATGATTTACATAGAGCTTTCCAAGCTTTCTAGATGTTGTATACTGCTCTGAAAAGTCTGAATGCAAACACGGAATTTCCATGGATAAAGCTAAATAACATTCAAATGCTTTTTTGAGGCGCTTAAGCATCTCATCGCTATCATCATCAACCGGATGGTCTACTCGAAGTACCGCCATATTCATCGTCTCAAGAAAATCGTACATGACTGTGAGGTCCTCTGATTTGATTCTAGATTCTGATGTGTATAATGGCTGATTTGTGAGTGTGGAATGGCGAATGAGTTTATCCGAATAGTCGCGCATTAATTTCTTAAACGCTTATATGGAAAACATGCAGTATTGCCTTGGAAGCACCTCCCAGAACATTCAGTCCTTTGATTTAAGTCACATAAACAGCTAAGGTCATGCAGTGAGTTTCAAACTGCACCATCTAACATTATTTTGGGCATTTGCTGACACTTAGGTAGAATCACAGAAATTCCACAAGTCAGCTGGAATTGTTGTGATTCGAACCCGGTGGGTGAGGAGGGTGCTAGTGATTTGAAGACAGCAACCATAACCACTCGGCCACAGAGTCCCTTTCATGTCCAACATTTCTTAAGTGCTATGAATTATTGTCAAATATCTCTTAACTGTTGCAAACAAAATGTCTTCCACAAGCATAAAAAATTACCATCGAGCAATAAACCTAATGAAAATTGAAAGCCAATTCCACCGCTTTTCAAGTTCTCAAGAGTATCTGTCACTCATGGTAAAAACAATACCTGACATCATAAAAATGCAAAGATATCAAATATTCACAATCCATGACTTAGAAAGGCAATAATTCCTGAATTCACAGCAGTAAATTTCAGATGTCATGTTACCTGCACTAAAGAATCTAATACATATTAAAATAAATGCAAATGTGTAGGAGAGAAATTACTAATTTTAGGCATTTTATATGACAAGAAAATTGAAACTTTCATGAAAAATTGTCAGTTCCTTAGCTAGTCAACTTAATGATACAACATCGGTGATGAACTTTCTTATAGCTTAATTAGTGGTTCAATATTGTCCATAGTTCCTTATATGGTCATATCAGATTCTAGACAATATAACAAGTATGCAATAACACCTCAGTTAGAGACCACCTCTAAATTAAGACAACCTCATAAGAAAGATATGATATGTTTAAGTGGACAATCTGATCACCTAACAAATAAAGCCACCTTTCTGGTTGGAACAAAAGGTGGTACATGCATTATTGTTGATGTTTCGCAGTATATTTGATATACATTGATCTCAAAGGAAGTTGTTGCATTTACTGCTGAAGTTTAATCTTTTAAAGCACTCTAAACATCCTGTGAACATTTCTGACATTCTATAATGATAGTCTGTGACCTTAATCGTCTAAACAAGTTTCAAAATGTTTTATTTAGACTGAACTCTGACCCTTTTGACAGTGCGATACACATTTTAAAAGTTTTATAAACAAGTGCTTATGCAACTTATACTAATCATCCATCATGACTGCCTCCTGGGTTACTGATCAGTACTTGCATTACTAAATTAAGAATTGTAAAGTACCGAACACCCTACTCAGCGATGGCTCAAACTCAATATTGACCCTCGGATCAGGAGTCAGGTGCTTAACTTCTCAAGCACTATGCCGTCCATTCTGACCTTTGATCAGTTTATAGCAGTGTCTAACTTTTTAAATGTATAATACATAATCAACAGTATAATGTTCTTAATTTGGATTGCGATATGTCTATCAATAAGGCAGCCTCAGAGAAAGCAACATCTGCTGGTGACACTTATACAATCCTTCAATCAGCCACCAAGGGAGATAATTATACACAACTCTTCAGCTGAAAATCAGATTTAGTCATTGTTTCAGAATGAAGAGTGTCAATTGCATTTCTACATGCAGGCTATGATTGCTAATTTGTAATACTGGAAGTTAAAAGCTTTTTCATGCTTTTTTTACCATGCATATTTGAATACCTTCTTTGAGCAGTTTTATGTTCAACACAGTTATTCTAAATATTGTATATTTTACAGCTGACAATTACAAGCTTATAATAATAAGGAGTGGTACGAACAGGAAGTAACTGTGATAGATTTGCTGAAAATAAAAGCCTGAAGGAAAGTTCCAGAACTCACAGTGAGAAGAAAGGAAATAGTTCCAAACTAAATTTACAGAAAAAAAACATCTTCTGCAGTTTCCAACTTGCACACATTGGTGACACGTAAACAGTTTTACTCCAACATGCAAATTAATCAATGATGGAGAATTTGAAGCATTGTTAAGAAACAAGAGAATGAAATCCAATCAAACATGATACAGCTTCACAGACTATAGACTCTAAAGCTGTTGACCGATACATTAGCCTCATTGTAATCTCATACAGACTTTATTTCCTCAATAACAACACTATATTCACAACAGGCCTGAAATAGGTTCATGAGATATTACACATGAGAAAAAAAATTGTTAGAAGATTTATGAGTCTTTGTCTTTAAATGTTATAATGATCATTATTTTATAATAACTTCTACCCCATTCAGTGTGTACGATTGATTATCCTCATTAAAAGTTCTTCAATTAAACTAAAATACCGGCATCAATGTACAGCTTTGTTCAGATTTATCTAACCAAAGAGGTGACACAGCAGAGGAAGATTTTCATTATTCCAACAGCGAACTTTAAGTTTTGTTAGGTGAACCAACGGTGGAATAATTGGCAAATCATTAGTTTCCAATGGTTTTAAGTGCTGTAAGAATTTAGATACATTAGGATAAAATCAACTTGAGTAAGTTACTGAGTCTCCTAATGATAAATTATCACGTTTAAAGGGTCTCAATCTTTGTGTGAGATTTTCTATATCACACGTGCACAGGGTAATCTCATACTGCAAAATTTGTTGAGTGATTTTTAAAACAATTGAATTTTTGCATATTTGATTAAGCTGGGCATGGACTCATATTTGATGATTTCAGCCCTTTTTCATGGAAAGTTTGGGGCTGATATTCAGGGCCCCATTCCCCAAAGAAAAAAGTATCTTTTCCCCTACTTAGAAAAAAAATTCCCTTTCAGTAAAATTATTTAAAATTTCAGCCTTATAAATACCCAAATTTGGTGATTCATGATGCAAATTTCCCCTATCAAAAAGGACCTGCCATACTTCCCCAAAAACTGAAAAAAAATGGGCAGACCCAATATTCTCAAACAACCAGATAACTGACTGAATCTATAATACTGCATGCTAATGTTATCAACAGAATATATCAACTCTCAATATATAACTGTTGAACTATTTCTTTATATCTGATAAAAAGACATTTTTATAGCACATGTAAAGATAAGTATTGGAATACCTGAGTTCCAGGAGATTAACAATATTACATTCCTACAGTATGTTGTTTCTTATATACGAGTAGTACGTATATGTTGTTAATTTATATTGTTTATACATCAAAATGATGAAACAATTTCTAGGCATTCAATGAACTTTTAACTTCAGTAAAGAGAAAACTTAAATGGCTGAACCTCTTGGTAAAAGTGGTACATTTAAATGCCAACCAACACTTGTGCATGTATTATGCAGTGAAAATTAGACTTTTCTCTAAACATACATTTTACTTATTTTGTATAGTTTAATTGTCATCTGTTGCTGTCTGCCAACATTTGACTGCGAAGCTATTGTTCTGTTATTAACATCTCATTGTTTTAGTGCCAAATAAAAAGTAAACAAAACAGAAGGACTTTGTGAATCTTTGCGGACTTCACTATAATCTACACGTACACAGAAAATCTACAAAAACTACTTCATAATACATGGAACAGAAAGGCAGATATACATTTGAAACAGGAAGAATGTTCAGACACGCTTGGTGTCCAAATACAAGTGGTATCAATTATCTTTCTATGGAAAAACCAGGCTTTAAACAAGAAGCCTCTATATAACCTCAAACTGGTCTACATTAGAGTGAACAATAAAAAATTGTAAAATTCATGGAATTTTTATAGGCAGAACATTTTTTATGTGCATGATGACCAGATTGAAATGCCATGTAACAATTATATGCTCTTTATATTCTCTGCCCTATTGTATTGCATGTATAATGATCTTACCAAGATTGCTTGTACATACACGGACTGTATACTGGTTTTATCATGATTGTACATATTTTTACCATGATTTTACTAAATTGTAACCAGGAAGTTCTGTTGCAAGTTGTTTGATGGTGGAGGTAAAAATGTGAACTACAAATGTTTTAAGATGTATTATTATAGTCCGCTCATATAGCATAAAATCTGAAATTTTCACGAGGGACCATTTTTCCCTATTTCCACAAGATAATCGGTGAATATAAATGCTTTCAAAATATTATTGTCTTTTAACTATTATGACAACATTGAAATAGTCGAAACTCTCAAACATATAACCTTGCGAAACATTCAATTGCTTCAATTCAAGAAATATAATGATCTTGCAAACATGTCTGATTTTACAATATTACAGGTAAACTGGTATGTAAAAACCCCAGGTGGGCCGACTATCTGGAGGTCAGAGAGGAAGACTAATTGATGTCAAAGACATATAAACATTTATTTATCGAAATTGCTCCAAAACTATGTAATGGTCCTGTAAAAAGATACAGTAATCTTTGGAAGGCAATATAAATCACTTAAACATTGGTCAAACCAATGTGTATAAAACAATTATATATGAACCATTTCTAACGTTTACTAGACAGTGTCAAGATTTACAACTTAAAGTTAATGAATCACATTTATAATGACATAATACATGTACCATTGAACTACCAAATGTTAAAGATAATAAATGTTCATTTATTAGTGTCACCCCTATTTAAAGGGCCAGCCAATTCTGACTTATGAGACACCTACTTTCTGAGCACTTTCACTTCCCGATTCCTATCCTTTTAATGCCAGGCACCAGACAGGTAGGCACACGGTTACCATTATTTAACTAGCTGGCGGCTCATCAACCGGCCATATCAGAATGGAGACCCCTGCCGGGATTCGAATCTTCGACCTCCCACTCCCAAAGCCAATGCCTCAACCACTCGATAATATTTGTAACAATGACTTCATTGTTAATTTTTTTTTAGCTAACTTAAAACAATTATATATCCAAGATGAAAAACATTTTCTTTATATATTACAAACTGGCAAAATAAAATAAATTGTATGATGTAGGATGAAAAAATATCCTGTATAGACTTCAAAAAGGACTGCAAAAATACTCAGTCCTTATGTGGGTAATATATATGCAAACAAAGACATAATATTATGGTGAATTTTCCAAATATACACTCAACGACACTTCTATTTTAGTCCACACTTCTGATTTTTGTTATGTTTTTATATAATAAAATTTAATTTTCGACCAGTAGCAGTAAAACTGTCACGGTTGAGCGGATTCGTATCCGATTGTTATTTTTGTTATGTTTTCATATAATAAAATATTTTGTTAAGATTGTGACCAGGTTTTATAAAAATACTCTAACAAATGTCGAAGGTAGCCATGAAAATCGAAGTGTGGACTTAGAAGTGTCGTTGAGTGTATACAATTGCTACTCTTCCAAATGATCTATTTTCTGACAGAAATATTGATGTTGCAAAGACACAAAAAGCAAAATGATATTAACTAATTATATTATATAAAAAAAATATGGAAACAAACTATGGGTACTTACAAGCCATATTCATGTACTGTAGTGTGCATGTCATTCTCCTTGTGTTGGTCGTTCTCCATAATGTTCTCCATAATGTCTTGTAAATGACAAAATGATCCAAGATAAATACCACGAATCGCTAATATATCATTTCATATTTTCATTCAATTCTATATTTAGAATTTTCCGAACAGATAAAGCATCAAATTGCCTGGTATTCATTTTTGTAATGAAAATAAAATAATAAGTTACTTCACATATTGTACATTTTATGAAGCCGAGTTATTTCAGAAGAATCAAATTTTCATATTTCTTGACATTTAAATAAGCAAGAACTATAGGAGATATAGATTGAACTGTAAGCATGAAAATTTACTTATTTATAAATGTACTTTCCATATAATCTTTTGGGAAAATATTTAATAAAGTTTTCTTCCCTCATGAAAAAATCTGTCTGAATCTGTCTGATTTTTTCGGAATTTGTCTGAATTCATACTGAATATTTCTGAACCAAAATCTGCTATATGAATATTTTATGAATATTTGCTGAATATTTCTGAATCAGATATGAATTATTCAGACGTCTGAAAGTGTCTGAATTAGAAAGTATGAATTTTTCAGACATCTGAAAGTGTCTGAATTAGAAAGTATGAATTTTTCAGACATCTGAAAGTGTCTGAATTAGAAAGTATGAATTATTCAGACATCTGAAAGTGTCTGAATTAGAAAGTATGAATTATTCAGACATCTGAAAGTGTCTGAATTAGAAAGTATGAATTATTCAGACATCTGAAAGTGTCTGAATTAGAAAGTATGAATTTTTCAGATGACTGTTTATCTGAAATATTCTGAATGCCAATTTTCTGAAATTTTCAGACATGTTTATCTGAAATATTCTGAGTGCCAATTTTCTGAACTTTTCAGACAAACTTGTTAAATTCTATTTAATAAACAAATGAAACAATAAAGTTAACCTTCACAAGTTTTAAACATCAGGAAATCATTTTCAGTCAACATGTATGATAATTTCTCTGAATTTTTCAGATATTGTCTGAACATTTCTGAATCTCAGTAGCTGAATTCGTCTGAATACTGACTGAATTCGTCTGAGAGTGTTCCATTTTAAGGACAATTTATTCAGACATCTGAATTTTTCTGACTTTTTCAGATATTGTCTGAACATTTCTGAATCTCAGTAGCTGAATTTGTCTGAATACTGGCTGAATTCGTCTGAAAGTGTTCCATTTTAAGGACAAATTCAGACAATGTTTCAGACATATTCAGACAAAATTCAGTTAAAATTCAGATCATGTTTCAGACTGATTCAGACAAATTTTTTCATGAGGGTATTCCTCTTAAGAATTAATGAACTGGCAGGAATTATAAAGTAATGACAATTGGTATCTAAGACTTTCGATCATTTTAGGAGTAAAATGCCACAGTTTAGCTTAAGTTAAACATTTTCTTTAGTGATACAATGCATACTTATTTAAGGATAAGGATCATTAAAACAAGTTTGGATTGCAAGTAAATTATTTAACTCAGCAAATTTGCTTGATCTGGCAATTAGGTCACATTCTATTTTCTAAAGATGACCAAAATTGAAAACAAGTCAAAATGTAAGCAGAGACACTACCATGTATCATTCTATACAATATGCTAAATTAAATCCACCATTCCTCCGCCAGTAATGTAACAGTTCAACGTTGCATGCTTTTCCCATATATATATAAGGGTACTTAATTCAAAGACTTGAATTGATGTACATGTATTGATCAACTAATGAACATGACGATTGCGTGTATTTCAACTTGACTGACTTAAACCCATGTTTTCAAACCTCCAGGGGCCTTTAATTTAATTCACAAACATTGTAAGACTGAAACTCAAGACTTTAAAATGTTAAATGTTCATTTTGCTCATACAATGTTATTACAGTATATATTCTAATAAAAATTGGCAAAAGTAAAGAGTGGGTTATAACATTACTATTCAGACAAAGTTTCATTCATTTAGAAAAATGAAAACAAAAGTCTGGTAAAGATTTTTTTGCAATTTTAAAGTCTAAAAGTCTTGAGTTAAAATGTTTGTGCTTTTAAAAGCCCCTGTACAAGAATGTGAGTAGGAATGTTTGAACAAATTCATTACAAGTAGATCTATCCTAGTTGCGTAAAGCCTCAAACTCAGTTTGAGTTTTCGAGTGAGATTACCATCTTAAGTGGATCCATCATGACCCCAGAGTCAGTTACCACAGTTGATGTACAAATCTATGATGATTAAAGACTTAGTGTATTGTTACGAAATGGAGAAATAAAAAATACAAAAAATCTTAAATTATTTACCTTTTTGTTATAATAAATCTACTTAAACTTCAATAAAAACAATATAATTTCCTTAATTCCAAAATGATTTGAAAACTCTCTATAAGTACAGCATTACTCCTTGGCAAATATTCATCTAAACAAATTATTCATAAATTGTCTGTGTTAATCTACCACAATAAACATTTATTCCAATAAATCCTTCATACAGCCTTTCATTTTGCAGCAGAATTGTTAATCAACAGATACACACTTGAGAAACATCCAATCCTTTCCCACCATGCATTTGATAAACTCAATGATAAGGTGATATCCTTTCTTCCCGGTTTTTGAGATAAAACTAAAAATTGCAAGAAAGTGAAACACTAAATTGAAAAACCAAATATCAACAAATGATCAACTTCAAACTTTGCACTAAAATCCGACTAATCTTCATCAAAACAACTTAAATTTATACAACACCAGTATGGCTGTTTACTCACACAAGACTGATTTAAATCTAGCATGAATTCACAGGGGAGGAAGATAATTATTAATGTCTATTTTTACAATAACTTGATAACTGAAAAAAATCCTCAAGTGTAGCGATAAGTTTAGTATTGGGAGTTATAACAACTGAAGTATTTGGGGGAAATATTCACATTAGTGTATGATTTACACCTCGTAATGAACACATATATATATACCCTGTAAGAGCAATTAAATACAAATTCCGTTCATTAAATATACATTTAAAATCTATATAATTCAAAAGATAGAACATCTCCAGTTGTTTTGCAAGAGATACTATAATTTAACTGAGTTTTAACGCAATAATATAATTGTACATTTACACGCAAGTACAGTATTATTGCCCTGATGTTAAACATATACACATCACCAATTTAACAACCAATCCATCACCTTTAGTGGTAGATATGACTCATTTATGTGATATTCATCCATAAAATATTTATAAGTATGTTTAAGGTCTAAACTCTTCGATCTATTACATATGCTATCATAATCAATCATTGCAATATTGCTTCCACCCCTTCTATTTAAGGTTAATTGGTTGAACTAATTAAATATTCAGAGACAGAAAACCCATCTATATATAAGGTGATATGTCATACTAAAAGGGAACGATATTATCTGAAATAAAATGGTTTAAGCTCTTAGATTCATGGGTATTTGTCACAGAGTTGGAAAAATAAGCAGGCAGTTGTACTCTGCGATGGCTGGTCACCATTACATATAATAACCACTAAAGCTACAGTCACAACCGCGTTACGGTATACCCATGTGGTGCCGTACAGGCTAATGATGACTGTAACAATTACAACACATAAGTTTTCTCTGCGGTCTCCAAAACTGTGTGGCGTCCCTGCAGTCTGTGGTGACCTGCAGTGATTTGTGACTGAGCCTTCATGTGGATTATGCGATCAGTTCATTGAACATTTAACATTGACTACCATTCGCACTAGTGGATCCAGGGGGGACGCACCCAGCATGCGCCCCCCCCCCCTAAAATCCCCCAACCTTACATGTTTGTCTGAGTATAACTACAAAAATATAGCTCTGTCGCTGCTAATGCGTTGTATTTAAAAAGTTATTCCCCCCAAGACCCCCTGATACCAAACCTTGAATCTGCCCCTGATTCGTGACTGGGTCAGAAAACTTTGCACCTAGATGCAGGATCCATCCCAGTATCTCTCACCTAAATCTTTTTGAGTTATCTCTGGACTGCATTTTATGCTCCTATCCATGGATAGGTGGTAAATGTAACATAAATAAGATTGTTACATAGATTTTGCTTAACACACTGAAGGACCTTATTTAATGAAGTTCCCAAAAGTAAAACCATCTCATTAATAAGACCAATTTTTAATGTACCAGTTTTGAATTTTTCGGCGCAGCCGTACTAACATGGTTTTGCTAATTACATATTCAGTGTTCAGACAATACGGTATAATTAAACCAATCAAATCTTACGTTAACCTCCAAGACAATTTCTCGCAATTTCTCTTCAATTTAAAAACAGTTGTAACCTTGAAGCAGATTGGTTAACATTTTCTATAGTGTATCCAGTAAGTAGCCTTGTTATTCATCACCACGGGGAATTCTCTGGTGTTGGAATTAAGAAGACTTTCTTGGTTTTATGTACCAGTCGCGAACATTTATATTCTTTTAATCAGATAAATCGCTATGTTACACGTTTATTAACATGGTTGTGTGAGTTCACGACTTACGCAATAAGTAATGTTGAACTATATTGAAACAGACTATACTGTGTCTATGATCACACTACGGAGTTATTTATTATGCCGTCTCATTCGGAACACCTCAGCATTATTGGCTCTCCTGAATACCGCCAAGAAGTTACGATTGATGCAGTCTCAAACGCAGTGATCTCCCCTTACAGGCCTCGGAGTATTTGTAGTATATCGTAATTGAATGACATTTAGGCATTTTTTATGTTGTACAACAAAATTTAACCTAGTAATTTCAAGTTTTTTAAAGATATTTCTTGTTTCTTTTATATTTTGATTCATTATAATCAGACCACCTCATTAACAAAACCTACTTTCTTCAGAATAAAATGATGGAGGGACTAGTATTTAATGCTGAATAGGGCTTCCAACAGTTGAGTTAATGTTTAAGTCCCGGGCAAGTCTGTTTTTAAAGCTTAAACCAACATCAGCAATTGTTCAGTTGTAAGTCAAACCTTAGAATCCCACAAACAGTCATACATGTGATAATTATTTTTTCCATTGTAGAGCTATCTTTGTGTATGTTTATTACACCTTCCTATGTCGGACAAGTCAAATTTTACATTTGCATTAGTCCTGGACAAGTGTCTTTGAAAAAAAATTCTAGATCCCGCAGTGGTGGTCTGATTATTTTGGTTTCAAAGTAAACACACATCATAGCATAGAAAACCATTGCAGGATTTACATACAAAAGAAATTAAAGCATTCAATGCTTCAAAATGATGAAGTAGAAAAACATACAATTAATATGTTCTGAACAATTGCAAGAATTTCCTCCAACCTGTTGAAATATTTGCAGACATTTTAAAGGAACGCCTGGATGATTTTTATGCAACTTTTAGACAAAATAGAATTTGAACAATCCATACCAATTAATTTTCAACCAGCTGGTAGAGAACAGTTGATACTTGTGAAAAGACAGCTAGTGGTAAATAAATGTCTGCACATAATGAAATAATCAGTCAAACATTATTCATTATATCCCTTGAACTTGAAGCTGGCGTTTATATTGCACATACTATAGAAACCAAGTGATACAAGAATATGATTTTTGTAATAAATTTAACTCATCGCTCGGCAATATTCCGACTATAGATAGTTCCCACATTTTCAATATTTACCTCCCTTGTTCTGATTCAATTATAGTCAGCCATATTGATAGGCAAGTTTCATTAAATATAATGTAAATGATAATAAAATAATCAGATATATAAAAATAACTTATTCATTATGATCATGTGGGCAGATGGCTCAGAAAGTTGAGGAAAAAGTGGTTGTCACGTGCAAATTCTCTTGGTATTTTCTCAATTATCACATATTTGGGAATTACTCCTATAAGTGCTTATCAGTTCAAAATAGCTGATGATTTAAAGAACAAGGGAGATAAATATTGTAGATGTGGGAACTATCTATTTAATGTCATCAAATATAACACGTTGACAGTAGTGAGGGGTCGTTTTATAAGCGCTAACTTAATATCAAGTATCTAAACAATGCTTATGGATAAACTTGATGCTTCAAGTTTGGAATCATGCCGGACCAACATTTTATGATTTCAAAGCAAGTCGGATCCATGCACTCATATAACAACAAAAGGATATATATTCAGTAAGGATTATCAGAGGTATTTTTATTGTGATTGTTCCAAGGATGCATGGTGCTGAAATCCCCTATGAACTACCAACATTCTCAGGTGTACTTATTATACCATAATACAGCAGGTTGTTATAATGTCTTACTCCACATTGTAACCAACATCACTCATAAACACATTTTTAACATACAGTCGGACCCCAATTATTCGATAACCTTCTATCTGAATACTCTGCATCATCCGAAATAAATATCAGGTCCTGATGTATCCTCTTAATTGCTCATTTAATTGAAATGCGCTATTCGAAACCATGTATTATTCGATATAAAATTTCGGACCCGATGAATTCGAATGAACGAGGTCTGACTGTATGTCGAAACACTAAAGATTACAAAATAAAAAATTCTAAAGTCCCGCAGTTCAGAATTACAAGTATCTGACATGCAAATTCATACAGACTGTGTTTATTCATTACAGAATGAAAAACAAAAACAACACATTTACACTCAAAATACCTGAATGATTTTGCAGATTCTGTTTCATAGCAAATGTTTAACAAGACGCATTTTTGTTCCTAGCTAAATGGGCCTTCTTTATACCCAAGAGCTTTGTTGATAAATTTCTATGGTACAGAAATGAATGTGGTTATTATATTATGCAACCAAATGTCAAAACTAATAATTATTAAAGTTTGTGAATATTACGTTTTTTTCTGTATAAGTGGATAATTATGTTCGCACCAGTTTGCAATTAGTGATTTCTGATGTTTCCATGGGTGGAAATGTTTGCAAATTAGCAATTTAATATTGTCACCTTTAAAAGTCAAGTATAAAGAATTATTTGCTGATAACTTTATAATGTTTTTTAATTCGCGAAATTTGCTAATAGCAGTAAAACCCCACTTAAAGACCACCTCAATAATAAGACCACATATAAAATTAAGAACCCAATTTTCAAGTGCATTTTCACTGTTTCACCTCAATATTAAGACCACATCAATATTAAGGCCAGTTTTCAAGGGTCCAATTAGAGCCACAGGTCTAACTATTGAGGTTTTACAGTATTCCACAAATCACAAACTAAGCCACTTATATAAACAGTACTTATAACTGAGCATATAAACAACTTTTGATCTACTGGTATTAACATAACAGCTAGAGAAGTCCTAGCAGAGACCCAGTCGTTTGAATCCCGTTTAAACCTCTAACCGTGTAACAACTACATAAGTTATTTCAGTAGTTACTGACAAAACATTAAACAACATTTAATATAATTTTTCCATTGAAGAAAGTTCTTTTATGTAATCGACAGTATCTGGAAATGTTATATTGCATGCGAGGAATTATCAAAGTACTGTAAGTGCATGGCACTGCCTTGAAACCACACTTAACTTCAACACAGGCTCGAGACGTAAATATCAAGACAGTCTTTATTGCAATGAGTAATGAAACCAAATATGATAAGCTGACAACTCTAAAAGTTACTATTACTTATATGTTTGCAGGCTCTGTATATTTCTTGCACACCAGACTGGGATTTCCTACGTTTACACTGGTGCTGGAAAACTCTATCTTACCCCCCACCTGGGTAGGATGAGTCTAAGCCTGCTAACTTGAAATATTACCATTTGGCCTTAGACAGCATCTCATCACTTTTCTTTCATCACTTAAACTGTGTATTGACAAGAGATCATTGTATAGATACTGTTGATTGTAATCAAATTACTTGGTAGAGTTCACAAACAAAAAAGAAGAAAGATAACACAGAGTAATTCCGGTTGGACATTGAAATATTTATCCCTTGACCAACATTTAAACTATGCTGTATCAGTATTTGACTATATTGGTGTACTAATACTGTTAAGTAGGTAAACAAAATATGTTTACTGACATAATATGACAATAAATATATTTATCTAGTTTAGCTGCTATGGTAAAATTTAGATGTTAAAATGCTAATGTAAGTGGATTTTTACCACTTGGAGGTCAGATAAACATGAATATTAAAGTTGGCTAATATATTCATTGTGTAAACTCTATCAGAATGTGTACCAACAGCTTTTGATACAGTGGTATATAAAACAAGAAATATCTTTAAAAAGATGGTCGGCGCAACTTTGTTGAAAGGTTAAAATTTGTCGTACAACATAAAAAATGCTTAGTGTTACGACTGTCGGTCATTCAATTACGCTTTACTACAGAAACCCCGAGATCACTGCGTATTAGACTGGATACAAATAACTCTGTAGTGTGATTAGTCATAGACACTGTATATATAGTCTGTTTCAATATAGTTCATCATTACTTATTGCATAAGTCGTGAAATCACAAATCCATGTTAATAAACTAAATATTACATAGCGCTTTATCTGATTAAAACAATATAAATGTTCTAGACTGGTACATAAAACCAAGACAGTCTTCTTAATTCCAAAACCTGACAATTCCCTGTGGTGATGAATAACAACACTACTTACTGGATAAATCTTGAAATACACTATACACAATGTTAACCAATCTGCTTCAAGGTTACAAATATTTTTCGGTTGAAGAGAAATGGCGCGAAATTGCCTTAGTGGTTAAAGTAAGATTTGATTGGTTTACAAAAACACTGCAAATAGCAAAAACCATGCCGAAAAAGATAGTCAGTGCAATTTGAAGGTTAAGATTTGTTGTGCAAAATAATAAAATGGCGAGATGTTACGCTTGCTGGTCACTCCAGATCCAAAATGGATTTCGGTAAATTCACCAAAATTCAGTGGATTTCAATAATTCACCGAAATTGAGTGTATTTCGGTAGTTAACATAAACTTTATCGAGAGTGTTAACCAATCAGCGTCAAGGTTACAAATGCTGTTCGGTTGAAGAGAAATTGCATAGCAAAACCATGCTGCGCCGAAAAATAAGGTCAAATGGACAGCATCTGAAATGTAGCATAGATACTATGGCCTTGGGCTATAACGCCCGAGGCCAATAAACCATGTTTGACTGTTTGTAGGAGTGAAGTTTGAACATATAGAGGGGCGAAATTGAAGTTTGAACATTTAGAGGGGTGAATATTAACTTTGAACATAGAGAGTGTTGAAAGTGAAATTTGAACATTTAGAGAGGTGAAAGTGAAGTTTGAACATATATAGAGGGGTAAAAGTGAAGTTAAATTATTAAGAGGGGTAAAAGTGAAGTTTGAAAATATAGAGTGGTGAAGTGAAGTTTGAACATTTAGAGGAGTAAAAGTGAAGTTTGAACATTTAGAAGGGTGAAAGTGAAGTTTGAAAATATAGAGATGTAAAAGGGAGCTTGAACATTTAAAGGGATGAAAGTGAACTTTGATCATGTAGAAGGGGAAGTGATGTTTGAACAGGGTGGTAAAATTGAAGTTTAATCATTTAGAGGAATGAAAGCCAAGTTTGATGATCTTGATCAGGGTGCAAGTAAGGTTTGAACATTTAGAGTTGTGAATGTCAAGTTTGAACATTTAGAGAGGTGAATGCCAAGTTTGAACATTAAGAGAGGTGAAAGCAAAAGTTGATCCTTTTGAGAGATGAATGCCAAGTTTGAACATGAAGAGAAGTGAATGCCAAGTTTGAACATGAAGAGAGGTGAAAGCAAAAGTTGATCCTTTCGAGAGATGAATGCCAAGTTTGAACATGAAGAGAAGTGAATGCCAAGTTTGAACATTTCGAGAGGTGAATGCCAAGTTTGAACATTTCGAGAGATGAATGCCAAGTTTGAACATGAAGAGAGGTGAATGCCAAGTTTGAACATTTCGAGAGGTGAATGCCAAGTTTGAACATGAAGAGAGGTGAATGCCAAGTTTGAACATTAAGAGAGGTGAAAGCAAAAGTTGATCCTTTTGAGAGATGAATGCCAAGTTTGAACATGAAGAGAAGTGAATGCCAAGTTTGAACATGAAGAGAGGTGAAAGCAAAAGTTGATCCTTTCGAGAGATGAATGCCAAGTTTGAACATGAAGAGAAGTGAATGCCAAGTTTGAACATTTCGAGAGGTGAATGCCAAGTTTGAACATTTCGAGAGATGAATGCCAAGTTTGAACATGAAGAGAGGTGAATGCCAAGTTTGAACATTGAGAGAGGTGAATGCCAAGTTTGAACATGAAGAGAGGTGAATGCCAAGTTTGAACATGAAGAGAGGTGAATGCCAAGTTTGAACATGAAGAGAGGTGAATGCCAAGTTTGAAAATTTCGAGAGATGAATGCCAAGTTTGAACATGAAGAGAGGTGAATGCCAAGTTTGAACATGAAGAGAGGTGAATGCCAAGTTTGACCATTTCGAGAGGTGAATGCCAAGTTTGAACATGAAGAGAAGTGAATGCCAAGTTTGAACATGAAGAGAGGTGAATGCCAAGTTTTAACATTGAGAGAGGTGAATGCCAAGTTTGAACATTGAGAGAGGTGAATGCCAAGTTTGAACATTGAGAGAGGTGAATGCCAAGTTTGAACATTGAGAGAGGTGAATGCCAAGTTTGAACATGAAGAGAGGTGAATGCCAAGTTTGAACATTGAGAGAGGTGAATGCCAAGTTTGAACATTGAGAGAGGTGAAAGCAAAATTTGATCATTTAGAGGGATGCAGAATGCCAAGTCTGAACATTTAGAGGGTGAAAGTCAGTTTTCAACATTTCGAGGGATGAAAGTAAAAGTAGTCTAATGGTATAAAAGTAAAGTCCAAACGGAATGACTTGTTTTGCTTCCACCCTTGGAGTATATAGTTATCAGTTATTTAAATATTCTAAGAACACTATTATATCAGCTACGATAAGAAACATTCTTAATGTATTTCAGTATTCTAAAATCACAACATCCTCTTTAACCAGACAAATCTCGAAGATTCCGCATTTATAGAGTCTGATGTTTGCAGACTTCTAACTTAAAGCTATAAAACACAATGCTACTTCTACAACAAGTATAATCATTCCATTATGTTTTCTGTTTTTGGCATGTTCTTATACCAAATTGACCGGAGTATTGGCTTCTGAGATATATATGTATTTTTGTCTTCTAAATAATAAGTGTTAAATAATAATTTATATCAGATGGTGTAACAACCTATGAGAACAGAAAAGTCTAAAATAATTCCAGAAGATCAGACCACAACATGAACTTTGTGATTATTGAACAAAAATGAAATATCTAGATTTCAACATACAACTGGATTGTATTAGACTTTCTAACAGTTTATTAAAACTGATCAATAATTTTGTGCTTCATACAACTTGCAGACATTGCTAATTAATTATCTCCTTTCCACTAAAATACTTTAAAATTATTTCCTTATTTTAATAATAAAAATAATAATAACAATACAGTAATAAATTCATTATTTTCAGAAGGTAACATATAAAGGTTACACAACAAATGTGCATACCTTATTTACAATGGGGCCTTCTTGTAATTGAATATAGACAAGTTTATAAAATGAATATCCCTTGAAGTTTAATACATAAGTAATAAAAATTATGATACTCATACAATATGAAATATTTCATCATAGCCTACAAAGGATAACACTGGTGCTTGCTTCATATTAGCAGCCCAATCTATAAGTTGTATGTGCACTGTATTTACTGATACCATTATCTCTTCTTGAGCTCTTACATAGGGAGTTGGTTGGGGGTTGTAACAGTAATTTTCCAAAATCAGGATTCAAATCTGAGTTTTACATGGTTTATCATCTCTTGACCCAAACTAGTATGTAGTCTGTAAAGTAGCAGACAATTACTGTAACTGAGTTCCAGAGAGAGGTACCATTTCTCAAAAGATAAGGCCATTTTGAATGATTTATAAACAAGAATACAACACTGACACAACAGCACATTACATTCAACCGTCCATACCCAGGTGAACAATATTTGTCTATCTCTATAAACAACAGAATATTCTAAATGACAATGTTATGGATTATGAAATAAAATGTATCTAATTTAATGTGACGTATAATACGAAATATTCTAAGTTTACTGACAAGAAGTCACAAACAATGAGACAGCGGCAGTCAGGATGTTCTTACAGGCACTCCTAGACTCCCCAGCAGACATTATGTTTTCAGAAGTGATTATGGAAATGGTATGACATTTAGCAAAGTGGGTATACACTCATTTTTGTAAATGTACATAAGTAGTCATACATCATGGAATCTTTTAAACAAGTTTACAGAAAGCAATGAAAACATACCTTTGACTGTCTTTAGCCATTATATATCAAAAATTGCAAGGAAATAGTTTTAGTCAACTATAACTACATATACATTTGACAACTCAACTATTTGAACTAGGGTCATTTTGTAGTACCAACATTTTTACTGTCAAAATGTGTTACAGTTATCTATGTGTTCAAATTTTATTAAACTCTAGGCCAATTATTTTTATTTCATTACTGACTAATTTTTTGAAATTATGTTTGAGAAATAAAGAATATCTTTGCAATGTCACTTTATCTATATATATATGAACAATTTTTGGTTGAGTTTTTAATGACGTTAAGTATATAAACGGAAGTGGCCATTGATGTAAGGCAATGAGATGTCACATCTATTGTTATTCCACAAGAGATTTGTCGATGTAATACAAGGATGTTATAATGCTGCATCTTTTGTATCATTTCCCGGAACAATATAAAAAAAAATTATTGTCCGCTATAACATCAAACATATGTGTCAAACACGTTGAAACAAGATAAATTAATGAAAAGGATATTTCTAGCTATAACTTGTAAAAGTTACAATTATGCACTCATCAATGGTTTGCCCCATAGAGTACATTAAGGGGGAGAGGGGGCACATCAAGGCAACACTGAAAAACTGCAAAATCTATGTCCGATTCGTCCCTTAGAGAGCAATTGGAGCTTCGTAAAAATTACTATGACCAAGTTCAATTTAAGGCAAAATCCCCCATTGAGCATTTCAGACCAGTCTATTCCCTGCAGGAAGTTTTGTTGGAGTCCTCACTCACAAAGACTTACCTTTCAAGGAGCATCTATTGTCTAAAGTCTCCTATATGCCTGTCAACCACCTTCGTCCGAAGTGGTAAAACATTGAAAAGTGCAATATAATATTGATATGAAACAATAAAGTGCATACAAACAACAGTCAAATACTAAATAGATAAACAGGAAAATTAATTGATGATATGAAAACCAAATCAATTCAGAACGTTTATTTTACATCCATGTATGTAGTGTCTCTCATTACAGTGTCAAAACTTCCTGCTTATGTACTACATATAGCTTTCTACATTTATCTCTCATCCTATAACAATTATCAACAATTTTTGTATAATTACACTATTAACCAACATTATACTTGACACAATTATATGTCATTCAGAATTATTATTAACAGTGAAGTGTTTATTTATGATAGTGTCATCCCTATTTAAACGGTCAGCCATATCTCAGGTCTAATAATGAGACACCTACTTTCTGACCACATTTACTTCCTGATTCCTATCCCGAGTTATAATGCCAGGCACCTCAGAGGCACCAGGCAGGTAGCCACCTTAATAATTATTCAACTAGCTGTCAGCTCAACAACGGGCCATATCGGAACGGACCCCAACCGGTACATGAACCTTTGACCTCTCGCTCCCAAGGCCGATGCCTTAACCTCTTGGCCATGGGAGTATGTAGGTATAAGTATTGTATTAAGACAAGATGATATATAAAGTAAAAATTCTGTTCAGTTCCATTCTGTAATGAAACATAATGTTACTAGGCAAACATTGAACAACATGCACGTGGACTGTGCTGAATGCATGATTGATTCAGACAATACAAACTGGTACCAACAACATTGATAAAGAATTGTAAGTACATCAACAGGCAAAGTCACAAAGAAAACCAAGAAAAACAAGAGATGTTTATAAAACATTACGCTCCCCTGTGACCTTGACCTTTTACCCCATGACCCTAAAATCAATAGGGTTTCTCTGCTACCCAAGGTGAATGTGTGGACCAAGTTAGAGGATGATAAGTCAAGGGGTTCTTGAGTTAATGATCGGAAATGAAAAGGTTAGGGACCGACGGACGGAGTGACCGACGTACGAATGGACAGACGGACATGTGCAAACTAATATTATCCCTTAGAAGAAGAGAGGGAATAGTAAAACCCAATCCTGCAGAGTGATTCATATTACAAACTATTGCTGTACACTGCATCACATGTTTGAGGTTCAAGCCAGGTTTATAGATCAACAAAAACATCAATGTGTTTATTTATATCTGATCAATCAGTATTTCTATTTTTCTTTGCCAAAATTAGCTAATAAAAATCCCCCCCTCCTGCACTAGAACAGGTAGATACAGGATCCAGACCAGGAAGAGATGGCAATAAAACACCTGCAGACACATAGAAAAACAGAAGCCAATTAAATGACATCATAAAGCAAAACATGCCAGCATTTTTATAATCATATTTTGAATTAATTTATTTAGAAATGATAAAATGTTCACTATATCAACATAAAAACAGGAGCTCTTTACTGTAACATATTGTTGGATCTCGTTGAGGAACATAAAGTGTTGATATAAAGGCAGTTATTGTTAACACAGACAGGAAACTAAATACAGGGAAAAAATCATAGTTTTATATAATTACAGTAAAACCTCAATAATAAGACCACCTTTGGAACCCATGAAAACTGGTCTTATTATTAAGGTGGTCTTAATATTGAGGTTGAATAAAGAGTAAAACAGTGAAAATTGACTTGAAATTTGTGTTCTTATTTTTGCGGTGGTCTTATTATTGAGGTGGTCTTTAAGTTGTACTGTATTATTATCACAACAACATAATTACACATACATTGTATGCAGTTTGATAACAAACAGAAATATTTTCAGTATGCCAGATTATTTTTCATGGATATTCTATGTCTGTTACAGGAAGACAATCTGATATCAGTAACTATCAGAATGTTCAATAGAATTCATATTCTCCATTACTGAGCTTTACTGACATGTGCCACTTTAAATAATGTTAGTTGTGTTTTCAGATTGAAATAAAAAAAGTGATGACTTTTATTTTTACAAAGAAATATATTGCCCACACTCAAACTTTGATCTTCTAACAAAGGGAGGTAATCACTACACTTACATAACAACAAAACTAATAGATTTACCTCCCCTTAATAATTTTTGCATGAAAATTCACTGACTTGGACAATGATTTAGTATAGTATAGTTCAAACTTAACCACATGTTGTACACACATGAAATAGTATTTTGTAAGTCATTTTCTTGTATTCCCATGCAAGTCCAGGAAAATCTGTATGGTGCATGTACTGAGTATATATACCTTGATTTTGAGCTAATATGTAATTATGATAACAACAAGACCTGATAAAAAATGAAAGTATAAGTGAAAAAATACATAGTTTTGACTGCTAAGTAACCCTGTAGATACTGAATAGAAATACTAATGCTGAGCTCTCCTTCAAACTTTCTCAGTCTACCAGTAACCAGTAGTTGTCAGAACTCATGCAAAACTATAAGAAAGGCCATACTTAAAAAATTGTTTGTTTGTGGTTATGTGACCTGGAATTTAAACAGTGAGTAGGTAGGTAGGGTTTATTTAATGTTTTCATTGATGAACCTGAAAATAAATTGAGTCGCTCTTTTTTCATGAGTCGATCCATCGCACAACTGCAAACACACAATTTTTAAGGACGGCCTAGGAAGTGCAAAATCAGTCATCTAAGCGATACATACAATGTATTGCTGGAATTTTATGGATGTTTTGCTAATTTGGTTGGACATAACAGTCATAAAAGTAGCACCCAAGAAGTTTATCATTACTAATTAGGTTGATTTTCCAGGATTTATCATACTGCGGCATCTCATATCTGATCTCGGGGTTATAATAAATGCAATAACGACCAGTACAGTAGTTGATACTGACGATTGTATAATCAGATGATTCCTGACTGGTATATAACTTGATATATCAATAGCACCAGAACTTCTCCTCCACATTCATCAAACCTACACACAAATGTCATGTCCTCATCATCAGATATCTTCGTAAAAAAACAATCTCTACATTAAGCCTGAGACTTCTGTGAAATACCCTCAGGGAAACTCTCACAAGACCAAAGTAATAAGAAATATGTCTGTCATACAAATCACTTCTTTTTCTGATTATTCTATGATGAATATAAGGCAATACATTATTCTAGCAGACCACAAAATGTCAGTTTTATCTCGGTTTCCATGTCTTAGCAAAGCTAGAAATAATTCATTTTTCGGCTCATACCAGTTCAACAACATTTGACTGCCTCAATTAGTAGAGTGTCCTTTTTGACTGCGGGAGCTATATAGGGGTCATAGGATTGATCCCTCCAACAGTTTGATACATACCAAAGACATGAATATGGTATTGGAAGCTCCCTTACTAAAAGGGTAATATGTTCGTTGCATGATCACCTTTTTGGTCACACAAGAATTTTGCAGCTGATGTTACATGTTGATTATATGAGCACTGTAAGTGACGTCATTTCAAGAAAACGCAACATGTGATGTCACAATGTGCAAACAGGAAACAATCTTTACTCCATAAAGGACACTTCGTTTTCATATGCCATATGGGGCAAATATTGCTTACTGTTAATACATGGTGACGTCACAGTTGACGTTTTCTGGAAATGACGTCTCTTACAGAAGAGGTTGGAAATTGTACGGCGGCACTCATATGTGAAGTTACATAAAGATTCTTTATTCTGTATCTGTGACAGTGTAGAACTGAACAAGCATTGTAACATCACTGTCTACCAAGTCAAGATTACTTAAGTACACAATCCTATCCTCCTACAATGTAGAACATGTTTCTATGTACATATTCTAATTAACCTTCTTCCAGTAAATTGGTTCTGTTTGGATTCTGGAGACATAAAATGAGTACCTGGGTCTTCTAGTTCATGCACACAGACTTTCTCACTAGAAGCTCAACAGGTCATTTCCAGCTGCACACAATATGACAGAATCCACTCAAATTAAAGCTTAGCAGGAACTTACTAAACATGTCTCACATAGCAGTATATCAGAACATTGATTAAACATGGAACCTGACTGCCTTCTTGAAATACATAAAACATGGTCTTTCAATTAGGATAGAAGATGAAGTATCGTTAGCACTGTTTTGTACCCTAAGTAACAATTAAACACCAATGTTTACAAATAAACAGCCATTCGTTGTTTCAATATGTTTTTATCCTCATTCTGTGTTAAGTTCCCCTTCCAGCATCTTTGACATTTCAGTTAGAACATGTGAGACAGTGACCTGTTTATCGATGTATTAAATATTGGTTAAGATTACTCAATTTGCCAAAAGATAGATATACAAGATTGTGTTATGAAATGCTTATATATTATGACAATATAGGGTATAAAAATTGGGTAACTGATTTTAAGCGTAACTTAAACAGCAATGGGTTTGGATATGTGTGGGAAGCACAAAATGTTGTAAACCCAAGGTTATTTTTAATTCAATATGTTCAGACTTTAAAAGACCAGTTCATACAAAACTGGCAGGCAAGGTGTAGAGACAATATTAAACTGCAATACTATTGTAACTATAAATATTGTTTTGAACTTGAAAAATTTATTACTGCTATAGATGTTGAGAAATTTAGAAATTGTATGGCAAGATTCCGTAGCTCTTCACATTGCTTAATGATAGAGAAAGGTAGACATTATAACATCCCGAGAGAATATCGTGTATGTATGTATTGTGAAACTGTACTGGAAGATGAATATCACTTCATGTTATCATGCCCTTTATATTCTGATATTCGTACGAGATATCTACCTAGGTATTATTATCATTATCCAACTCTAGAAAAAATTTATGTTTTGTTGTCAAACGAAACTGTGAATGTAATTAGAAAAGTTGCCATGTAGCTTTACTACTCTTTTAAAGAGAGGGACACATATCTAGAAATGTTCAGTTGAATATGACTTTCGATATGCATTGTTAACTATAATACGTCAACATTGTTTAAATTGACTATGTTGTATAACTATTTATGTCATAACCTCATGCATTATGTTTATCCCATGTTGTATATATTATATTGGGGCCAGAGGCCATATCATACAAATAAATCAAATCATCCAATCATCATCTCATAACTTCTGCCATTTACATGCCTGAAAGGCAATGTACTGTATGTATAAATTTAGAGTAATGTAGAATGTTTTCCATATTTTCATGGCACGTTTTCCCCTGCCAGAATTTCCCTAAGAACGAAAACACTGATTTCTTTCTACAAACAGACAAACAAATTCACCAGCGTCAGTATTTCCAGAGACTCAGGAAGATATCCAAGTACTTAATAAGATTTATATCAGGAGATGTTCAAGAAGCCTTAACCACAATAAATTCATGTCATTAAGATAACCATACCAGATGGATTTAGACCTAACACCAATTTGATTGGACAATAATGTGTTCTAGCATCAAATCTACAAGCCTTAATTATAGGGGAATAACTCAAACTATACAGTATAGGCATTATAACACAGGAAAAGGTTTTGTGTGGCTTTTATAACACAGGAAAAGGTTTTGTGTGGCTTTTTCAACGCAGTCGTATTAACATGCTTTTTGCATATCAGTGTTGTGTAAACCAATCAAATCTAACCTCAGACACCAAGGCAATTTCTCTTCAACCGAACAAGGTTTATAACCTTAACGCGGACTGGTTAACATTTCGAAAATGGTACGCTACCTTACTGAAATCCATTGAATATCGGTGAATTTACCGAAATCCATTTGGATCTAGAGTAACCAGCAATCTTGGCATTTTTTATGTTGCACAACAAATCTTAACCTTCAAATTGAGCCGACCATCTTTTTTCAAGATATTTCTTGTTTAAGGCTAATCTGATTTACTGATGAACTTAATTATGATACAATTTACTAATTAACCAAATTTCTTTACTTAAGTTAACATGAATCAACACATAGATTCATTGTAATCTAACTATATCTATGATATTTATTTCGAGTCGATATATGGCAGAATGTCAATGAAACTTTAACAATACTGTTGAAGTTTAGGTGAAACAAGTACAACAAACAGTTTACAAACATGAAATGGACAGAAACAGATCAACAGCTGAGTTTTAGAACAGCATGTTCTGAAAACTGATCAGTTGATCAATGGACAGAAACAGATCAACAGCCTTGTTCTAGAACAGCAGGTTTCAAAACTGATCAGTTGATCAATGGACAGAAAAAGATCAACAGCTGTGTTCTAGAACAGCAGGTTCCAAAACTGATCAGTTGATCAATGGACAGAAACAGATCAACAGCCTTGTTTTAGAACAGCATGTTCCGAAAACTGATCAGTTGATCAATGGACAGAAACAGATCTACAGCCTTGTTCTAGAACAGCAGGTTTCAAAACTGATCAGTTGATCAATGGACAGAAACAGATCAACAGCTGTGTTCTAGAACAGCAGGTTCCAAAACTGATCAGTTGATCAATGGACAGAAACAGATCAACAGCTGTGTTCTAGAACAGCATGTTCCGAAACTGATCAGTTGATCAATGGACAGAAACAGATCAACAGCTGTGTTCTAGAACAGCAGGTTCCAAAACTGATCAGTTGATCAATGGACAGGAACAGATAAACATCCGTGTTCTAGAACAGTAGGTTCCAAAACTGATCAGTTGATCAATGGACAGGAACAGATCAACAGCTGCCTGTTCTAGAACAGCAGGTTCTGAAACTGACCAGTTAATCAATTGACAGGAACAAATCAACAGCCTTGTTCTAGAATAGCAGGTTCCAAAACTGATCTGTTGATCAATGGACAGAAACAGATCAACAGCTGTGTTCTAGAACAGCATGTTCTGAAACTGATCAGTTGATCAATGGACAGAAACAGATCAACAGCCTTGTTCTAGAACAGCAGGTTTCAAAACTGTTCAGTTGATCAATGGACAGAAACAGATAAACAGCCGAGTTCTAGAACAGCAGGTTTTCAAAACTGATCAGTTGATCAATGGACAGAAACAGATCAACAGCTGTGTTCTAGAACAGCAGGTTCCAAAACTGATCAATTGATCAATGGACAGAAACAGATCAACAGCTGTGTTCTAGAACAGCATGTTCCGAAACTGATCAGTTGATCAATGGACAGAAACAGATCAACAGCCTTGTTTTAGAACAGCATGTTCCGAAAACTGATCAGTTGATCAATGGACAGAAACAGATCAACAGCCATGTTCTAGAACAGTAGGTTCCAAAACTGATCAGTTGATCAAATGGACAGAAACAGATCAACAGCTGTGTTCTAGAACAGTAGGTTCCAAAACTGATCAGTTGATCAAATGGACAGAAACAGATCAACAGCTGAGTTCTAGAACAGCAGGTTCCAAAACTGATCAGTTGATCAAATGGACAGAAACAGATCAACAGCTGTGTTCTAGAACAGCAGGCTCCAAAACTGATCAGTTGATCAAATGGACAGGAACTGATCACCAGCTGTCTAAAGAGTTCTGGTACAGCAGGTTCCAAAACTGATTGGTTTATCAATTGTCAGAACAAAATAATATACTGACTAGCTTTGCACAATAAGCTCTGTTTTCTCCATGTCATGAAAGTATTATTTGAAAAATACCACATATCCCACCAGTGCTTCAACAATACAAACAATGGGATAAAGTTTGTAACCCAGATTGTAACTGGAAACACACATCAAAATAATTTAAGTTTAATCTCATTTAATCACTCCTGTTTGCAGAGAAGTTTTTTATATAATGAAATCATCACTCTAGTCATACAATGTAATGTGCAGGTCTTTGAGAAAAACTGGCAAAATGCTCGACCTTGAAAATTCATTGAAATCTTTTCCAACATGGAAACAGTTTTTACCTAACATGATAATGATATTCTATTTTCATTGCATACAATAAACTGATTTAACAATATAGTTGTCTATACTACATTTTTTGTACTTGGTTACTATTAAATTATAGACCGCAGGTCAATGATAATAGTGGAATATACAAAGATTGTCATGTTCAACCAAATATACTACCTGCTGTTATATTTTCATCTAAAATCATCTGTAGTTTTTAAAATGCATGTATTTAGATGTTCCAATAGAGCATTCTGTCATCAATATGATATATAATGGAATGTACATTTTGAACAAAACAAGTCCCTTAATTTTACATTATTATTCTTGTTTTAATTCAACCCTCAAAAACAAATTTCTCTCTTCAAAATTACTTTCAAGAAATAAATCTCATAACCAGACAATTAAACAGCATATATTTTCCATATTTCCATATTTCGATATACCAATGAACTTTTGTTCCTACTTTCCACAGGACATTGATGAAATCTTCTCCTAATACAATTACCATGGGCATTATTCACACACACTCTAAAAAAAGTCTGAAACTCGGAGTTAAGACTTTAAATTTGCAGAAATCATTTTGGTAACATTTTATCCAAACACATGAAATTTTGTCTAAATGATTGTTGCTACCCTCTTAACACTTAAGCCATTCTTTTTATTAAAATCTAAATTGTTATAAATGTGGGAGCAAAAAGAACATTTTACATTTTAAAGTCAAGTCTGAGTTTCAGATTCATAATGTTTATGAACAAGGCCCTAGAGATTTCTGCAGAGCAAACCTACATTTATCGACCTTTAAGCTCCCATTTCCCCTGATTAGAACAAACATCCAATCCTGTGTACTTACCTTCATCATATCCGACAATTTACCGTCCTGTCTTAGTCTTTGATTATACATTAAGATTGACTTTATCATTACATATTCCTGCGTTTAATTTGGCTATTTTGGGAAGACAACCCAAACCCTTCAAATTCAGAATTTTTGTGCGGTAGTTTTAGAAATTAGAAAAAAATCCTGAAATTACAGCAAAATTTTAGTAGAGATTAATTAATCAACAATTGTTAAATATGTATAAACTGCCAGTGACAGAAAAGCCTTTGCGACTAAAACATGGTTTCGAATAGCCCATTTCAATTCGACATGCATAAGATTATGCATCGGGACCTGATATTTATTTCAGATGATACCAATATTCAGATAGAAGGTTGTCAAATAAATGAGGTCCAACTGTATATATATACACAATGCACTATAAGATGTTCGATATCCTACTTAGGAACATTGTTACAATCGTTGTACATTACATAGCATTACACTTGGTGTCAATAATGCATTTGATGTTGTCATTTTCTTGTCTATTATTACTCAAAAAGGCAATACACACCTTGAATATATTTCTTTTGTCATGAACTTTATCATCTAAACATCCATCAACACATTGTAACTACTGGTAACTCTACCAATCCATCCATGCTGTAACGTCTTATGGAACTCAATACATGTACCCAGATTTGCTATTTAGACTTTCCACTAACTTGTCTTGATGATAGAAATTCAAACACAATGTGTTTGTATACAAACAAGGCTTTTTTCTATAGTTCCCATGTGTCAGACTATCTGACCCATTCCAAAAGCCAAATATATGGGTTTTTTCCCAATCAGAATTTTTTTTTGAATCAGAAGCAACAACGAAAAAATATCTAGCTACCTGGTATATCTTGAAGCTCTTGTAGTTTAGAATGCTTGACTATATAAAATTCAGATATGAAAACCCTGTTTTTTTAACTATGAAAATTCCCAAAATTGGAATTGAAGCGCTTAAAGTTTTCCAAATTGGCAAATTTTACGATGCAAATTTTCACAATTTATCTAGGGTCTTTTTCCCAAAACGGACAATAGAAGGCCTGCAAACAATATCAAATTCATAATTATTTGCTTATATTGAAATATCATCATTTAGATATTTAATAACATCGCACGCCCAATATTTGGATTAGTGATAAATTAACTGAAGTAAAATTTAGATATGTGGTAACTTTTATATACTGGCATACAAGATACAATTTCCAACCTTTCCAAAGTTCTACTGTATGCTGTACATATTTTCAAATGCAGCTTAGTAATGCTTATTTGGTATACCGACCTAACATTAATTTATCAACTTTACATACAATTTCAGACATTTTCCATCTTCATTATGTGGATAATAAATCTAGTTTAATGCAATAAGACAGAAATGTCTCCAGGGAAACCTAAGTAACTTTATTTAACATTTTTTTATTGTCTGGACATTAATGACTTCAAACAAAGATTTCATAGAAAATTTCCTGGAAATGCAAAACATGAGTCTGATACAGGTATGTTCAATGCTAGCGCTTACTTGGCACATAAGTCAGGATAGAAAATACCCGTATCATACACTTATATTTGTAGTTTTGGGAAGCAAGTAAGAAAAGCGACAATTACCACTGATTTTCTCTTACTATAAAAAGGATATCAAAATTTGTCAACAAAATAAGACAATTTAATATACAATATGTACCTTAAACATTATATAACATCTTTGATTAGTTCACAGTAAAGCAGCATAAATGCAGTAATATCTTGAACACCCAACAGTTCCATTAAAATTCCATGGAACACATCAAACATACAATCATAAGTCCCCAAAGAAGTTTGTCTAACTTATGACCACGAAGCTTTCAGCCAGATTAAGGAAAGTTGCTGTTTTCAATAAACTGTCAATGTTATATATTCAGTAAAATCATCACTATAAATCAATATATCACTATTAAAACCTTTTAATGAAGGAAAACAATAATTTCAAAGGTCTTTTTGAGTCTTAATATAGATTAGTGTGAATTTTTGTATTTGATGTTTATTTTCATGAATATCATTCTGTCAATATTATGTTTTATAAACAACAGAAGTTTTGATATCGTCATTCAGTAAAAGAAAACATAACATCAAAACATTCAGGGGCATCTGATAGATTCCTTAAGGCCGTGTAGGCAGCGGCCTACCTTTCTTTAAAAATCGAAAAAAAAAATTGGCAAAAACTGCAATAAGATATTTATGTATGTTTTTGACGAAATATACACCAAAACACATCTCTGACGATCTAGTTACACAAATCAATTCCTGAGTGGACCATGCCCCTGGACACCCCTTAAACTAGGCCTACACATCAATTTGAGCTAAGCTTCGCCCCTGACATTCACAAAGATAAAATGAGAGAAATATTCAAACATACAATACAAAAAATCTAAGGTAGCTTAGTTGAGATGCCCATTTGCTTGAAATATAATTGAATCGCATTACTTGGTTGACATGTAAACAATTTACGATTCCAGCACTCAAGTTTCACTTATGTTACCCTTTTAAATACAATAGCAAGACATCGTGTTCAACTCCTCAATTGTACTTAACAGTCAATGTCTAGATGCTATCAGACAGCTTTCCATGAAAATCTAAGACTATAAGATGAATTTACACGTCATACCAGCAGTAATGATAACAGGTTTTGTTTCGATAACATTAAAGCTCTCAAATAGGAGATTTGTCTGCATGAAATGTTAGATCCATTCTTTAAAGTCTGTATAAGTGGTTCTGGGAAGTCACAGCAGCAGATTCGAATGTCTGTATAAATCTGTCAGCTTATTCTAATGAAATAGAAGTCAGACAGTTGCTTTTCACATGGATCATGGACAAAGTAATGCATAAATTTTGACCCTGTGCAAGAAGTGTTAGCACGTTATACACATGTGCGAGTTGTTCAGAAAGTTCAGGGACTTAGAATCGCCGGAGATTGTCCTTTGTTGCTTCTGGAGTAATATAATACATATACTGAAGGGAGAGGGCTCTAGAAGGGATAACGGGAGAGAACATGTGAAATCTCATTTGACTGGATTAGTCACTGGATCATATGCATATGAGAACCATCAACACAACAACTACATGTTCAACGCACATAAGAAGGGTTATCATTTAATAGTACAACTCAGTATATTGATGTTCTGTTTCTCTAGATACAATGTAAACTCTTGACACTTTCTCTAATCTACCTCATAAATTGGCCAAGTAAAAAAGTACTGGGTTAAGGAGTCCATTCATCTCGTCATTTTCTGACAGACTATTTATTTACAAAGATTTAGCTTACAATTTCCCCAGCAATGCTTGTCTGTGATGTAACAATGAGGTACATTCTGTTTAGTTCCCATACAGTAATGGTGTTATTCCGGTAGACAGTTATGTAAGATAACACCATGGTAGCAACTGTGAAGAAACTCTGAATAGCTGAGAGGATGTTGTATACCAGACATGGTATTTGCAGTCATTCAAGTACAATCAAAGCATCCACAAAGTAAAACCACTTCGAAATTTAAGTCTTGACTTTATTCTAGGTTCTTGAACTTATTCCACGTTCATATACATAATCAAGGTCATTTTTAAAAAATGATGTCTTTCCTAAAAAAGACATGTCACATGATGCATGGAAACCAATGAACAAATGGTCGTCTGCTCTCTGAATAAATACATGTACATTGTACCAGCGTGTGAAATTCCACTGCGAAGATGAACATGGTCAAATCTAGTTCAATGACCATCATTAATCATGATCAACCACATTCTTAACATTGAGGACAATTGGGACCACAATCGACTATGCATGGTATAAACTAAATGCAGTTCAGAAAATTAATCAGATCTGTTAACAGCAAATTCTCATCTATACTGACAGTCAGTAAGTATATACAAACATACATGTTGACATCTCAGGTGCCTTCATCTTCTTGCTTATTGTTCATAATGTTAACGTCTGCTGTACAATTCTTGATAGTTCCAAGGTTGTAAATCACTGTATGGTTATTATTTATTTTTGTGTTTTATATGTATTTCCTCCTGTGCAATATTCTTTCACGTTATATAGTGATCATGTTATTTTCTCCCCACTTTCGGCCTATTGCTGCCAGCTGTCTTGACTTATCATGTGATCTTTTCCATCCATTAATGTCCACTGTTAGTCCTCTTTGATTCTCCTAGTTATCCTTTATGGTCGACCAGGTCATTCCTTGCAACCCTGTTCCCTAACGTATGCACCCTTGAGCCTCCTCATATGCCTTATGTTTTATGGATTGTTGTTTTCCCAGAGGTCGGTGTGGAGAGGTACTGTCTTATGTATGTCGCATTCCCTGTCGCAACTAATTCTCTCTATTTGACAACATGGAATGTTTAGCCTTGAAACAACTGAAATGACACAAGCCCGCGTCTCTCACAGGAAAAACCCTTAACTGCAACATGGACTTAATTCCAGCCTTATCAGACGCGATGACTCCTCTCTTAAAGTTAAGTACAGTGACATTTATTTCCTTTTATCATGGAGGTAACGGATCAATGTAGTCTACGTAATACAAACAATTTCATTGATAAACAATAACGGCTGTAATAAGTAGCAATTAAACCAGGAAGATGTAATTAGTAGCAATTAAAACAGGAAGATAATGACAGAGATAGTTACATTGTGTGAGAGTTATGGGCAGTTTCTTTATAGGTATTTGAGTCATTTACAATAGTCAGACAATTAACCAGTGTTCCTGTCAGTCATCAACAAATACCTGTTCTTCCTCAAGCAACTTCCCCGTACAAATCAGAGGTGCAACACAAATGAATATGGATGTATTTACATCAATCGATTAATAATAGGAACAGCGTGATGCTTTTCAATGTTAATTCCATTTTAGGGCTATTGTAGTAACAGTGTGCCAATTGCAAATTATACTTACCACGTTCCTAAAGCAAAATATCATATTTGCAGCAAATACTAACCCCGTTGCTTGCAATGGTCATTGATCATTATTTCATGACATTATTGTGAATCACTGTAATGAATTATATCATTCAAAGATCGACTGGTTTTCAAAAGCTATAATGCTGAATACACCATGTTATCAAGTGGCCTGGTAAAAATGAGTTCCAGGAATCATAATGATTATTTAATTAATTTCCGGCAGAATCTTTTGTGGATTCAGATACTTTCTGTACAATTTCCTGAAGGGCAGCAATCAACCACAATGAATCATCAGAGTAAAATACGTGACCGTATGAATCAATTAAGTTAGTTCGTGTTTCATTGCATATTGTGATGATCACTTATTACAATAGATCTATATTCTAACAATAACTTTAAAGATGACTGTGTCACAGAAGTATCATACATGTAGTTATCACACAACAAGATTCGATGTCGAATGGTTTATTTTTAAGCAACAAAATAAGAAGCTTTAATAATCCATTAAATAAAGTAGTGAAAACACAACAAAACAAGAAATGGGCAATGTCCCCAAACCAGGTTTAGTACGTAGTTATTTGTAACCAAGGCTCAATTTGTATAATGAATACATGATGATCATCAATGCTGCAAAGGTGCCATAGGTGATACATGCATATACACACTCACACTTAGATATATTATATATATTTGCAACAACTATACACCAAGTTTGATGTCAATACACCCGCGCATAGCGAAGGTATTAGGTGGAAACTAATTTTTAAATTTTAAGTGACCTTGACCTTGGACGGAACGAACCCAAAAGCAATCCCATGGGAGCTCTCGACATGTTCTTACTATACACCAAGTTTGATGTCAATATGATCAACGAAACTAAAGTTATTCGCCGGAAACCAAATTGCTAAGTTTAGAAACAGTGACCTTGACCTTTGACAGAACTATTCCAAAAGCAATCCCAAGCTAGCTCTCCACATGTTCTTACTATACACCAAGTTTGATGTCAATGTAACCAACAAGTTTGATGTCAATACGATGAAAGGAACTCAAGTTATTCGCCGGAAACCAAATTTCTATTTTTAGTAACGGTGACCTTGACCTTTGACGGACCGAACCCAAAAGCAATCCCAAGCGAGCTCTCCACATGTTCTTACTATACACCAAGTTGATGTCAATACGATGAACGGAACTGAAGTTATTCGCCGGAAACCAGCAGTTTGACGCCGCATGCCCGCCCGCCCAGCCGCCCACCCGTCTGACCGCCCGCCTGCCCGCCCAATGACATACGCTTTTCTAATAACCTGATTTTCGTTTAAACCTGGTTAAAAACAACCCAAAACATGTCTTGAAAAAAGATAGTCGGCGCAATTTGAATTAAACTCGGGTTATTACCAAGTAGAATTAACAATGTAGCATCACCTGTACAGTGCTTTCATGTAAATTGAACATTTCATCAAGCTCCCTTGATATAATTATTACAATGCAACATATCCACATCAACACCCATTGAGCAAAACAATTGCTTGCCATTGTTGAGAGGTTCTTGTTCTAATCAGTATATAGCTGTAAATTCTTATATCAGGAGCAAAAGTCAATGCCAATAAAGTCCCTAACATAATCCTAAAATGCATTTGTAGATCGACTATTAAAATATATTAAGAATTAAATACGTATACAGCAGGTAGTCAGATAGTATTGTATACAAATATATGGCATGTTATAGCTCCAATGATGCCGTTCATCTCCACTTGCAAATTCCAGTCAATATTTATAAGACAGAATTTAATTTGCCAATGGCAATACTCCTCCGCATTGCTTTGACATGAAAGAGTTTGTTACAATGGAACAAGACATTGACATTTCAACAAAATGAGACTAAGCACGACTGCAGCTTCTCTGGTGTGCGCTGAACATTAATTATTTGTTGCACTGCAGACATTACTTCACAGTATATAATTATGTTATCTACACAAACAAACATCTTCCCGTCAGCATAAGTGCACTCAGACAGTCGCACAAACAAACATCTTCCCGTAGGCCTGAGTGTACGTAGACAGTCCTACAAATCGTCGCCATAATTTTACACTGACGTAAGTAGCATTTTATTAATTTTGAGAGTTCAAATTTATTTCGTCTTACGTCTTTGTGGAATTGTAGTTTAGTCTATTTAGAACAGTTTTACAGGTTAAAAACTCTCACGATCATTTAGAGATCAAAGAGACGAACACAACGATACCAAACACTCAATATTGCCAAAAAAAGACTTACGTCCCTCTGGAACTAAGCCGAAATGTCTAGGTACTCTTTAACTCATTCAATTGACAATTAATAGCAATGCTTATTACCTGCAGTTACATTAACTAGAAACATGAGCAAACGTTGGTGGCATAGTGTCGAATTATATTATATGAAGATGCTTCATTGCTCAGAGAACTATGAAGTTTATTGAGTGTATTGGTTTTAATCGGAATCGAAAGACAAGAGAATAAATGAGTTAGACTTTTCATCTTGAGGATGAAATCCTCACGTGGAAATTTGGCTCTGTCCATCCTTCTGATTGGTTGATAAGAGCTCCCTTTGTAATGTGGCTGCCATTAACCAGCAACACCAAGCTGGCACAGTTAAAAAACTAGGAGTACAAAATGGAACACAATATGATTTTCCTTATACAATTTTAAGCGCATGAAATTCATATGATTCAATTGAATGGAGCATTTGATCTTTTCATTTTGTGAATGTGTTCGTGCGTGTTGAAACTATATTAAACCTGACTGCATTCAATCTAGTCAGTCGTTATTCAATATTAACTTCTACAAAAATCCGGCATTGGAAATCTTACTTCTTGCCAGCAAGTGTGATGTGTAATTGCCTATATATTCTAAAGCACTTTGTACAATAATTTCATTAAATAGTACATTTGATTTCTTGAATAATGATGGCTTAAAACGGATCATTGTGAATCATAGGTTGATGCACACATACAAGGACGATACATATATTTATGTACATGCATATGATAGATACTTCTTGATATTAAAAAGTTCAAAATAATTCCAATTACGAATCATTATTTCAAACTGTCATTTAACACAAATTCATCAGGGAAAAGTAATATCTGACTTGATATTGATGTAACTGACTGATCATAAAATAAACACTTACTTATATCTAAGGTGTTATTGTAACCTCCAGACCATTAACAAAAATACTGCAATGGTATTAAATAGACAAGACAAGTCTTCGGGGTAACATTAAACACAGACGCCAATAGAATTGTTAATATGCATCGTGTCTATAACACTTTTGTAATTGTGGAGTTGTCTGCGAGTTTTCATTCCTGTATGTTTCAACATTCAAACATCAGCTGCCTTCTATAGATATTGCACCGTTTAAATTAATTACATTACGTCTATTATAAAAAATTAATTCGTTAAATTGTTAATTCTGATTACACGAAGAATTATAAATAAAACATTAAAATGTCTACAAAATGTCAATCAATGACATAATTGTGGTTGGAAGACAAGTATTTGCATCGTAAATCAGCCTCATTATTGTTTCATACCAGACACTTGTCTTCATATACCATTACAGAAAGTCTAAAATAAGATTAGTTGATGTCCTTGAAGTGAGAATGACGGTTGATGCGGCAAACAGTGACATCTTGGAATACACAAAACACATAATGGTGTGTAGTAAAATAATAACGAGTCTGCTATACTCGGTAACATCGTGGAACAGAAATTTAAATGTTATGTAAATGACAATCAATGTTTTGCTAAGAGGTTTAAAAAATGGTCACAAAGTCGGATAAAACTGCATAAAATATGGCAACATTAAGAGGTTGTTGGGATGACAATAAGAGCACCATCTTGGTTTATAATGTTCTAGGGTAGGATTAGGTCGACGTAACTAACATATTTATCAAATGTAAAATACGTTGCGTATGCCTATTAGATGTAATGCATTAAAACCTGCATGCTGAATACAATTATCTGTGATCAAGACATTTGGAATAAATCATATTTATAAGAGATTTGTCTCAAAGGATTTTGTGGCATATTTTAAGCAACCCACAGTACATTATCCATTGTTTCTGAGAAGAAATGCCTGTCATATATATTAGCAAGACATAAATGGACACGTCAGTCAAGTCTGGATTTTTGTTCAGTAATGCATCGGTAAGTCAATACCAAAAATGCATATGCAAAAATGACAACGTTCTGAGCAATGTTTTATTTCATGTGAAAGTATGTTAACAAGCGTATCATTACATTGTTAAGGCCAGGTTTTTAGGAATCAATGCCGCTGTAAAAGAGCTTCTTATTCTGACTTCATTTACAATGTATATCAGTCTCGTAAAACAACTTTCATAGAATATGTTCTGAGGAAGTGACTGCTTTGTTGGCTTCATTTTTTCTATGAATAATGAGTTTTCAGTTATCTATTGTAAACTCTCAGAAGATCTTGAAAAACAGTTCCACAGATCTTCGACCGCGAAACCAGCATTATCTTTTTATATCAATACGACATCTCAATAAATTTATTTGTCTGGAAAAGTTTTGGCGATAAACATTAATTAATTACTATCCCGTCGAGAATCTCTTCTTGACCTGATGAACTCTTCATGAACATTCATGAACTGTTACATCAACATGTTAATTAAAGTAGTTCATAACAAGTTCATGACCATACGTTGATGCATTTTTCATGAGCTGTCCACCAACAATTCACCAAAACAAGTTCATGAACCCAATGTCATTATTTAATTTCTTGCACTGTTCATCAAAACAATTTCATGAACATAAGTTCATTTAATTTGATGACCTGTTTAATCGCACACATGATAATTCTCAACAACACCGTGACTGAATATTTCAGACATTATCAGTGCAATATTCAATCATTTCTTGCAAAGTTTACGTCGAGAATTGTTTTAGGCAATTATTAAATCTGCACTATTTTTTATGTAAATACTCTAATGATGTGAATAATATCTCCATTAGACCAAATATCCCCGTAAAAACGTATCTGCCTTATATCCATGCAGCGCATGCCGTCCGGTATTCTGTCGCGACCAGAATACTTGGATATAGCCTGATAGATAGCGTATTTACCTTACTTGATGAAGAAGCGGGAGCATTATCAGGCGATAGTTGTTCGAAAGTCGACGATCGTACTGCTTCCTTAAAACAAATATAACCTACCAATGGTGCAAGTAAGTGTGTCTGAATCACTGTAACTTTGTCGGATTGAACATTGGTGGCAGCGGTGAATTTCATCACGTTATTTCCCGGACCAAATGTCATCTTATTTTTGGAATGGAACACTCATTCTAGCTTGAAAACTGTAGAATCGCATGGTATTGTTGTTGATTGTCACGTTAAGTAATTCCATACGATTGCATGGGGTTAATAAGAGCTTCTGAAGTACATATTTTAAGAAAATACGATAAAATACGTTTTCAATGTCTGCATATGCATGAGGTATGATTGTATCGTAACCAATCTATGTTCGTTTCGCCCCATGTCATACTTAAACGGTTACTTGTGTCATGCTATTATTTCCTAGCATAGAAAAGTAACTCTGATGACATAAATTTAATACTTCGAGCACTTTTATGCTCTCCTTGATTAACTTCATTATTTAAGCTTTTGATTTTCCCAAGGTTTACTAACAGTGGTCGTTTATTAACAGAACAGTCATCATTTTAATTCCTTGTTTACCTTATTTCGGCAGCCAGTTTGGTATGAATCGTTGTGTGTAGTTGTTATAGGCAACCACTTACAGCTTAGTCTTTTTTCAATTGTAATAGTGTCCATGTCATTCACATTCCACAAAGAGCTGTTTAAAGCTAACAGACAATTCTGTATATCGTTCCTCAGTATATTTTCGATTCAATTTGTTTGTTTGTTTGTCGGACTTAACCGCTAAGTTACAGCTGTCTCCATTTAAAGGCATTATCAGTCTGTACAGGATCTACTTGGGTTTCATAGCCAGTGCAATCCTCTGTTTCTTTGATCAAATCACCACAGTGACCGTAGCCGGTCGGACCTAGGATTGAACCCGGGACCTTCAGACTGGTAGTTTAGAGTGCTACCGATTTAAACCCATTGAAATGCATTCATGAATAGTTCATGCACTGTTCAGAAACTATTAAAGAACACTTCATGAATGAATGTGATGAATAATGCATGAACTGTGCATGAACATTGTGTGAATATATCCATGAGCCTGTAAGTTCATGACCAACTATTCATGAATTCCGTTTATGAACTATTCAACAGGGTAAACTTAAGAGAAATGGATGATTTGTGATATTTTGCATTGTCTTAGCTATTTCCAAGTACATGGCGTCACCCAAACATTATATTCAAGCAAAACATAACGTCCAAACTCAAGGCTCATTTCCAATCATTATCCGGAGGAAGCCATTATATTCTGGCAAACATCTTGACATTTTGTTTGATTAATTTAAAAAAAAGAGAATTCCGTTCGATCAAGGGATTCAAATGTTATCACAAGTTGACTGCACAATGTGCTTTAATCATTTCAAACCAGTGACAATTATAAAATATATCCATTTGTGCAATGGAATGACGTTGAAAGCAAGCGCAAGTATAATGAATTTATTTCCAGGCAAGAACAATATTCGGTTTTCGAATAAAGGAAGTAGAGAATAGATTTGGAAACGAGAATTAATTATAAGATAACAATTAAACATCTCATTTAAGACAAATTAACAAATAATTGGAAATGTTTGAACGAAAATAGAACATATATTGAGTAGATTCTGGATCGCACCTTACTCACTGATTATTTGAGAATGTTCTTTATCTCTTCAGTCAGTCTATTCGCTCATTGTTTCGTAAATGAGTTGTAATGTAATGATATCTTTACGAAGAAGATATTCTGTGAACCCTGTTACCTATCCTGTTTTCCGACATCTTGGTTAATGTCATGTTCAAATAAACCACGCTGCAGGCAGTGAATGACAACTTAAATAAATGAAGACAACTACTCCTTAAAATAGCGTAGCATATAACATGATCAAATCTTAAGGCTATGTAGTTATGACAAAAATGTTGAAGCAGATAATACAAAGACGAGTATTAGAGGAAAACAAGAAACGGTTAATAATGTAACCTGAAAAAATATTTCTTGGTAACAGAGGCGAAAAACGTTATAATTACTAAACATTGATAAAATAGTTTTCCTTTAGATATTTAGTAGCTTCGACAGCAAAATCTAGGTCAAAGGTTAAAATAGATGGGTCAAGTTACAAGTATACACATAACAACTGGAATAGTCAAACGATACAACATGGTGATCCAGTGACGAAGGATTAGCTAATATTTTGCAAATATACTCGTGTCTTGACTCATGTAATCGCGGTGTAGTTATTATTTATATCTGTGTTTTTGTGTTAAATTTCTCTTTCCTCATGTGCAATTCTTTCACTTGATATAGTGTTCATGTTAGTTTCTCCCCCTTTTCGACCTATTGTTGCCAGCTGTCTTGACTTGTCCTGTGATGTATTCCATCCATTAAAGCCCCCTGTTTGTCCTCACTAATCCTTAGTCGTCCTTTTTGGTCGGTCAAGCCATTCATTGTGCACTGTTTCCTTATATATTTACCCTTGCACCTCCTCAAAGGCCTGATGTTTTATGGACAGTTGTTTTCTGGGAGGTCTGTGTGGGGAGGCATAATGTATGTGGCGTTCCCTGTAGCAACTTATTTTCTCTTTTAACTATAACATGTTTCAGTCTGAGCTAAATAAATGCTAGTGTGGAAAAATCGACTAGTTATGTTGTTTCAAGGCACATCGACAGCTAAGGTCATTTAGCACCATCTGATATAAATGCAAAATGCCTGAGAGGGTCTTTCCAAGTCAACCAAATCCGAGGCATAAATCTGTTGGGACTTTAATCAAATTATTACAGACATTGCATTGCGTGATTAAATTGTCAGCGGGCCCATTTTAAAGATCACTGCTCGTTAAATGTTTGTTCAGTACCCTGATAATGTTGATGACAACAGTATTTCTCTTGCTTCTCTCGTGACGTATGATTCTGTTCACTAATCCGAATGATCGCTTTTAATGAGAAGATATAATCCATTTATCAAGTGGCACTCAATGGCTTTTTAAACAACTGTGATATTGAGCACGTGTTTTCTTAAATGCTTGACTGCAACAATCTCGAGGGGTGTAGAAACAAATGATTGCACGATTCTTGTGATTGGAAGATTTCGATATAGCTGATCGTGATCAGGTTGACAACGAGTCGCACTTGCATATATCTATATCGGTCGGTGTTGATAACACTTGCAAAGATTTACTATCAAACCACGTCTGTATACAATGGCCATATTGCAATCAAATTGCAACGGTTCTATAGCTACTTTACCAGAAGGTATTTCAGCAGTGCGTAGCTAAGAATATGTTATTAAAAAAATAAAGACAATATTATACTAAAAGGTGATATTTACGTATATTTTGTACTATTTACAACAGTTTGATAATATTTGATGAATGTTGGAAATCGATCAAATTTAGAAAAAATAATCAGACATGTCAAGAACCCACTGAACATTATCCCCTTTCCAAAAACCAAAATGTGATATGAAACAAAACAACCACAAGTACGTAACAAGTTATTACAAGTATCGATGGAAGCGTTGGATGCTCCCAAATGCCCATTGTCCATGAAAAGTCGGCAATTGAAAGTATTTTTTGAGTTATGGACCGGGCAAGAGTGTGACGGACAGACGGAAATACGGACGGACAAAGCGGCAACTATATGCTCTACCTTCGGGAAGCATAAACATGAATGAAGAAGTTGGGCTGGAAATGGCATAAATAAAGTACACAGCCACACCAAAAACAATTAGGAGACATGAAAGTGTGTTCATACAAACGTAAACAGGTCGCGGCAGGTCATACCCTTCCATGAAAATTTGACAAAAATGTCGATTATCCTCCACATGTGGAGAAGTTGCCGGCTCCTTGTGGAAGGGTAAGTTAGTACTGGTAAGAATTCAGTCCAGGAAAAACTGGTTAGGTGAACCGGCCTCCGTATATAACTGAAATATCGTTGAGAAACGGCGTTAAACCCGATGAAACAAACAAACAAACAAACAAACAAACAACAAACAAACAAGCGTAAACAACTATAAAGACAAAGCAAAAACATTAATGGCAGGTGAAGCGCTCTAAAATACCTTTACTTTACCAAGAAGTTACCGACACTCTGTTAATAGCTTATCATAGTTATAAACCAATATTCTAAATGTACCAAGTGAACTCTAGAAACTATAAGCCGGACCCATGATATGTATCTGGAATGTACAGTATATATTATTCGGCGTCATAACTTGTTCCCAGTGAGTGAAATTTGAAGACACTGTACATATTGATATGTAACTAAGACAGAACAGATATTTTCTAAAATTCCTTTGTACTTCTGACTTCACAAAACAGACAACTGACTAGCCATACTATAATTTGTGATCCGTCACTGTGCGACAGTGTCATCCGTCTATTTACTTAATTACCAAAATGTATGTTTTCAACCAAGGTGAAAGATATTGTGCCAAGTTCCATCCGAAACTGTGTCTACCAAAAACACTACATAAGACTTGTTAATCAACAATTTCCTTGATTTAAGCTAATGAGGTGGACAAAGGAAAGTTATAATGGAACAAATGATAAGCACAACAATCTAACTCCGTTTTGAACTAGGAGAGTACACACATAGGAGACCTCATCAAAGATAGACTAAGTTGCTACATGGAACGCCACATACATAAGACAGTGCCTCCCCTCACATGTATCAGGGAAAACATCCGGCATTAGAGGAGATGTAAGGGTAAACACGCATGGTATGGCCTGGCCGACCATAAAGGACAACTAAGGAAAATTAATGAGGACAAACAGAGGGTTAGTGGTTGGAATACATCACAAGACAAGCCAAGACAGCTTTTATTCTCATCAATACAATAATTGAATACAAAATATGTTACATACAATTTGTAACTACAGACAGTATAAGAGATAAGTTGAATTCGTGTGCGTAACACAAAATCATAGAAATAAAGTAATCCGTCGTGGTACTTATTCTGATAAGTTGTCAACCAAGTCACACGTGATAAGAATATCATTTCTCAAAGGCAGATGGCATAATCTTATTTTTTGCGAACAAAATCAGCATGACAACATCTGCTTCTTGAAACACATAAAACAAAAAAAAACATTAATTCCGTTCTTTCTCATCTCAGTTTTCAACTTTGTGAATGTTAAATGCTAATCACGTGGTCTGCTTATTCATCAACTCGGTTACAGTTAATTGATTATTAAAGGGTTATAGTCTACCGGTAGTTCTTTTTTAAATGAAGTATATATTGATGAAACGAATTATGCTAAATAGCCTAATAGCCAAAATATATCTGCTGTATTGCAATTGATTTATATTTGAATGATGCATTTGAACTTAAATAAACAAATAAACAAGAAATGGTCAATGCCCACGAACCAGGTTTTAGTACGTAGTTATTTGTAATACATGATGATCATCAATACTGCAAAGGTGCCATAGGTGATACATGCATATACACACTCTCACTTAGATATATTATATATATATGCAACAACTATACACCAAGTTTGATGTCAATACACCCACGCATAGCGAAGATATTCAGTGGAAACTGATTTTTAAATTTTAAGTGACCTTGATCTTGGACAAGCAATCTCAAGCGAGCTCTCGACATGTTCTTACTATACACTAAGTTTGATGTCAATACGATCAACGAAATTTAAGTTATTCGCCGGAAACCAAATTGCTAAGTTTAAAAACGGTGACCTTGACATTTGACGGAACTATTCCAAAAGCAATCCCAAGCGAGCTCTCCACATGTTCTTACTATACACCATGTTTGATGTCAATGTAACCAACAAAACTAAAGTTATTCGCCGGAAAACAAAATTCTATTTTTAGAAACGGTGACCTTGACCTTTGACGGACCGAACCCAAAATAAATCCCAAACGAGCTCTCCACACGTTCTTACTATACACCAAGTTTGATGTCATTACGATGAACAAAACTCAATTTATTTGCCGGAAGCCACCAGTTTGACGCCCGCCAAACCGCCCGCCCGACCAACGACATACACTATTCTAATAACCTGGTTTTCGTTGAAAACCTGGTTAACAAAAATACCTGCATAAGGGACAGATTAATACAAATTATACACAGTACTGATGATAGGTGCAGTGTTCACAATGAAATCATCCTGAATTGTGTCGAGATATCACTTAGTATAAATCTGCTTTCACGCCATCCATAATGCATTTAAACCGATCTCATGAGATCCACGAAATTGAATTTTTTCACTTTATTTTTTCAGTAAAATGTTTTATGGGCAATAATTCTGCTGAGAAGTGTTAGTATAAAACATTAAGTTGACAAATTCACTCTCTATCGATATCTGCACTCATGATACTCCTCTCATGTTGTTCTGGTCCCATTTCACATTCTTTTTTATTTTAATCTTGATTTTATTTCTTACACTAGGAATATTTGTGGGGAAAAGTTACTATTCTCATAAACGTGGGTTTTCTGTCCTCCTTTTACTACCATCCGTTCTAGGATAGGTCAAGTACATGCAACTGTTATATTTCAACTTCGTTCAGTCTATTACACACCATAGGCAGAGAGTAAGAAGTTCATGTTCACCAAGAAAATGTGGTCAGTCAATTAGTTTCAGATCAACAGTAATTCATTAAAATATCCTTAGTTATGAATATTAAAACAATGGTGGTAATTAACTTATACAGATGTACTCTACAACACTGTATTATCAATTTTCTTACCTGTTCACCAAGACCACCAATACAAGCGTCCGATACCGGCATTTTCTATCCTGACTAGTACGCGTCCAGTTAGCACCAGTTTTCGCAGTTCCAGGAAAATGTTTAAGGAAACGTTACGATGCAATGATTTTTAGAGTATGTCTGTGGCAAGGCATTAACATTCCATCTTCTCAAAATTAAATTACGTAGCATAGTTTGATATATACGACTTTCTACCTTTAATTACTTGATGCAAACAATTATAACAATTATATGTGCATAACTTATGAAAAACTTTTACGATAAAACATTACTAAATCCTAATAATATTACCATTTCTTGTCATGTAATTATACAATTTACTGTTAGAGGTTCTGATATTTCACTTCTAGTGTTTGTATAATATAAATGCAACAACAAAAATCCGGAAAGAACAAGTCTGCACATTGTACTATTGATCAAATTATAATAAACGACATACAACGTCATGAATACGAGAATGACACAAACGAGGCTAATTATAAGAATTTCAGTAGCAGTTTCCGGATCTTTAAGAGACTGTACAAAACCCAATATTGCTTTAATTGTGGTATTCTGGCTCTTAATCATGACAATGTGTATCCCCCTACACCAAAAAAATTGTAATGAACTAGTCGCACGTATTGAACACAATATTCTTCTTTTATTCATCTTAAAGGTCGACATTGTTTTTTTAAATTTAAATAATCGATCGTCGTAAATTTCGGAATTCTGCATGTTTATGCCTTTGTTCAGACCTGTTCTTTCATTCTGCATTATAATTTTATTAAGAACACTCTATAACCATTTAAATGTTCAGCTTAAACACTCACAATAAATATAGGATTAAGGATAGTTGTATATTGCACCACAATTAGTACACATTTCCGATCATCTGTTACAATCATTAGTCTACAGAATATATAATTTAGTCAGTAACTTAAATGCATATTAGGTAGGTTTCTGAGAGAACATTCACATATAATTTGAGCAAAATATACTTGTTAATCGAAATGAATTTCTGTCAAATAATTCAAAGGATGGATTTGAGAAAATGTTTCAAAACTAACTAAAAGGGAATGTTTTTGGCGTAGGCAAATAACACATTCAAACGCAAAAGAACGTGTACACTTTTTATTTTTTTATTTTCTGAAAATCCAATGATGGAGTATTATCATGTGTGGTATCTTTATTTAGCTTAATCAATTACCATTCTAACCAATTGTTTATTTTTTTGTTTTGAATTTCGTTAAAACGTACGACGCGTCTACATGCAGTAGGGGTCAAAATCAAAAATACACAAATAGCGAAAGTGATGTTTCTTGTGTAGATTAACTGTATTGTTTTGCAAAAATGTTAATGTTGCATTAATATCTGGTATGACCGCCATTCCGTCTAATAATTCTGAGCATAGGCGTTTTGGTACCGACGTCTCATGTGCGTCAACTCACTGTGACGGTCCAGTCTGACGCCAGTCACGCGTGGCCTGCCGGATTGGGGAAGTTCGGCAACAGCACACGCTTGCATAAACCTATCACGTAACTTGATTATAGTGTTTCTATGGCAGTTAAGTGCCCGTGAAACTGAAGCGACTGAGTCACCTCTGACCAGCATCATTAAGGCGTCAATACACAGACGTTCTGATAGTCGTGGCATGTTCTCTGTTGTAAATTTTCTAAATCTACAGTGATATTCGCATATATATGTGTGAAAGAATGAAGAGAAAACAAGTTTGACCATTTGTACTTGTGTATTCATGTTCCACGTCAAAATCCTGCAAAATCGCAATACGGGCTTTTACGCAATAACTAGCCACAGTTTGGCTGATATTTCGTTGTTGCTATAAACCGTAACGGCCGATATTCGTATGTATCAAATTTGACACATGAATACCTTTTAGAATTAGAATAATCAAAAAATCAAAAGTGCACACTTTCTTGTGCGTTTGAGTATATGTATAGTTCAAATTGTTGCTGCAAAGAATCAACGCATTTGAGATTGAAAACAAAAAGCAACCAAGACATGGACACACGTCATCTCATATCATTAATTATGAATACACAAGCCGTTGCTATATATATACTGTTCTTAATATGGGTAGGTAGTGATACCTCATCGGTTACGAGGTAAATGTCGCCTTACGCCTTGCTTGGTGACAGTGTCAATATTAAGGGGTAAAGCCGAAGATGTGCGTCTTTTATATAACTCCCATTCATATGCTTTTTAGTAGTATGATTTTACATATCAATGTGTCATTTGCATACTTATTCTAATGGACATTGTGACTTTTACTGAAGACTCTTCACAGACATGTCATGATTTGAACTAAGCTCTCCAAATGACATTCTTTTCTCCATTTTATATTTCTTAAGATACAGAGCAAAATTACGAGAACTTAATTGACGTTAAATACTTATTACTCTTAATTAGAAAGTGGTTCGTACTCGACATATTTGGCTACAGATAAGATACCAATTGATACTAATTAGATGTTGTTATTGTTAGAAACAATAGGATAAACCCATTCATGGAACTAAACATGCAAACGTGATATTCAAAGCTTATAATTACTGGTGTATTTTAGATTTTGGTCCGTTTTTCACATTCTGAACAATAAATCCTGGCTAATGTAACAGCACTCTTTGAGGAAGCAAATAAAGTTATAACATATAAAAGGAATTAACCAGATTCGCATTATTCACTAAACCAGAGAGTTTCACACAAAAAAGAAAAAGAAATAAACTCTTGTGTGATATATATCAGACATACTATTGAAAAATGTACAATTGAACAAAACCAACATAATAACACCAGATTAGATAACGCATTGAATGTAAGAAAACCGTTCAATCTTCATAAATATTTCACGAGATAATTTGATAATTGCCCAAGGAAGAGTTAGTTTAGTTACTGGTTACAAATCCAGGAGCACTATTGTATGGCCAACTGACAGTATAAGTCATATTAATGAAATTAGCCTTTCAACACGAAATAACTCTATTGATAATGTAGTAAGAAATGGGGTTATTTCTTAACAAATTGGATTTCACAAAAACCAGCTGCTGCTGAAGTTGAAGCGTCAATTATGTGTTGTAGAAGGAAATGTATTTGGACGTTGCCTTAGATCCACAGATAAACACTGGTTAAATGCTGTTCCATCCTCTCATAAACAAACTGATAACGGAAGTAGGCATACTTAGTGACTTGAATCTCGTCAATGTGGTGAAAAGCAATGATGTTACATTTATGGTCAATAATCTGCCTGATTATAGTGGAGGTCAAGAACCTGTCGTTCGTCTTGGCTGTTTGGTGACACGTTTATTATAAATAATAGTGATACTGGGTCGAGAAAATACAATTTACACACAGGAAGTATATTCTGCATTTGTTATGAAATATATTAATCAAAATTTGACGAATAGCTTAAAATTGCAATAGTACATTTGTATCTTTAGTAAACATACTTAATGTTGGTACACATATCATTATCTGTTTTTTCGAACACTTCTATCATGAGTGATCAAATCTTGAATATCTGAGGTAACGAACATTTTTCGAAATATTACGAAACCAAGACTACTACACGTTTCCTTCAGATAATTATAGTAAAGAAGATAAGTGAACAAGCAATTATTTCTTACATTTAAATACGTTCGTTATAAAAGGTGGAATTAATTTTTCAATCATAGACTGATAAATATTCGAAGCAGTAAAACAACACAATCATTTTTTACTATGTATAACGTCTCTCGTTAGAATAATTTACCGTCTCGCCATGATACTTGCGTTCCTTGGTGGTTTTAAATAAATAATTGAATGTTACATCAGTTAGTAAGCTTCATTTCATCCCAATCACGATATCGAATGTAATTTTTTCTGTAGTTAATGGAAACGTGTTAATTATTTATACCAATAATTGAGGGATGCACGCGATGCCATTAATGACAACAGTAACGAAACAGCAATGTTAGCTCTTATCGTAGTAATGTCTCTCCATTTCCTTAAAGAAACATTACTGTGTTCCGGTACACAACACAATATAAATAGACCTAGAAAGTTTTATTCATCATAATCTGGAACCTTGCAACCTTGTATTTTTATACTTTACTTGTAACAGCAATCCAACCACATTAATTTTAATGGTTAAGATTAAGAAAATAAGTTAAATGATTAATGAAGAAGTGGACCAGGAAATAACTGGCACAACTTACACATCCACACCAAACATACAAGCATACAAGGAAGCGTGCACATGTGATGTTAAAGGTGGAATATTTACTATTGCTGTCACTGTTCGAACTTCTGATCACCAGCCTGGCAAAGCAGTAAAATATAACTTGGTGTATTTAAAACTAAAATATTTATTACTCATACACAAATGAGATTTAGATATGTATATTAACCTCTGTCACCAGGTTGTACTCATCAGCATATATAGGAATTATACATTATTTGAAAGACAAACATGTACACATTACCGCTGTAATAAAGTGTTTGCACTGATTCATTACCTTGTGCCATTACACAATATGGGAATTCCATATGACCGTGTTCTCAATAGTTTCTCTTTATTCATTGGGAACAAGGGGGAACTTTTATTTTATTTAATTGACGGAGATGGAACAAAAACTTTTAAGGGCATCGTAAATAAGGGCAAAGATTCCACATTTTTCTCCATCTCACAAGTTTTTTCAATGATTCTCTCGGGACATGGCATGACATGAAAACATTTGTAAATGAATATTCATTTGAGGTTAACATGATAAGCTCTACATCAATACTATTAGCTTATAGTTTATACTTTTAGTGAGCTAATATGATCAAATTAGCTAAAAAATGATGTAAAGTGTAATTCATTATTTTGGTTTACTTACGTAAATTTATTTTTCTTTACACAGTGATCTATATTCTGAAACACATCTTAAAAGCACCGCAATTAGGACAGAAGCGAAAAGTTAAAGCGATGATTAATAGGATATATTCTTGTAGATCTAGATCTAATACAATCAAACATATATTTAATCTTCATTTTCGTCTCATCTATGTACATATATATAAAACCAGAGTCAACTATTAGTATATATAGCCACTCTTAATAAAAGTTGCAAGAGACTAGATATTATACTAAAACATCAAAATATCGCATGATACGTTAAGATATTAAACATTACACAATATTGATACACAGATACGTTAAATAATAAATTGAATTTGATGTTTTATCAAGTTAGCCGCTATCAGGCTTATGTACGAGTATCTACAATCTTCACAAAATCTGAAATTGCATTATTTCCAATCAATACTAGTTCCTGATTCAATTTTTAATAATCTAGCACATATTACTAATGTAGACTAGTTAGAAAAATGAAGTTCGAGAGATTATTCAGTTTTGACAGCAATATCACAAATTATTATTCATATCATGCTTTTCGATGATTTAGCGAAATATATTTTCAATGGTTTTTGTAGATCTATTGGTTTGTTTTGCTAACACCGTGCATAAAAACACATGTTGCAGAATATCCAGATTACCATAAGTTAATTCAAAATAACATTTCAAACAAACATGTCTATATACTATTGCCGACAATAAAATAGTCGTTACCATTAACACTACTTCTTTAAAAGAGAGAGAATAAGACGCTACAGGGAACGCCACATACATAAGACAGTTCCTCCCCACACAGCCCTCCAGGAAAACAACAATCCATAAAACATAAGGCACTTGAGGATGTTAAAGGGTACATACGTAAGGGAACAGAGGCGCAAGGAATGGCCTGGCAGACCATAAGGAATAACTAGGAGAATAAAAGAGGACAAACAGTGAAGGGAGAAATTAATGGATGGAAAAGATCACATGATAAGTCAAGACACCTGGCAGCAATTAGCGGAGATAACGTAAATTATTTGGAACGACAATTTTCACGCGGCAATAGCTCATGGCGTCACGTATATAAGAATATTGGCACTCAGCTCATGACGTTTCTTGAATTTTTAAACACGCAATTAACGAAGCAAGCTCTGCTTTAAAAAAGCATGAAAAGAAAAAGAAAATTGGTTTGTTCCTGTGAAAGATCAAACATATTTTCATCTCGTGAACACCAGACTAAATTGTTCTCTTGTGGCTATGCCGCTCGTGAAAATATTTGTCTGATGTTCACTCCAAGAAATTACTTTTTGAACTACCACCGATAAAAACAAATACTCTATATGTCGTTTTAATCGTTTACTTGCATGTATATATTCCCATGTTACCTTGTGTCTTTGTGGTAACACTGTCTGCCGGATACCACCGAGTAGTTACGATCGTAATCACTGCTGTCACGAATGCCACGTGACGATGGATTTTTGAACACGTGCTGCTGTGATTGTTCCATGATTTATTTTCATTTAATTATCTTCATTAGCCATATTGCTCAGTAAAATAACCAACACAATGTAAATATCTATTACATAACACCAAAATATGAACATATAAAACTTCAGATAATGATAAAATGTTTGTGATGACAGAATTCTCTGTACTTTGTATAGGGAAGACCACTCCGTATGAGATTGGTGCCTAGAGTTTAGCATTTCCTGCTCGACTTCTTTGTACATTGTATATATGTTTTTAAAAATGCTTAAAATAATTATAAAGGCAAAGACCTTATTGGTTATGTGATATCAACTATCATTTGATTTAATTGTATCATTCTTCCAACTGATACATCAGCTCTTTAACAATTCATTACCAAATTTTCAGTAATACTTCAGTTTAAAATGAACAGAATGAAGCAAGCTCAAGAAAACGTGCAAGTTAGCAAAACAAATGAGTATATAAAATATGCGTTCATATAGGCACTTAAGCTACATCCAATTTGAATCATTGTGTTAACTTTAACAACTGTGTCCTTACATTCAACAGCGAAGCCTGATTAGAACTCCCCGATCGGATTATGGACTGACATGAGGGAAGTAAAAAGTCTCTCACATTTAAAGCTGTAATAAATCCAAATGAAAACTGAGATAATGTGCGGTAATACGATAAAATACTTTTTAGTGTCATTTTATAACAGATCACTATTGTTTTCCATAACATCAACTTCATGCAAACACAAAAGCAGAAGTGGATTGGAGATGTTGTCGCTGCTAGACATTATGATTTCGGGACTTTCCAAAACTTTTTGATTGAATGAATACTGCTATTTGATACGAGAGATCCAAATGTTCATATTGAATGCTTTAACATAAATTATAAAGTAAGGCACCTAGATGCGTAATTACTTCTTGTTTGAAACAAATATATTCTTAAATCTTGCTCTGAAAGCGCCAATCAATGACGAGCAGACATTGTTGTATCCAATTACCTTACCAACCTATATAATATCAAATCAATCAAGACTACAAGCCGTGACATTTTTCCACAAAATGTCATGTAATGGAATTTTTTATTTCATTTTATTTATCTTGTAACCGATGGATCAACTTTGTGCAGTTCTTCAAATTGATATAGTATCATGTCCTCATACGTTCTCCTTAGTTGTCCTTTATGGTCGGCCAGGTCATTCCTTGCGCACCTGTTCACTTGCGTTATTACCCTTGCACCTCCTCAAATGACTGATGCTCTATAGACCTTGTTTTCCCAGAGGTCAGTGCGGGGAGGCATTGTCTTATTATGTGGCGCTCCACTATTATTATGAACCAACTGCACTATAAATATTTCAAATATAGGTTTTGGAAATCAAAGATAGCGCCATTGACCGATTTTTCGTGTTCCTCAAAACATGACTTTATTTACTTTCTGAATCATATACAATATTAAATAAACAAAGACGTAGTGGAACAAACGACTAACGGGTGGGTATATGTATTTACTTATTTTCCCAACGTTTCGACCACACAAATGGTATTCGTCTGGGAAGTCATGGTATACAGTATAAGAAATAATTGCATTCTCCACAATTCCCTACTTGGAATTAACAATTCAATTCGAGATTACATTTGACAACTCAAGACAGATATGTGTTTGATGAGGAGATAGAATCAATTAAAATGGATAAAGGTTTAATATTCCTTGGGGAAATCCAGCTTACAAAAGTCTACTTACAACAAACACTGAGAGTAAATTTGTCGTACAACGTTCACACTCAAAGATAACTGGGAGACAATATTAGAACCATTTGGTATGATATGTGCTTACTCATGATTGTAAGTTATCTGAGTACGATAAGGTGAAACATGTCTTCAGAGGGAAATGAAGGATTAATTTGTTACAAGCAACGCCACATTCACAAGACAATGTCTTCCCACGCGGATCCCAAAGAAACATTAGCATAAGAACATTAGGAATTGAGTAGGTGTAAGGGCAAATATCTATGGAAATGGGGCAATAAGAAACTGTATGACTGCTTATCAAAAACAACCAAGGAGAGATGGAGAGGACAACAAGGGGCTCTTGGATCAGATATAGCTAATTTTATAAATCAGCGATACTATTCATCACATCTGCATTGTTGTTTTCTATACAGTACTAACTGATGTAATCATTAGCCTACTGTACGTACCTGAACGAGTGTGATAATACTGTGGCCCATTACTTCATGAATGAACTCAAATATTGTGTTTACGTGAACTAAACAGTATGTCTCGGTTTCCCAACTCAGTACTTAGATTTCTTTCCTGTAATTCATCAACAACTTGTAAGAATCAAATGTGGTGGGTAAATGCCAGTTATTTAATGAATAACAATTGCTTAGCGATGGAAGCATTTAACACCATACCATTTAATAAAGAAATACATATTGACTTCCACGAGTACATACTGAGATGAATCTCGGGGTTGAGGGCACACCTATATCTAAGATTGTTCAATGAAATAAACAAAAGCATATGGCACGAAACTTCCAAGACCACGTTTACAAAATCAGCAGGACAACATGTGCTTCTTGTCACATATAAAATTAAAACTTCGAATACAATACATTACGGCGTTTTTCATCCAAGTTCCTAAATATTTACTTTTGAGTATGTGGTCTGTTATTCATTAACGATCGGTAAAGTTAATTATTGAAGACTTAAACGATTCATGAGATTTCAGAGAATGTTTTATATCAATGAATTAATGCCAAAGCAGACCAGTATCCAGCTGACTGTAACCCACAGCGAATTGTTTCCAGAAATAATTATAATCTTTAAAACAATCTAATTCAAATTTAATTATCATATTATAATGGTATGTTTTCTGTACCTCTTTGCTTTGGATAAGTGTGAGCTTAAAACCACCTTTAAACCTGGTTTAAACGTCATGTATTGTTTTGCCATTGTGTCAATGAAGTACTGCTATGTTTATCTATCATCCATTTTCGTGTGTTTATAATCGTGTATATATGTATGTTCATGTGTCCTTACGCTGTTGGTATGGCTGCTCGTTGTGGAAGTGACACCTTCTAGACTTCTATAATTACGTTTATTGATAATTCACATAATCCTCATTGTTATACGTGAATATGACAACGCGTTGTATACTCAGGTGTACTGTATCATTCTAGTACAAACAGACTGTTTCTACGAGCGAAGCAATAGATCATTTGTAACATGGCAAACTAGACTTGTGTTTGGCAAGTATCGGTACAACATTAATAAATGATGGATGACCTAATGCTCCATCTTATAATTTAAGTGACATTTGATATCGTGTAACATTTTAAATGTACATTAGACTACGAAACCATGGCTATTTAAATTAGCCTGAAGTTTGCATATTTATTCATCTTGCTGTGTCATTCGAATCAAGCAACCATGAACAGTTTTCCTATGGTTCATTAATTTGAACATACATGGTAGAGCTGATATGAGAGTGTGAACAAATGCAAAATTACTTAAACATCGATATATAACTATAGCCTATAAAGATATCAGTAATTGCTTACAATTCATTTCTCCCGCATTCTTGAACGTATTGTCAGTCGTCATAAAAAAGGGAGAAATAAAGGATACAAAGCCATTTAGAATGCTGCACGCAATCAGTAACATTGCTCTTCTGAGAAACATTTCAAAATCAATTGTTTATGAATAATGTTTGGTACAAATATCTCAAACGACCGATACATTTTTTTATGTATTAAACCAAACTTGCAGTGAAAGATATAACGATATTACGACAGAGTTTGTCAAAAATGAATGAATTATTCATACGTTATTGTAAAGGAGGGGCTATGATGTATTGCTAACTGAATTCTTGGGAAAGTTTATAAGGTAGAGTGTAAGTCATCAACATATCTATCATATGACATTGTAATTTTGACCCCACAGGCACCATTTTTTATTCAATAAGACAAATGACCTGGACTTAATGCCATGCATATCATGTACATAAATTGACTTCATGAGTATTTTAGTTTTTTTTATAACTTAACAAGTGATCAAGTTTTTGAACCCGTAAAATCCGGTTTCCAACTTGACCTGGATTTCATTAGAGAACATCCTAACCACATCTCTTATAGATCAGGATGAAAATACGGCCTCTAGAGTGTTCACATGCTCTTTGACCTCACACTCATATTTATCATGCACAGTAAGTAATACAACTTTCATAGTGATTATTCATATACGAACCATATTTACAGTTTTAATGTTTCTTAAGGTAGTGAGATCACCCACTTCCTATCACAAAAGGGATCACATAGCTTGCAGCTCTGACAGAGCTGCAGCTCTATGTTCAAAAGTTCAAAGTTAATCCCAGCACTATCTACAATTCATTTAAAACTATCGGTTTCTTACGCTATATTCTGACCCGCTTGGCTGCGAATTTGTTTCACCTTCAATATAATTAGTTTCCTCTTTGACACCCTTAAACAGAATTTTGGCTAAAGGTGTGTACTATTTGACAAACTAACCTAATTATAGGTGTGAGTTTGCAATTGGTTCAATACTGATGTATCCAAATAACTACAGATCTGCACAGTGATTGTTAACATTTTAATTTATAGTGGGTACTATCTCTTTGGCAGCCCTTAATAGAATGTTGGTTAAAGGTGTGTACTATTTGCTAAACTGGTCTACTTATAGCTGTGAGTTGGCATTTGGTTCAATATCGAGGTATCCAAATAACTACAGATCTTCACAGTGATTATTTACATTTCAAGTTATAGTGGATACTATCATTTAAAAAACAATTACCATGTACTTCCATAACTTGGTATACTTTATTTTATATTGAACACGTGTAATCCATATTGTGGACATTACACAAATATATGTACACTGACAGAGTCCATCATCGCTATGACCTTTTGAGGTTTTGCATCATTTTTTTAATTTGACAATTACTATAGGGTTGTTTTACATAAATCAAAAGTAATAAATAACACACTTCCAAAAGTTTGATTTAGCAACCAACATTTATTGGCACTCGGGTATTATTTATATTAGTTCCTTCAAGTTTAAGTTAGTAATATACACTGAATAATGTAATGATGCTGCGATGATGCATAAGGAAGAACTAATTCACATGTATTATTTGAACACAATATTAGTGAGAGAGAATAAGTAGCTACAACAAATGTTGAGAGAACATCGGTCTCGGTCATAGACTTGTTAGCGTCTGTCACACAACGATATATCGATTCCTTAGAATGTTGGTCATATATCTCCTACCATGCATCCAATTGTTACCAATATAACAATTCTAAAAGCAGTTTCCGGTTCTTTATGTGCTGGATGTAACTGTGCTATTCTAGTTTTGAAATCATAACCACCTGTTGTTAGAAGCTCTATAATGAACTAATGGCTTTTCTCAAACAAGAAATACTTCTTTTTATTCACAGGGAGCATGCGAAGGAAAGATTTATATTGCAACCCATACAAGTAAATTATTTCATCTCATTTGACTGTGACAATCAGAAGAAGTTTACATGATAAAAGTTTTAGTCAGTGAAACTAAGACATATGCAACAGGTTGTATGGAAACATTTGATATAATTGAAACTATAAACTTGTTTGTCAAACTCTTGTTTAGTACAACGAATATACATGTACTCTGGAAAACGATTCATCACTAGTTCAAAGGAAAACAATTTTGTTAGAACATCTTTTTTTCAATTCGAAAAGTAAGTACCAGAGAACGAATACATTTGATAATGAAACATAAAGACATATAATCTACAAAATAAATTAATCATGCATAAAATAACAAATACATTGAAACTGGTTTTATAAGTAAAAGTGATGCATTAGCAGCTAGAAGCCTGCATCACACTCGTGATGTTCCCTTTGCACCTCGATGTTTAGAAGTGTCAATATTGAGGGAAAGTATATGAATGTACCATGTTACATTGCATTCATATGCCCTAAGGATGTTTTAACTTTTAAGCGTTGATGTGTAACTTTCAATGTATTTACTTTCCTAATGTGTTTGGATGGAAATTATGTTCTGTAGTGTTTTATCCCTAGATAATATTAAACGAAATATTCTGGCTTTAAATTAAACTCACCAAATGAGCCATTTTCTCTACCTAATAGTTCTTCGAAAACAGGGGAATTCAACATTACTCAAATACAGATAAATACAGGTTTATCTATGTAATGAGTGATTAGTATTTAACACTGTGCCTTATTCAGCAAGCGCATACTTAAAATAAATTAATTAGATAATGATTGATATTAGAAAATCAACTCCGTTTAAATAAGTAGCCATAAATTATCCACTTTATCAAGATATATTTCGTAGTTAGCCAGGGCGCCACGTGAATAATTTATTCAACCTTTTATCTTTAAGAATAAGACACGGAGTGTCAGTAAATTGGAAAACCATACGATTGAAAAAAACATGCACAATCGGTGTTCAAAACTAATTAGACTTGTGTGCTTTTCGTTGAAATTACATCATACATCTTAAACTCAATGTTTTCAGTTTTCAACATTAGTTCTTACATGTTTTTTATATACAGTCAGAACAATCATACTGATGTAACAGAACTATTTGAAGCAAATAAGGCGAATCAGTATAAATTCATTAAAAAAGGTTGAATTCATTTAATGAAAAAGTTAACTCAAAACACAGGAACAAACAAGATATTTGCATAATAAGCATACGTTCGGAAATGTCAACAGTAAAACTAAACCAAGCAAACAGCATTGAATACTTTTAAAACGATCTAACCTTCACTAGTAATTAACGTAGGAAATTAATTTGCAATAATTGTATTAGGAAAATAAAGCATGTTCAGTTGCGAGATATGAACAAGGAATTAGATCAACTGACAACAAACGAAATATCATTAAGTGCTGAAAACAGCATCTAAGTACTGGCTATGGGAATGATGTTAGCTCTATGTTTTGGACATTGTCTAAGGCGTATCAATCAATAAACAGATCTGGTACAATGCCGTTCTTTTCTTACAAATAAAAACCGATGATGGAAACAAAAGAATGCTCGAGCAATCTGTACTAAATCATTATGGCAAAAAAGCAAGGATCATTACATTTATTGGCAATAAACTGCCTAATGGCACCATTGACAAATACCATTTGTGGTATTGTAAATATTTTGACAACTCTCGAGTTGCTATTTTGTACCAATTACATTTATAAGTTATTTTTGTACTGGTTATTTAATATTATTACGAAAGTTGACAGCTACACTGGTATCTCTAAGACACAAACTTATTATTTTTGCAACAGGTAAAATTACCTACTATCTCAAATATCCCAATGAATTGCATAGTATTTCTTCGGAAAAGATGTTCAGACTTATTTTGGACATTTAACCTCTAAGTGTGACCTTGACTTTTGAACTACGGACTCGGGTCTTGTGCGCAACACACCGTCTCATTATGGTGAACATATGTGCTAAGTAATTTGAAAATCCCCCCTAATGAATGACAGTGCAGTGTTCCAGACGAGATGTTTAACACCTATTTTGGACGTTTAGCATCTAGCTTTGAGTGACATTGATCTACGAACACTGAGTAATTGTCCGGTGAAAAATATCCGTACGGACGTCCGCACTCACGCCTGGACGCATGCACGCACATACATCGAACCGCCATTTTGGCGACTATATCGATCGCACCGCAAGCAGTGACAATAATTGAAGTAAGTCAGTTAGTAGCTTCATTTAATCCTGATTACGATATTGAATGTCTTTATAGTGAAATGGACAGGAACATATCCATTATTGATACTAATAATTGAATCATTAATTGCAACTGTAAGGGAAATAAACTTTAATAGCAATACCAGTTGTTAAGTACGGCACAGAAGTCTGGTATATGTAGAATTTCTTTTCATCCTAATTTCATATGTGTTTCTTTAAATTATAAATGTGCTACAAAGCTTTATAAACTCATTTAATGTATAGGTAAGATTGAATGTCAAGTTCAAGACGTGAGACTTGTGTTCACCATTAAGAACTTCAGTTCTCCAGTAAGCAACTTTGTATAATCGTATCGTATATAAAAACGAATCATATTTCTATGGTCACTCATAATAAGTTTCTGTGAAAGGAACGTATAATGCCAAAAGTTTTCATTCATCAGTATTCAAAGTAACCAAATCTTAGCAGTTATTCAAACGAAGTAATAATTGAAATGATATATAATATATACTTACATTATGTAAAAAAATAAAGTGAACACGTTGAGTTCCATCTGGCTAACATAACAAGAATTATACCATATTGTATATTCATGTTTTTTTTAATGTTGCTCCTACCCAAATACATACCTTTAACTAGATGTTGACAAGTTTTGTATTTGCTATCTCGTGGATATTTATAAATCTAAGATATTTGAAGCTAACTAAGCCAATTTCAGTAACATAACATTTTAGAACAACCCCTCCAGTCTGCATGAACAAGTAAGAATCTAATTATGATCGATCCCCCATGGCTTTGAGAGAAAATCAAAGCATTGACTTTCACCAGATTAAACAGCATCATTGATCTTTCATCTGGATATATATCTGTCTTTTATCACGAAACTTCAGATCATAATTGAATCAAAGGAATCAAATGAGTCTCAAGAAGTGTAAAAGTTTGTAGAATAAATGAAAAAAAGAAATATGAGGTCATAATAGCACTATTTAAAATACAATGTACGCCAATATGGTAGAGGTCTGCTTTATGTAAAATCTGTCACATTGTATCACAAATTATATATTCAACAAGATAGATGATCCGACTTGATAAAAGAACTGAAGGAAGGTGCAGAACGTATAAAAGTCTGTCGAGCAGAAACTGGAATATGCGTAGAAATGACATGTATCTAATTAATTATTCCTTAATATGATCAAGCACTATATGATAACTTGTTTTTGTTTTATATGACGTGTTAGCAATATGAGTTTACGTTGGCAAAAACGAAGTTCTTGACATGTGCATTTTTATTGTATGGGAACATAACATGCATAGAAATAATAACCACACAGCGGTTTACAACCTGGGAAACTGTAAACAGTAAAAATACTTGGGGTTTAAATTGATTTTTACAATCATAAAACCTTATGTTACCTGTTTACAATTTAAAGTGTGGAAGGACAATTTTCTAATAGACTACTAAATGAAAGTAAACATGAGACAGAATGTTCAAGCTGTTTAAACAGTATTCTCTCTCTTTTAGTAAAACCGTTATGTTATCATATCAAATGTAAAGCTCTTCTTGACAGGCACTCTTTCCAAAACTGTTTCATTAAATTTTCCATCTTGTTGCCCCCTAAATTATCCGTGTTCATGGTCCACCAGAATATCCATTATTACCCTATTCATATACATGTTTACCCTATTCCCATACATGTTTACCCTATTCCCATACATGTTCACCCTTGCACCTCCTAAGGGGCCTGATGCTTTTGGGACTGTTTCTTTCCCGGTGGTCTGTTTAGGGAGACATTAACTTACGAATGTTGCGTTCCCTGTAACAGCTTTATCTCTCTTTCTGAATACCAAAATAAATGTGACAACAGCAGTTAACTCAACATATTTTGATGTGACTGCGCGCTGTGTACGTGTCATGTCCTGCTCGACGTGTGTATTCATTGTACAGGCATATCAAATTGATGTACAGACCTACTAGGTAGGGCACTAATTCCAAAACTGTCACACAGTATCAGAAAGGTAATTCCGACAATATATCATCTATCATAACTGGAAAGTTTGTGGGAGACAGCAAAAATACAAAAGCAGAAGCTCCATGATGAGTGGATATTTGTATAAGTTATTTTGAGCTTCAGCTTCAGTGGGTTCCGTTTATAAATATGGTCTCATAAATATACCCAATTACAAGTGTATTGATAATTATCGTAAATTTGCATTTCTCCTTTCCTTTTTTCGGACCATTTTCTGCTTAAGTGTAATACATCATTCACGAATATTGTAAAGAAAATTATCTTATGTATGGAACTAATTCATCGTAGATGAAATATAAAAATGGCAAACGAAATCTCACAAAAAAAATCTTTAAAAGAATCGGCGCAAATTGAGATAAGCAATTACGTTGTAGTTTTATTGGTTAAGATTTATTGCAAATAAGCGTCCAGTTTACAAACGATGATCGGCTGTCCAAAATTTACATCGACTTTAACTTAGATTTGATTTGCTTAGGCACCGCTGTGAGTCTGTCACTCTGTAGCAAAAGCGACCATAATACGGCTGCGCAGACAAACGTAATCTCACAGTTTGGCCCTTGAACAACAATTTGCAAGAGTATAACCTCGGGAAGATATAGCTATTAGTAATGCATTAATGGTATCGTTATGAGGCGGCTAAGTTAACGTGAATGCTTAGAGCACAATATTAGATATATTATAAGTGCCATTGTAGACCACGCGTAAGATGTAATACACACATGTACTGATAAAAGTAATTCCTAAGATTTACAAAGACACTCTTTCACTTGATTGACCGACATGAAAAAACACATGTTGCTTTAACAGTGATCGAGACTGCATAAAAAAGTTTCAACCAATGTCAAATGAACCTGGTTTTAACGGAATATGTTAAATTACTTGCATCAATCGGCAGTACAAGTGTTATAGAGGCTGAATTTCGTCAGACGATTGTAGGCGTACTTGTATGCAATTGCAGTTGACACAATGATTGTAATTTTAACTTGAAAGATAGACACTTCTCTCTCATTATACCTTAAGGTGTACCTTCCAGACAAATGTACAGGACTAGCTGTCAGACAATTTTATCAGTATTACACATTATTACCGAATAACATACGATCATGAAATAAAGTGACATTAACATGCGAAGTGTTTGATAGCTCCTCTATATCCACAATCCTCTCATGCAAGCTTGTACGGTAAGTCTCTTGCATTTGTTAAGGGTATGCAGTGACATTCCAATAAAACTTATCTAAGTAAGTCTAATCAACGAGACAAATGGCGATCCAGTCAGATAGTACAGACAGTGAATTTATCACATACCTGCGAAATGACAATTATCCAACTTTTCTATAGGGATTATGGCGTATATATCAAAATCAAAAGGTTTTGTTTGTATACGCAGCGTACGCAGCGTACGCAGCGTAAGCAGTGATGCTCTTTACATACGCTTACTCATTTCATTAAAAGCCTCGTTCATTTTAAAAAGACAAACGATGTAAATCCTTTTAAAACGGGACATTAATCAAGACAAAATGTGAATCTGAACGTTGATTACTAAACTATCCTACACGTAAGGATTTGTATAATAGTCACATGATCACAGATTTATTTGTTGACAAAGGCATGAAGTTTGATATGTTGTTTAATTGTCTGTTCCAAAAACTTCGACGAAAATGTTTTTAAGTGTAAATTAGGACTAACAAACACTCCATTGATGTTAGTGTTAATCTCTTACGCACTTGGTTATGCTGTCAATCAGTTCCTCAAGCTATTGATACAATTAATATTTATCACGCCGACTTGTCCAACTATGCATTACATAAATCACGGCGTGATAATGACATCATCTCGATCTCGATGAAGCATTTTATACATGTATGAATAATATGTATTGTCATCGTAGTGATGGTGACTGGTGAAGCTAGTATAGTATAACTGAAACTTCTACCAGGATATTTCAAAATATTTGGTCATTTTAGTCAGAAAATATTTCCATAATACACATAAATCGTGGAAGAAATCCATAAATTAACGCCAGCGAAATACGTTGAGCGACTTTCAATGTATGTTTCATTATCACATGCCCCGCTCTACGATAACAGCGGTAATTCACAGAGAGTGGCGAAGAGTAATGAGTGCCAGTATATTGCTGTCTTACAATAAATTGCATTTTACAAGAAAAATGACTTAATAACCACGACGAAACACAAACATATTTCATTCTTGTTTGCACGCTATTTCACAAACCATTGGTACATTTTGGTAAAACCCAAGTTCCTATTAGTTCAAAATTTTGACAAGGATTCTTGTATCAGCTGAGAATCAAATGAATAGACATATTCAGCATATACGATCCGTTTTGCTTTCATCCACAAAACGTTATAAAAAGTGAGTTAAATCGCATAGTTTGACAATCTCTGCTAGATATCACGTGCAAGAAGCGAAAACATGTTATGGGAATGCCAGTAATTATGATAGACAACACGGTGTTAGAAAGATGAAGACAAACATTACCTCCAAACTAGTTTTACTCAAGAATAACATTGCTAATCATGACAAATCTAGAAGGTCATCCATGCAGCTAAAATACTAATGCTAACACCGTAGACATTAGTCCCTGTCAGACTGCTTAGCCAAAGATTAATGAAATGATGGACAGCGTAGAGGCACTATCATTGATACGACACCTTCTTAATCTAAGACCGCACACATCTAAGTATTTCCACGATTTTCCATTTAGACTCATAGCTGTGAATGATAACGTTGATCAGGACAAAGAAACAAAAACAGAAAAGTTGTTGGTAAACATAAGTATGACAAAACTTAACATCAATACAACATATATAACCGTGAATCTCATAAAAAAGATTATATATTCAGTCGCTTAACACTTCACATTTATTAATTGATGAAATAAATAGTTCAAAACTGATAAAACAATCATAGGGTAAGTTTAATAATGTTTCACTTTCGTACACGATTGTTACAAATATACATACATTTTGTACATAAAATGATAAAACAACCTCCATAAAATAATTCAATATTTACATATCAAATATTACATTCCTTCTTATTACTTGCATATCATTTATCAAGCTTTGGCACTGTTTTTCACGATGGTATCATTAGATAAGATACAACAGAATTTATCAAGTTCATTTTTGTCACAGAAATCAAGATTGATATCATGAATACATACAATCGTGTACATAGTTTTTGAACATTTTATATTAAATGATGGAAGAATGCATATATCTCTATAAAAAGTTTAGGTAAAGAAAGTTATGCAGCCATTATTGGAACTATTATGAAGTCAGTATCAGTGCATTGCTGAATTAATCCCTTTTATTTCGAACGCTATTGATATTAACCACTGAAACACGTTAATGTAAAACGGACACAATCAGAGGTCGTGTAAACGTAAATGTAAATGATATGAAGACAAGAACGTGATCATTTAAAAATGACACGTGAGAGGACCACATCACTAAACCAGAAATATCTTGAAAAAAGATGGTCGGTGCAATTTGAAGGTTACGATTTGTTGTGCAAAAAAATGCCGAGATATTACGATTGCTGGTCACTCCAGATCCAAAATGGATTTCGGTAAAATTCACCGAAATTCAGTGGATGTCGGTAAGGTACGTACCCTATATCAAGAGTTTAACCAAAACGCGTCTAATTTACAAACATTGTTCGGTTGAAGAGAAATTGCCTTGGTGGTAAACGTAAGATTTGACAGGTACAAACAACACTGATATGCAAATAGCAAAATCATGTTAGTACGGCTGCGCCGAGAAAAAGAAGACAGCAATCCAATTATATTCAATCACATTGAGTGGTCGAAAACATGAACTATTCGCGTGTTTTGTTGTTCATACTGTGTTGCATATAATATAAAAGTAGTGGTACGCTAGTGTCGTGGATTCAAACTTAGTTGAGAATACCGTTATTGTGAAGTCTATGTCTACTGGTCAATGTTTTCTAAACATGTTTTCATTGGCTGTCCACCTCACAATTTATTAACAACAGTTATCAAGTAAATTAAATCGGACTATTTATATTTAAATAATAATACATGCCTTGTATATTCAGTAGTGTCGTAATGTAATATATTTCTGTTAAATAAGTACAAATGATTGGCAGATTAATGTTTCCCCGAGACCAGTGTGTGGATGTATTCTCTGATGTATGTGGCGTTCCCTGTAACAACGTTCCTTTAAGTTAAGCAAATTTAGACGTTATCTAATTGACAGCAATATTTATCCATATACCTTTGTCGAACCTTTGATGTCTCGTGTTGGCGTTGTATTCTGTTTTACACCAGTATTACAGCTATGTGCAGCGAATAGTTCTGGGCTACCAAGTAGTACTAAATTGTTCTTCCTCAAATGACAACTTATAAATAATTATATGAATCAAGATGGGGACACATGACTTTGGACGCATTACTTTCTGTCAAATAGCCACAGAGAACAGACGTCTTATCGAATGTTTAAAGCCATGAACTCCAGATTGCCAGTCTACGTAACTGTAGACATACTATGTGCTAAACATTGCAATGCAAGAACAAGACATCATATTAAAAGTACCCCCCCCCCCCCTTGATTTAACAAGTACCACCATATACTTTTCCATGTAAAGTAATATATGTGTAACCGTTTTGAAACGGATTCTGTTCCCGACATTACATAACGGATATAATTATCTTCAGAGCTTTCTAGTAGTTATTAAGCGCTGTCATCTCATCGAGGATATGAGATGCAGAACTTGAAATTTGCTATGCGGTTAACTGAAGTGGTGCCTCAGTAACCATTTCGTGGTATAGAAGTAGATTACACCGAAATAAACGACAATGCGTGGTCACAGAATAGTTTTCAATCGTAGCAAAAATCTTTTTTATTAGTGTATTGACATCGTATCCCTGGGCAACAAAGCAACTGTGATGTGCGTACATGAAAATCAAACTGTCAATAATACAACGGGAAAGGGCAGATAATTGTTTTTATCAGAATAATGATTTCTACAAAAAAGACACAAATAATTGGGTTTAGGTCATATTTGCATATCTTTCACATAATTGTAATGGACAAAAACTCAGTACAGAGACCGCTGAATGCTTTCTTAGAGTTTTTTTAGAGTTTCCATCACAAGTCATTTCCTAAATAAATTGTCACACACAAGGCAGACTCTCACAAAAATGTTCTGTTTTGTAAATAAGAATCAAACGTGCATATAGTGTTTGAGATTTCTCAGTTCTTGTAGAAGAACTGTGTACATTCATATATAAACAATAACAACGTGGTAAGTACAGATATGAATAATGTCAAACTTCCATAACATCGCGTACAATCATTTTGATGCTGTCAATTGAAGTAGGCCGTATTTGTACTCAAAAAAATGAGGAAATCATTGAATTATGACCGTAAGAAAAAAGGGTATCGATAAACCAGTACTTAATGAAATTGTTTCGATTATGTAGATGATGCTTTGTTGTAGTATATTTAGAATTTACGTAGGTTGACTTGCACTGGTACATATCGTGGAAATAACGCTCGAGCAAGATTGGTTGTAACCATTGTAATCAAAGTTAATATTGAAAGGGTAACGTGTTTACGTTATCATGCCTAAGGCTACCTGATATATTGTTTGTTTGATTGGAGTTTTACGCCATTTCTCAACAGCATTTTAGTTACATACGGCGGTCATATGACCTAACCAGTGCTCCTAGGTTACCAACCAGTTCTAACCTGCTCCTCCACAAGTAACTGGCAACTTCTCTACAGTTCTTAGGTGGTTGGCAAATATGAATTTGGATGCATTATCTTCAGTCAAATTGCCACCGAAGAAAATACGCATCGCCGAAGTCTCAAACCCACAATCACTAGATCAGCAGTGGAGCGCTCTACTGACTGAGCTTACCGCTCGGGTTGATGGAAGCGACAATATAATAGTTTAAATGACACATCCTAAATCAGTGAACAAATAAAGAAATCTTACTTTTCCAGTTTGTGTAGATGTGGCATTCTCATACCAACAGACGCTCTTGTAGATGTCATATAATCCGCATTACTCACAATAGGGGCTGTAAATATCACACCAGTTTTCTCCTCCTTTTCGTGAACTTCAGCAACCGAATTTAATCCAATACCCGAACCCGTTCTTCTGTACGCTGAATTACCACTGCTACCCACAGGACCTTTTTCAGACATTTTAGGAATAACATTTTCGCTAGAAGTAGTTTCAACTTTATCTTCTACATTCGATGCACATTTGTTGCTATTTATTCCACTGTTATCCTCATCTTTCTTTATTTCTTGAACATCATCAACTGTTTTCGATTCATTTGTCTTGGAAGAATCTTGAACAGAATTTTCACTGCTTTCCATTTTTAACAACACCCGTATTTAATCACTTATTTTGGTCATTTAAACAACTTGTTACACTTTTTTTCAGATTATTAGATTATTGAGAACTTATCAGTTTACCCAGCAAGGTATCACACACTTCATCATAACGATACGTTAATATTTACAAAAACAAATAGCTATTATTTGCTGAACACTTATCTATATTACTCTGACTTGGTGCGCCTTAACAAACATACGATTCTACGCACGAGGACAGATAATGACAAGCCGATAGAAAACCATACAAGCGTATTTTTGAAATGGAATTATCGATAGCAGCAACACATCGAATGTTTTAATTGTTAAGTCTTATAGTAGCACACAAGCAATAAACCGTTCAGTGTGGTTCAAAAATATTGCAATCTGTGAATTTATCTAAAATCCAATAATTTTGCGATGAGCCTTTAACTCGGATTGAAAACGCTCAGTACGGTGGTTTGTCAAAGTATTGGAAAATTTCTTTGACTATTTCATACATATAGTTCCTAACCTTACTCACGACCGTTTGTCTTCATCGTTTTTGCCATTATGGTATATGTATCACCATTGTATAATATTGTATACATGTATTACACTATAAGCATGATAGTGCACCAACTGTTGTTATCATGTTAAGAGAGTCAGCAGCAACCACATACGTTTAAATTCTTTGTTGGTTTTCAAACACCTTGAGAACTGAACTTAGTGCATGGGTACTCTGTTGCATCTCTGATAAACGGTAATTCTTTGTTTAGATATTCTAAAAATAAGTAAGTCAGCACACTAAAACCAATTCTGCTTCAAAATACTGCAATTAAATTATTGACGTTTTAAATATTAAATCGAGAGTGCAATTTAGCACTGTGTAAGACGGAAAACTTACGCGTAAATTTAACAACAGATTTTCCAAGTTTCATGACAACTAGCCGTGAAATGAAATAGTTATGAGCAAAACTATTATTTTTATCTCCCCTTAGTAAATATTATATAAAATAAACTCATGTTTTGAGGAACACGAAATATCGCTCAATAGCTAAACTGGGATTCGAACCCGGGTCTTCGGATTGCCGGTCCGTTATTCATAACCACTACACATTAGACAAGATTATAAATGTTGTTCGGTTGAAGAGAAGCTGGTTTGGTGGTTGGCGTAAGATTTAATTGGTTTTCACAACACTGATATGCAAATCTACGTATATGGTGACTCAATTTGTTCCGATGATACTAATTGTTATACAAGGTATGTGATTGCTACTTGATGAAGAATTTCTTTTGTTAATCAAATAATTCTTACAGCAGTAATTTGTTCATTTCATTTTTATGTTTTTCCATTAAGGATGTCACTATTCGGTTATTTTGCTAACCGGTTAACCTTTTAATCGTCCGAACCGTTAATCGGCTAACCGAACATGACATTCGTTGCGTGTTACGTATTTTGTCGTGTATATTTTTACCATGACTAGACCTATATTCTGACGTTAGTACAAGTTCTGATAGTGTTTTACTTCTGCTATGTAGGCCTACTGAACATAATTTATAAAAGAAATATCAATCATTTCAATTTTTGTTTTAAAAGCATCCTTTTTTATTTCAAACATTATAGTATTTATGATATAAAATATGATAAATTGAAGTATTCCAAATCACATGTGACATTTAACTTAATAGACAATTACCCTCTATTCGAATACAACAATGCTTAAATATGCCTCAATTCTCGAACACCAAAACGAGTTTTACTACTGGCATAAATGACAATTAAATGACCTTTTTATTAAATATTTGTAGAAAACGCATACGTGTCAAATGGTTAGTTACGGATTATGGATATTGCCCTCTTACGCCGCGGTTTCACACCTTTCAGGAACACAGTATTAAAATTTGTGATTGCGGTTATCTCGCGAGATATTATCGTTCTTTCCAAAATGAAAAGTCGATGTTTTCATAAAAAATAACCGATTAACCGGTTAGTGAATTACTAACCGATAACCGCATGTTCGAACGGTTAACCGGTTAATCGTTTACATCCCTATTTTATATGTATTTACTACACATATTAATAGATTATTTTAATCATTTAATTGGTCATAACCATTTATGAACGTGAACGGTCTCGAAAGTAGTGTATTTCATATGATGAAAACTTATGCAAGTTGATAAGTTCTTCTGTTTCACTTTTTCCAATGTGAACATGCAACCTTCAGCAAAGCCTATAAATATGTCGATGTCGCTCCAAACAAGTAACTCCAGTAAACCACAGCATTTATAATAACATCATATCCAATAGTATGCCCATAGGAGCCTCACTGTTTACAATCACAATAATAACTTTATCACCTATAGCCAGATAATCTTATAATGACCATCGTTAATATCATAATATTGATAATTAATTACGTAATGTCCTATATTGACCGACCTTTCTCCTATAATGCTGGAAATGTTCAGATTATCAATACCTTTGAATAATATTTATCAGTGTCCGAGGCTCTATCATTGATTACATTTTCGTTAATGCATTTGTGGATAAAAATTGCGTATAGCAATAGATACCGTGTTACTTCCAAAAATCATTCCGAATATGCAAACATGTTAAATGTATTTAGTCCACAAAACCTAACAAATATATTAACTGTTATAGTCCAACATCTCCAAATCTCCACCCTATTGGAAATTCAAATCTAGCAGATTCTTGAAAGGTTGTTGTAGTTGATATGCAACAATGAACGACAACATTACACAGGGGATATCGATAACGCTGTTTATGAGAGGTTGTTGCTCAAGAGAGAGTAGCTACAGAAAGGTTACGTTATTTTGCTGAAATGAAGAAAACTGACACTACTGTCACTGCAGTCATGATCAGAAATAATATTTTATAGTGTAGATAGTCGTTGTCTTTTTCAGACTAAATATTGATAAATACTTCTTTATATCATCTAGACTAGTTGCTGAAGTGTTTCAATTTGATCTGGTCATGGGAATTCAGATCTCAAATAGCAAGTGATTAGTTGGTGTGCAATGATACCCATTGTTTTGTCTTTCAGTATTTAGTATTGTTTTAGAGTAACTTGTATATCACCAGATTAGAAGTGTGTTTTTTTTTCTCAGTTTTATGACTTGTGTAGTGATAGTGACAAACATTTTTTGACATGATTGTTTTTTATATCTTCTCTACTACGGTCGGGCATTGTTCTTTGAAATTGCTTTTGTGTCCTATGTATATTGCAAATAATGAATATATAATGATGAAATGAAAATAAAGATTACTACGACTGATATACAATGTTCAGTTTATTCTACTTTCTAAATTCTAATTTAACTGTAAAAATATCACACAGAAAGGAACAACAAACTACTTCAGCAAAATTTTGAACGACGAAATATTTGCCATTTTCACTTATGCCAAATCATATTGAATGTATGTTAAGTGGTCCTGGGGCAGTTTTGTTGATGATAGTTCGAAAATACAATGCACATACTAAAACAATCAGAGACGACGTATCAAACATGACTGTGATCAATTCTTGTATCTGATTTCCAAACAGTCTTTGCTGGTTTCACCAAACCCTCCTCCTGTATTGTATATTCTCCTCCCATTCACGACTTCGTAATTTTGTTGTCTGCCCAATTCAAATCTCCTTCTATGTATCTTCATACTCTTCCGACAGATGAGCCTATACAAAATGTTCTCACTAATTAATAAGTATCGTATTTACCATAAACAACACGAATAATAAATTCTCTACGGAATAGTTTTTGTGCTCGTCAAACGCTATCACTTTGCTGCTCAAGCCAGAACATGAACCCTATTGAAAAGCTGTCAGTTTTTCTATCACAGTCATTTGCGTTGTATTTTTTTGTTGTTTTGTAAACTAGCAGTTTGCATTTAATGTTGTATTTTAACACATTCGTTTGTATAAAGAAATATACGACCGATGATTTTAGTTTTCATTGACTTTTTTTGTCTGGATAGGAACACTTTATATAGATCCAGTGTGGTGTTTCTGATTATCATTCAGCAAACCACAGACCATTTGTCTGTACCAAACAACACAATACAATCATCTTACCACTGAAGCGAAAGAAACAGCAATTCCATAATGAGATACACCACGACAGATAATTCATCAGTCCGTGTTGTTGAGTATTATATCATGTCCATTTGGACTACATGTATATATATATTGATATACTTTGTGTTGTTAGTATAACTGAGATTTTCACAACGGTATGTACTAGTATAACAAACGGAACTTTTATTTCCATTTTCATTAATAGGGTGATTTGTGTAATGGTCGTACTGAAAATAAATGAGGTATATCATTTATGAACATAACGACAGTCCAAATAAGGAAATACATTTGTAGTATAGCACTCGACATGTGATTGTAAATACATAACAGGTGTATCAAAATGAAACACACAAAAACAATATAAACAATCAGAAGAAAGTATTTAAGACTGAATGTCGAAGTCGAGCAGGTAATAACACATACGAAGAGCACAGCCATCCCATAAGTACAAGAAGCCATGAAGGTACACAAGCAAAATCATAATATTGGCATACAAAAGCGTGTAAAGTTGCATAATAAGACAATGTCTCATCGTACAGACCTCCGGAAAACAACAGCCTATAGAACACCAGGCATTCGAGGAGGTACAATGGCTAACATGCAAGGGAACAGGGACACAAGGAATGGCAACTAATGAGAATTATTGATGACAAACGGGGAGAGTTAATGGATGGAATACATTACAGGACAAGATAAGACAGCTGGCAATAATAGGCAATAATAGATCCGAGATTTCGAATATGACTGGAACCTTAATACGTAATAAATGATACTGTAAACTTTGATCATCATATTATGAGTATTCCATTTTCATAAACAGGTAATTTATTGTGTTCGTTGACATAAGGGCAATTTCAGTCATTCACTAAATCATGAAGTGCCACATGAACTGATATCGTACTGTGCTGTGCCGTAATGTGTAAGACGCAGAATGTCCACCGATGGTTTCCGGTCAAATGCTTGAAATATGCACACCAAAGCAATCACCCCTACATAACGATATAAAACGTACCGTTCCAAAAATAGGACAGACATGGCAATAACAATGTCGAAAAATGTACACCAAAGCAATCACCCCTACATAACGATATAAAACGTACCGTTCCAAAAATAGGACAGACATGGCAATAACAATGTCGAAAAATGTTATTACACAGATTGGATCTCAGAAACTATCGATCACGACCTTACTGATTAAGCTGTCATTTATGATCTATTGTGAACATAACAATAGCCATAAAAGCTCGTAATCTCGAAAATACTCCTCCTCAGTATCGGCTCCTTATTCAACGCTTCAATAGCGTAGCGAGAACATTTACCAATCAACACTTCAATACCAGAGATCTAACAATAACAGTGAGACTTCATTCAAACAAGTGAAAATACACATAAAGGTAGCAATCAGCCATTGGCTTATATTAGTTTTAGTGTTATCGTCCTACTAAAAGCCACAAACATTTCTAAGAAGCTCTACATTTTAGACAAAAATTCACGTGTTCTGAATTTCATGAACTTGTCAACAATAGTTTTTGATTTGCATATAAATGACAGGAAATTACAGTTGTTATACCCAGGAAGAAAGAAATGCTGAACATTATCTAAATAGGAAACTTTGAAAGAGAAGCTCTTTTTTATAAGGAATCAAATTCTTTCCATTGCCATTAAGTTTGTATGATTCATAATTTTAAAGTACCGGTATATTTCAGATATCACTATATCCCAAATGCATATTCATACATTTCGTACGGATATGTATTGAATCACTGAAGTTGATTGCTCGAATACAACTTCACTTCATACATGTAATGCGCAACGCTATGTAATCAAGAAAGGAATCAGTACGTAATCAACATCTAATTAAGAGAGAATTCTTAAATTTTTAATTATATTACTCAATCCTAGTACTTTTTCACGAGTTGTTATTCTGACGGCAGTTATCATGCTGCATACCATTTCAAATACTGGACATTGAGAAAGGTCATACGATTCCATAGGTCGTTAATGGTAATCGAATAAAGTTTAGGATTTCGTTCTATTCTGGAACTAAACGTCGTTTCCACTCGGATTTTCGTTTTGTTTGAGTATTTCATCACCCGTGGCAGCAAACAACAACCATAAACAGTATATGTATTATGTATTACGTGTTTGAAGAGAATCTATTAGTATGCGATTGTAAGTAATCAATTATAATTCGTAAGTTTTATGTTCTTCATTGATTTCGCGATATGATATATACCACATTTGGAATAATTTGACAATACACTCGGTCTGCCTGGAAATTTCAGTCGGCAGAACGTTCGACTACCGACCTGGAAATTTGATGTTCGAATCCCGGGTGGGACTTGTGTAATCCGTGACAAAGTTGAAAGACGAATATACACATGCAATATCATTTTTTTGTCAATCCCGCCCGCCCCACCTATGATACATGGAGTGAAGCTGCACGTTGCTTAAGTAAGAACAAACAAGTACATGTTAGTATACCAGGAACACCGGTTAGATCAGCTGATAGTCGTACATATCTAAACTACTGTTGAAAAACGGCGGAAACTGCAACGCAACAACAGGTCACTACCAACAAAAATAATGCGAATTCAATGTGATTTATTAAAACACGCTCATAATAAACGCGTAATTTTATTTTTGAATTACAGAAATGATGAATATTTAATGAACGGCAGATGGTCTTTCTTTATAAAATGTCCTAGGCACGTTCATTAAAGATGTATCCATAGGGAACTCATAACAAAACAGACGCCGTGTTCTTTTAAAGGTTTTGCTTTGTTTTTCGGGCGAGTATGTCTGTTGGAAATGAATTAGCATCCAGCGGTTAGCTAGCTGTTAAATCGATTTAAGCCACCAGTATTATAACTAACATTTCCAAGGCTGTAAATTGCTAAATGATAATTATTTCCCTTAATGTTTTATATGAACATTAAGTTCCACTTTCCCATTGTATAATTCCTTGGCCAGATATGATATTCGTGTTCTCCCACTTTCTGTCATTGGCCAACTTGCTCTCTTAGCTTGTCTTGCAATGTATTCCATGTTTTGATTTTTGTTTTTGATAGTCAAGCAGACAATTCCTTCCGCATTTCTATAGATGTTTGCCCATACATTCACTCAACTCCTAATGTTTCGTAGGTTGGTGTTTCCCTGGGATCTGTGCGGGAGACATTGTCTAGTAAATGTGGCGTTCCCTGTAACAACTTAACCATTCGTTGTTTCCTTTAGAAGAATATAATGTACACATTGTAGTAACATATCACTGAAATGAATACGTTATGCAGAGTAGGATATTTAAGAATGACTAAAAAATGCAGCAAAAATATACTTTAATCAACTTCATACCTCAATGAATGTTAATCTGTGACATATTGCTAGAACGATTTAGACAGATAGCTAAATGACAAATTAGGTGGATACCAAACAAATACTTGTAACACAATGTGATTGTGTTTAACCCACTACCAAAACCTTTCTGTTACTCTCCACTTGTCGCCCGTGTGTATTTTAGTTCACACATTTATCGTTTTCGTCGTTAGACAGTGAAGCCATTTCATTGGTTGCTTCAGGAATTAAAGAAAATATTTGAAGCAACCACAATGTTCCTTATAAGTACTTCGGTATACTTGAAAATATGGCGTCGTCTTAAATGAGCCGTGAAAATATTTGGAAATGTTAAACGCGGTTTCTTGAATTTAAACAAAACACAACAACTTTATTTTATTAAGTGAGCACGATGTCATTTTGTCATCACGATTGTCAATTTGACTGGTCGAGTTAGTGCAGGTCTTCAACTGTAAAACGTTAACATTGTCTTGCAAAATATCCCAAAGTTGACAAATGCAATTAACTGGTATCCAAAGATGGTTTCCATTTGGATTTGGTCAGACGTATATTGATTCAGATTCGGTAAAACGAAGTCCAGTTAATCCAACTTGCGCGACAAAAGAAATGAACATTATAGAATAAAAGAAGGGATATAATACAACCATGAATATGCTGTCAACTGCATAGACAAATGATTAATGGTTAGTGGTGATAAGAGCCAAATTCCCGTACGTATACAATATATGATACATATTTGCAACAAACAGCAATCTCATTAAAAGTTTATAATCAATAAACGCTTCGCATTGGGATCTAAAGACGACATGTAAGAGACCTCTCCCATTAACAAATCGAAGTTCGCTTTCATGGTTTTGTAGTGAATGTATACGAACACACACATGAGTTTAAATCATTCTGTTTAAATTCAGTTTGAGTTTTAAATTCACAATCTAAATTACCGTGAATTTAAAACAGATTCGAAGTATTTTAAAAGGCTTACTGACATTGATCAAGCCAGACAATCAATTTAAACACGTGCTATGTCAGTGTGAGCTAAATATTGCAACAATGGGAAATTCCATTTTATGAATATGAATTTGAAAAGGTTGTAATCATATCTTACTTTAAGAAAGTTTGTGTACTTCAGTCAGATTGCAACGAATAGTCATTGTCTCCTAAGTGACCTCATTACCCAACAACGTCCTGTTGAGTTAATGTAGGTAAGGAAGGATATAAACGCGGAAGCTATATTCACAAACAAATCATTAGAACACAAAACAAACCAAACAAAGCTCGTAAAAACTGGAACGGGGAACATGACACTTAGAATTAGGGAGGGGATACAAGATCAAACTGAAAGGTAAGGTGATAGGAAACAAGATGTAAACAAGAGCATTTTGTCAGTATTATTCGAAATGCATGGTTCAGTATTTTCATATACTGGCAATTATATAAGATATAGCTGATAATAAGCTATATGTAATATTTCACATCAACAAAATGTACCAGAATTTAACTAGACATTCCTATGAGTTTAACCAAATCACGCGTGTAGACAAACAAATAGATGCTAGTCGTCCATTGAAAAGATGAATGTACCACTACTCACAACATAGTGAGAGGTTTGCTTTTAACAGAGATTGATCGTAAACCTTCATGATTCGCATAAATAAATCATATATTTGCTAAGAAATATTAGAAAATATGCCAGGTTTGACATTGTAAGTGGAATAGATTCTATAATGTACTCTAACATGACATCAACCAACATTCAAACCAAGGTAACACAACTACTATAATCAAATCTTATTGACCATCCACGTCCACTTTGTGCAGATATCTCAATGAAAAGAATAGTCCCATGATATTGTTCCAATCTTTGTGATCCAGAATTGTCTGAAACTCTAAATCCTCTTACATACCAAACACGACAACAGGGATTAAGGCAATATACAGATATTAGATCGACAGCGATATCATGTATGCATATAAAGTACTTTTTAATGTTTGGTATTATTTGTTTCTGGAACCGTTATATATAGGCACCTTCAAAATATGACTGCATTTATTTAAAATACTGTCTTTACCAAAAACGAAAATTACATGTGCTTACGGAAGGGCAAGTCAATAATGGTTGATAATTAAAATCCAATAACTGAAACGTGTTGAAAAACGACGTTAATACCGATTAAAACAAAAAAGAAAACCAACTAATCTGCTTCAAAGACAGTAAATATCAATAGAAATAAAATAAAACAATAATCATATATTAATAATAAATAAAATAAAAATCGTGTACTTCCTGTGTACCTGCATCTATAAGTTGAGAGAATGTCCAGAGAAGGAAGAAATTCAAGCACCAAGGAAGATACAGAATGCCATTAATATTCAATTATATTTTAAATGAGAATATAATTGACAGAGTTACATGGTGTCAAATTATTCACTAGCCAGATTGCCTTGAATTAACATTCTTCAGTGTATATAAATGTTCACATGTAAAATAGTACTGAATGCTTAACACAATATAAAACACTATATACGAGGAACATCGGAAACAACATACTTTTTCAATAAGAAATTGATTATTTCATGCAGTAAAATAAAATTGTTATACAAAGTGACACGGTAGCACAGTTTTAAAAAACATATATCTCGAAATACCTGCGATAAAGAGTTCAAGCACTTTCCCTTATTCAAGTTATTACCCGCTATTCTGGAAGCAATCAATTTAATTATAACCCAGAGGTTACCTGAATCCGATTTCATATTACCCCCGCGCAGTTTTGATTACCCTCTCGCTGAATGAGCAAATGTGAACATGTTTAATTATTTAAAATGGTTAGTTAATTGAATAAAAATATGAAACCAATTTGAAAGTTAGTCTCAGACTGCAAAAACATCAATAAAATGTTAATTACACTGCTGGTATGGTATGCTGATTTCTTAATAATGGTTGAAATACTGAGTTTGACTGTTTGTCGTTTTGAGATCAAAGTTAACTATATGTTTCATCTTGTATCTTTGCATCAGTTATGCAGATAGGTATCATATATTCACATTAGTACAAAAACAAAACACATTAATGACACTTCTACCCTTTCAGACACATTAAGAAAACTCAGAAAGAAAAAAAGAAAAATATCCCATGTTGACATTTTCACAATGTTTTCTAAGAAACAATTAGGAGAACCTATGCCGCCAAATAACCCTTTTGTGCTATTCCAAAATGTCATGAATAGTTCTATTTGTCGAGGACAATATAGCGAAAAAATGTCGATGGAACAAATATCTAATTTAATAACAAACAAACACCAGATTCTCATTTGCAACACAAAACAACAACAAACTGGTTGCGTAAAAACTACATTCCAAGTGTAAGGGCAATAGAGACTGTAGCTATGAAGAAAATGGCGAAATTGAGTTCCGTTCCATAAAACTTAACCAACCACACATATCTACGACGAAGCTCATGTCAGGGTAATCATGAATAGTCGAGCAAATAACGGAATCAAACTTCAAAGCGGTTTTATATAGTATTTAATGATCGCTGTTCAAAACACATAGAGTATTAAAGAAGTTGTACTCAATAACTTACATCATCTGTTTAATACGATATATATAATGATGAGTTAGATAATTATTATATACGATGAGTTAATGAGGTTGCTGAAATCCATAAATCTCATCTACTATCATTTATCTACACATCGTTAGTTGCTAGGGAATTCAAACTAAGTGTAGTTACTTAAGTTTATGAACTGTAGCATAAACTACTGAACATATAACAACTGGGCATAATTCAGTTGGGTGACGGGTATAAATAAACTAATACATCACTGTGATATATCGCTTAGACAAAATGTTTCCAAGAGGAAGTCGAATATTTCAGTGAAATACGATCAGTAGCGCAAGCTAAAGGTATGGACACTGTATGAACTATTAGCTATATTCTACAAACGTCATAAAATGATAAATATTCCAATGTCAAATTGCGAAATTATCGTAAGGTTTATGTTCACCATTCCTCCCTAACATAAAATAATGTTACTGTTAAACACAAACTATATACAGATAATCTTACTACATCAGTGTGTTCGGTTAACATGTAGCAACGAGAGTATCGCTGGAAGCGACGGATGCTCCAAGAACCCTCATGGTCCATTTAACGGCAGCAATTATGATACACCTTTGTCCGTAGAAGGCGAATTGTTGAAGTATAGTTATGGACAGGTTGAAACATTTTATGACATGCACGACGATGGTAACATTTGAGAATAGATTATTTTAAATAGTCGAACAAAAATACCAGCAAGTGCAATACTCAAACATCGGTAGAAGGGCATGAATATGGATGTGTAAACATTTTATAACACGCAAATATCTCATGGGCGACTTAGAGAATAAAAAATTAATCGCAGATTTAAAGAAATGAACAAAACTGGTTTACCACTTTAAACTAGCAATGACGCATTAGCTAGCCGGGCCGGCTTTATTTGCTGATTAAAAGAAATAAATCCGGAAAATGTGTCTGCCACATACGCATGTATGTATGTTTATGTCATATCTTATTCTAGTGACTTAGCAACTCAAAACATATACTTTCATGCATAACTTCTTGAACTTATCACTTAAATGGCCACACTGTGTGTGATATATCCTACAACCTTTGCCAGTCTTAAAATAATCTGGTGGCTCAATACATTTTATTTCAAATACAAAGGATATTTCAACGTAAGAGTGCCTTCATGAAGATCGTTCTTATTCACCATATAAATGTCTCTCATACTGACCGCCTACGAGCGTGTATAACGCAGTGTTAAGTTATCAAAAGTGACATTCTGTACGTTTTTGTTGTTGTCTGAATTAATTATTACGCCAACTAGAATTATTCAATAAGATCAAGTAACGAACAAAATCAGAAGCAGCAAATCCAAACACTCCCGTGGCAAGTCAAACATACAAGAGAATGGAAGCTTGTCACGCAAAGGAACGAGTTTATACATACAGGCCAAGGACGGAAATACCATCCATGCACTTTTCAAGATCTCCCCATTTTGGAATGATTCGTAGAAATGAAAATGGAAACAAGCACCATGGAGTCATCTTATCGACATTTTGATTCATGAATGTGGTCTTCTCCATGCTCCGCATAATTCAGTTTTGTCAAGCAAAGTGAAAATATAATGCTACAGTTAACCCTCGCTAAAAGACCATCTCAAAATTTAGAATTTTCTAGACCATTTTGACTGTTTTGTTCTTTATTCAACCTCAATATTAAGACCAGTTTTCAAGAGTCCCAAGGGGGGTCTTATTATTGTGGTTTTACTGTAGTCTGTGACAGGATTGTATAACAAGTTTAAGGGAGGTTGTTACAATCTGCAATGACTTGCAACACCATACTTTGTACAACTTATTAACAGCACCAAGTTGTTAATTCATTGACAGCTAAAATATGCTATGTTAATTTATATTTGTGAGTCAAGTGAGTAACTAAAAGGCATTTATACTCGTATATATTTTGAAAATAATGACTAGATTGTATTCATTTAAATACTGCAGTGTGTATAAAACATATACCGTATTACGAAACGAAATTAGATTTAAATGTGAATCAAATATGTGTTTTATTTAAAAAGTAAAACTATTACCTTTGTGAATACTTCTAATTTAATCAAGCACGAACGATATTTACAAAATGAACTTGAGCAAATATGATCATTATTTAACCAGAAGTTATAATATTCGTGAATCAAATTTCAGCAGACAAAATTAACCATACTAAATTGAATGAAACATTGACAAAGCAAATCTGCAATACCATTCACAACAAATTACCTGGAATGGATCCAAGAGATTGCCTAACTCATATTTCAATTAAATTGCATTAGTTATATAATCGTTCAAGAGTAGAAATTATATCGATATGGATCGCGCTAGAGTTGTTTATTATATTAATATATTTGCATGATGCATCATACACTACACGAACTCGATCAGCATCGTTTTACGTCAATACACAAGAACGACACACAGTATGCTACGAGAGCCTGGTGGTAACATTTCGGCTTCAAGACTTCTCAAATTCAACTTCATAAATTAACGATTTCATCTTCATGAATTCACAATTTCATCTTCATGAATTCACGAGTTCACGATGACAAGGATGAGTTTACGTTTAATCAATTTATAATGTATCACGTTTGTCCTACAGTAATGTATTTCTATACACGGACTATTATACGGAAAGTAAGTGTATAGTCTTCTTTGATAAACAATGGAGGAAGTTTTCATTTTAGTTAGTAGGTATGTTTGTACGGGCTATTTCCCGCTCCCATTCATTAACGATGCATCCATAGGTAAATTATATCAAACAGACACCGTGCTCTAATAAAAGCTTTGCATTGTTTTTGTGTGAGTATGTCTGTTGGAAATGAATTACCATCTAGCGGTTACATGTCAGGTGTAGCTGTTAAATTGATTAAACCACCAGTATTATGACTGACATTTCCAAGGCTGCAAATCGCTATATGATCATTATTTACCTTTATGTTTTTAGATAAATATTAAAATTTCCCTTTCCCCAGTACAATTCAAAGGCCTGATATAATGGTCAATTTGCTTTCTTAGTTTGTCTTGTGATGTATTCCTCCTGATTCCACCCCTTCTTTCCCCTTGCTGTCCCCTCAAATACTTCGATGTTGCTTTTCGATAACCAAGCATATAGATGTTTGCCCTTACAATCCCTCAACTCCTTATGTTTAGTAGGATTATGTTTCCCTGGGATCTGTGTGGGGAGGCATTGTCGTGTGTGTGTGGCGTTTCCTGAAACAACTTAATCCTTCGTTTTTTTACTTAAGAAGAATGTACACATGGTTGTAACATATCATTTAAATTAATACGTAATTCAGAGTCGGATCTTTAAGAATGACAAAACAATGAAGCAAAAATATACTATAATCAACCCCATTTGTCAATAAATGTTAATCTGTGACATAATGTTTTGAAAGATTAAGACATATAGCTAACAATACAAATAAATATGATATCAAACAAATACTAGTAACACAATGTGATGGTAATTTACCATTGTCGGATACCCTCTACCGATCCTTTCTGTTACCTTCCATTCGTCGCCTGTATGTCATTTAGTTCAAATTGTCGTTTTCTGCGTAAGCCATTTAAGCCCTTTCCTTGGTCGCTTCAAGATTTAAATAACATACTTGAACCAATCACAATGCTCCGTTTTAAGTACTCCGGTATACTTGGCAATATGTCGACGTCTTACATGAGCCATGGAACTTATCTTCAGAAATGTTAAACATGGTTTCTTGAACTTAAACGAAACACAGCAACTTCATTTTATTCAAGGGACACGATTGCAAACATGGTGTTAAATTATTCACTAGCCAGATTACCTTGAATTAAAATTCTTCAGTTTATATAAATGTTCACATGTAAAATAGTACTGAACACACAACACAACAAAAAACACTATATATCGGTCAATGGCCCTACCGGGATGAGTCAGTTTCGTTGAAACGAAATCCAGTTCGAAATCAGGCTTACTAATGTTGATCAAGCCAGATAATCAATTTAGACACGTTCTCTGTCTTGCAGTATTTTTTCCTGACAGTTCCAAGGCTGTAATTCGCTGTATGGATATTATTTCTGTTTGTGTTTTGAATGTATGTTATACCCATTCCCTGTGCAATTCTGTCACTTTAAACAGTGTTCATGTTATTTCCTGCCCAGTTTCGGTCTATTGTTGCCAGCTGTCTTGACTTGTCCTGTGATATTTTAATTAATTAATTAATTAATTAATTCCCCCACTCCCCTCCTTCACTGTCCACTTTGATTGTCATAGTTATTCCTTATGGTCTGCCAGGCCATTCATTGTGCCTCTGTTCCTAAACGTATGTACCCTTTAACCTCCTTATGTGCCTTATGTTGTATGGAGTGTTGCTTTCCCAGAGGTCTGTGTGGGGAGGCACTGTCTTATGTATGTGGCGTTCCCTGTCAGTACTTATTCTCTCTCTTTTACTGAGCTAAAATAGCTCTCAATTAATATGGATTTGAATAAGTTGTCATCAGATCTTACCTTTTGGAAGAGTATGTACTATAGTCAGATGGCAACATACAGTCAATGTCTCCTAATTGCTCTCATAACCCACCAACGACCTGTTGAGTTAATGTTGATAGGGAAGGATATCACAAAGAAAGTTAAATTCACAAACAAATCATTCTAGAACACAACAAAAACCAACCAAAGCATACATAAAAACGGGAATGGGAAACATGATAACTAGAATTAGGGAACAATGCAAAATAAAATAAGGTGATAGGAATAAATTCCTGTTTTGATGAACACGAAAAATCGGTCCATGGCACTACCGGGATTTTTACTGAATTTTATAGAATCACTATTACTCATCAGAATGTGAGGATTGCTTTTAACAGAGAATGATTGGAAACCTTCATGATTACAATATTCAAATGTGTTACCATATATAAACCATATATTTGGTAAGAAATATTCAAAAATATGAAAGGCTTGACATCTTAAATCATTGTAAGTGGAATAGATTCTATAATGTACTGTAACATGACATCAACCAACATTCAAACCATGGTAACACAACTACTATAATCAAATCTTATTGACCATCCACGTCCACTTTGTGCAGATATCTCAATGAAAAGAATCATCTCATGATATTGGTCACATCTTTGTGATCCAGAAATGTCTGAAAATCTAATCCTCTTACATACCAAATACGACAACAGGGATTACGTCAATATACAGATATTTGATCGACAGCGATATCATGTATACATATAATGTCCATTTTAACGTTTGTGATATTAAAAATAACGTTTACCACATATGTTTTGTTTCTGGACCGTATATAATTTGAAGGCTATATAGGCACCTTAAAAATGACATTTTTTTCGAAAAAAACACTATCTTTACCAAAACAACATTTCAACGCCATTATAACTCATAATAAATAATGATAACATAATAAACAAGGACAAACGGCGAAGATAGAATATGTTTTTTGCAACATGTTGGAAAACAAATCTTTACAAAAATTAACTCGGATCTAGACTATATATACTATAATCATGGACCTGTCTTATCACGATCATTTTATACATGCTTAAACATATTAACTAATTCCGGTAGAATTCGAACTGCTAACGAACGCACATGTTACGAAAACCCCGTTAGGTGCCTCTTGGATGAACGAAATCCCCGTTTGGTGCCTCTTGTGTGAAAATATGAGATTGTTGAGATTTTACACGCCTGCTTCGAGGTCAACATTTGATTGGTCAAAAAGGTAGGTAAAAATCAATGTAATACAGCTACGCCGTAAAATACATCCCATATTTTCCCGTGTCGGTGCATATGATAACAAGACCACCGCCTGCCTTGCGCTCGTCAGTTTAGTTTCAAAGGTATACATTAAACAGTTTCAGACTTTTTTGGTGGGAGGGAGTCCCGAAGAATTTTTAAAAAAAAAGGGACACACCCGAATACTTTTGTTGTTGTGAGTTTAGAAATGAAAAAATATGAAAAGTAAAAATACGGGGGGGTGGTTGGATGCCACCCCCCGCTGTTTGAAGACTTTTAAAGTGTTATGAGTTAAGAAATAAACAAATTGCAAAAGTAAAAAAAAAATTAAGAGGGGAATTTTGTTGCTGTTGTTGTGAGTTTAGAATTGCAATAAAATTGAAAAAGTAAAGATAATTGTTTTGGCTAGGCAGGCCATGTCCTTCGCGACCTTTCGATACGGCCATGTGTCTTTGTGTGGAAAATGTCTGCTGCTTACGTAAGGGCAAGTTAATAATGGTTGAAAATTAAATCCAATAACTGAAAACGATATGAAACGCTATATACGAGGAACATTGGAAACAACAGACTTTTTCAATAAGAAATTGATTAGTTCATTCAGTAAAATATAATTGTTATACAGATATGACACGACGGTAGTACAGTTTTAAAACAGATATCTCGATAGACCCGGGGTAAAGAGCTGGAGCAGCTTCCCCTTATTCAAGTTATTACCCGGTATTATGGACTCAATCAATTTCATATTACCCCCATGCAGTTTTGATTAACACCTTGCTGAATGAGCTAATGTGGAACATTTCAATTATTTGAAATGGTTAGTTAATTGAATAAAAGATATGAAACCAAATTGAAAGCTAGCCTGAAACTGCAGAAACATCAATAAAATGTTAATTACACTGCTGTTATGGTTGTTGGTGTTGTTGCGACCTCACTGATTTCTTAATAATGGTTGAAATACTGAGTTTGACTGTTTATGTCGTTTTGAGGTCAAAGTTAACTATATGTTTCATCTTGTAACTTTGATTCAGTTATGCAGATAGGTATTGTATATTTACATAAGTACAAAAGCAAAATTAATTTATGACAATTCTACCCTTTCATACACATTAAGAAAACTCAGATAGTGTTGGGAAATCCCAGCAGTAAGAAAAATATAAAAATTCCCTTAAATATAAGAAATATCCAATATGGACATTTTCACGATGTTTTCCAAGAAACAATTAGGAGAACTTAGGCCGCAAATTTACGCTTCTCTGATATTTCCAAAATGTCATGAATTAGTTCTCTTTGTCGAGGACAATATAGCGAAAAAATGTCGATGGAACTAACATCTTATTTAATAACAAACAAACACCAGATTCTCATTTACAACACAAAACAACAACAAACTGGTCGCGAAAAACTCCATTCCAAGTGTAAGGGCAATAGCGACTGTATCTATGAAGATAATGGCGAAATTGAGGTCCGTTCCATAAAACTTAACCAACCATACATATCTACGACGAAGTCCATGTCAGGGTAATCATGAGTAGTCTAGCTAATAACGGAATCAAACTACAATGCGGTTTTATGTAGTATTTAATAATCGCTGTTCATAGCACATAGACTATTAAAGAAGTTGTACTCATTAAAACACATCATCTGTATAATACGATATATATAATGATGAGTTAGATCAATATTATCAACAATGAGTTAATGAGGTTGCTGAAATCCATAAATCTCACCTTCTATCATTTATCTACAAATCATTAGTTGCTGGGGAATTCAAACTAAGTGCAGTTACTAAGTTTATGAACTGTTGCATAAACTACTGAGTTAAGCATATAATAAATGGGCATTATTCAGTTGGGTGAATGGGGATGAATAAACTAATACATCACTGTGATAGATCACTAAGACAAAATGTTTCCAAGAGGAAGACGAATCATTCTGTGAAAGGCGATCAGAAGCGCAAGCTAATGGTGTGGACACTGGACGAACTATTAGCTTTATTATATTAACGTCATAAAATGATAAATACTCCATTGGCGAATTGCAACATTATCCGAACGTTAATGTTCACCATTCCTTCTCAACAATAATAATGTCACTGTTGCACCCAGACTGTATACCGATGGTCTTAATATTTAAACCCCATTGTCCATTAAAAAGCAGGAAGTGTTATACACATTTGCCCGTAGAAGGGGAATTGTGGAAGCATAATTATAGACAGGTTGAGACATTTATAGCATGCAAAAATATGGGCAAATTTGAGAATAAATGATTTCAAACAGTGGAACAAAAAATAGCAGCAATTGTAAAACACAGATATCGGTAGAAGGGGAATGATTGTGGCAAGAATATGGATGTTGAATTTAAAGAAATGAACAAAACTGGTTATCACTTGAAAAAAGCAATGACGCATTAGCTAGCCGGGCTGGCTTTATTTGTGGATTGAAATAAATAAATCCGGGAAATGATTCTGACACATACGCATGTATCTATGTTTATGTCATATCTGATCATACTTTCTTGCATAACTTCTTGAACTAATTACTTAAATGGCCACACTGTGTGTGTTATATTATACAACCTTTGCCAATCTTAAAATAAGCTGGTGTCTCAATCCATTTGATTTCAAATTAAAGGACACTTTCGGGGCTATGCCGTTCAACAGAATATGTAAAGAATGTCCTTTAAGTCATATTTAGTGTGCGTGCCTTTATGAAGATTGTTTTTATTCACCATAGTAAAATGTCTTTCATACCGACCGTCTTCGAGCGTGTATAACGCACTGTAAAGTTATTGAAAGTGATATTCTTTTGTTGCCTGAATTAATTATTACGCCAGCACTAATGGCATTATTCAATAAGATCAACCGAAAAAGATCAGTAGCATCAAATCCAAACACTCACATGGCAAGCCAAACATACAAGAGAATGGTAGTCTGTCACGCAAAGTTGCTTTTTAAAGGAATGAGTTCATACATATAGGCCAAGGACGGAAATACCATCCATGCACTTTTCAAGATCTCCCCATTTTGGAATGATTTGTAGAAATGACAATGAAACACACAACCTGACATCATCTAATGGACATTTTGATTAATGAATGTGGCCCCTCCCTGTTCCTCATGTTTCAGTTTTGTCAAGCAAAATGGAAATATAATACAACAGTGAAACCTTACTTAAAGACCACCTCAGTAATAAGACCACCTCAACATTAAGAACACAATTTTCTTGTACATTTTCACTGTTTTCTCTTTCTCAACCTCAAAATTAAGACTACTTCAATATAAAGACCAGTTCTCAAGAGTCCCAAGGGTGATCTTATTATTGAGGTTTTATTGTAGTTTTTGGCAGGATTGTAATACAATTTTCAGGGAGAATGTTACAATCTACAATGACTTGCAACACCAAACTATACACCGCTTATTTACAGCAATAAATTGTTAAGTCATTCAACACTAAAATATGCTATGTTAATATATATTTTTGTGAGACAAGTGAGTAACTAAAAGGCATTTATACGCGTATCCCATGTACTTATAAAAATCTTTAAAAAATGACTAGGTGGTATTCACTTTAACACTACAGTGTGAATAGCACATTTATCTTGTTACAACATTACGAATCGATCTCAGGTTTGAACGTGAATCATATATGTATTTATTTTAAAAATCAAAACTATTACATTTGTGAACATTTCGTATTTTATCAAGCACGAACAATATTTACAAAGTGAGCTTTTGCAAATATGATCAATATTTTACCAGAAGTTATTCGTGAATAATCAAATATCAGCAGACAAAACAAACTATACCAAATTGGATGAAACATTGGCAAAGAAAAGTGCAATAACATTCACAGCAAATTATCTTGAATGGAACCAAGAGATTGACGTACTCATATTTCAATAAGCTTGCATTAGCTATATAATCGTTCAAGTGTAGTAATTAAATCGCAATGTATCACGAGAGAGTTGTATATTACATTAATATATTTGCATGATTGATCATAAATATACGCCCTCAATCACGTTCGATTTAGTTCAATACACTAGGACGACACACAGTATACTACGAAAGCCTGGTGGTGATATTTCGGCTTCAATAATTCTCAAATTCAACAAGTTCTACTGCATTCACAATGTCACAATGACAAGGATGAGTTTACGTATAATAAATTTCCTACTGTATCACGTTTGTCCTAAAATAATGTACTTATATACACGAAATATCATACAAAATGTAAGTGTATAGTCTTCTTTGATAAACTAAACAAAGAATTTTGGAAGCAAGAATTTATTTCTATTTATTGATTGCTTACAATGTGTGGTATTATATGCTGGGAGGGCAAGGGAACGTATCAAACACGCAAACTCTCAATAATTCAGGATAGAATGGTTTGTTGTGACAAAACCTACAAGAAATGGAAAACTGATGTATCAGAATCATGTTTTACGATAAATTAATATATTTTACTTATAACAAATGCAACAAAAAAACAGTAACTGGTAAATTAAGATGCAGTACTGGCGATCTGACATTTATGAACACACAATGCTGAAAGTACTTCTTGTACACTTACAAAACCTGTTAGATATAGTCTGCCTAATATGAAGAGAGCCATGATAATGTATAACAAGAGCTGTCACTGTAAGCCACGAATGCCTCCGAAGTGTTATTCGAAGTATGATGGAAAGATCAATAATTAAGTGTTTATGGTTTTTCTTATGTTTCTGTTTATTTCTCAATACTTTAGACTTTACAGTCTATGAGTATACACTATTAATAAATACTTACAACAGCTGAACATTTACGATATATGGTCAATGGCAACATGAATAATATCAAAACATATTTATATAGTTTAAACAGTTCTAGTGCAATCTACATATAAATACATTAGGTGATACAAATCTAAATAGCGTTAATTTTACATATAATAATACACTCCAATGAACCTATATAAGTATAAACATTGTAATGAAAAAAGCAGTGTATCCAAGAATCATTGATGTATCTTTAAATTAATGTGAATATAGTAGGACATAGGGAACGTGGAGTACTAAGCCGCATAAGAGTATATTAATTCATATAAAATGTTTTGTTTCTCATTTCAAGTGATTTGTAAGTATACATGGTAAAATTTCTCATAATAGTTTTGTTATTTGAATTGATAAAGTCAATAAATTTAACGATATTTGCATTTTTCCAATAATATGTTTTGATATGAAGGATACTGATGATTAAATGTAGCCTTTAAGGTAAGAACGTGGGTCTTGCACGCTTCATTTATACACATAGAGTATAGGTGGTCGTGTCAGAGACGCACGAACTCAAGGACGCACGGTGCGATTTTAATATACCTACATTCGGGGGCATAATAAACGTTCTGTCCAACCACTGTGTATGTATTAACTGGTGATCATTTGTATGCTTGTGTATATATGATGAAATTGTATAGAAAACATAAAATACGATTAAACTAAACATTTCGAAAACGTAATTTTATCAATATCGCGCTGACGCCATTAAGCACAGCCTGTGTTCTTTGTCCATGTTTTGGCAGCGAAGTTGAAGTGACATAATGGTTGTTGTATTTGTATTTCTGACTTGTTTTGTAATAAAATTGCATAAATATTCAAATTTCATTTGATGATGAAAGTTTGTTTCAATATCCATTAAGTTTTATGTACACTAGAATATTAGATCTTCCACAAGAGAATAATACAAAGCATCGTACATTCTCTGTAAAATGCAGTTTTATTCAAGATAGTACATGGACCATTACATTTCAAAACAGGAGCATCGAAATGTTCATGTTTGTCCGTAAGCTTGACTAAGAAAAGAGAAGGAATAAGTTGCTACAGGGAACGCCACATACATAAGACAGTGCCTCCCTACACCGACCTTCGGGATAACAATACTCCATAAAACATAAGGCACTTGGTGAGGTTAAAGGGTCCATACGTTAGGGAACAGAGGCGCAAGGAATGGTCCGGTAGACCATAAGGAACAAATAGAATAATCAAAGAGGACAAACAGTTTCTGTTCTGATAGAAAAGTAATCCAAACAACTGTTATACTTTTACGCACGAGAGCATTTATTTACCTAAACTGACATAGATCGATCCTGAAAGTTCATACACCTGTTCGCGGTCAATCTAACAACATCACTATATCTTTATAGTGTCTATGTCAATATCTTTGCATCACTGAATCACTGGTCTCCCTCTGAACATCATTTATGGTTTCATCAAAATCACAAGAAACGGAAAACACGGATATACACTTTGATGACAGATCGATAATGAAAGGTCTAATTAGACTGCTCACCAACCAATATCTCTCAATTTGCTAAAGTATCATTAAGCATTGACCAAAGATAAACTATTTGAATGAATTTATAAGCGCATTAATGATATCACTGATGTGGGCACGTGATATAGGTTAATGTACAATGTAAAACTCAAATTCACTATCCCTTTCATTATCGGGTTTACCTAAATATCGATTATAGGGGTTTTGTATACAACCTATTCATCCGTTCATTATTGAAAATATGATTTTAACAAACTTTCCACCCTATACCCAATATAATGGATAATCGATAATGAAAGCCTTATCGATTTGTGTTTATATTTAATATGGACGGTATCGAACGGACTTAAAATGTTTAATTCAGTACTAAATACAACTAGAAATGTGTCCATATGACACAGATGCCCCTACTTCCAGCCTTTGTCACAAAAGCAAATTCCATTATTCTGCTCTTAGTTTGTGAATGTGTATCAAAATTACCAAGTAAACAACTGTACTGATTATGGTGATATGTCAAGGGCAATTACTTTGCACTTACTGGGCGTAATCATACATGAAACCCCAGGTGCACAACTATACAGGCTGGTGAGCCTCTCTTTTGGAGATATGGGTGACACAATATTGCATACTCTGTAGGTTATATTTTAACTAAGTTAGAGGCCATAACGTTGCACTTACTGGGCACAGCCAAACATGAAACCCCAGGTGCAAATCTACATAGGCTGGTGTACATTCCTGTAAAGTTTTGTGAATCTGGCTCATATTCCTTTGGAGATATGGGTAACACAAGATTGCATACTCTGTAGGCTATATTTTAACTAAGTCAATTGCCATAACTCTGCACTTACTGGACACAGCCAAACATGAAACCCCAGGTGCACAACTTCACATGCTGGTTAACATTCCTGTAAAGTTTTGTGAATCTGGCTCATATTGTATTGGAGACATGGGTGACACAAGATTACATACCCTGTAGGCTATATTTTAACTAAGTCAAGGCCCATAACTCCTTACTTACTGGGCACAGTCAAACATGAAACCCCAGGTGCAAAACTAGATAGGCTGGTGAACATTCCTGTAAAGTGTGATGACTCTGGCTGATATTCTTTTGGAGATATAAGTGACACAAGATTTTGTGACGGACGAGAGGACGAACAGACGGACGGACAAGGGCAAATCTATATGCCCCCCCCCCCCCATCAGAGTATTTATAAGTATTTAATAATCCTGAAATACATAATGTGTAAAATATAAAATGCCTTATTTGTGTAATGACGTTACGCACGATTTTGCGAACATTTACGGTAACATGACGTTGATGTTTTTACCAGTTTTCGCTGTAATACGTAGGGAAGGTCAATCAAATCTGTAGACAGCAGGCATTATCCTAGAGATATATACAATTAGTGTCTGTACAAACAAATAAATGACACCAATAGTCCAACGTATAAGAATCTCATCAAATATTCAAATACTTTGAGCGAACGTTTATTATATATACAGGAGTATTATGGTTACAGTAATTATGTTTTCTGCATTAAATGATCCGAGTCCTCTCTGAAACTGGCCTTTTAGACAAAAGGAATTAAAAATTTCGAATTTATGTATTGTTAAGATGGGAGCGAATGTTTCATATAACACCTGCTCAAACATTTATAATATAACATACGGGGTTATACACTCAACGACACTTCTAAGTCCACACTTCGTTTTTCATGGCTAACTTCGACATTTGTTGGAGTATTTCGACCAGCAGCAGTAAACAGTCACGGTTGAGCAGATTCGTATCCGATTGTTATTTTTGTTATGTTTCCATATAATAAAATATTTTGTTAAGATTGTGACCAGGTTTTATAAAAATACTCCAACACATGTCGAAGTTAGCCATGAAAATCGAAGTGTGGACTTAGAAGTGTCGTTGAGTGTATAATGAAAGAAGTCACCTTCAGACGAAAATGTTATAGTAAAATGTTTTGAAGATTTATCGTCCATATTTCTTGTTAACAATGCACAACACGATCTTGTGATACAAACAAATATTCAAACAGAGATGTATATTGCTTAAAACTGATGTTCTAATATGAAATTTATTACAGAACTACAGAAGGTACATTATTGTGTTACATTTTGACAAGTGCTGAAATAGTTTAACATTGTCAAATGAACAGTTATTGTAAACGTACAACTTAGAGGCCATGTCACTCCCAACACATTGTATAATATATACACAGTACATTTAATAACGCACGATATGGGATTTCTAAATTTCATTGACTGACTTTAAGGTTACAAGAAAAGAACTTGAAACGAAATTATTGCACGTGTACGCAACATGTATGCTAAATGTCATGACAATCGACAAGTAATAATCAAAAGTAATAAAATGAAATTTAAACAAGAAATATCTTTAAAAAAGATGGTCGGCGCAACTTGAAGTTTGCAAAGTTGTTGCAATCTGAAGGTTAACATTTGTTGTACAACATAAAAATGCCTAAACGTCATTCAATTACGCTATATTACAGAAACTCCGAGACCTGTAAGGGGAGATCACTGCGTAGGAGACTGCATCAATCGCAACTACTCGGCGGTATTCAGCAGAGACAATAATGCCGAGATGTTCCGAATGAGACTGCATAATAAATGTAGTATGACAAGTCATAGACACAGTATATTTCAACATTACTTATTGCATAAGTCGTGAACCCACACATCCATGTTAATAAACTTGTTACATAGCGATTTATCTGATTAAAACAATATAAATGTTCGCGACTGGTACATAAAACCAAGAAAGTCTTCTTAATTCCAACGTCGGACAATTCCCCGTGGTGATGAATGACAACGCTACTTACTGGATAAATCTTGAAATACACTATACAAAATGTTAACCAATCTGCTTCAAGGTTACACGTATTTTTAAATTGAAGAGAAATTGCGCGAAATTGCCTCGGTGATTTACGTAAGATTTGATTGGTTTACAAAACACTAAATATACAAGTAGCAAAACCATGTCAGTACGGCTGCGCCGAGAAAGTATGGTTGGTGCTTTTTAAAATGTACTGAGGATAGTATGTGTATCTTTAAAGTATTTACGTTAGATATGTTGATGCCAATTTTACACCTGTTCTTAGAGTAAGTACATATCAAATATATACGAATATATACGAGACAGTAACAGTTAAATCTGATGAGAAGGAGCATTTTGAAAAAGGATAGTATGCACTATATGAACAAAAATGGTTTGTATAGCCACTGATAGCGATAAATAAAATATCAAGTTTTCATAAAGACACATCCACTTCATATTTTAGACAGACATACTAAGAATGATTAACAACGTTGATTATTCCTATATATTTGTTTTTATTTCTCATTAATTGGCAATTTGATAAATGGAAGTATGTTTCTAGCAGTGATGTTTTCAGCATGCGATGTTCCATCAAGTTTGATTGTTTCAGTGGGACATACATTAATTGTACGGTAATGAAACATGTTGTTATATAATCAATCAAGCTACTAGAGCAATACCATATTACAGAATTCTGAAATTATATGGAAGGGAAGCACATACTCTTATACATACTGCGAAACTTCCGTAATATCAGCATGACTGTACACGCATGCCATGACAATGGTTTAGAGGATTGGCGTTTTAGTGAAATGGATGCTTTTCCAAAGGAAAAAATAGTCAAACATTATTAACCAAACTTTGTTATTAAATTTCAATCCTGTTTGTCCACATTAATTCTCTTTAGTGGTCCTTCATGGTCAGCCAAGCCATTTCTTGCGCCCTTGTCCCCTTGCGTATTTGCCCTTGCACCTCCTCAAATGCCTGATGTTTTATGGACTGTTGCTTTCCCAGAAGTATGTATGGGGAGGCATTGTTTTATGTATGCGGTGTTCCCTGTATCAACTTATTCTCTCCTTGACAATCAAACTCAGTTCTCCAAGTATAACAAACATTATAGTAATTTCTTGTATTGTCTTGAGGTTGAATGAAATATTTTATTTAAGTGAAGCCATATTGAGTAACATAATTTGAAGGGTTATGTGTTTTTACACAAATCGTTTTTAATCAAAGCTCAAGTTTTATGGTAAACAGCAACTTCAATTTCAAATGCACTGACCATTTTAAAATATATATTATAATCTCAAAAGAACAATTACATGACACACTGACACTGAGTTAAAATTATGGGTAACGACCGTATCAAGAATGCACATGTATAACTTGCCATTGGTATGCTCGAAGTACTTTGTGGTTACTTTACATGTACAGCCTTAAGTGTTTGGCTTATCGTTTATTTTATAATCTGATAATATATACACCTATTTGCAATTCCTCTAAAGGCGGACAGGCGCGTAGCTACAGAATACGCAGTTGCGTACGCACTGTTATCAAATCAAAGCACTGAAAGTGCTGACAGTCAGAAGGATGGATGGAGAAGAAGTAAAAACTACCTTAATGTTGATTATATGCCATGCCTAAATGCAATCCATTGAAAACTAACGTATCTTGCAACATAAACTTTATTGTTACTAAACTAATAAAAATGGTGTAATACGTCTATTTGCAACTCATTTTACACTGGACGGCAGCAACTATGCGCTACGACTGTCCAAATTGGTGATTGATGGGCATCGCTGTCCGGCTAACTCCACGGACAATGAGGAAACAGGACTCAAATTTAAACAGACTCAAACAAAATGAGCTATGCACTCACGTGCCACTCAAACTAGAAGAGTTGGTACGTAAACTCACAAAATTAGCAATGCGCTCACGCGCGGATCAAACCAGAAGAGTATAAACAAAGACTCGCAAAATGAGCAAGAGTCTCAAAAGAACTGCAGTGTTAGTCAAATTTTCCCGAAACAATACAATCGACGGCTCACTTCTCAAAGGAAGCGACCATTTACAGTCAACAAAATGAGCGACCGTTGGTAGAATAAAATAACTCCGCTCCGCGCTCCGATTCTCATTTATTTACTCCAATCGCTCACGGTCAGCGCCACGCTGGTCACAAAAGTAGAGAAAATAAGCGGAGTTCCACTGATATCTGTATCAGGCGACGCTTACGCTGCCAAATGCATGGCGATTGTGACGGCGCCCTGTGCGTTCGCCTGGTATTTATAAGGTTGAGGTCACGTGGTAAGCTAGGAATACTGGTCTCTGTGTCCTAGTTTGCGCGTATACGTAGATATTGGAACCAGAGTCAAAGCAAGATTCGGATTGGCTTATTGGTCCCAAAAAGGCGGATATAATGCGGAAATAAGTGAACAGTTGATGTATTAAAGGCATTTCTAGAATTATACATCAATTTGTTGACAAGTTTCTGATGGTTAACGATAAATAATTTGTTAATAGAACACATCAAATCAAAAGGGCTTCATATCTAGTGACTACAACTGCGATGCGAACTAAGAAACACAGCACGTAGTCAACGTTTATTTACATGCAATCGGTTGAAGAACATTAAACATGTACGTATCTCTGCCTACTGCTATCGTCCGCTGAGTTATCTACCTACTGTACACTATCTTGTACTATCGTAATATTCCTGCATTTCATAAGCACTTCACGCGTGATACACGTAAATGATCAAGTCATGTGATAAATTCATGCGACTGCCGTGTATTGATATTACGGACTTATAAACATTATCATAGTCCGTGTTGATATATTTATTCTGTAATTGCAATATTTAAATAACAATTGGGCTCTTTCTAATGCGTCGGTGATGTCAGTTCAAATCCGTTTCTAGCTGATATCGCAAATGCTTACCGCTATTTTTTTGTTTACTGACTACTTGCTTCAGGAGTATGTAGCCTTTGCGGTTCAGAATGTAATACTTAGGATGACCCATCCGATGAGTGTCCGCGGATTTCGCCTACTATAGCAATTGGCTCCGACGAGCCCCTTGCTAAAAAGAAACAAATAGACTTTCAAGAATACAAAGGCGACGGTGAAGTATTTGTGATTTACTTCATGACATAAATTTCGATGAACATACAACTCTACAAATTGACACTATCGCTGGTGAAAATGCCACCAGTTTCCAAGAAATTCAATACCTCTAGATTGCTTGCGTGCACATTGAACGAGCTCTGTCTACATACCTGGTGAGGGAACCGCGAACAAAACGTGAATAGCTGTCCTGAACCTCTTATAAGTTGGGACTAGTTCCAGAACTGCTTTGTATAAGGATCACTATAGACTAAATTATAAGCTGGTTCGTATTTTGTTAAGAGGATTCTTAATCTCCTAAATGTCATTGCTGTTATAAGCTTTACATTAACTCTGATCAAAAAGCTTTTCGTACATCACTACTATGAAGAAATACAACCGTCTTTGGAAAGTAAACACTGTAACATATTTCTCCTTTTTAGATACCTTATCTCAAACACATATATTATCTCTCGTGTAATAGAACAGAACAGAACAGAACAGAACATACATTTTATTTTCTCAAGTTACATAATATAACACATGAGAGTACATTGCATAATACAAATTAAACAGTATCGGTGACGTGGTGAAATAGAAGGTATGATAGTGAGGAATAAATCAGATAGCGCATCGTTACATTATTTGATATACATAAAACTGATATATGTGTTTTAGGATGATGGATATCTGTTAAATTTATATGTTGTACCTAAGAGCATTATTGTGTTTGGAACTAAGGAAACACAATCAGACGTTAAAACATATGTCTTTGTGTCACACATATATCTGACTTATTTCATTCATCCTGATTAAATGAATATAGCCTAGATCACGGACTGTAAGAGAGCGGAAACAATCGGGTTAAGTCAGACAGAAAATATGAACAGATTTAAAATGACCATTAATGATTGTTGTCCCACTTTTATTAGAATATAATACTCGAAACAAAAATGTCTGTTCTGAAACTGATATCATCAAAACTACTTATGAACAGAAATTGGGGCCATTGTTATATAATGACACGCGTCACTTTGGCTGCTCCAGACAGACTATTCATAATTTTGCAACCGGTATAACAAACATACATTTATTGGAATTCGGCAATTTATAGCCTTGGACCATTTACAACACACTATTGCAAAGACCCTATGCACAAACATACAGAACACAAATATCTTACAAAAAAAGAAATAATAAAAGTAAAATAATAATAATAACCAATACTGGATCTGTCACCGAGCTTCCAGGCTGTTATGAGTTGACTTCCGAAAGTCTGTTAGAATGGTAACGTATTCCAAACGCGCTCACACAACGTTCTATAAATTCAATGAGGCGGCGTATTGTCCAATCCTTTCGTAACTAAATTGCTGATTTTTTAATGAAATACGTAAAACCCCAGATTTCCATATTGAACTGATTCACGAAAACGGGTTAAAAGGATTGTGAGCATGAATGTATTGAATCTCTTGGAACTATATATTGATGGAGTATGAATATTTGTAAAGAGCCGAAGTCCCAGAGCTAAGTGGTTACATATGAAGCTGTTTATTTTCCAAAAATGCAGATCACACTGAATTATAATATCACTTAGTACACTCAGTCATGGCTATCTTTTCTCCAAATGTTGTGTGATCATTTTTATTTTCTGGAATTTGCATTTCGCCCCCTTACCATTTAATTGTTCATAAAAAATATGCATTGTCTAGTTTTTTCAGAAACGTTGATATTATATTGAAGAATACACATTTATCAACACAAATATTCATATGAAGTCGACGTTTTGAGTCAGTGTATTATGTAAATGTGGATGACATTGTTCCTTTTAACTTAACACCTTAAAGAAGGAATAGCGACATTAAAGAAAAACGCCGCGTTTCAGTATTTGTGTTGGTCTGTAACTTTAGGTGAAGTACAATGCACAATGTTATTAAACATTTACATTTAGTTCTTGAATGATTATTAACACAGAAAAGACAACTATATTCCTGAGGAAAAACGTCAATGTCGTGACAATAACACTTAAATGTTTCCGATGAATATTTGTAAGTCTATTATTCAAATGAGTGACAATCAAATTTCGAGTTCGTTATATTGCTTCAATGAATATGCATTTCACGCGTTTCGCAAAGTATTTACAACCGGTAAACCTGTTTACCCCTCCCAATGGTACCCCGCTACGCTCCGGCCTCATTGTTAACCGTTGCTGTTTCTGAAATAGCCAGACCTCTATTAATTTACCATATAACACCACATTCTGAAACTTTTAACCTACAGCCTTACGATTTTAACACAATGTAAATGCCAAGTAAGCGCTATTTTACCTGCATAAGCCAATTGCGTCACTTAAATGATATCAGTATAACAACATGTTTTTATACCGCCTTACGCGTCTTAAATATTGTTTTCTACTGAAAGGACTGACGAAGGCGTGCAGGAAAGGATAAATATAAGTGTACTTCCACCCTTAATACACAATGCGTCATGAACAATACACATGCATGTAAACATTGGCTATTTTGGAAGATGACCCATACCCTTCAAATTGGGAATTTGTGCGCATTAAACTAAGAAGTTGAGAAAAAGCCTAGAAATTTATAACATATAGAATATAGAATCTAATGAAATGAAAACTTTTTGGCATGGGGAATAAAGTTGAAAAAGGCTATAAAACAGCTGTAAACAAGAAATATCTTTAAAAAAGATGATCGAAGCAACTTGAAGTATGCAAATTTGTTGCAATCTGAAGGTTAAAATGTGTTGTACAACATAAAAAAATGCCTAAATGTTACGACTGCCGGTCATTCAATTACGCTATACTACAGAAACTCCGAGACCTGTAAGGGGAAAAATCACTGCGTAGGAGACCGGAAAAAAATAACTCCGTAGTGTGATAAGTCATAGACACAGTATAGTCTGTTTCAATATAGTTCATCATTACTTATTACATAAGTCATGAACTCGCACATTCATATTAACAAACTTGTTACATGGCGATTTATCTGACTAAGACAATATAATGATCGCGACTGGTACATAAAACCAAGAAAGTCTTTTTAATTCCAACACAGGACAATTCCCCGTGGTGATGACTAACAACACTATTGACTGTTCCAAGCTTGAAATACTCTAATTACAATGTTAACCAATCTGTGTCAATGTTACAACAGTTTTCGGTTGAAGAGAAATTGCCTTGGTGGTTAACGTAAGATTTGATTGGTTTACAAAACACTGATATGCAAATAGCAAAACCATGTTAGTACGGCTGCGCTGTAAAAACTGAATTATGTAAGCAAATGGGACACAAGACACAAACACTGATGACGAGTGAAGACATGAGAAAGCCTTTGGAACAGTCAGTAGCAAAAAATTATTATACGGATCCTTTTGCCTTTCTGTATCTTTCTAGTGGATAATCTGGGCCACATGTAATTCAGTCGTGTAGTCTTAAACCATGTGGCAATTTTCATATGAAACATGTTTTAAACTAAATGTGGAATTTGAAATCGATTTCATGTGTTGTAGTTCCATATATGATACTTCGTAATATTTAACTATGTTGAAATACAAACAACATTGCCTTTCAGATCTTCTGTTATATGTGTTAATAAGTCAGTGTCTAGTAAGTCAAGTTTGGATGGGCATTAACTATTGTTTATGTTTTTACTTTATAAATTGTACTGTAATATGTTATATTTCCCTTTTCCCTGTGCAATTATTTCACTTTATATAGTGTTCGGGTTATTTCCTGCCCAGTTTCCTATTGTTGCCTTTTGTTGCCAGCTGTCTTGACTTGTCATGTGATATTTTCCATCCATGAATCCCCCCTCCTCCACTATCCTCGTTGATTCTGTCAGACCATTCCTCCTTACGTGCCTTATGTTTTATGAATTGTTGGTTTCCCGGATGTCTGTGTGGGGAGGCACTGCCTTATGTATGTAGTGTTCCCTGTAGCAACTTATTCTCTCTCTGTTGACACTATTATACACAATAAAATCTTCCAAAACACCACTAGGTGTTAACCTGGTTTTAAGTGTGCATCCAATCTAACACTTACCCTACCATCACTAAATGATACAACGAGCAAGTGTAAATAAGACAATTCCCTCGGGATAACTCCCCAACATCACAGACAACGAACCATCTTCATAAATACCGTAGGGAAATTTGATTTAAGATTCAATATAGTATCCTTTGATTATCATTTATCTTCTCTCCCTGGGCATAATTGTGTTTCAATTTCTTCATCCTTCTTAAAGGCCTTACTATTCATTCAATGAGAAACAGAATCCGTTTTTTGTTTGTTTCAAAGAGTTTCCAACTTGTGGCTTTAAACTATAGTCGTATGTATTTTTGTAGCTTGATGATACGAGCGAATTATAACATCGAACAACGATATTGTACTGTTGTCATATAATCCATACTTACAGCTGATTGAATGTTGTCAGTTAGCGCCTTTTCTCATTTATTCAGTTCCGCTAATCCCTTCGATACAGCATTACTATCAGAATAAAACTATTTGTTTTATTTTATATCAGTCTTTATACTTCATGCAATTTCCCTTCACTTAAAAGGAATTTGGTGTGATAAACAGTCATGTTGCTGTATGTTTTACTTGTCACGGAAGTGCTGCTGTTGGTTGTTAATGAACATTTGCATTACCGGTTCTTTATTGCATGAATGTTTAGTGTTACTTCACTTAAACAATGTAAAACATTGTAAATGTCTTTGGAACATTTTACATTAACTTTTATTTTATAATCTATAAATAAACACTGTCTGATTGGTCCAGGAGTATTGTTGGTATTTACTGGTTTATTAATAGCAACATGATTGCCAATAAGCTCTTGCCGAAGTGCATCTCGGATGACCATGATAAGTGCATTCAAGCGGTTAGGTACCGAGATCACTTCATGTCAGCACCAAACGACAAGTATACACAATGGATAAACCTCGGTTCGACCATTTATTTAAATTTATTACAATGTACTCGGCTCATTGGTTATATATCATGTTTATTTTTTGAGGGTAGAAATGATAAATTTTATATAATATAATAATAATGGACTTTAAAACTGTTGTACATAATATTGAAATGCACCAAAAATCATGAGTCAATAATTGTATAATAATATCCCTTGAAATTGAATTACGATTACAAATGTATTATTAACCAGTCCCATTATTGTAAGATATATTCAGATTTACAAATATACGTCTACCTAATACATTCTACCGCCAATGGTTTAAGAGGTAGGGTCATTTTCTCTAATTTCCGGAGCATAACTCGAAAACTATTACTCTTCACACAATGACAGATAGCATTGAGAGAAAGGGCAATGACTATGAAGTGCAACTCTACTTATTTTTGTTTATCTCTCCTTATTAAATTAACTAGTCCCTGACATTAAGCATACATAGTGCTGAACTGAATGAAGTCAAACGTCATACATCAAAAGTGACATTAATGGAAAGTGCAGTGTCTAAAACCTAAATGATAAAAACCAATTCCCGTGTTCCACTTTTATTGTACTTGTCGTACAAACAACACAAGAAATAGTCAAGGGAATAGACTAATAGTTTATACAAGGATAGAGGATATTGATAAACAGCGAACTGTCAAGATTAATATATCTCCATAACTCTGCCTTGGCCCAATTTTGATGAATCTCCAATTGTTATGTATTAGTATGCTTGTCAGAAATAAATGAATACTCAAGTGATTTGGTTCATATTTCACATGTATAGACAAGACGATCAGGAATCAAATGTGAATGTTTTGAAACTGTTTTAAAAGGTAGAGAGAAAATATAGGAAGTGGACAGAACAAAAAATGCTATTCTCGATATGTTAGATATCTTTGAGACAACTGAAAACGCTCGATGAGAATTTATGTTACACAAATTATGGCTATATGACACAACCAACAGAATGTCATGTCGCCGGTCCATGCTTTTATCCTACAAAGTTCACCAGTAAACTTGGATTTGTCTAGTAGGTCATTAGCATGGTGTTTGATATGTTACATCCTGTCACAGCAGTTATTAATAGATATTGAATTGTTCGGCTTCTCTAACAGGCGTATATACTTCCTACACACCGGTCATGTCGAACAAGAATCATCTTGTACTAGCTGAATAGATTCCGCATAAGAGGAGTAAGTATAAGAGGCGCAGTGGTCAAGGTGAAGAGCGCCTGACTCCTGATCCGAAGGTAGTGAGTTCGAGCCCCGCGTTAAGCGGGATTTGAGCACAAACTTCACGATCCTTTGGCGCGAGTACTGGTTGGTAACCACGAAGCAGTCGCCGAGAGTGATTTGTATAAGTTGTAAGAACTTGTTTTACAAGCGATGTAAATAAATAAATAAAAACATACGTTATTGCAAAAGATAGATACAGTAAAACTTGATTATAGAACACACTGGTATAGAGCGCTTTGATATCAGCAACACATTTTGAATTGGTAAATGCACATTTTTCGTTCAAGTCTTAATCCATATGGTAAACATCTGATATAAGGAAATCGTTCTTGAAGGGCCCATAGCTGTTCCTTATTATAAAAGATGTGTTACTGTTTATTTTGAATTTTCCACTTGAATTGTTATTGATTGCAAAACAATTCAGTAATGTCAGACAAAGACAGATTATATTAAAACAGTTTAACCGAACATTATGCTATAGCTAGATAGTCTGGTATCCATAATAAACTAAAATGAAATAGGGATATAAACCGTGCAATGCTTTTACTATTTGCCATTAAAGATTTTACGACGTTTTCATAAAATACCTGGTATCTTGTCTAGTTTCCACTTTGATACGGTGACTGCATTATGTGACAAATAGCGTAATTCACGATAAAATACCATCTCAGAGATCTATCCCATTGATGTATACTTTATAAATATATAATTTACGTAATGTATAAATTTATTTCTCTAAAGTCTTCTATTTTCCCCTAGATTCTTTTACCCAAAATGTCCAGTTTTCTATTGATTTAAGTAACTGAGCTACTTTGTACAACTAATGATAAGAAGATAATAATGAAGATTATGTTTATGAAATACAACAAACTCATTAATTCATCTCTCAGTATGGTTTTCTACCCATTTTACATACACTGTTAATCAGGTGATAACATCAAAGCCTACGAAGCCTTTAATGATCTAAGTCGCATATACATCAGTCGTTAATTGCCTTAACGACTGTGAAACACCCTTTGTAGTTTGATTCGTTTTCCATTATTGTTTGTTCGTGTTGTGCTTCGAGGTCAGCAACTGTGACATGGATTGAATCTATTTCTCTTTTTGATTTAAACTGTATATTAATACAATTATTGAGTTCACACTGACCTCCTATTGCATGCACAGTATGCTTCCAAAATAACTTTATATTACATCTTTATTCCTGAACTTAACATCTCGCAACATATTTTACTTTAGTTCTGTATATTTTATTCTCCAAGAACAGACCTACATATTTGTACCCACCAGAAAAGATTAAATACATTTTGTAAGTTTAATAATAAGTGCATAGTAATGGTAGGTTGAGCCTTTATTTTTATAATCATTAATCAGAAAGTTTTTTGGGTGACAACTTTCAAACAATATGCTGAGTGTAGGATGTCTCTGACCTGAGGTAGGCATTTTCATTGCTGTTTACAATCGTTGAACAGGAAGAGGTGTTACGAATGGAACCTCCATATCAACGGAATGCAGCCTAACTACATAATAAAGTCCTGATGTTTTGTACGAGAAAATTAAAACGTTTGAGATATATGTTCCCTTACAACTCGACCGATTCCGATAAAACAAGACAAAGACAACATACATTTCACATTACTGTTAATTTGTGATTCATATGTAGCACAAGGGCAACCGACTGCATTGTGAGTGACCGAAAACTTTGTCACAATACAAGATGCTTATCAACATAATTCATGCACATGTATGACTGTTTTAACTTCGTTATATATGTTTGCGTGAAATAACATTTCATAATAAACTTCAAAGAAAAACAGGTATTAATGTGTCGGCTGCCTAAAGCTGAATGACTTTCAAAACTTACAAAACGATCCGACATACTTTCACCGTGCACCAACCATGCACATACAATTTATATAAAACTAAAGGTCCCAACACAGTTGTCTGCATTGAACATTTATCTAATTCTATTTATCTGATATAAATTCAATTGTATGAAAATCTATTGGTGCATACAGCGACTATCAATTGTCCAAACTATCCCCTTGATACTCGAATGTTTGTCGTTTTATGCGTTTAACTTATGTTTATAGTAGTAATACGGTATAAGCCATTCCAATCACACAGGCTTAGAGAAATCCAAAATATTTTTTAGTTTGGTATCAAGATAAATTTGGTGCGGTGTTAGTTCCATCAAATACAAAACAAGAACAACACAAATGCACGATGATTATTTGATTGTATCCGCTTTTGCAGACATTTCTGCGTAACAAAAGATTGGACCAATATCACTGGACTGTTCTATAATATGCAGAGATATTCTCGAAGTGGACCTTCAAGTCAATACGATTTGATTATGGTAATTATGTTATAATGGCTTGACTGCACTTATATTCCATTTACATTACATTATAGCATCTACTTACATTGATGTCAAGTCTTACATTGTGTCCAATATATCTGCATACATAAAATTTAATGATTTATATGTATATTATGGAATACATTAAGGAATATATACAGTAAAACCTCAATAATAACACCACCCTTAGAGCCTTGAAAACTGGTCTCAATATTGAGGTTGTATTAATATTGAGGTTTAATAAAGAGCGTAACAGTCAAAATGGACATAAAAAATTTGGTCTTAATATTGAGGTGTTGTTTTTAATGAGGTGGTCTTTAATTGAGGTTATTCTGTATATAAGACTATGTCATGTGGTTCCCCATGTCCCAACGTTTTAGGTTAATTCTTCCTCCCTACAAATGTTTTTTATGTGGTAAATGAATTATCTGAATGGTGGCCCTGTCATGTGACTGTCGCCTACCCTGTGTTACGCGTTGTCACGTGTCTGACAAAAAGCAATCTAAAGATTATCATCTATATTGGTAAAATGTCCATCAATCTAATCTATTTTCAGGTTTTACTGTATACATCTATACACCTGATTTGGCGATAAGAATGTCTAATTATAATCAATTGATAAAAGGTATTGGTTTTCCTCTTTGATACACTCGTATGAACATATAGATTAATAAAATAAAACTATATTCGAACAACTTTCTCCAATCTTTCAATAACTCTCTATTCCTTCTAAATGAACAAACACCAATTAAATCCAAATTTAAAATCAAATGTCCCCAGAGTCTTTAGAACTTTCACATTATCTGGTCTTGTAACCAATTTAGAAATTTAAAATCAATAAGACGGGAGTACCGTGAACATCCGCAGGTGGTCAATAATTCCTTCTTTTTTCTGCACTTTGTCATCTAATTATTCAAATGTGTTTGCATCTAAATTTCAAAGCATGGCTTGGAATTTTTAAGTTGCTCAAGTTATTCACCTCCACAACTTTGTCTTTATGTTGTACTCACTTATTTTTTGTTTTATTGTGTACCAAAGGGATTTTTGTATAGAAGCCATGTTTGTTTGTGTTTTGTGGATGTTGTTTTTCCTATGCTTCCTTTGCTCACTTTAATTGTCACGACAAATTCACATGTTTTAATTACTTCGCAACGCTGGCAAAATATGCACTACATCTACATGTAAATATATGCATGTGACAGACAAAAATCACTGTACAAAGAAATCGACATATCCAAGATACGAAATATACTACATCACATAAAATTATATTATAAGAGTAAGTCATTGATATTATCATCTGCACATCATTCACCAACAACTAAGTAATGAGTCAAGTTTTGTATGTGTCATGCATGAAGTGTGCATGTTCGGAACATTGGCACGCAACGTTCCTTTAAAATAACTTCTCAAACATCATAAAGGTCAAATGCAGGAAACTGATCAATGTACAAAATGTCATTTTTAAAGTTGTTCGTTGCTAGGGAAGTGATTTACGACCATGAAACACAATAAATGCTGCAGTGATTGCCTACCGTAAAACTGCAATACGTGTTATTATGCACCGACAATAATACAACGATAGATCGATGACATGTTTTATGCAGAATCTTTATTGGTGTACGTCATGTATGTTAATGTAATTCTTAATTGTTTTATATCATTTATCAAGACATCAAACACTATGTTAGATATAACCCGATTTTGATTTCACCTGTATACCAAATGTCCTAGGGAGAGCTTGCGTGATCGTCATTGGACGAATAGCTTTTGTTTCCATACTATGGATACCATATTCCATTATTAAAGTTACAAAGAGTCTAAAACCATGACAATAAGAGGTTGGACATGGTAAATCAAAGGGCCCAACAGTTTAAATCAGTTAAAATTGCCATATTACATCTTGTTTAAAACACTGGCGACAATATTCATTGATCAACCATTATGACATTTGCCTAATTTTTATAATGTACGATATGTCCTCACATACTTCACAAGTTCCGAAATGGACGCAATTGGTACAATAATCATAAACAATATAGCCCTTAAATTAGTTAATAATATCATTTTACACATTGGTACGCACTAAAAGTCAAACGTATTGGCAAATAATCAACAAACTTATGTAACATGTGTATGTCCAAAGGAATACAGACCAAGTTAGTAATTGGGAATAATTGCTTTATAATAAATAATCTATGAATAACGGACCTTGACATAGTTTCATTCACACATTGTTAACGCAATCACATTACTCTCAAAGGGAGCATATAATGTAAGAAGCCCTAAACAAATTGCTCAGAAGGATTGCTCCCTTAAGATCAGAATTACAGAATTGTTTTCAGACCAATCCCATGTGGACACCTGTCATATTAAAACAAAACACATCGCTTCCCGAGAACATCCATATTGTTTAACACGAAACGTTACGTAAATTAAGATATTTCCCAAGTTTGAGAAAATCTTGAGAAGTTTATTCGTACGAGGACTCCGATGGCGTAGTATGGGGAACATAACCTTTTTTCTTTCTGTTTGACTTTTTAAAGAATAATAATTACTTTGAAAACATAAAAATAAAGACTTTCCGGGTGTGCACATAATTGATCATGACACGAGAATGCCTAAAAAGTTGAAGAAAATATCTCTAAGGTATTAATTCAGAGAACTCGAACAAAAACGAAAGTGTTTATAACAACACGATTGTCAGCCAATCTATTCGGAAATTTAAGATAATTATCTAGAGCTGTAGTCGTTTGTATCAATTTTCTGCTAAATAGATGCAGCAGTCAACATGTTTTTGAATTTATGACTGAAGTTAAAACTGCGGAACTGGGATTGCCGCATTCTCAACACAGAACTACTAAACAGATCTAGCCAAAACACTTGATGTGGGGTTTTCAAGCTTTATTGATCAGAAACCAAATCTTTAAGTCAAAAAGGGGCCCTAATTACTCCAAAAATTGGTGAATTGTAACTGCAATCGAACTTGACCTGTATTTTATTATCACATCTATATGGGCCCAGCATGAACTGAATAGATATATCCTTTCAAGAATTATTGTCCGTGTAACATACAATATTTATCATTACAATTGAAGACAAATAAGTCATGTACTTAACTGATTGTTGCATTCTCTGTTCTATTCTGCCCCACTGATACCAGTATCTGTAACCGATGTTTTATGCTTAAATCATTGTTTTCAAATTCAAGGAATGCAAACATGATTATCTTAAAAGTATGCGAACAGAAGCGACAATGATCACCACAAACATTAAAGTTCCACCAAAGAAGACAATCGTGGAGTGTTATGCTATGACACAATACCAGAGACGAAAACAATTACTCCGGAAACGTGCCATCAAAAAAAACAACAATCCCTTAATTAATATCGAAACAGTGTTAATGTGCAAAGCGCTTAAATTCTTCCCAAGGAAGTAATGATGCTTAATTTGCTAGCAGGGCAGACAGAAATGAGCAAGACGATCATAAAACATATGGACAGTATCATTGACATGAAGAAGGAAATTAAAGTTTTAGTAAAAACTAAGATAGAACTGGAACTCCACATGCACGAATGTTGCATTATTAATTCGAGTTTGTTGTATTCAACATTGACGTACATATTAGAGCCTTGCACTCTCCAACAACACACAATATGTACTTTAAAACACGGGTACTATAAATAGCACTAGTTTAACTTGATTGCATTCTTTTGAATGTTTACTTCCCTAAGCTTATGCAATTTAATATTTTATGAACGACATTAACAATTTATATGACAATATTAAAATGTTTATAAAGTAAGAATGGAACATTTACTAGTGTTACTTGCACGGCAATCGATAGTATGTGATCCATCATTGCGTAGGCTTTGACTTCGCTACGCCGAGTGCGAAGGACATTATATTGATCCTATAGATTAGCCAGCACTTCTTCTCAATCATTTATAATGAGTTTAATACAATAATTCTCTCATACTGTTTCTTTGGGATACACGTATTCAATAACTCATAACGGAAACACGTTGGTACTTAATTTGATTTACATGTTTCCCCTATTACAATCTGCCAGCTGCGTAATGCTTTATAACGACACACTGCAAATATTTTCTTAACATTGCAGAGCAGCAACGTTGTAACTATTGGCTTCGTCGTGAAAAAAAGTGAAATATTATTAAGATTGTAGTATAATTATAACAACCTACTGAGTCGGACTGGGGCGTGATAATCTAACGGCGGAAATAGAACTCTAATACCATCCGGATCATGATGTGATTTGGCTCACTGACAGATCCAACGGCAAACTATAATCGCTCTTCAAGTAACAGTAGTGCTTAGAACGCAATCCAATCAATACTACATCACGACGCCTTCTGAATAATACAATGAACAAAATGTCCAGTTATTCACCTTTGTTTAATTACTACTTTCAAGACTGTGAATGGAAATATAACAATGTTAATGTCATCTGATAAACCTGATTTTGCATTTTATTATTGATTGAACAATAACTCAACAAAAATAATAACCCCCACATTGAACATGCATAGAACATTCCTACTTGGTATGGTCTCCACGAGTAACAATCACGGTATAAAACCAGCTTTAATTATTGAAAATCAGGTGATGGATAGCATTTCATGCCAGCATTACAGTCGCAGCCAGACAATGATTTTTTGTTGTGGTGGTAACAAACAGTTTTGGATGTGCATGTTAAAAATAGGAAATAATAAACATTGATTTCATGACCGAGAATATATAAATACATAGAATAATAATTACAGTATTGAATTATCATTTCTCGGGTACGGGTTAAGCTGTTACGAATGGTTAGCTGGATGTTCAGAAAGTCGAAACGCGCTCTTTTTGACGATACGATCAAACAATCATTGTATGGATAGATCGTAATCGTAATCGTTTATTAAAAAAAACAATAAACTGGTATTTGACGTTCAGTCGCTCTAGTTTCAGAGCTTAAAATAGCGGTTTTCAAGCGAAGTAATACGATTTTAGACAGTTGGTATTCCGGAAAAAACATACAATGGCATATTCTTTAAAACAATAAAACCAAGTAATTATAAAATTTCGGTCAGACCTCGACAAACATCGATAAAAGCAACAGAATGTTTGAGCAAGCGATACGAAACATCAAAGCATTCTTCGGTTTAAAATACTTTCTCAATCTCTCTATTCATCTGGATAAGCACAAAGCCCCCCCCCCCATTTTTTTCGAAAATCAAGTCACATATGCATAAAAGAGGGTTCGAAGACTTCGTAAGTTAAGATTAATTGTATTGTGACATTCAAATATTTTGACACACCGTAGCATGAATCTGTCTGTGATAAAATGTATTCAATGGAGTAGAATAAGTGAGCTATCAACGCAGACACTGTGATACAGTTTTCAATTATGGTTGGAATATCGTCAATTTCTATTCTTATGCAGAAACGTACCCATTGTCGTGACGAGAGGGATTTTATCATAAAAATGTATGTCAGTTTGTTTAGAAGCCCGACTATCTCAGTTGGTAGAGAGCTATACTTTCATCTAGCAGATCCGGGTTTGATTCCCGGATTGGGTGATTATGTTCTTCCGTGACATTGGTTACGTCATGTCCTCCAGATGAGGAGCAGTAGTCAGTTGCACGCGGGAGAGCAAGTAAGTACTGGTTATTAATTCCAGGACCAAAACTGGTTAGGTCAACTGGCCACCGTATAAGAGAAAGTTATTGTTGAAAAACGGCGTAAAATCAGATGAACCAAGAAAAGATGGTCGGCGCAATTTGAAGGATAAGATTGTAGTGCAACATAGATGTAACGATTGCGGTCACTCCAGATCCAAAATGGATTTCGTTAAATACACCGTAATTCAGTGAATTTCGATAAGGCAACGTACCCTTTATGGAAAGATTACCCAATCCGCGTCAAGGTTATAAACGTTGATCGGTTGAATAGAACTTGCCTTGGTGGTTAACGTAAGGTTTGATTGGTTTACACAACACTGATATACAAAACCATGTTAGTACAGCTGTGCCGAAAAGAAATGTTTAGTTTGAACGTACTTACATCGATTGTGGAGCACGTTTACAACTTATATCAAGCACTCTCTATAACTACTTTCTTGATTTCCAAAAGAGACTCGTGTCAAACTTAGGAGCGGTATTCAAACTCACGACCTTCATATAAGGAGTCATGCGGTTTATCCCTCGACCACTTTGCCTCGTCCGAAGTCAGTTATTGCATCAATGGAAAGTGAGGTAGAGCGATGGATAAGTTGCCTTAACCAAGTGGTACGTGTTAAGCAACCTTATTGCCATGGGTAACTTTCATGTATATTTTACGCAATAATGAAATCAAGAGATTGTTTGACATAATTGACATGGAGAACTGAAATAAAGCCGGTGTAATGAGTTCACTATATCACCCTATTCATATTACCCCCGCAGGTAAGCTGAACCTAATTTTATGTACACCAAGACGGTAACCTGAACCGATTCCATATCACCCCGCGCAGTCTAGTTTTACCCGGCACACGCTGATTGAGCTAATGTTATAATTCTCAATTGAATGTATTTGAAATCATGGCAATTTATAAACATACCAAACATCAAGCTAGTCTCAAACTACAAAAAAAAACACAAAATAATGTTAACATCACTGCTATTATGGTTGTCAAACTTGTTTTTATTCCGTCCATTTTCAAAATTTAATTCCCAGTAATGGTCGTAAATACAATTATTCTGAGTGTCTGCATTATCCAGAAAATTCACCTATTTAAGAATATCCCAAAAACACATTCACGTACTATTTGTGTCCCATAAATATTTCAGAAGATTCAATATCAATGCAAAAAAGTAGTTACTTCTTATCTTGTCGACCGGTAAACTTAACCAACATATAGTTGGTTTTACACACGCTGTTTGCCGATCATGAGTGCATCAGACAGGAGCATATAGATCGGTTGACGTCCCATCGCGTGATGGCAAATTTAAATATGATAAGTTGTAGTTGTTGTAGTCGAGTTTGACGTAATAAATACTTTTGTTCGGATGAACATTTATATCGCATATTGAAAGTCACGGAGGAACATCGGCAATTCACGGAAATTGTGACAAACATGACGTATTTTGTTTTTTATTAGCTTTGTTTCGAAAGGAAATCGAAATTATTGATAACCGTTAGCCAATGGGCGTAAAATTGTATCTTTTACACGAACAATAACTCATATTATTGTCGTGGCTTAGACGAATACAAATACTCTTGATGGGCCTTTAATTAGAAAATAGTTAAGTCATACCAGCAGTATTTGTTTCTAACGCTGACAGTGCCGTATGGTTTATTGCTCGTTAAAATTAATATCATATTGATCAATATGCTTGTCAATATTAATTGCCATGACTTTGCAATATAAATTAGAAATGCACGTTTCACAAAACTGACACAACAGTCAACACAATTAAGGCAAACACGGAGACAAACATGTTTACACGGAACAAAACAAGTTTAAAACTATCCTAAAGTACGTGTATAGGATATTGCTAAATGAAAACTGATCTTATATATCCACGAATTCATGTATTATTTGTTTTATGTTTTGTTGGGAGTTTAACGCTATTACACAAAGTATTTAAGTTATGTACGTTTGACAGCTAACCTATCAAATATACATGGGTTACCAAACAGAACATATGTGCTCTTCCACCTGCAATTGACAAATGGGCCCGAAAATGAAGGACACATACTTAGATATAATATCCTAAGCCACATTGTCACCATGAACACACGATATCTCCTGTGTTCTTAACCAAATGAGAGTATCATAGAAAAACAGATATGCTAGATATAGGATTCGTTTGGAAATGGTGTTTTGCTGTGCCCAGTTTACGAGTGACTTAATCATATTTGTTTTGCAGCTGGGACTCTTGTAGATATAAAAGAGAGATAAAAAGTTGCTACAGGGAACGCCCACACAGACCTCCTGGATACAAACAATCCATAAAACATAAGGCACTTGCGGATGTTAAGGGGTACATACGCTAGGGAACAGAGGCGCAAGGAATGGCCTGGTAGACCATGATTAATAACTAGGAGAATCAAAGAGGATAAACAGTGAATGGGTGAAATTAATGGATGGAAAATATTACAGGACAAGTCAAGACAGCTGGTAGCAATAGGCCGCAACTAGGCAGAAAATAACATGAACCCTATATAAAGCGAAAGAATTGCAAAGGGGAAAGGGAAATATAACATACATTCAAAACACAAAAGAAATAATAACTATACACTATACAGCGAAAAACAGCCTTGGAACTGCCAGTAAAATACTGGGGTTAAAATTGATTTAACAGCTAGCTAACATTACACTTAATCGCTATATGGTCATTGACTTCCAACATATATACATAAATTGACTAAGTAGGCAGTAACTAATCATGAAAAGCAATTAATCATTACGTACATAACAACAGACACACTGTATCAAATCCAGCAGGAAGGAATAAGCAGGCCTATACTGCACTTGCTCCAAGTAAATAATTTTTAACATCAGAATGTGAAATAACCATAAAATATCAAATTAATAATTTAATGTAAAGTAAATTCAACAGGATGATGTAGTTAATAATTTAACAATTCTTAGATACTAGTGATAGGGAAATGAAATATAAAAAATAAAGACAAATAGAAATTTATCTATTAAGAAAATTAAAACAACAAAAATATACGACTGTACCCAATGAATATTAAGATGTGTTATAAAAGCATTATACAGAGAGAACGGAACTCGCGATCAAAATTAAATGGACATACATTTAGGGAGTGAATGACAAAAAACTACAAATGTATCTAATAGTAAATTGTATTATGAAAGATACATGTATAAGAGTCGAGTCAGTTTTCATAACATTGAATCCAGAATTCTGACTTACATCACAATATTTCCGTTCTTGGTTTTGTTGGGGTTTTACATAATTTGTCAACAGTATGTCAAATATGCACAGCGGTCAGTTGTATTTGTAAATATATAAATCATAACATAACAAGCCTATAATCAGCGAATACACTTGAACATATCTCCAGAAAGCAAATAAGAGAGTAGCATTGTATATTACTTTCACTGAACAAAACTACACAAGATCCCAATAGTTAGAAATTAAAAATTTAGCGTATAGCCCGCCCAGTTAGATCAGTCGGTATAGGCCATGGTTTCGAAACCAGGGCGAGGCATATGTTCATCCGTGACAATTTGACTGAAGATAATGCAACCAAAGTCAATTGTCATCCTCCTCTGGACTCTTAACTTATGTGGAACATATGTCAGTTGGTTACGGTGGAACAGGTCAGTACTGGTTGGAAACCCAGGAGCACTGGTTAGGTCAACCAACCGCTATATAGAACTAAAATACTGTTGACAAATAGCGTAAAACCCCAAAACAATCAATACAAATGGGCGCTAGAAATAAGCCGTGACGACATGATCTACAGATGCGATGTTTGCTATCTGCTGGTACTGAATGGGAAAAAACAAATGTCACAAGTAGCTTACTTGTATCACTGGTTTTATGTTTGCTTAAGTATATATTCATAATGATTGACAGATGCGTCGGGCAAGTTGTCATTAAATCACGATTGAAATACAAATATTACATTATTCTGTAATATGACATATCGTACCGGGTAACACAATTACATAAATCAAATCATATACCATTTAGAGAATGACATGTCTGTATAAAATTTACTCCTGATATTTGTCTTTCAAGTTGAGATATTTCTTGTTCAAATTGTGTAGATTCCATACGTTTTATATTACAGTTATAACAGAACATCAAAAGGGATGTGAATTCCATGTCGGATCCTCTAGAATATCATCGGTGCATCTTTAGGCATCGTCTTACATTAGCTAATCACTAAGAAAATGATAATACAGAGCAACTTCTCCAGACCGACCCTATCTTGAGCAACGTTCTCTTTCCAATAACAGCATCTTTTTTCTGTAGTAAGAATTTCCCATCATTCCTTGCTCTCAAAATCAACAATATCTCCATAACCGCATAAAATGTGTTTCTCCCAAATGGTGTTCCACTGGAGAGGATGTACTGTATGGTCGTAATTTGCTATATATTCATGGTTTCCATTGCTCATCAATGTTGTATATGTTTTTCGTTCATTAACATGGATTGTTGACATGTTCAGCATACCGTATTCAAAATAAAGAGCATATTTCTCAATCTGGTGTTTAAGACTTATTCAATTATCCGTACGGACAATATCTTTGTAGTAATATAATTACATGTATAGCTACTGGTTATTTGACTATCTACAACTTGTGAGGGTTATTTATGATTCGTTAAATAAATACTTCGAACATCCCTTAATACCTTCTCCCGCAATAAATATTTATCATATACGTAGTGTACAGTTGTGTTTCTAGTGCATGATGCATTGCTTTTCTAATTGCAATTGCCTCTTTATCATTGTATTATTATTTTGTATAGTACGTACTCATGTTGTCCTGTTTTACTTCAACTGAGATATGTAAATACACTGTTAAAACCATGAAAAAAAAACATTTCTCCAAAAAACAATACTCCAAAAAACATTCCACCAAAAAACATTTCTCCAAAAAAACATTTCTCCAAAAAACATTTCTAGAAAAGACTGGAGTATACCGATTAAACTTCTGAAAGCAACATTCTGTCTAGAAACACTTCTCTCTGAAATTGTCAATAGCAAACCAAAAACGTTAATCCCAAAACAGTAATAAAATCATCTTCACTATATCAGACACCCACCTACGCGTGAGATAAAATTGTTATTAAATATGCAAACTGCTAATTTACGGCTCACGATAATTCCACATTGGTACGGTAATGCAGCAAATTAAATCCATTCAGAATTTCTTTAAGGGAGCTTGAAATTAATATCTTCTGAGACATTTGCTACGATGACAAGAGAAAATTAATTTAAGATGCTAAACAAGTTTGACGTAGGATTCCGAGACATTTAAAAAGGACGACAAATATTTGACAGGTTTGTGCAGAAACACGAGACACTTTAGATACAAGAAATGTCAGTGTTAATGTCCTGTAATTCATTCACTTCAGTTCAAACAATTCTTTATAACAGGTTTATTTGAACAAAGATGGTAATGACCCAAGTATCGAAGATATATGATCAAGTTTAGAACCAGAAATAATCGACTTCCGGTCAAAAAATAGGCTGTGACGGAGTCCAATTTGATTTAAGAAAATGTCGTTTATGTGAAAACAATTGTATTGGAGACGAACTTCACTATCTACTCGAATGTGATCACTTCAACTAATCAAGAATAAAATACATACCCAAAACCTTTTATCGTCACCCTTTCATATTAAAATTACAATCACTCATGAACCTAGACTTTAATTATATAATAAAAGCTAGGCAACATTGTGTGCTCATTATATAATTTATTTGTAAATTTAAATAAATGCCAGACATGAAACATCGGAAAATAGCATATTTTTCTTGTATACATATTTTTAACAAAATTAGAATAAAAATACCTTCTCCCGCAGTATTTGTTTATCATGCATGTATTGTACACAATTGTGTTTCCTGTGCATGATGCATTGATTTTCAAATTGCCTCTTTATCATTGTATTAGTATATTGTATATTATATGTACTCATGTTTTCATGTTTTACATTAACTGAGATATGAAAATAAACTGTTAACTGTCACGATGCATGTGTTCAACTAACAAGGGAGGCGAAGTAGTCGACGGGTAGAACGCCTGTCTCCTGATCCGAGAGTCGTGAGTTTGAGAGCCGCGTTGATGGGGGGTTGGTCCCGAACTTCACAATCCCTGCTTTTGGCGCAGGTACTAATTAGTACTCAAGAAAGAGAGAGAGAGAGAGTGATTAGTATAAGTTGCAATTGATGTATAATAAACTAACCAAGAATTCAAAAAGAATACAATAATCCATAATTACACAGCATGGTAAGAAACTGTCTTACAACAAATTTCACACCAGCCAGGAAGCGTATATCACAGAAATAACCAAAAAAATAGTATGTAACATGTTACTATTTTCTTATATTTATTTTCAATCAAGGACGACTGTTGGAAAAGCAATCTCGGTACATAGTTATATAAGTCATCGATTGCGCACATACGTCCTTGTGTTAAATTGCCAAATATGCCGACGTGCATACCCTCAAACTACAAGAATGTGGCAACGTAAACTAAGTATCTACCTATGAACATCAACTACATTGGCAAGTGTTATGTAATAAATAAAAGTAAAACAAGCTGTAGACGTTATAATTTACAAACAATTTCACGAAGTATAATATAATTACCACTGTACAATCAAACACCTTTGGTTTGGAATAATAGTCTGATGTGTGGCTACGTCAATAGTTCTAAGGCAATAGACAATAATTCCATTATCAGGTTTTTGCAAAAGTTCTCGATCAAAGACAGCATGAACAACGGCACTGCAGACATTGGTTTAATGCAATTTCTCACATTTTAATTAATAATTTAAATAAATACGATATACGTATGTATCAGAAACGCTGTCAAAACACCATAGCTTACATTTCTTTGACAGCAAGATATATCACTGTACCACAAAAGCGATTTGCGCAACAGAAACAGACTGCTGAGAGAAACTATCAAAAACAACGTTCCCTGGCTAGGTGGGCGTATGATACTGTGATATAAATAAGGTTGCAACTATCGGACACAAATTACACCTATTGAAGAATTGTTGCAACACCTTGTATATCTACTATATATGAGTAATATTACCGACAGCATTATATCATTCTGAGCGATTGTCTAGATGGCGAACATATCAACAACAACAGTAGCAAGAGCAAGGGAATATTAGGTGTACCATTGCATTCTTATCGTTTGATCCTCTCTCGTGACCGAATGGTTAAGGCATCGGCATTGGGAACGGGAGGTCGAATGTTCGAGTATCGGTAGGAGTCCGTTCTGATATTGCCGGTTGGTGAGCCGCCAGCTAGTAAAATAATGAATACCGTGTGCCCAACTGCCAGATGCCTAGCATTAGAAATGATAGGAATAGGGAAGTATGTGCTCAGAAAGTAGGTGTCTCGTAAGTCAGAAATGGCTGGCTTTTTACATAGGGTTGACACTATGTAATAAATAAATACGTCTTATCGTTTGATGGGTTCAAGGATAATGAAAATGCAAATGATTATGTATATTCTTAAACACAGAAAAGTATACAATAGGGGATGAAGAACCCACGCATCTTTAAATACAATCAAAGTTTGTTTACTACCAACCATCGGTTTTAATCTTATTTCAACTATATTGATGCATACAAAAATCCAGAATTATGCTTATTAAACGTATAATGAATGATAAAAACCATGATATAAAATATAAGTGTTGGATTGTGTTTCAAATTGTGTACCGTGAGATAAGTGTTGGACCGTGTGATAAATGTTGTGCCGGGTAATAATTTGTTTGCCGTGTGATACATACATCATGTACCGTGTGATAAATGTTGAGCCGTGTGTCAAGTGTTGGGCCGTGTGATTAATGTTTTACCGTGTGATTAATGTTGGGCCGTGTGATAAATGTTGGGCATGTGATAAATGTTGAACTGAGTGATAAGTGTTGGACTGTGTGATAAATGTTGCGTAGTAGTATATTAATATGTAACTCATTGTGGTATTCCACATACAATGCAATCACAAAATATACTTTATGCTATAGAAAGTAGAAAATAATTCCATTTTCTGCAAATATCATAAATATTTGAAATGGCAATAAACTAAATAATGAGGAATATTTGTCCATCATTAATTTCCATTATAAAAGATTTGGAAGTATGAAAACCAGGCAGACGACAAACAACCTCATAACAACCGAACTTCCGCAAAAAAATATTATAATCAAATATACGAGACGACATAAACTATTGATATCCATATCTCCACCGATTCTGTCTCAATGTGGCTCGTTTCCAATCGTCGTCAATTGAACGAAATCAGTAAGAAATCTACGGTACACAGATTAATGTGTTTTATGTCTGATCAAATAAATACGGTAAACAGTTGATTTTTTATTGTGATATTCACAAATTCTAGCTAACGACGCATCGAACGTATAGATGCATCGAATTGTTAAACCCCGAAGTAAAAAAGCATCGACAACTTTTAATCACCCTACAAAATGCAAGCCAATCAAGTTCTAGAATATGGACGTCGTAAATAACTAGGAAACAAACGAACTATTTCAGAAAATTATGGACGTTGAATGAAACATGACAACTTTATGTCTTAGTATAATTTATGCTACATTAATTGCTTCATACACTTTTGTGATACGTGTATCTCCTGGTATAGTATCCCAATGCTTCATATTGTAGTGGCGTCTGATGGTAAATTCCGCATGCTTTCTGTCATGAATTGAACAGCTATATTTCATGAATTTTGCTATTTTCAGCAGTCTTTGGGATTCTGGGAAAGCAAATGATTACAACTTTGTGAAGATATAATGAAAGAATCAATCACATTACATAATGGATGCAATGTACGAATATCCTTAAATGCAACATTTTTGTGATTAATGCGACGGTCGCTTTGTATAATAACATGACCCATCATTCGACGACACTTAACCTAAATAAAACTTATATATTATGTTATTCATATTTTCAATCGAAAGTTTGACGAAAGTTAACACAGAAGTGTAAACTCTATTTTTACAAACTCTTCATTTGATATAAAACTTTGCGTGGCAACGCTAATGATGAAATCTATCTGAAATAATAAACAACGTCGATACAAACGTAATTGATCAGATATTTTACATGATCAAAGAAAAGAACAATAACAATGAAATGATATTCCAAATTGCAATTTCTCTAAAGAATTCGCTTTGCTTTATAAACGCACGTAATAAAACACATTGTCCAGATATGTTCAAAGCAGTTGGTACTTAATATTATTACTTGCTCGTTTATATTATATGAAAAAGACCGGCAGGTTTTGAAATATTAATTCATGATTTCTCAACAGATGAATTTAAATCCACGTGGGAGAGACGTACGGTACAAAACAAACGAATGCTTTGATGAGGAACAATGCTTAGAAGCAATACATTACATAACAAAGAGAGATTGAGTTGCTACAGGGAATGTCACATACATAAGACAGTGCTTCTCCACTTAAACCTCCGGGAAAACAACAAATCATAAAACATAAAGCATTTGATGAGGTTCAAGGGTACATACCAGTGGCGCAAGGAATGGTCAGGCCAACCATAAGGGATAACTAGGAGAATCAAAGAGGACAAACAGAGGTGGTTTAATATATGAACAAGCCGATTCGGTTAATACATAGCCTGGAAATATTTTCTTGTCAAACATAGGCTTTAAAAATAGAATTCCGTCTTGATGAATTCTCAGGAAGTTATGTATAACAAGGAAAGTCCCATGAGAATGTCCACAAGCAAAACCGTCTTATCTGTCTTTCAGAGCACATTTACGCTTTCAAATTCAATTCTATCAACACAGGCTATGCTAACAGCATTTCTAAGCCTCGATTGAGTGAGGCATTTTACAAACGGTAGAACCAATTTAACATAATTTAGACTATGAAGATCTAGTCTGAACTGCAACAAACCTTATGTTTTGGTGTTGCCTGGTACTTGCTTTCCACAATAGTAATATTTCAACGATTTTGTGAGCAGAAGTTTTTTAATGAATGTGCTATGTTTGTGTCATATATCAAAAATGGTGAGATGGGACACGTTAAAAAGACTGTCGTACAGTTCTATCAATCTTCCCATACAGTATATGTTGTATATCTGCCAAAGAACTGTGAGCTTATTTATGTTTAAACAAAATGTTACTGACTCGGTATACTGAGTATTTCAGTTTTTATATGATATGTCGTATATTAGAAACTGTACTGGTTGTATATGAGTAACTGGTACAAGAATATATATATATCAGATATATAATAACATAATACAACATTTTTTAAATAGATGCATATATGGTCATAAAACCATTGCATTATGGTAGGTCAGCGTATATCGGTATGAAGTACGCGAACAGGTGTATGAACTTTCAAGACTTATAACTGGCAATTCCTACTGGTAATACCAATATATATCAATGTTTAGCGTCCTAAGGCGGGTATGTTCTCGGCAGGTTTCGAAAATTTAACATGACGCTGAACATAGGTATAATTTGGTATGTACAAATATCGCTTTCATGCTTTGCCGTGTTTCTACGTAACGAAAATGCACGCATGGGTTAAACTACACGTTCATTTCAATTCATCGAGTCCGAATGTTTTTCGAATAATACATGGTTTCGAATATCCCACTTCAATTCGATGTGCATAAGAAGTTTCATCGGGACCTGATATTTATTTCGGATGATACCAAGTAGTCGGTTTAAAGGTCCGACTGTATAAATTATATAACAGCTGTTTGATTTACTTTTCGATCCAAAACTATACACGTGCTAAATGAACAGAATTAATTTTAATGCGAAACAGTATGAACTGACATTCATGCCTTCGAAGACAACTAAATTGAAAAATAACATAAAACGAAGATACTAGTGTGTGGTTCAGCATCAGCAATGTCTCTGGCATTCCTTATTTCAGACATCATTTTGCAGATACCAGCACGTTTTGTTGCTTCATTATTCAACCAATTTACTATGATAATATACGCAACTGTCATGTGCATGTGATACAAAAGATGGTGATTTATACTCTAAGGGGAAAATACATGTTCGCTGACATGTAATCTTGCTTCAACGGTAGGAGAATTGACGTTTTAAAATCGTAATCAATGTTTTGCAATGGGAGTATTAAAAGCCTATAATTTTGTTACGATGAAACCATTCTGACAAACAGTACACGAAAACAAAAGAAATGTTCATGTATAATATTTTGATGTTGTTAAGCCTTTTTTAATTGTATTTCATCAAATGAAAACGTTACATAGTGACAGAAATCAATTCAACTTACACTAAATGAGGAGATTATATATCTTTGAATAGGAATAGGTTTTTAATACAGGCCCTATGCGTCTTCTTTACTTCATAAAGTTGCATCATCAAATTAGAATTAAAAACGCACAAATCTAACGGGCCCACAAGACATAACATAAATGAAATTAAGTGGGGTTAGGGCATTCAAACTATACTGTATGTCATAATTAAAAGTTTAAATGTTTATGTAACATTATACATTGATCATTCCAAATTAAGAAAGAAGAAACTACTTATGTCAATTTAATGTCTTGTATATGCATGATTTTGCACATAAAATCATGGAAAGTATATCAGACAGGCAATAACTTCTTCAGATAATTTGTTCGAAAGCTGAAAGCAAATGTTAACATCTAATGCATATATCAGAAATGTTAACATCTAATGCATATATCAGAAAACTGTTTCCTGTAAGCATTACAAATACCTTCATGGCATGGAGCAAAGACTTTGGAGGAGTGACTAATAATAATTTCTATTATAAAAGACTTACGAAAACCAGACAGACGACTACTAACCCCTCAACAAGCCTAAGTTCCACTATCATAATCAAATAAACAAGAGACAAATAATAACTATAACTGCTGCTTGTTCAAATCGTCGTTGATTGAACGAAATCAGTGACGCACTGTTACAACCCGTTTTGTAATAAAAATCCATTTTGTAATAAAAATTTAGATGTTTTATTTCATCATGAATTAACTTGTGGAACAATTGAGAAATAAGCCTTATTTTACAGGACTGAAAAGGAAAACTCGTGCAATAAATACATGGATTAAAGAATTTAAAGAGCCCGTCTTGTAATACCGTTTTATAAGCCTCAATCCCTTGTGTAATAAAAGCAGAGAAATAATCAATTTCAACATAAGAGTACAAGAAACCTATGAACACATGTAAAGTATGTACAGACAATCGGTATTACAAAATGGATTCTTTGAAAGAATGTCTTTATTGCAAATCCATTCCTTATCAAACTTCTGATATAAAACTTATTTTACATTTGTACTTCAGTTTTCTGTAATTTAATGATGAAATTTCTGACAACTGAGGTTTTTATTACAAAACGGGTTGTAACAAAGCACGAGTTTATGGTTTTGAAGTCAGATGAAGAAGGCACCCAACAGGTTTCCAATTATAATACTATCAAAGTCTTGCGAACGACATACACGTATCGCCCAGATTAAATTGATGGCAACCTGAGCAAAATATAAATATAATATACTATAAAAGTAGTATCGATGTTTGTAACTCTCAAAATGGTACACGTCCGGTACATTTTGAAATTTGTTACATCATACACCATTCACTGAAACAAATGAACTATTTTAGAGACTTTCCGGAGGTAAGAAGGGAACTCATATATATATGTGCACTGCTGTAGGATTTACAACCTCCTATGTAAGTGACGTCATTTCAAGAAAACGCAACATGTGATGTCACTATTTGCAAGCAGGAAGCAACAGTTACTGCATGTAATCAATTCGTTTTCATATTGCCATATCGGGCAAAAATTGCATACTGTCAGTAGTCATGGTGATGTCACATATGATGTTTTCTGGAAATGACGTCACTTAAATATCAGGTTGGAAATTGTACAGCGGCGCTCATATACTATAAATTTACACTCATCCCCTCCGTAATGGCCGCGACAAATTTGTATCATTCTAGTACACCCATCGCCACAATATCTACAGTAGATCTGTTGTGGAAATAGGTGACAAAACGAAAATCTTCCATCAGGGCAAAAATGTTGATAACTAATGATAGTTCAAAGCAGTATGTGCTGGGGTGTAATCGATTTGGTACTGTTCTCCATCATCAAAGAAAGAACAAAAACAATAAAACTAATAGTGCAAATGTAATTTCACTTTGCTTTTTAAACACTGTGTTGGACTAAATTGCTTATTTGTTTGCGGAAAAACACCCGCATGTTGTGAATATTGTGTCATGATTTCACATCAGAAAAGTTCAGATCCAAGGAGGAGAGGAAATAGAAGGTAAAAAACTAAACAAATGTTTTGTTTCGATACGAAAATATAATTATTATAACTTGAAGAAACTCGTTAAGCTGACATTTCCACAGTTTGTAGTTTTATATTTGCAATTTCCTTACATTTAGGAAGCATCCAAACATAATAGGCTGCGTGATATGCTTTAATATGTTCCTGGGATGACGTCGCGGTACCGGATTTTAATCCATAATCACAATATACACATTTATTGTATAATAACAAATGTCCAAATCGCGTGTTTGGATTATAACCTTGCAATACAATCTGTCATTATCATTATACGCACGAGTCTCGCTCAGTACACATAGAAAGCCAGTTATAATAAGGACTGAGGGTGTTTTCTTGTCAAAACTATGCTTTATAATGTAATTCCAGGCAGTCATATAACTTCATTAGTCTAGCGCATAGTTTATAATAGTCTGCGCCACTTCAAACTCCTCCCATATCAGGAACCAATTACTGTCATCATAAATTAATTACACCACGTCTTTCTAGATGATAACAAAAATCAAGCCATAAAATATAACAAGCAACACCATACCAGAGACACGTAATATCTTTTCAACCGGCTAAGATGATAATGAATCAATGTCCAGACAATATATGAACTACAGAAAGTAATTCTTCCCTAAAGGTACGTCAAGTTTCATTAAGCTTCAATTTTACTGTGGAAATAATTGATTATCAATGTTAATAGGTATTGACGTCTTGAAGCATTCTCGGAAAGTTATGTTTAACAAGAAACGTCCCAAGATATCAGAATGTCCACTGGCAAAACCATCATATGTGGTATTTCAGAGTACATTTACACGTTCAATTATACCAACACAGACGAGGCTAAAAGCATTTTCATGCCTCGATTGTGTAAGATATTTGTCAAACAACGAAATCCATTTTACAATGAGGAGCGATCGAAATTTCGTCTGAAATGCCAGCTTGTTGTTTGGGGTTGTCTAACGTAATGTCTTCACTAAAGTTACGTCTCAACACTGTTATGAGCAGAAGTTTTTAATGACTGTGCCATTTATCTACGATGTACGGCGAACCATATATTCAGACAAAAAAATCATCCCTGGTCCATAACACTGGAGAAACGAGGTTTAAATAGGAAATATAGTACTTATACCATTGCATAATACGACATAGATTATGAATGCATGCATGTATCACGACTACCGGTGCTTTTGGAGTTTCATTTGCACTTTGAATGTATTTGTATTTATATGAATTTGCTGTACATTTGGTAATATACATTAACCCGTTTTAATGTCTGAATATATACATGCCTATTATATAGATACATGTGTCAACCGATAGTTTGTGAACTTCTTATGGGTTAATTTCGTGATTGGTACATTTGTACTTTTCCGCGCAGTCGTACGGACATGGCTCTACTATTTCATTGACAATGTTGTGTAAACCAATCGAATCTTACGTTAACCGCCAATACAAGTGCTCTTCAAACGAAACAACGTTTATAACCTTGACGTGGATTGGTTAAATTTTCGTTAAGACCTATATATTTGTTTACCAAAACTAAAACCATTGACTCGTTTAATAATGTGTTTTCTTCTTCTGAAGCAAAGTAATGAACACAATGATTGTAATGGGGTTATGTTTGCAAATAAAACGTTTTGATCACGACAGAGGCATTATTCTTTTTACCGAAAACTTGACAAGGTTGTATGAAAACCAGATGAACACGATAGTGTTTGCCTTAACAACTGCATCCGACTCAAATAAATCGATAAGCAGTAATTTTATTTACAGAAATGTGCGATTTCAAGACTGATAAAATACGTACGGATGAAACTGTATTGTCAATGACTAACTGCTCTACGGAGTTATTTTATTCAATCTCCTACGCAGTGATCTCCCCTTACAGGTATCGGAGTTACTCAGTGTAGCGTAATCGAGTTACCGGCAATATGTTACATCTCGGCGATTGTTTATGTTACACAACATATCTTAACCTTCAGATTGCAACAAATGTGCTTGCTTCAGATTGCGCCGAACGTCTTTTTTAAATATTGTGTTACATAATTATCCGCTGCTAGTATGGGGACATTTCCCACATGCAAAACAAGTCAGGATTTAGTATTCGATATAAGTAAAATATAGGACTATTTCCAAGAAATTAATGGTAACCAGTCTGGTACTCAATCGTTATTAATACCGTTTGACACTAAAAACACACAAATAAAGATATAGTATGGGTTCACATTGACAAAAGGGTTCTGTTCATTGTTTCTCCAAACAATTATATTTTGTACAACAGATTTATCCAAATGGGTTTCGACTCAGAGAGTATGAAAGTTGACGATTCAAACTGTGCAGCTCGACCTACGAAAACTCTTACTATTGTCACACAGCTTCCACTGATGTAAAAGCATGCAGGCACCAAGCAACCACAATTACATTTTTGCAAAACCAATGACAGTTTTATGCAGTTCCTTTTTTATTTACATACTACTGAAATACATACATTCGTTACTTTGAAAGCATTCAGTATAATTTTACCATTATGATCACTAATTCAGTATTATTTTATAAACTTAAGACACGTGTTGATTAAACTGTTGTTGCTTCTTGAAATTTCCGCGAAAAGATAATTCGGATCATTTTATTCACTAAATTGGAATAGTCGTACATCACTTAGTATTGTAACTAATTAATACACGACCTTCACAAAGTTTATCTATACAATCATGTTAGAGATAACATTGGCTTAAAGAACAACACAGAGTATCCGGTTACATTCGAACAGTATCATTTTATTTATTTTACAGGCGTTCTGTGATCAGTAAAAAAACTTTTTTATGTCATAAATTCTTGATTTACTAGTACTAAATAAAAGTTCAATGAAGTATAACAATTATCAGTAATACAACGAGGCCACAATAAATATAAATCACCCAAATTATAGAGAATATATCATTGGATTCTATTTTGAACCGGAACGACAAAGTATTGCCAAAGGAGCAATAGTTCTGGAAGTATGTGTCTCGTTGGTCAGAAATGGCCGGCTTTTTACATAGGGGTGACACTATGTAATAAATAAATACGTCTTATCGTTTGATGGGTTCAAAGATAATGGAAATGCAAATAATTATGTATATTCTTAAACACAGAAAAGTATACAATAGGGGATGAAGAACCCCACGCATTTTTAAATACAATCAAAGTTTGTTTACTACCAACCATCGGTTTTAATCTTATTTCAACTATATTGATGCATACAAAAATCCAGAATTATGCTTATTAAACGTATAATGAATGATAAAAACCATGATATAAAATATAAGTGTTGGGTTGTGTTTCAAATTGTGTACCGTGAGATAAGTGTTGGACCGTGTGATAAATGTTGTGCCTGGAAATAATTTGTTTGCCGTGTGATACATACATCATGTACCGTGTGATAAATGTTGAGCCGGGTGTCAAGTGTTGGGCCGTGTGATAAATGTTGGGCATGTGATAAATGTTGAACTGAGTGATAAGTGTTGGACTGTGTGATAAATGTTGCGTAGTAGTATATAAATTAGTAACGCATAGTGGAGTTCCACAGACAATGCAATCACAAAATATACTTTATGAAATAGAAAGTAGAAAATAATCCCATTTTCTGCAAATATCATAAATATTTGAAATGGCAATAACATAAATGATGAGGAATATTTGTCCATCATTAATTTCCATTATAAAAGATTTGGAAGTAGGAAAACCAGACAGACGACAAACAATCTCATAACAACCGAACTTCCGCAAAAAAATATTATTATCAAACATACGAGACGACATAAACTATTTATATCCATATCTCCACCGATTCTGCCTCAATGTGGCTCGTTTCCAATCGTCGTCAATTGAACGAAATCAGTAAGAAATCTACGGGACACAGATTAATGTGTTTGATGTCTGATCAAATAAATATGGTAAACAATTGATTTTTTATTGTGATATTCACAAATTCTAGCTAACGACGTATCGAACGTATAGATGCATCGAATTGTTAAGCCCCGAAGTAAAAAAGCATCAACAACTTTTAATCACCCTACAAAATGCAAGCCAATCAAGTTCTAGAATATGGACGTCTTAAATAACTAGGAAACAAACAAACTATTTCAGAAAATTATGGACGTTGAATGAAACATGACAACTTTATGTCTTAGTATAATTTATGCTACATTAATTGCTTCATACACTATTGTGATACGTGTATCTCCTGGTATAGTATCCCAATGCTTCATATTGTAGTGGCGTCTGATGGTAAATTCCGCATGCTTTCTGTCTTGAATTGAACAGCTATATTTCATGAATTTTGCTATTTTCAGCAGTCTTTGGGATTCTGGGAAAGCAAAATGATTACAACTTTGTGAAGATATAATTAAAGAATCAATCACATTACATAATGGATGCAATGTACGAATATCCTTAAATGCAACATTTTTGTGATTAATGCGACGGTCGTTTTGTATAATTACATGACACATCATTCGACGACACTTAACCTAAATAAACACAAAAGTGTAAACTCTATTTTTACAAACTCTTCATTTGATATAAAACTTTGCGTGGCAACGCTAATGATGAAATCTATCTGAAATAATAAACAACGTCGATACAAACGTAATTGATCAGATATTTTACATGATCAAAGAAACAATGAAATGATATTCCAAATTGCAATTTCTCTAAAGAATTCACTTTGCTTTATAAACGCACGTAATAAAACACATTGTCCAGATATGTTCAAAGCAGTTGGTACTTAATATTATTACTTGCTCGTTTATATTATATGAAAAAGACCGGCAGGTTTTGAAATATTAATTCATGAACAAACGAATGCTTTGATGAGGAACAATGCTTAGAAGCAATACATTACATACCAAATAGAGAGATTGAGTTGCTACAGGGAATGCCACATACATAAGACAGTGCTTCTCCACTTAAACCTCCGGGAAAACAACAAATCATAAAACATAAAGCATTTGATGAGGTTCAAGGGTACATACCAGTGGCGCAAGGAATGTCCAGGCCGACCATAAGGGATAACTAGGAGAATCAAAGAGGACAAACAGAGGTGGTTCAATATATGAACAAGCCGATTCGGTTAATACATAGTCTGGAAATATTTCCTTGTTAAACATAGGCTTTAAAAATAGAATTCGTCTTGATGAATTCTCAGGAAGTTATGTATAACAAGGAAAGCCCCGTGAGAATGTCCACAAGCAAAACCATCTTATCTGTCTTTCAGAGCACATTTACGCTTTCAAATTCAATTCTATTAACACAGGCGATGCTAACAGCATTTCTAGGCCTCGATTGAATGAGGCATTTTACAAACGGTAGAACCAATTTAACATAATTTAGACTTATGAAGATCTAGTCTGAACTGCAACAAACCTTATGTTTTGGTGTTGCCTGGTACTTGCTTTCCACAATAGTAATATTTCAACGATTTTTAATGAATGTGCTATGTTTGTGTCATATATCAAACTGGTGAGATGGGACACGTTAAAAAGACTGTCGTACAGTTCTATCAATCTTCCCATACAGTATATGTTGTATATCTGCCAAAGAACTGTGAGCTTATTTATGTTTAAACAAAATGTTACTGACTCGGTATACTGTGTATTTCAGTTTTTATATGATATGTCGTATATTAGAAACTGTACTGGTTGTATATGAGTAACTGGTACAAGAATATCAGATATATAATAACATAATACAACATTTTATAAATAGATGCATATATGGTCATAAAACCATTGCATTATGGTAGGTCAGCGTATATCGGTATGAAGTACGCGAACAGGTGTATGAACTTTCAAGACTTATAACTGTCAATTCCTACATTAGGTAATACCAATATAGACCTATGTTTAGCGTCCTAAGGTAAGTAGGTTCTCGGCAGGTTTCGAAAAATTAACATGACGCTGAACATAGATATAATTTGGTATGGACAAATATCGCTTTCATGCTTTGCCGTATTTCTACGGAACGAAAATGCACGCATGGGTAAAACTACTCGTTCATTCCAATTGATTGGGTCAGATTTTTTTCGAATAATACATGGTTTCGAATATCCCATTTCAATTCGATGTGCATCATGAAGTTCCATCGGGACCTGATATTTATTTCGGATGATACCAAGTAGTCGGTTTAAAGGTCCGACTGTATATATATAACAGCTGTTTGGATTACTTTTCGATCAAAAACTATACACGTGCTAAATGAACAGAAATGTGGTAAATTGTGATGCGAAACAGAGTGAATTGACCTTCATGCCTTCGAAGACAATTAAATTGAAAAATAACATAAAACGAAGATACTAGTGTGTGGTTCAGCATCAGCAATGTTTCTGGCATTCCTTATTTCAGACATAATTTTGCAGATACCAGCACGTTTTGTTGCTTCATTATTCAACCAATTTACTATGATAATATACGCAATTGTCATGTGCCTGTGATACAAAAGATGGTGATTTATACTCAAGGGGAAAATACATGTTCGCTGACATGTAATCTTGCTTCAACGGTAGGAGAATTGACGTTTTATAATCGTAATCAATGTTTAGCAATGGGAGTATTAAAAGCCAATAATTTTGTTACGATGAAACCATTCTGACAAACAGTACACGAAAACACAAGAAATGTTCAGGTATAAGATTTTGATTTTGTTAAGCCTTATTTGACTGTATTTCAACAAATGAAAACGTTACATAGTGGCAGAAATCAATTTCACTTACACTAAATAAGGAGATTATTTTTCTTTGAAAAGGAATAAGTTTTTAGTACAGGCCTTATGCGTCATCTTTACGTCATAAAACGCACAAATCTAACAGGCCCACAAGACATAACAAAAATGAAATCATGCGGGGTTAGGACATTCAAACTATACTGTATGTCGTAATTAAAAGTTTACATGTTTATGTAACATTATACATTGATCATTCCTAAATAAGAAAGAAGAAACTACTTATGTGAATGTAATGTCTTGTATATGCATGACTTTGCACATAAAATCATGGAAAGTATATCAGACAGGCAATAACTTCTTCAGATAATTTGTTCGAAAGCTGAAAGCAAATGTTAACATCTTGCACTGCATACAGGTTTATCAGAAAACTTTTTTCTGTAAGCATTATAAATACCTTCATGGCATGGAGCAAAGACTTTGGAGGAGTGACTAATAATAATTTCCATTATAAAAGACTTACGAAAACCAGACAGACGACTACTAACCCCTCAACAAGCCTAAGTTCCACTATCATAATCAAATAAACAAGAGACAAATAATAACCATAACTGCTGCTTGTTCAAATCGTCGTTGATTGAACGAAATCAGTGACGCATTGTTACAATCCGTTTTTGTAATAAAAATCCATTTTGTAATAAAAATTTAGATGTTTTATTTCATCATGAAATAACTTGTGGAACAATTGAGAAATAAGCCTTATTTTACAAGACTGAAAAGGAAAACTCGTGCAATAAATACATGGATTAAAGAATTTAAAGAGCCCGTCTTGTTAATACCGTTTTATAAGCCTCAATCCCTTGTGTAATAAAAAAATAAAAGCAGTGAAATAATCAATTTCAACATAAGAGTACAAAAAACCTATAAACACAAGTAAAGTAAGTCTTATTACAAAGTCAGAAAGTAAGATTTACAATAAAGACATGCTTTTAAATAATTCGTTTTGTAATACCATTATTTTAGATTCAATCCGTTTTGTAATAAAAATTTCGAAAATGACAGAAACGTTGAAATTGCATCATGGTATTACTGGAAGACAGTCAACAAATGTAAAATACGACATATTTCCTAAGATTGAAAAGTAAATCTCGAGCAAAATAAATCATGTTAAAGAACCCGTTTTGTACTACAAATGTACCATGGTTTGAGACTCAACCCGTTTTATTATTTGAAATGTTACATTGAACCAATGTCAAAATATAAATAAGACTTATTTAACAATTGAACAGAGGTGTCTTGTAATATGATGTTGAAACTACTCTTTTATGTGCACTTTGAAATTTTGATTACGCAGTGGGTTGTGTCCAGACAATCGGTATTACAAAATGGATTCTTTGAAAGAATGTCTTTATTGCAAATCCATTCCTTATTAAACTTCTGATATAAAACTTATTTTACATTTGTACTTCAGTTTTCTGTAATTTAGTGATGAAATAAAATATTTCTGACAACTTTGAGGTTTTTATTACAAAACGGGTTGTAACAAAGCACGAGTTTATGGTTTTGAAGTCAGATGAAGAAGGCACCCAACAGATTTCCAATTATAATACTATCAAAGTCTTGCGAACGACATACACGTATCGCCCAGATTAAATTGATGGCAACCTGAGCAAAATATAAATATAATATATTATAAAGTAGTATCGATGTTGTTTGTAACTCTCAAAATGGTACACGTTCGGTACATTTTGAGATTTGTTACATCATACACCATTCACTGAAACAAATGAACTATTTTAGAGACTTTCCGGAGGTAAGAAGGGAACTCATATATATGTGTGCACTGCTGTAGGATTTACAACTTCTTCTGTAAGTGACGTCATTTCAAGAAAACGCAACATGTGATGTCACTATTTGCAAGCAGGAAGCAACATTTACTGCATGTGATCAATTCGTTTTCATATTGCCATATCGGGCAAAAATTGCTTACTGTCAGTAGTCATGGTGATGTCACATATGATGTTTTCTGGAAATGACGTCACTTAAATATCAGGTTGGAAATTGTACAGCGGCGCTCATATACTATAAATTTACGCTCATCCCCTCCGTAATTGCCGCGACAAATTTGTATCATTCTAGTACACCCATAGCCACAATATCTACAGTAGATCTGTTGTGGAAATAGGTGACAAAACGAAAATCTTCCATCAGGGCAAAAATGTTGATAACTAATGATAGTTCAAAGCAGTATGTGCTGGGGTGTAATCGATTTGGTACTGTTCTCCATCATCAAAGAAAGAACAAAAACAATAAAACTAATAGTGCAAATGTAATTTCACTTTGCTTTTTAAACACTGTGTTGGACTAAATTGCTTATTTGTTTGCGGAAAAACACCCGCATGTTGTGAATATTGTGTCATGATTTCACATCAGAAAAGTTCAGATCCAAGGAGGAGAGGAAATAGAAGGTAAAAAAATAAACAAATGTTTTGTTTCGATACGAAAATATAATTATTATAACTTGAAGAAACTCGTTAAGCTGACATTTCCACAGTTTGTAGTTTTATATTTGCAATTTCCTTACATTTAGGAAGCATCCAAACATAATAGGCTGCGTGATATGCTTTAATATGTTCCTGGGATGACGTCGCGGTACCGGATTTTAATCCATAATCACAATATACACATTTATTGTATAATAACAAATGTCCAAATCGCGTGTTTGGATTATAACCTTGCAATACAATCTGTCATTATCATTATACGCACGAGTCTCGCTCAGTACACATAGAAAGCCAGTTATAATAAGGACTGAGGTGTTTTCTTGTCAAAACTATGCTTTATAATGTAATTCCAGGCAGTCATATAACTTCATTAGTCTAGCGCATAGTTTATAATAGTCTTCGCCACTTCAAACTCCTCCCCTATCAGGAACCAATTACTGTCATCATAAATTAATTACACCACGTCTTTCTAGATGATAACAAAAATCAAGCCATAAAACATAACAAGCAACGCCATACCAGAGACACGTAATATCTTTTCAACAGGCTAAGATGATAATGAATCAATGTCCAGACAGTATATGAACTACAGAAAGTAATTCTTCCCTAAAGGTACGTCAAGTTTCATTAAGCTTCAATTTTACTGTGGAAATAATTGATTATCAATGTTATAGGTATTGACGTCTTGAAGCATTCTCGGAAAGTTATGTTTAACAAGAAACGTCCCAAGATATCAGAATGTCCACTGGCAAAACCATCATATGTGGTATTTCAGAGTACATTTACACGTGCAATTATATCAACACAGACGAGGCTAAAAGCATTTTCATGCCTCGATTGTGTAAGATATTTGTCAAACAATGAAATCCATTTTACAATGAGGAGCGATCGAAATTTCGTCTGAAATGCCAGCTTGTTGTTTGGGGTTGTCTAACGTAATGTCTTCACTAAAGTTACGTCTCAACACTTTTATGAGCAGAAGTTTTTAATGACTGTGCCATTTATCTACGATGTACGGCGAACCATATATTCAGACAATAAATCATCCCTGGTCCATAACACTGGAGAAACTAGGTTTAAAAAGGAAATATAGTACTTATACCATTGCCTAATACGACATAGATTATGAATGCCTGCATGTATCACGACTACCGGCGCTTTTGGAGTTTCATTTGCACTTTGTATGTATTTGTATTTATATGAATTTGCTGTACGTTTGTAAATATACATTAACCCGTTTTGATGTCTGAATATGTACATGCCTATTATATAGATACATGTGTCAACCGATAGTTTGTGAACTTCTTATGGGTTAATTTCGTGACTGGTACATTTGTACTTTTCCGCGCAGTCGTACTGACATGGCTCTACTATTTCATTGACAGTGTTGTGTAAACCAATCAAATCTTACGTTAACCGCTAATACAAATGCTCTTCAAACAACGTTTATAACCGTGGATTGATTAAATTTTCGTTAAGGCCTATGTATTTGTTTACCATTGACTTGTTTAATAATGTGTTTTTCTTCTTCTGAAGCAAAGCAATGAACACAATGATTGCAATGGGGTAATGTTTGCAAATAAAACATTTTGATCACGTCAGAGGCATTATTCTTATTACCGAAAACTTGACAAGGTTGTATGAAAACCAGATGAACATGATAGTGTTTGCCTTAACAACTGCATCCGACTCAAATAAATCGATAAACAGTAATTTCTTTTACAGAAATGTGCGATTTCAACTGATAAAATACGTACGGATGAAACTGTATCGTCAATGACTAACTGCTCTACGGAGTTATTTTATTCAATCTCCTGCGCAGTGATCTCCCCTTACAGGTATCGGAGTTACTCTAAGTGTAGCGTAATCGAGTGACCGGCAATATGTATCGTTACATCTCGGCGATTGTTTATGTTACACAACATATCTTAACCTTCAGATTGCAACAAATGTGCTTGCTTCAGATTGCGCCGAACGTCTTTTTAAATATAAGTTACATAATTATCCGCTGCTAGTATGGGGACATTTCCTAAATGCAAAATAAGTCAGGATTTAATATTCGATATGTGTATAATATAGGACTATTTCCAAGAACTTCATGGTAACCAGTCTGGTACTCAATCGTTATTAATACCGTTTGACACTAAGAACACACAAATAAAAATAGAGTATGGGTTCACATTGACAAAGGGGTTCTGTTCATTGTTTCTCCAAACAATTATATTTTGTACAACAGATTTATCCAAATGGGTTTCGACTAAGAGAGTATGAATGTTGAAGATTCAAACTGTGCTGCTCGACTTACGAAAACGCCCACTATTGTCACACAACTTCCACTGACGTAAGAGCATGCAGGTACCAAGCAACCACAATTACATTTTTGCAAAACTAATGACAGTTTTATGCAGTACCATTTTTATTCACATAATACTGAAATACACACATTCGTTACTTTGAAAGCATTCACGTATCATTTTACCATTATGATAACTAATTCAGTATTATTTTATAAACTTAAGACACGTGTTGATTAAACTGTTGTTGCTTCTTGAAATTTCCGCGAAAAGATAATTCGGATCATTTTATTCACTAAATTGGAATAGTCGTACATCTCTTAGTATTGTAACTATTAATACATGACCTTCACAAAGTTTATCTATACAATCATGTTAGAGATAACATTGGCTTAAAGAACAACACAGAGTATCCGGTTACAGACCGAGACATTATTCGAACAGTTTCATTTTATAGGCGTTCTGTGATCAGTTAAAAAACCTTTGTCCTCAGAAAGCGGCAACCGAAATACACGAAGTTTTATGTCATAAACTCTTGATTTACTAGTATTAAATAAAAGTTCAGTGAATAGTAAAGTATAACAATTATCAGTAATACAACGAAGCCACAATAAATATAAATCACCCAAATTATAGAGAATATATCATTGGATTCTATTTTGAACCGGAACTGAACGACAAGGTATTGCCAAAGGAGCAATAATTCTGACGACAAACGTAGGAGCAGGTGGCACCATAGATAATGGCTTCCAATGATGTTTTTTTTGTATTAAAACATTAACTTAATATCGCCATATGTCAGGTGAGAAACATTAAGAATGTCCAAGTAGATTAAAATGGGGATAGTAATTGTCCATCAAGTGATATAATGCTAAGACTTGGTACAATTGTAGCAGTGAAGCTATTTTCACAAAGAGAATAGTTTGTATAGTTTATTTATGTCTATAATAGAATGTTACTAACTGGAATGGGATACGGAGCATCCACGATGTTAATATGGTATATACGTATATTAGAAATTGTACAAGTCATCTAAGACTAAGCCAGAAAATAGTGTCACAAATGTGAAGGAAAATCCGATGTAGAAACTAATTTGTGAAGTTCGCCAGCAGCAACAGCAACAACAGTATTACGCCTACTACTACCAGCAGCAACACCAGTAATACTGCTACTACTTCCAGCCCAGCAGAAGCAGCACTATTACTGGCAGTTATAGCAGTACAACTAATACATGTAATCCCTTAATGTTATGGCTAGTAGTAGTACATAACCTAACTCCTAGACCTCTTACAGATTGCAGAAACTGCAATGTATCTCACTCAGACCATTCATATTCTCTTACTGCTTGCAGTAGTATCGACAGTAGTAGGCGTAACACTGCTGATGTTGTTGTTAACGCCAACTCCACACCCGTGGTAGCTTCACTGCTACAAATGTAACAAGTCTTGTTGCTGCTATTATCTTTGATATACAAAAGTAGAGACAGTAATACTGCTGTTACTGTACTGCCAACGTCACGCCGGTGATATAAGATAACAGAATACAAAGTTACATTTTGTCATGAGGTATCTATACTCAGAATATATATATAAAAACAAATTAACATTGTATTACGGGATATCAGCATACATACGAATGCCGAATGGAACAGAAATGCATGAGATTACGACGCAAAACTGCAGGATTTGACTTTCAAGCTTTCAAAGACAATTAGATTGAAGAAAAAGCATCAACCGAACAAACTGGCAAATGATCTGCAAAAACAAATTTCCTAGTAAATCCTTATTTCTGAGATTATGCAGTTGCCTGCTTTTTTGTTCTTTAATTAAGATTAAATCAAAGCATGCGAAACATTTGCTCATTGTTAGACACTGGATTGAAACAAATCCAATCTCTTTCACAAAATATTGACTATCAATCATTGTCCAGTAATGCATTATCATCGATATTTTCGTCAATGAATGAATACCAAAATATGGCAAACAATACACATTTGGAAGTGCATTTTAGACCACCATGTAATTATACTCGTACATTTGGATTATGAGCGTGACGCCTAGTTCTTTCTATTTTGCATTTATTTCCTATAAATCTTAATTGGCAATTTATTAATGGATACATATTTCTGATGGTTTATTATCTAACAATGGATGTTCCACTGATTCACACAGACATACAATAACCACACTGTAATGGAACATGTCAATATTCAACCAATCTGCGATGCAATTACATGAAACTAGTATGTGCATGAGATACAAAAACGGTGATTGATTCGAAATGGAAAAGATCACATGCTCTCAAAGCCAAGTGGTAAACTGCCGTTGCATCAGTTAATGTAACCATGCATTACGACAAAAGACAGTTCCCTTATCTACAATATTTACGCCCTTGTTCTTAATCATCAGCCATTTTGATAGGCAAAAATGATAAGCACGTATAGGGCTACATTTACAAATATCAGATAATTGAGAAAATACCAAGAGCAATTTCACGTGACGACCACTTTTCTTCAATTTCTTGAGCCATCCACACGAGCATATATACTGAATAAGTTATTTTATATATTTGATTATATTATCATCGTTAACATTATATTTCCTATAGCCTTTAAGGAATTTTGCGTATCAATATGGCCGAATATTTTGAACAAGGGAGGTAAATATTGTAAATATGGGAACTATCTATTGACGATTTAAATGCGTAATGAATGTTTCTATGGGACTTAAAGTCATCAAGTGTATGTAAAATCAGGCCATAAATGCCACATTAGCATCACTCATGAGTTATTAGGCATAACTCATACTTGGAAACAGTACATGAGAACATAATAAATTCTCAGATCTGGAATTTTAATTTTGTCAAGCCCTATTTAACTGTGGATTATGTACTATTTCTTCAAATGAAAAACTTAATATATTGATTAAATTTCTCTTGAACCATAAAAATGAGGAGATTATATCTTTTTATACCAACAGGATGTTTCATTATTAGGACATGTTCGTCTTATCTATGACATAATGTTGCATTGTAAAGTGGAATTTAAAAACGAACACATTTGACAGACATATAGGACTTTTTGAATCAGAATAATTATATTAAGAGATTCAAAACTTATTATGATTTAAAAATATAAATGTTTAAGTAAAATCAGAGCATACTATTTTTCAACGTAACCATACACATGGACATATATATAATAGTTTATACGAGGGTTGTCCGGGAAGTTCGCGGACTTGTATCATAAAAAACCAAATGTATTTCAAAATGGATGTCTCGTACATTATACTTATGTGGATGTATTCCCTACTGTAAGCAAGACCTTTGTGCATAAAATTGTGGAAATCATAGCAGATGTCTTATGTCATACAGTACTTAGCTAAAATATATATCAATGTATCGATTCCAGATGTACTAAAGAAAACCGAAATATAATGTGTTACTATCACTGTATACACTGTAGATCTGTTTATCAGAACGTTATTTATTCAACTATTATACATAAAAGTTGTAATCCAAGTCATACCAGTGTCACATGTAAGTGTGGTTTAATATTTTGGTTCATCCATCACATCAATGACTGTCTAGACAGTCAAGGAATAATATATCAAACATTCTCTCAATATATCGGGCCCAAGTCACTCAAAGCTTAATAATTAAACACATGTCGGATATAAATGTGACAAAAATTTACAATTTATTCATTATAAAGGTTTGATATTGTCAATGTATGGCTGATTAAATTCAATCAATCAGTTGAAAATATCCACCAGGAGCGACAGGATGGATGGAAACTTAATGTTTGTTGAGATTACAATATTGATTTACGATGTTCAAGTACTCGTATACAGTGCCTTACAAACAGACACTTCAAAATTAATGGCTGAAAAAATCACTTTCTTTTAAATACTTTAAAATAATATATTGCTCTTTTTGTATGTTTGTTCACATCAATAAATATGCATGAACAAAGAATAAACTCATAATGTATTTGTCGAAAAAAGAATTTGCTTTGTCAAAAAATTAACTTCCAGTTTGTTTTAAAATCGGGTGGTTTTACATATTCTATCCCGACTATTAATTTGATATAACACGCTATTTTAATCAGTTATCTTTCAGCCAATGAAACAACAATACTGAATTTTTATGTCCAACCCAGATACATAATTGAATCTCAGTTATCACACGGAATTAATTGTCTAATTCCATGAATATAGGAAAATAGTTAGCACTCGATATTCAAATGAAGTATAATATTGTGTTGCCTAATTTTTATGTCCAACCCAGATACATAATTGAATCTCAGTTATCACACGGAATTAATTGTCTAATTCCATGAATATAGGAAAATAGTTAGCACTCGATATTCAAATGAAGTATAATATTGTGTTGCCTAAATTCTCCCGTTCCATGCACACAATTATTCGTTGAAGCTGACAGACGTAATAATGTTGCCTATTGAGACAGATTATATCAATCATGTTACCCACAAACAATTGAAGATGACTTTCATTGTTTAACTATTTACTCAGACAAAATAAATGTAATCAATCCCAAGAAGAAGAATTACATTTTATTGGAATTACCCAGTTGAGTAGTAACATCAAACACAAAAATATCATTTCTTTTGCCAAGTTTATATACATATGTTTCCACACATAAACTAACTGAAATAAATATCTCCTTTTTGGCATTACCGCTCAGGTACCGTCTATAGTAGTGTGGCAATTTGAGAGACATACATCAATTGGATCCTGTTTTCAAAACACAAGAAAGACTGAAAGCCGGGAACCAGCTAAAAACGTCCACATCCGAAGTTTTCACAACGAAGTAGTTCCAAAATCCACCCAACGAAGTAATACGAGTATCATAAATGATTCAAGACAACTAAATATTTAAAAATTGACGTGCTAAATTGGTTTGTGAACTTATAAGCTGTTTCTATCAAGTTCAAAGGGTTTAAAGGCGATTTCGGTAACGATGGTTGTTTGTTTGCGCATTGATTTGCATGCACACCATGTAAGAATGGATGGGAGAGGCGGAGTTACGTCTGGATTGACGGGATGGTGTGCGTCATTTTATCTAGTCTATACCGTGTATTTGCCCATTCATTGCACCTGACTTCAATGTTGTGCATCAATATGGACATGCATTGAACCAAAGATGCATCAATAGGCACCTAACGTGTATGGTGTTCGTCATTTTATATAGTTTATATAGTTGCTAGCGTATACATGGTGTGCATGCTTAAACGGTGTGCATTTAACGACCTCCATTGGTCGGTGCGTATTTGACTCTCGCTAAGCGAATGCACATAGAAGAGTGAACTCGGGTTCAGACTGCGTTTAAAAGAAATTTTATAAATCAATGACACCTGATTATATTGCTGTTGTTGTTCTTCTTTATTGCTATTTTTACGAAATTATCGTTGCCATCACTCTATGTACACCTCACTCTGTGCTTGGAAAATAAATTGGAAAGTACCCGACCACAACAAGATAACTCATAACCTATAACAAGCAAGTTTGTATCATAACTTCATGTCTGGGAATACTGATTTTACTCTACTTTAGAACTGATATTATTTGATTTGTCATTTTATAATTAAATATCCACAAATGTTACATAAAGGTTCTGATATCTTTGTATTTCACATTTCACTTGTTTAACAATCTTACGGCTCTACCATTATTACTGACTCTTTATTTCGGTTTAAAAATCTAGCATTTCTAGAACAAGTCGGTTTAAAGATCTCTTGGAAAAAATGATTACGATTTTTTCCAATAAATTTTAATTCCTTTGCGCATTTCTGTCTTATGTTTTTGTTTTATTCCATATTCCATGCAAACCATCTGACATATTTACACATACCTTATATTAAAAACTACAGAGACGAGAGGTACCGTCCCACAATACCTTATGTGCTCTGATTTAATTATGTCGTTTATAATATTTTGCAAATATGAAATACTAACCTTTCTAATTTTTTCGTATGCACACTAACTGATATTTTGTAAAGTATGGAGTGGGATGTCCTCGACCCACACATACTTATGTACGAGGAAAATAAAAATATCTCCCCTCAAAAAAAAAATGAATTAAATACTGTGTATAATTGTATTTAGTAGTATTGTGCTTATGATTAGAACATCATTTTTACATTCAATATGTCTCATTTAGGTAAAATAAGCTATACATGTAACAGTAAAACAAAATAATGAATACCCCCAGCAAAAAGCAATACAAATCTCAACATGTCAATGTAAATAGGTTTTATTATCCTACTCTACATGTTGGAGGTCATGCTATAGTGGTTTGGCTGTGTGAAGGCAGTATCTGGATTTATGTCATACTAATGGGTCCACACACCCTCAACACTACTATATCTATTTAAATTGTAACAACTCTTCCAAACTAAACAGTGGGTAAGTATGTGTAACTATTACATTACAGTGAAATTGAATAAATGAGTTTTCTCCCAAGCGTTAAAGGTTTGTCTGGTGTAGAAATACAAGTTCTCTCCCTTGCCTTGAATACCTGAAACTGAACATAGATGCTCTCCCTTAAACATAATTATATCAACTACTTACCTTGAATTAGTCTGTTCCTCTAAAAGCTTGTGAGCACCTTCAGATCTTCGTCGTAAGTCAGACAAGTGTCCATGATCATTTAATGTCATAATTCTACAAGCAAATGTGCCATCTAACTTCATGACATTGTCTCCCTGAAATGCAAACATAAATGGAGCTCTACATTTTAAGAGCTGTTTAGAACTGGGCCCGTATTCAATATACTTCTTCCTTAAGACATATTTCTTTCCTTACGTAAGGATAACACTTATTTTATCTTTTAGTTATATTCAATATATAACTTAAGATATTTCTTTCCTAAGATTTTTCTTAAGCAAAAATCCAATCATGTCCGATTATTACTGGGAAACAGCATGTCTGTGACACGCATATCAACATTCAATTTTAGCCTCGAGTACTACATAATGATCGTGTTTTTGTGGAAACATGAAATATCCAAATTGATCGCCGTTGAATGATCGTCTTCACACAGTGAAAGTTCATTCCGATCAAAACTTGCATTTTCTGCATCGCGTACTCAGACGACATATAAAAATGCACGTTACTACTTGTATCGCCAATTCAGTTCGTACATTCCCTTAACCAGACACACCATTTCAAATGAACAAATTCATAGAGATTTCTTTCTTTATTTACAAGCAAATAAGCATTTTGTTCACAAAATCAATATCCTACTCCGCTGCGTAAATATTGACAAGCGTTCGTAAGGTAGATAGAGCAAGAATAGTCGCCCCTTACTGATATCAACAAATATTATACTAGGGCATCAATGGAAATATACGTAAAACGATCAAAAAAAAATCACCATATATGTTGGAACTTCTTTTTGACGAAATACAAGCAGCAAATAGAAGATTTCGTAAATACTAGCGTTTTCCTTATATCTAAGATAAAAGTTAAGACTGCTTTAGAGGTACCTTACAGTTAAGGAGAACAATAAGCAATATCTTAAGATAATATGCTTTGTGAATACCACTTAAGATTTTTCTTGAAATCTAAGGAAGAAATGCAAGAAAAATCTTAAATTTAATGGAAATCTTAGGATTTAAGATAAATATAAAAATATAGATAACATATCTGTACAATATCATTCATTAAGATAATTAATTACAACAAACTTTGGTACATCAATCTACTGCCGTTTAGTTCATGCAAAATATTTTGGTAAATGAATAATTATCATTGATAATGCACCAATCAATGTTTTGCCAATCTGTTGATGGAATATAATACTAAAAACAGTGGACGATTTCTAACAATCGGAATGTTGACAGACCCAATGAAGCAACCAGTTGGGAATTAAATAGACTTAAAATCTAAATTGGAGCAGGTATTAAATTTTCTAAGTAACATTCTAACAGTGGTAATCATTTCACCAAAAACAGTCTCCATTCGAATACATCTATTTTTAGATCAACATTTAACGAAATATCATTCATAAATACGTTCATCTACTTCCTGCTGTAAGCGCTCCTCAGAAGGTTATTCTAAATAATAAAGCATTGTGGAATATTCTGAAAGATTAATTATAGCCCTGAACAAAGTAAAATTAGATTTTACCTTCACAAACACTTTAACATCTTCAGTGTCCTCATCAACCATGCTTCTATCAATTGACATTTCATCTCCAGTCATCCAATGGTCATTGTCACTTACAACACTGGACTCTGCATCAACACCATTGACCTTTCTGCCGTCCTTGGAGTTATCTATTCCACTATATCCATTAACTTTGTAAATAGCATCACCACCTTTTGAATTCTGACTGTCACTTGATCTACCATTTCTAACAACTTTATAATCTTCATTAACTTGAACATTCTTCATATCCTTCAATGTTTGACTTTCAACAAGATCTTCTTCTTCTATGACTTCTTCAGTAGGTTCAAATGTATCCACACTTCTACTTTTCTTTTTATGCATTATTCCAGTTCCCTTAGATGCAGCACCAATTTCATTACCAGGCTCTGTAAACACATCTTCCTGCTCCTTGGATTCAATAGCTGATACAGATATATTTTCAAACTCTTCCGAGTCTAGTCTCTTCCCTTCTGATCCAACACTACTCCTTGTCACATCAGCAAAATTCTTCATTTCATAAGCTGGTTTACCATTCACTTCTACATCTGCTGGATCACTTAGTGTCTCAACAATCATTTTCTTGTACAAACTTTTATCTACATCTTCAATCTTACCTTCAGAGGTATTAGATATACTGTTGTTGTTCTCAATGCTCAAATCCATTTCTTTTTCTTCCATATCAGTCATTATGATTATGATTTATGCTGAAAAAATTAAGAACATTAAATTTATGAAGCTACTGAGTTGTCACTGCAAATATCCTTAAAATTGCAAAATCCCTTTTTCATATATGACAGCAACCATCATATTAACTCCTATTGATAATTCAATAACATATGCTGCAGTAAAAAGCATAAAATGTATAAAATGCTGGTGTTTCATTGTGCATATAACTCAGGAATGGTAATATATAATCTTTAAGTGCATTCTGATTTTATGCCACCAGACAGAAATGTCTCACCGAAGTATGTCTGATAAACAAATGGTATGTAAATATTCATTGACAAATTGCATTTGCCTAGCATGCATGAAAATTACAGGGAGCAAAAGACACCCGATGCTGCTTCATCATGAGAATTTGCATGCTATGAGATGTCATGCAGACAAAACTTTCGATTAACTCAGTATATGCATACATATGAATAACAAATTACAGGATTTCATTCACTTCATTTAGGAAAGCTTCCCTTCAAAGAAAAACTTATCTACATGTAAATACTCCACTTGAATTAAGTGTTCAGCAGTTATTATCATAAAAACAAGGACCAAAATTATAACAAAGGGAAAGAACCCTGGTCATACACAGTTATTGTTGTTATACAGTTGTCTCCCTTTGTTATCACCAGCCATGCAATGTACTGAACAGCACTGAGATAGATATCACAGAACATTAACATATAAAACCACTTAATGTTACCTAGGTGTCAAAATGAGGCACCAGCCAGTCTGAAGGAGGAGGGAAAGCAATTAAGACTTGATTACATTGCAACTGTAACACAAATCCAATCTCTGTAGCACAAATCCAACCTAAGTATTTAGCCTTATACTCTTACAATCTCTTCTGTAGTGGATCATTTTATAGCTGCTTAAAATGTGTTCATTTACAGCAAATCTATAGTATTTCCAGAATAAATAAATCATAGTACTGCATTAGACTGGCTATAAGACTGATAAGTATTTGATAAATAATAATAATACAATTTATTACTAGGTTTTTGGTACAGTCTAGATCCCTGGTTCAGTTAAACATTGGCCAATATACATAAAGGTCTATCTTTTTCCGTTTAAAAATCAATGAAATTAGAAAAAATAAACTAAAATCAATATTATCAATACTTCATTTTTAGTTTGTCTTATTACAAGAATGTTTCACTGAGTTTGTACTCCACTGCAGACTTGAACAGTTCCTTTTCAATAAAAAAGCAAAGGAAATTAAATATGGAATAAAGCACAGTGCCATCACTCCAAAGCAACTCTCTTCTGTCAATATCCTCTCTTCAACAATATCCTCTCTTCAAAAATATCCACCTCTCTTCAACAATATCCTCTCTTCAACAATATCCTCTCTTCAACAATATACTTCTCTCTTCAATAACATCCCTTCTTCAATAATATCCTCCTCTCTTGAACAACATTCTCTCTCCAACAATGTTCTCCTTCACTACATCCTCTCTTCAACAACAACCTCTCTTCAACAACACCCTCCCTTCAGCAACAACCTCTTTTCAAAAAACAACCTCTCTTCAACAACATCCTCTCTTCAACAACATCTTCTCTTCAACAACATCCTCTCTTCAACAACATCCTCTCTTCAACAACAGCCTCTCTGCAACAACATCCTCTCTTCAACAACATCCTCTCTTCAACAATCCTCTCTTCAACAACATATTCTCTTCAACAACAGTCTCTCTTCAACAACAGTCTCTCTTCAACAACATCCTCTCTTCAACAACATCCTCTCTTCAACAACATCTTCTCTTCAACAACATCCTCTCTTCAACAACATCCTCTCTTCAACAACATCCTCTCTACAACAACATCTTCTCTTCAACAACATCCTCTCTTCAACAACATCCTCTCTTCAACAACATCCTCTCTTCAACAACAGTCTCTCTTCAACAACATCCTCTCTGCAACAACATCTTCTCTTCAACAACATCCTCTCTTCAACAACATCCTCTCTTCAACAACATCCTCTCTTCAACAACATACTCTCTTCAACAACATACTCTCTTCAACAACATCCTCTCTTCAACAACATCCTCTCTTCAACAACATCCTCTCTTCAACAACATCCTCTCTTCAACAACATACTCTCTTCAACAACATACTCTCTTCAACAACATCCTCTCTTCAACAACATCCTCTCTTCAACAACATCCTCTCTTCAACAACAGTCTCTCTTCAACAACAGCCTCTCTTCAACAACATCCTCTCTTCAACAACAGCCTCTCTTCAACAACATCCTCTCTTCTACAACAGCCTCTCTTCAACAACATCTTCTCTTCAACAACATCCTCTCTTCAACAACAGTCTCTCTTCAACAACATCCTCTCTTCTACAACAGCCTCTCTTCAACAACATCCTCTCTTCAACAACATCCTCTCCTCAACAACATCCTCTCTTCAACAACAGCCTCTCTTCAACAACATCCTCTCTTAAACAACATCCTCTCTTCAACAACAGCCTCTCTTCAACAACAGCCTCTCCTCAACAACATCCTCTCCTCAACAACAGCCTCTCTTCAACAACAGCCTCTCCTCAACAACATCCTCTCTTCAACAACAGCCTCTCTTCAACAACAGCCTCTCCTCAACAACATCCTCTCTTCAACAACATCCTCTCTTCAACAACAGTCTCTCTTCAACAACAGCCTCTCCTCAACAACATCCTCTCTTCAACAACAGCCTCTCTTCAACAACAGTATCATTTTTTCTGCAGTGAAAATTTACCAACAATTTAATGGCTGTAAAGTAGCAACCTCTCAACAACAGCAACAACTTGTGTTTCTCAAAGGGTGTTGCTCTAGAGGGGTGGTGCTGTATAGCAAATATGTATTATTTTGCCGGTGATGGAATGGGACAACCTGCAAGATCGGGACAACCTGCAAGACCGGGACAACCTGCAAGACCGGGACAACCTGCAAGACCGGGACAACCTGCAAGACCGGGACAACCTGCAAGACCGGGACAACCTGCAAGACCGAGACAACCTGCAAGACCGGGACAACCTGCAAGACCGGGACAACCTGCAAGACCGGGACAACCTGCAAGACCGGGACAACCTGCAAGACCGGGACAACCTGCAAGACCGGGACAACCTGCAAGACCGGGACAACCTGCAAGACCGGGACGACCTGCAAGACCGAGACGACCTGCAAGACCGGAACAACCTGCAAGACCGGGACACACATTGTAACTTATCAATGCACCTATGAAAAGAGTTATACAATTTTACTATAGTACACCAGTACACGATTGTATTTTCTTGACTGAAAATTTGAAGTTGGAAAGAGGCAATAGTTTATAGGCAATACTTTGTCAGGCAGTCACCTGAACTAGTTGGACACAGCATTTCATGTATCAGACATAACAGTAATATATTACATTAACTATACAGTTCACATTCTTATAATCATGTATTGTAAACTAATGGTAGATTGCAAAAAAGTGTATTCACAAAAAATAGCCTGTCAATCAGTTTCAATACTTTTTCCTAAATATTGTCTGTCAATGACTTGAATATGCATTATACATTCCTTTGGTAAAGTTTCAATTTTCATATGAAAAATATCTCAAGTTTTCAGGTTAAGTACAATAGAACAAGAGCACCTCTTGTTCAGGGTGCTACAATCAACGTTAAACACAGCGAATGGAACAAATACTTTGCAAAAAATACATTCTCTCTATTCAGCTGGGTTTTTCAGGCAGCAAATGTTCCATTTTATGTGCAAAACTTCCAATCACAAAGTAACAAGAAAGGCACTAATGGCTGTTAAAAATGAGTTGATGGCCATAAAAATGTCAGACAAAATCAGCCTGACAGAAATGAATCTATTCCTGGGATGAAGCATTAGAAAAGACCTATTATTTTGTTTATTGTGCACCCCACTATGATACACGAAAACAGAGTCGCTACTTTGTGTCTGGCTTTTATACGATAATGCCGTTTTATTTCTTATAGTGCAATAAAACTTAATGCTAGCATATCTATGAATATTTTTACTTGTTTTTTTGCAACCAAAACATTTACTATGGCTGTGAAACATTATGCCTCTATAATTCTCAGATAAAAGTATGTAACAGTTATGAATGGTGTTACCACCCTAGTGTAGCAATGTGTATACAGTAGAATCTCACTTAAAGACCACCTCAAAATTAAGTGCACAATTTTCAAGTCCATTTTCTCAGTTTTGCTCTTCATTCAACCTCAATATTGAGACCACCTCAATAAGACGACCAGTTTTCAAGGATCCCAAGGGTGGTCTTATTATTGAGGTTTTACTGTACATGAATAGTTCAGAAAAACTGATCTTGTGAAATACCTGGAGCACTCTAACTTGCAACTTCTCAGTTTCAGAACATTACAATTCTGACAAGAAAATAAATTGCCTGCATGTTTTAATTCTTCATACAAATAAGAACTGAAGTTTTGTACAAAGCAGAGTCTATATTTCACCAAAACTCGAATTTTTTTTTTTTACTTAAATATGTTTCTGTAAATAACTGTTTCACCCTTTTAATGATCAGTCAATGCAAGTTTAACGGTATACGATAGATAAATTTAAACATATTGATGAGTTCATGGCTTGAAAAGATGAACTTTGCAGATAATAAACTAAATTGATGACTAAAAAGGATGTAAACTACTTGTCATCCTCTCCAAAACTCAATAATTACCAAATATTTATCAATTTGTAAGCAATAAATCTACACATGCCACATAACTAACCTCAATATGCGAATTTTTTAGATTTTATTGTTGCAATAAAGACATAAAACTAATAAATTAATTTCCTGACCAAAATTAGTTTTTTTTTTAAAGTTTTTATCATGTACAGTTTCCATGATAGTCTAAATATTATAGCAACTTTGAGGGCTCCGCATTAAAGGAAAGTGAAATAAAATGATATTAAGTGCAATTATCTTATTTGTAAATATGTAATACCAACATATTTCAGACAAAAAATTATATTTCTCAAATTTTACAGCCTGCTCGGGTAGCTCAGACTGTCACCCTGCAGATCCAGGTTTGATTCCCAGATTGGGCGGGTTATGTTCTTCATTGAAATTGGCTACAGCCATGTCCTCCCACATGTGGAGAAGTTGTCAGTTGCTTGCAGAAGAGCAAGTTAGTACTGGTTAAAAACTGGTAAGGTCATATGGCCATTGTATATGAGTTAAAAATTGTTAAAAAATGGCATAAAACCCTTAAAACAAACAGCTAGAAAATTATTGCTATCAGAAAGGCAAGGAATTGAAAAATAAAATAAAGTATGTGTTATGGCATGTTTGACTTTCCATACTTTTTCTCTTCTGTGTTATCATTTGAACATCTCGTTTTTCACAGTAAAATAAATGTGACTTCAATAACTAGAACTTTAAAGCCATTAACAAGGCTAGGAATTGGAGTATGCAATATTGCAATTTTGGCTTTCCATACTTTTTTCTACACAATTATATCATTCAAAGATATTTATGAGGAGCCATCAAAACTTTTATCAAACAATACCCTGATTCATATCAGTGTTGATATTATCGTCATACACTGATAGCTCTTTTCATGCTTGAATAACTACTTCAGTTAACATTCAAATATTCATTGCACACAATTTAACAATTTACAAACACATTTGTTATAAATTCTATAAGGCTTGTGAAGGGTATCCATCATGATATTGCAACATTAAATTAGATTAAAAACATGATAATACTCGTTTTACTGTCTACCAACAAGATATATAAGAGTGGAGAGATTTAGGAGACTTTAATATAGGGACTACAGTGGGGATTTTTCTTCCTACAGTTATTAGAATTTAAAAATTCTATTTTATTTTATCAATAACCTGAATCCAGTATCTGGACACAAACACTGCGGCAGGGATAAACAAATTGTTTAATGGGGTCCGGAAATAAAATTGTAGCTAGATCATCAGAGATGCAGTTTGGTATATATTTCGTTTCGGTAAATATGCTTACAATAACATCAAAAACATTTAATTGCAGTTTTGGCCATTTAATTTTTTTATTTTTCGAAAAAAGCTTGTAGGCAGCCTTAGGAATCTATGCCTCTGGTTTGTAGTAATGTGTCCAACTGTTAGGATGGAGGAAGACAGTGAGCCAGCTGAATAGCTTCATCAAAAGCAAATTGAGAGAAGAGTGATTTGAAGTAAGCAACCAAAACAAACAGACCATGGAAGCCCCACTGATAAAGTTTATGATACACATTCAAACAAAGACCACAGATTTTTGTTCTAGCTATAGATATAGTATTTAGTGTGTAAGTCAATTTTATTAACTTGCAGCTTGCTCATCATTGTACAATCTGCCATATCAGCTGCATAGTCACACCTACAAGAATCAAAGTACTAAAAGGACTTCATTCAGCAGCATTAAGGCCATCCTTAAACAATTGTTTGTTTGCGGTTACACAAGCCGGAATTTTAACAGTGGGTAGGTAGGTAGGGTTTTTCTTTTATTCAGTTTAGTACAGTAATGGCTTTGTCAACCGTCTACTTGTATATATATGTATTGATGCATTGTATGTAGTATGTATGTTTCCTCACATGTTGTGGCTTATCCACTCATTTTCATATAAATGGAATAAAAGTGTACATTCAATGTTGTCTTATCTTCAATTGTAGAAAGATTCTATGATTTTTCTAAGTACAAGGAAAAAAGACCAGGAAAACATTTTTTCATTGATGAACCTGAAAAAATAAATTGAGTCGCGCCATTTTTCGTGAGTCGGTCGCTATAACTGCAAACAAACGATTTTTAAGGATGGCCTTATGTTCATTTTTTCTGACACTGACATGTATTTTATGTAAAAATAAAATTGGGGGGGGGGGCTTATTATTAGCAACTGTTACACAATCTCATGGAGCATTTCACACAAAAAAATATAAGTGTTATTCTTTCAGTGTAATGCAGTTACTGATACCACTATTTCAATTTAATTTAATAAACCTGCCAGAATAAACCAATAGAGATTGGGCTAATATCTTAATGAATTTGTTTATGAGTTATAAGATTCTAATATAGCAATTTGATGATAAAAAATTCAATTATTTTCTTGTTATCAAGCAATAAACTTTCAGATTGGCCAATGTCAATCTGCCTAGAGTAATACTTCTACAGTATCATTGACAACAAACGAATGGACAAATGCCAAATTGAAGCAAGTAAACATAATTTATGAATCTCAGATAAATTTTTTGGTCAAAACACTGAAAATTCTATGGGAAATATTAGAACACAAGGTCAATTAAACCAAGCAGAGTAAGGGGAGGTTTAAGTGGGACAATTCATTTGATTGATTTTCTCACACAAAATAATAAATAAATGATGTTTATTCTGATAAATTATTATAAAAAAATGCAAATAAGAACACACAAATGCTCAAAGAATCAGCACAAAGGGTATGAAATATCCGGTTCTGTTTACTCAACAAAAACACTTCAATATTGCAGAAAGCAGACGACAGGCTTTTACGTTGCATTAATTTGGTAACACGACAATACACTAATGCACATGCCTGCAATTATACCGACATGTGATAATTTAAAGCTACATTAAGTAGATACCAGAGATGCAATTAGGACCGGGCAATGCTGCGGGTTGTATTTTAGCACTAACCTGACGACTACAGACTTACCATAAGTTATGAGTCTGCAAGCAAGAGACTCCCAACACGTATAACACACTGCTGGACACTGTGAATGCATAAATTTCTGAATGAAGAGACATTACTCATTCACGCTTTATTTTGAGGGATGTCCCGTACGGCCAACATATTGTCAAACACCCCGTGATGCCATGAAATACAGAGCAACTCAAATAAATGTCCAGAAATGTTGTAAGTCGTAATATCTCGTGTTGTCATAGAAATGCTCTCGTGCAACCATTTATTACAATTGTTGTTTACTGATATTATAAAAGTTCATTTCGTGTATTAATTGTTCAGCGTCAGTACTGAATGGATGCTAAAGCTGAAAGTGGCATTGTTTTGCGTGATTAAAAATACATGCTTTAGCTAACAATACTGATGGATACAAATATCATAGTGACACAATATTATAATGATGTTGTACATTCCCACAGTTTAATCCTTCATATTACTTCTTTAGATACACTATGGATACAGAAAAATGACAACACTATAGTAAGTTCGGATGGTGAATTTTCTTTTCAACATTTCACAGACCGTCTTTCAGTTCTCTTTTTTGTTCAGTCGATCAAAGATCGTTATGCGCGCCAGAGTGTCATTAAATAGTGAATGATAAGTTCATTAAAACGTGAAAAATGGACACAAGTAGTTATCTCGCGCTTATCAGTGGCACCACGTGCATTAAAAATCTACGCGAGTAATATGTGCGTATAAATTATCGGACGGATGGAAGAACTCCGCTGTATTATGCAAAATATAGCTTTGACCAAATGTTTATGTACACATTTCACAAATACCCGAACTTTGTATGGGTTTATTGCTTTTGAACACCTGAGTCTGTTTATAGTTGAAACCAGAGATGAATAAATATTGTAACTCTGGATAGACACAAATACAAATATATAGGTACGTAAATTACAGTTTTGTGTATTGTAGTTTAGTGATGCTGGTATAGTGTTCAAGCTGCACTTTTTCTTTGTTATTAAAGTTTCTGTTTTCAAAAGTGATGTTCCAGTGGTAGTTTTATACTGTGCTAGTTGAAATGCTTAATGACGATTAAAGTATAAAATTCAATTTAGATGCTACCTAGGTAATCAGGTTACTTAAACATACATGAACCAAATGTTGTTACTTAGAGTGTCATTTTGTCAATTGAAACAAAATAATCCCACATATTTAATTTATGTGAATATTGTTTTAGTTTTATGTATAATTTGTAACTGTGAGATGGTTTTGATATTCTCAGGCTAACAAGAAATTTACTTAACATATTTAAAACATGTACATGTATATATTTGAAATATTTTCATTAAAGCACTTCAGTAGCCTGTACAAATAGCAGAGGTGGTACATCACTTGATTGCCAATCTTAGGGGTTGTAGATTTGACCAAACATCACTGGTCCTGAGTGAGTCCACCTCTGTAAGCAAGTTGTCAGTTGTTTGTGGAAGAACTGTTCCATTTGATAGCTTATATACATGTATATAGGCAAGCTGGTTAGGTGGACTGATCATAGCTTATATATATATATAGGCAAGCTGGTTAGGTGGACATATTATGGTGCATATAATTATATAACTCGGGCCAGCTAGTCAAGTCAACAGACCACAGGGCATGGTGAAAAATGCTTAAAGCTCTCAACACAGCCTGACATTTCTGTAGTAAAACCTCAAAAATGAGACCACCCTTGGGATCCTGGAAAACTGGTCGTAATATTGAGGTGGTCTTAATATTGAGGTTGAATAAAGAGCGGGACAGTCAAAATGGACTTGAAAATTGCGGTGTTAATATTGAGGTGGTCTTATTCTTGGGGTGGTCTTTAAGTGAGGTTTTACTGTAAATTATTACAGTGAACAATTTAGATTGACTGTATGTTTGAAATTCTCATTAATTCATCACGGAAATGGGAGATGGGTGTATATTCAAGGTAATATAAGACCACCAATGTCAATACTATATTCTTCAAACATGCAATAGTTAATTAACCTTTGATCTTGGTTGCTTAGCAACACGAAATAAATACTACCAACTTCAAGAAATTTATATTTCAATTTGAATAAATTAGATCCTGTGGGATTCATTCTTCCATATTTGTTTTTTGTTTAGTTTCTAGTTTTGCTCAATTTTGAAACTGCTCTTCCTAATATTATGAAATATTATAGTTTACTGATCTGGAAAACAAATGCTGGTTGATTTAACCACAAAGCCATCACATCTAAGCTTTTTTCAATTTCACAAAGGAGTGGAATATTTCTTGATGAATATTTCTGTTTATCTTGATTATTGTTGGGTGGTAAAGATATCTAAATGATTTCCTGATAAAACATGTCAAGTTTTGTTGAACATCAAACAGTCACCCCCTTATTTCATTTGTAAACTGTGATGATCTAATGATATAACATTATATAAATCAAAATTCTAATAAATGGAGAATATCAGCTGTGTGGTTATCTTCACATTGTGAGCTGACCACATACATGTAGTTGTCTAAGTGTTACAGTGTGACCCCTTCTGAGCAGCTGTCTTTTAACAACAACCTCTCCAGAGTGGCTGTCTTTTAACAACAACCTCTCCAGACCAGCTGTCTTATAGAGTGGCTGTCATTTAGCAACAACCTGTCCAGAGAATCTGTCTTTTAGCAACAACCCTTGAGGTGCTGTCCTTTAGCAACAATCTCTCCAGTGTGGCTGTCTTTTAGCAACACTGTCTCCAGAGCAGCTGTCCTTTAGCAAAGACCTCTTCAGTGTGGCTGTCTTTTAGCAACAATGTCTCCAGAGCAGCTGTCCTTTAGCAAAGACCTCTTCAGTGTGGCTGTCTTTTAGCAACAACCTCTCCAGAGCAGCTGTCTTATAGCAAAGACCTCTTCAGTGTGGCTGTCTTTTAGCAACAATGTCTCCAGAGCAGCTGTCTTTTAGCAACAACCTCTTCAGTGTGGCTGTCTTTTAGCAACAACCTCTCCAGAGCAACTGTCCTTTAGCAAAGACCTCTTCAGTGTGGCTGTCTTTTAGCAACAACCTCTTCAGTGTGGCTGTCTTTTAGCAACAACCTCTCCAGAGCAGCTGTCTTTTAGTGACAACCTCTCCAGAGCAGCTGTCTTTTAGCAACAACCTCTCCAGAGCAGCTGTCTTTTAGCAACAACCTCTCCAGAGCAGCTGTCCTTTAGCAAAAAACTCTTCAGAGCAGCTGTCCTTTAGCAAAGACCTCTTCAGTGTGGCTGTCTTTTAGCAACAACCTCTTCAGTGTGGCTGTCTTTTAGCAACAACCTCTCCAGAGCAGCTGTCTTTTAGCGACAACCTCTCCAGAGCAGCTGTCTTTTAGCAACAACCTCTCCAGAGCAGCTGTCTTTTAGTAACAACCTCTCCAGAGAAGCTGTCCTTTAGCAAAAAACTCTTCAGAGCAGCTGTCTTTTAGCAACAACCTCTCCAGAGCAGCTGTCTTTTAGCACAAACTCTCTTCAACAACACTCAGTTTCTTGTAAAGCAAACATCATCTTCCAATTAAACTTGTCCAGAGCAGAACCTCCCAACAACAGCTGCGTCTCCCAGATGCAGTCATGGCTCTGGAAAGATTGCATTGTGTTAACTAAATAGGGAATAGCATATAATCTGAACAATGTTTTGACTATTATTTCTGATGTGGTCCATTTCATCAGCATGGTTGGTAACATAATTAATACAGACAAATGTTAAATTTTCTTCCTATTAATGAATTTTATAATGGTCTCACCAACATACTTACTGAATGCTTTAATGGTTTATCAAGTCCAGATATCAAAATATCTTCAGAACCATTGTCTGGGCTACTGTTATGGCTACAGTGCTCAGTCTCAAGTATTGTCTTTCATTACAGATAACAATTACTTACATGATTACAGTAATTTGTTCTCGGTGCCTGTGGTAATTTAGTCCAGTAATCTGTATTAAGCTCGGAATTGCCAGACAAAGTCGTGCTTATATGCTCAATTAGAGATCTTACTAGGTTTTCACAATTGATGATACCTGATGTCAATATGTAAATGTGTGGTATAAAGTTCTGTTAGGCCAGAGTTTTGACATCTTTTGTTTTACGGGAATTTTCTCAAAAATGAGCGCCAGGAGGAGGGAATAAAAATAAAAAGGAGAAAAGTGATCGAGTATTGGGGGAAAAAATAAAAATAAAATTGGTATTTTCTCAGTTTATTTTATTTTGAAAATCTTTGTAGAAAAATTTTGTTCATGCGAAAAAAACTTTAGGTTAAGTTGCACTAATTTTATTTTCTATTGGAAGTAGATGGAACGGGCGGCGGAAGAAATAAAAAAAAAGTTTGTGTTTGCAATATTTAGGTACAGCACTCCCGTAAAACGAAAGATATATAAACTCTGGCCTTATTTAAGATATGCTTAAGCTGGTACTGTAACATGATGCTGCATGGTTACACTTAAATCAGCCTAATCTTTACCTGCAGTGAGGATGTGAAAGTATTATCAGGATTTTAATGCTGTAATTTCGGTTATATAGTATGCCTGATGAAAAAGCTTTTTTAGTCTGTATTGTGTTTATGTTGTCTCTTAGTTTAATCTATTTGCTGTTACCGGTATATTAAGTTTTGAATGACCATCTTAAAATTAAGACCAACTCATTTTGAAGACAATCATATTCTTTGACCAGTTTTTATCATCTCAATAATCAGACCACCTAATTAAGTATGACTAACTTTCTTCAGCATGTAGGGTGGCAGCACGTAGGGTGGTCTTACTATTGAGGTTTCACTGTATAATGTTTTGTATTCCAAGTTGTTTGAACAATACGACTCTTCTTGTTGGACCTGACAACTTCATATAACGAGCGCTGCTGCTGGAATTACGACCTCTTCTGTAAGTGACGTCATTTTAAGAAAACGCAACATGTGATGTCACTATTAATTTTGCAATCAGGAAACAATATTAACTCCACATGATCACTTAGTTTTCATATTGCCATATGGTGCAAATGTTGCTTACTATCAGTACATGGTGATGTCACATGTGACGTTTTCTGGAAATAAAGTCACTTAAAGAAGAGGTTGGAAATCGTACAGCGGCGCTCTAATATTCTTGTATTTCATACTGGAAAAAAATGGGACCTGAAATGTCTTAAACTTCCTAGCCGACTGTGTTTGGCTGCTGGAAAACCCTGAGAACTTAATTCCATTTAATTATTTTAGTTAATTAACGCTCCATAATAAACATTATTAAGTGGTATAAATTGGCTCAATGTTGAATTAAAATGAAATAATAAGTAAATTATCAGCTGGAATAAAGAGTTGAAGTCGTAACATGTCACAGTTAATAGTTTGGTGTCTTCATGGATAATGGTTACTGATTAAAGGTAGATTGTCTAATTTTCTATCAAAATATGTCAAGTAATAATTAGAAACTGGCGTGTTAATGCCTTCATTCTGGAAACCATTGCATTGAAAATATTCTTTGAGGTTTCCTTACACTGCAAAACACGGGTCCAATACAGGTAGTTCCTATGCTAGCGCTAACTTGGCACGTAGGTCAGGATAGAAAGTACAGGTATCGGACATTTGGTTACTTTTGGTTTTGGGAAACATGTAAGAAAAGTGACAGTGTTGTAGAGCAACTACCAACGATTTTTTTCATATTTATAAATGAGGATATTTTGATAAAAACATAAGACTTAATGTACCAGTCTCATCCAAATGGTGTGTTTGAAAATTTCCTCTAGATCGTTGACTTCTTCAGAGAATTTGCCACAGGCATCAGTTGCTTCTTAAAATCTTATTAGCTTATGTAAGCTTATATTTACAATTAATGTACATTTTTTGACTACAGAAAGTATGTTAATGAATACTATGCATTGTTATAGAAGTATATTTATATGTGTCAGTCTTTACATAGTGTTAATGAATAGGAACCATTGAAACATTCAAGTTGATTCTACAAGCTACTTTGTCAGTATATAATCTTGTCACATATAACAATTATATCTAATTGTTGTCTGTATAATTACATTGTATTATTAACCAACTTTTGCCTGTAAGGCATTGTAAAATATATTAGGACATCGTCTTATTCACCTGGTTGAGAAAACTGCGGGATCTTCTTCACTGTTCAAGGTAATCTCCCTGAAACATCGGTGTTAGTATCACACATATAATGATATATTATCCCCCCCAGCTACTCGAAAAATTCAACCAGCAGTAATAGGGACATAAATTTTCAGAAACTGAGGAGACCAATTTGATACTGTGTTTTTAGTGAATAAGGTGCATTATAGATATATTCTTTTCTAGCTCATGTTATCATATACCAGTACTTTTGAGTACCTGAGTACTATGTGTATGAAATAGACTTAATCTGAAATCTGTTAAAAATGGGTTTTTACATGCGGTACAAACAAAATTTAATTTGAGATTTGTCGAAAGTTCAATCAAACGTTAAATCCTTTATTGATTCCATTGCAAATTGAGCACAATTTTAACTGAATTGTTGTTTGTACACCAGGAATCGAGGGAAATACTCATATTTATACCATTCCAGGGAAATACTCATGTCTATACCATTCCAGGGAAATACTCATATTTATACCATTCCAGGGAAATACTCATATTTATACCATTCCAGGGAAATACTCATGTCTATACCATTCCAGGGAAATACTCATATTTATACCATTCCAGGGAAATACTCATATTTATACCATTCCAGGGAAATACTCATATTTATACCATTCCAGGGAAATACTCATATTTATACCATTCCAGGGAAATACTCATATTTATACCATTCCAGGGAAATAATCATATTTATACCATTCCAGGGAAATACTCATATTTATACCATTCCAGGGAAATGCTCATACTTATACCATTCCAGGGAAATACTCATATTTATACCATTCCAGAGTATATCTATTATGTGATATATGGTTCCAATTTTTGGATCACAGATGTTATTGTACATTTAGATCTGACTCAAAACATTTTATTGGGAATGTTTATATAACCCTGCACTGCATGCACACCAGGTCATATTTTGTTTAGAAAATGCACTGATTTACTTATGCAGTAAAACCTTAATAATGTGACCACCCTTGGGACCCTTGGAAACCGGTCTTGTTATTGAGGTGGTCTTGATATTAAGGTTGAATAAAGAGCAAAATAGTGAAAATGGACATGTAGATTGTGGTCTTAATGTTGAGGTGGTCCTATTATTGAGGTGGTCTTTAAGAGAGGTTTTAATGTAATCCACAACTTAGTTCCCTAAGCTAACGAGGGGTTCCAAGGGACAAAAAGGACATACTGTATATTTTTTCCTATTCAGAAGATATTATTATAAACTTTTACGAGAGCATGCAAATTGTTACTTTAAAGTCATTGAAAATAAAATCTATACAGTAAAAGCCTCCATAATAAGACCATCTTTGGGATCCTTGAAAAGTGGTCTTAATATTGAGGTGATCAGCTTGAATAAAGAGCAAAACAGTGAAATTGGCTTGAAAATTGTGTTCTTAAGTTTGAGATGGTCTTTTATTAAGGTGGTCTTTAAGTGAGGTTTTACTGCAAATGAAAACCAAGGTGTTAGTTTTCAATGGGTTGTCTGTCTCGATCAAGCCAGAATTGTTGATGTAATCAGATTGTGAATTATACATCAATTTTTCACTATCATTCAATAGGGTAGATTTGTATAAAGGTTACATTCTCTTTCAATTTAAAATACCTGTCCAGTATTAGATAATACAAAATAGTTGAATTAGTTTGCTTCAGAACTCATGAAGTAGGGGAAGAAATGATTTTAACTTTGATATGTGATATCCATTTAATGCCAACATTTGTTAGATTTAACTTCACAAATACTTTGATATCTGTCGGATCTAAATGAGATTTTTAACCCTAGTCTTATATCATCGTGGCTTGATGATGATAAACTGTGCCACTGTATTCCCATTGTACCAAACAAAATGCGAAGATTTGCGCAATACGGGGGTAACTGCCGACTGTTTGGGCAAACTGATACGCCACTTTTACGCCAAAGTTTTTAGATTATTTAAGAATGTAAAGTTTGTCAAAGTGTTTATGTGTACACTGTCAAGGACACATTGTATAAACTTTATGTCACCTCTGCTGTTTGACGGTGGGAAAATCTGGATACAGCATGAAATAAAGTCTCACTATGGTGATAGAAATATTGGAAGTAGTTGAATCTTTTGTTTTCCAATTAAATTGATACACTGTAGTTAATAAAGTCATGCAAAAAAGTCAAATACTCTACAGTAAATGAGTCCTACAAAAATGTCAAAGACACAATAGTTGATAAATTACTACAAATGTCAAAGACTCTATAGTAAATGAGTCCTACAAAAATGTCAAATACACAATAGTTGATAAATTACTACAAATGTCAAAGACTCTATAGTAAATGAGTCCTACAAAAATGTCAAAGACACTATACACTGCAACTCTGTTACACCGCGGTCGGATATAGCGTGATATCCATTATAATATGAAACAAATACGAAATATATGAAAACATAGTACGCATAACGCTATATTGTGTGGGTGGGGTAAGTTGGTATTCTGTCTCTATACCGCGGTCGGATATTACGCGATCGCGAGTCCTTGTAGCCCACCGATCGTGGTATAACGGAGTTGCAGTGTAGTAATAGTCCTACAAATGTCAAAGACTCTATAGTAAAAGAGTCCTGCAAAATGTCAAAGACTCTATAGTAATAGAGTCCTACAAAATGTCAAAGACTCTATAGTATATGAGTCCTACAAAATGTCAAAGACTCTATAGTATATGAGTCCTACAAAATGTCAAAGATTCTGTATAGTATATGAGTCCTACAAAATGTCAAAGACTCTGTATAGTATATGAGTCCTACAAAATGTCAAAGACTCTGTATAGTATATGAGTCCTACAAAATGTCAAAGACTCTATAGTATATGAGTCCTACAAAATGTCAAAGACTCTATAGTATATGAGTCCTACAAAATGTCAAAGACTCTGTATAGTATATGAGTCCTACAAAATGTCAAAGACTCTGTATAGTATATGAGTCCTACAAAATGTCAAAGACTCTGTATAGTATATGAGTCCTACAAAATGTCAAAGACTCTGTATAGTATATGAGTCCTACAAAATGTCAAAGACTCCGTATAGTATATGAGTCCTACAAAATGTCAAAGACTCCGTATAGTATATGAGTCCTACAAAATGTCAAAGATTCTGTATAGTATATGAGTCCTACAAAATGTCAAAGATTCTGTATAGTATATGAGTCCTACAAAATGTCAAAGACTCCGTATAGTATATGAGTCCTACAAAATGTCAAAGACTCCGTATAGTATATGAGTCCTACAAAATGTCAAAGACTCCGTATAGTATATGAGTCCTACAAAATGTCAAAGATTCTGTATAGTATATGAGTCCTACAAAAATGTCAAAGATTCTGTATATAGTATATGAGTCCTACAAAAATGTCAAGGACACTACAGTTAATGAGGTCCTATAAAAATGTCAAATGAATATACATGTATCATTTGACATTGCACAATGTATATTTCATAATTGTTTTTTTTTTATATTACTACATTTAGTATCATAACTTGTGTGATTTAAGGAATACCCCCAGTGGGGCTGCCGTTCCATGGCTTGGTAAATCTTTGGTGAGATAACAATGATGTTTGGTGTACTGTTTACTTGACTTCCTGCTTATACATTAAATCATCTTGTCAATGTTTGTGTAATTTTATAACGGCTGACTATTATTTATTAAAGAAAGTTTACACCCACTGTTTGTCTGTATTTGTATTCTTTATCACTGCCATAATATTATAATATTCCAAGGGGGTATAGTTAACTGTCAGGAAATTGTAAACGAGTCTGTCTCTAACCTTTTCATGTCCCTCTATTGTGAAATATTGAAATTTAAAAACCTGTTTATATTGAACTGTTTCACACATCTAAAAAATTATTAAATATGGTTAAGAATTTTGTTGAATTGTATGTTTGTGTATTTATTATTATTTTGTTAACTGAAAATAAATTTGTTATTATAAGCAAATAAACATTACCACAATGCCTGTTTGAATATATAATGAAACAATTTCTCACTATTATGCAATATTTACCCTATTTGCAGTAATGTTTAAGAAGTGAAGGAAAATACGATGAAGCGTCAATTAAACGACGGCCATTTGTTCTGAAGAAAGTCGTTCTCAGTTGCCAGGTGGTCTGATTATCAAATTGGAAGAAAATAAAAACTGATCCATGCAAATACAGTAGTATGAATGAGGTGGTCATTATTTTGAGATGGTCATTAAGTCAGGTTGTACTGTACTTAGTATCTTAGTCATTATACTAGACATTGCATTATTTTACTCTGCTAGCTCGTCCTATTACTGTATGTTTACCCTTGAACCTCCTGAAATGCCTGATGTTTTAAGAACTGTTGTCCCCCCCCCCCTCCCCGGCCCCAGAGGTCTTTGTGGGAAGGCATTGTCTGATGTACGTGGCATTCCCTCACAGTAGCATCTTATTCTCTCTACGACTATAATCATAGTTTAGGTTACTCATGCACAGTTATTACGTTCAAGATTCACTTACACAGTTAGTTTTACCCCACCAATCATTTTCAAGGTTTAAAATGGTACTAAGTAGATTAATAATTCATATTATAAACATGGCATGTCTGTTAAATATGACTAAATTGTTTGGTGTTTAAGCTTGAATATTAATTTACCATGTACTCGTAAAACTGTGAAATATGTGCAATAAAGACACCATAAATTTTTAATTGTTACCATAAATCTGATTTTATCTCAAATTTTGAACTATGAGTACTTTGTTTATTCATTGTGTTGGTTAGTACAAAAGTATTAATTGAAAATAATATCAAGGTAAAGTCAAAGGTTCATGTTTGTACCAAGGAGGAGATGATGCATCACTGTTCACAAGTATCAAATGACAAATTTATGGCTCCCTTTATCGCAACAGTTACCATAAAATCATTTATCTGTTTTAATCTTTAATTTGCCAAAATCTTCGTTCAGTTAGTGTTCATCCAATAGGAAAATTAAACGAGCCCTTCGAAATCAATTTATTCATTGTGATTTCAAAACATATCACATTTATTGCAGCCAGCTCAGTAATGGTAGAGTGCTTTGCTGTCACCTGGGAGGTCTGGGTTCAATTCCCAGACACAAGGCAGGTCCATTGTCTGTCTGTGACATTGGGCTACCAACATCTGATTCATATATGGAATACAAGTGGTCTGTGGCTTAGGGAGCTTGGTCAGGCACGTACTAAGCTACCTGTACGCGAAGTACAAAGGGCATAGTATAAAGTATGGAGTGGAGTCTTGGAGTGGAGTCTGGAGTCTGACCTTGGAGCTGATTTTTGGAGCTGAATTTTTGGAGTGAGATTTTGCTGAATGAACAGTTATGGACACCATGACAACCCACGGGAATTTGCTAGAAAAACAATGATCTAATCTTAACACTAATGAGTTCCTGCCATTATATGGGTGACTAATGTTACAATCTGTGCAGGCACATCCTAATATTTTGTGATAAATGTCCTTTGATCTATGATATATTAATTTGAATCTGTGAACTGATCTTTTTACATATTGATTTTAAAATACCAGATTTCTAATGGAAAAAGGTTAAAGCCCTCATTGGCTTATAAAATGTTGACTATTTAAAATTTACTGAATAACAAGAATATCTGTAAGAATGGAAAACTAGAAACGGAAAATAACCCAATGTCCTAGGTAATGTGAAAGTATGTAACACAATACTTTGATGTAATCCTTTATTCTTGTAAGACATCTACTTTTATATATGATTTAAGAAATAATATATTTTAACAAATGACATTTATTAAACCATGAGTTGAAGTTTCAGATGGATAAAACTTTAAAACATATATGTACATTATCAAAGTGAATGTGTATTTAATGTCTTTCAAAAAAATTATACATTTTCATGCACATTTGATATTTGCAACTATTGCAAAGATAATATAAATATATCATTGTCATAATGATTAGGAATTTTCAAAAGAAAAAAAGTTCAAATGCAAAACTGAAATATTCCAAAACAAAGAGGAAAAGAAACTCCAAGGTCAGACTTCAAAATCTCACTCCAGAAATTCAGCTCCAAAAATCAGCTCCGAGGTCAAACTCCAGACTCCACTCCAAGACTCCACTCCAAGACTCCACTCCATACTATATACTATGCCAGTACAAAGTTGCAATGCATACACAAGGTTCTCAATCATTGAAAAAATAGTGTAGAGCTTTATATATAAAATGCAATAAAACAGCATAGTATGGGGCGCTCTTCAATCGCAATGATCAGCATATTTGGATTTTAGGATATACAATTTCTGAAAATACATAGTACAACACTTCAATCTATTTATTTTGAAATTGCCTCTAGATTGCACCACAGACATTCTAGAAAACTGCATTTTTCCTTTTCTTGGGAGCAGACCCGTGAAGCTCCATATATAATTATAGTGCTTGCGTACACATGATACAAACATTTGCTGTGACCCTGATGGCGTGTATTAAGGTCTGGTTGATAATTACTTCCAGGAAACTGGTACGGTCAACTGACTGCCTTGTGTCGCTGAATAAATGTGGAAAACTGGTACGGTCAACTGACTGCCTTGTGTCACTGAATAAATGTGGAAAACTGGTACGGTCAACTGACTGCCTTGTGTAACTGAATAAATGTGGAAAAAATGGCATTTAACTAAAACAACAAACAACAAGGTGTAGACAAGTTCTATTGTTATAGTTATTATGTACAAAGATGGATTGACAGGATGATATTGTTCCACACTAAGTCTTCTATACTGTTTGTCTATTGATACTCAATACTTGCAGTGTTTCCTGCTGAAATTCCAGGCTAACACCATCACAGAGTATATAGGTGTTATTTCTTGTATGTTAAATCAATTAAACAACTTTCATCAACAAACAACAAATCCATGCTGTATAGTTACTAAGCAATCAAAGGCACCACATGGCTTCTATGCCTGGGAATTCTCAGAATTTGTGAATTAATTAATGCAGACAACAGGACGAAACTTGTCTGTCTCTTGTTGAAACATTCATGATGTTGAAATGTCTGACCTTTGACCAGATGATTGCATTGTAAACATCTGTCATGAGTGTTTGTGTGAAACTTGAATGAAACATAAACGATGTGTAGAGAGTGGTCAAGTTTCCTATTAATTCAACACAGAATTTATGGGAATATATGGGAATGAAAGACATTATTTTAATGGTGCTTTTCTGTTGTGGAAACTAATAGACATTTTGTTTTCCCACCTTGTATCAGTCTTGAAAAAGCTGATTGGTCTAAAATCTGGATCCTTGGCAGGGGCGTAGCTTGGGTGAAATTGATGTTTAGGCCTAGTTAAAGGAGGTTCTGGGGGCATGGTCCCCTAAAAGTTTTTTTGTGGCTAGATCAACAGAAATGCGTTTTGGTGTATATTTTGTTCTGGTAAATATGCTAACTACAATAACATCAAAAACATGTATACATTAAATATCTTATAGGAGTTTTGGCCAATACATTTTTTCCATGTTTCGAAAAAAGCGTAAGCCGCAGCCAACATGGCCTATAGGAATCTACGCCTCTGCTCAGCCAGGTCCTACAGAGTTCTAAATTACCAGGCTGAATTATGTGAGTCATAAATAAATTAAATCGCTGGTTAATATGACTCCTTAAATATCAATATACTGATTGGCTGCTGAGTCTTATGGTTCCTCTGTGTTTCCTCTGTGTGTGTTTTGTTGCCGGAATTCTTCCTTTAACACTTTGATGATATATATGAGAAAATATTGATTACTTTTTTGCAAGTTGGATTTTCTAAATTATCCTACGACATTTTATCTTTGTCATATCATTCCTAGTAATTGTATTAGTGATTGCATTTGTGATAGAGAACACACTATCTTGACCAGTTATCCCTGTCCTGTATTCAGAGACAATCTAATTAGTTTCAATTACACTTTAACTGATGACAATTAGCTGTCGAAAATCAATAGAAATTGTCTTGTACCAGTCTCATATCTGCTTTGTGCAAGAAATCAATTGAGTTAAAAGACTAGGAAGCCGTTATTATGAGAACTGTTATGCATAATATTATATAATGCTCAGATATTGTCTGTGCTTGCTGGTATATTCAGTGTTGGTCTTCTTCATCTTTACACTTAACCAGACACATTGTAGGCCAAGTAAATTCAATTAATTGGTTATGGTGTCCTTCATATTGTTCAAAATATTATAACAAGGATGAATGCAAATCTAAGTTTATCTGCACATAAAGTAAAGTTTTTATTTCTTATAGTGTCACCCCTATTTAAAGGGCCAGCAGTTTCTGATGAGACACCTACTTTCTGAGCATGTTTACTGCCTGATTTCTATCCTTTAATGGGAGACACCAGGCAGGTAGGCACATGGTAACCATTATTTAACTAGCTGGTGGCTCACCAGCTGGCCAAATCAGAACAGACTCCTACCGGGATTTGAACGTTGGACCTCCCGAACATAATGCTCCACGGGGACAGTTATATACATTATAAATAAATACGCAGATGGACTTGTTTCACTTCCAAATGAATTATTTAAGCTGAATTGTGATGAAAGCTGAGTAACTTCAGACATTAAGTGACCTTGATAAACTGGAACCAGTGCTGACTATGAGGTGTGATGGTGTGGCACCTTTGCTGGTCTCAATTTAATAGTTACTGACAACTTGCGTGTGTGCAAGATTGTTACTGGGTCCTGAAATACTGATAATTTAAACAACCCTCATGAAAAAAACAATGTCCGAATCAGTCTGAAACTGGAGCTGAATTTAGCTGAATGTTGTCTAATGTGTCTGAAACTATGTCTGAATTTGTCCTTAAACACTTTCAGACAGATTCAGCCAGTATTCAGAAAAATGAATTAAACAGAAACATTTCTGGGGGTTGGAGGTTTATATTTGTCAATAATAATTGTCATATAAACCAAACCCTACAGAATAGTAGCAGGAAGTGACCACTTATCATCCGTCATTAATTAAATAGATAATTGCCGCGGCTAGGGATTTTCTCACCTGGAGCTTGAAACAGTAATCAACAGTGACTGTTTCAGAAACTCCAGTATATTCTGATATTGTGCAGATACAAACTGCATGCTGTATGTTCTATTAATGTCTCTCTTTTTTTCCAAAAGTATCAGCAACACAGAAAAGAAATCCAATCTCCTAAGACCATACAATTCATCTCAAGTTTTCTCAAGTCTTACTGCAAATATTCTTGATTTTGGGGAGGGGTATAATGGGGTTATGAACTGCCCAGAATGCAATTGATGAGCAGGCATTTTCACCTAGTAGAAGCTGTACAGGTCAATCTTAGTTTTTGAAGTGCTTTAGCTCTCATTACTATCATCGTCAACCGGATGATCTACTTGAAGTAATGCCATATTCATCATTTCAAGAAAATAGTACATGTAAAGTCTGCTGATATTATTAAAGATTTGTAAGGAAAATGGCTTATATGTCAGGGATATATCAATTGTGGAATGGTGGCAGTCTTGGTATCAACGGCTTTTCTTGATTATTTGTGTCATTTTTGGCAAATGAGTTTACCCGAATAGTCACTTATATGATAATGTGGAAAACGTGCAGTCTTGCCTTAAGCGCCTCCCAGAACCTTCAGTTCTTTGATATATGTTTATAGTCATGCCAGATTTAATGTTCAAACACAGACAAGAGTTTACAGTATGCTTGTGAAGAAAGTAAACTACAATAATGTATCATGGCAGAAACTTCAAATAACAATACATGTCTATATTATCTACATCTGGCTTATGTCTAAAGATTGCTTATCGTCAATCTTATCTGTTAAGTTAATGAGAAAAATGGAAGAACTATGCAGTAATCAGATGCAATCACTGTATCTAGTGAAATGTCCCATTACTTGTCATGCTTGATGAGGCTAACATTATGTAAATGTAATGAATCAAACAAAAACCCGCTTCAAATGTTTGGCAATAGGAATAAAAAACAACAATGGATGAAAGAAATATTGGCTCTGTGGAATGGTATGGTCGACTGTTTTAATGCTTGTTTTTTATTGCAGGAATTTACTTGGACACAGCTTCATCAAACTGGATGTAAAATTGTACCTGCTGTTGTTAAGTGAAAGGACTATTGATGTAGTGGAGTGTTAATATACAGCAGTGCTACATTAGGTGGTTGTTTAATGTCTAATTGTGAGTTTGATTCTGCTGTATTGGCATACATGTTTTAGTATAAATGTAAGATGGTAAGTTGATCTAACTATAGTGTTCTTGTTCTTATCAACCAACTTACTAACCTGTTCTTCCATAAGCTACTGACAACTTTACCCATTAGAATCAGAGGTGAAGGACAAATGACTTTGACCTTCAGCGGTATTGTCACAGAGGTCATACAACTCGCCCGCTTCAAACTCACACAATACAGATTCTGGTTTATTCCCTGTTCTTGACTTAACTCATCCCATGATCAGTTTTCAGTGTTGTTGCTAAAAGATACATTATTCTAGCTTTTATGAACCTGTAAGATCTGACAGATTGGCAAGCAAAGCCAGGTCACAGTTGCAGGCTACATGACTGTAAGAAATTAAGTGTTTTTGAGCCTTTCTCTAACTTGCTTCTTGCTGGTGTAGAGGTTTGATGTAAATGCCTTCTAGCTATATCATCACCTTATCATAGATATCTTGCTGTTGCTCAAAAGGCTTAGATCCATATCCTATTCCAACATGGCACCAACTGCATGCAAGATATTTTTTCCATTCATAGATAGTGCATCAGTTTCTGAAGCCAGTTTAACCTCAAGTGCATCAGTTTCTGAAGCCAGTTTAACCTCAGGCGATCTACAATAGTTTTAAGAGAAAATTGAAGAGAAAACACTTTACAGGTTACATTTTCTGACTAATCAACACGATTTTTACTGAGCTACTTTAAGTGTTATGGAAATAATGGACTATAAAACCTCATAGACCACCATGATCTTTTGATCGATGATTGAAATAGATGAGGGTTTGCACTTAGAAATATTAAAATTATTCCTGGTTAAGAGAATCGTGCGTTTATTGGTGTTGGCAGAACTGGCAGAACTTGCAAAAAAATAGTGATGGTGTCTACAATGTGTCAGTGTGGTAGATTGTATGCCTGCAATCCATACATACAAGGGTACCGGATACAGCTGCTGCGTTTAATATAATCCATATCAGTTAAAAATTCTTTTTATCACATAACATAGGCACGGGAGTGATTATAACATATGCATTATTTCTTGTAATTCTAGGGTTATTTATGCAAATAAAGCCAGCATCACTTATTAATATGCGCTGTCATTGGTGAATATTTTGGGGAGTTAAAATTATTTGAAGAGATATGTGAGTTCAGATGTTAAGCAAGCTGAAATGTCTGTGATCCAACTCCGAAATGAGTATTGTTAAATTCAGCTGTAAAATACGTATAAATGTCCTACAGTGAACGAAGATGCTGGCTGATAGTGTTAAGACTTAAATTTGTGACAGTAGCAAACATTTCCATGTTACCAACTTGGCCACTTTTACAATGCTTTGAGTTTCTGTTTAATAAATCAATATTCTAAATCAAATCCTCTCCATATTTGGTCATTCACTTGAAGTCAAAAACCTGTAGTGCCTCCTTATTGTCAAATCATTTAGTTTCAACTTGTTTATTTTACATCGATTGCGAAACAAGTTTTTACAACTTCTATACTAATTACTCTCGATGACTGCTTCCTGGCTACCAACCAGTGCTCGCGCCAAATTAAGGGATTGTGAGGTTCACGACCAAACCCCACTCATCGCGGGGCTCGAACTCACAACCTTGGGATCAGGAGTCAGACGCTCAACCCCTCAAACACTGCGCCTCCATCCAATGGAAAATGTTTACATCATTGTAGTAATTAAAATTGCTTCCCTCAAGTTAACTGCATGGTTTGCTGCTATCCCCCCCCTGACTGCATGCTGCACAATGCATGACTTGATGTCATAAATATTGTGATAAAGTTGAATACTGCATGAAATATATGACAGACTCTGATATCCGGCTGATTTAATTAGATTCTTATCTCTTTTATTGGCAGATGGTTGATATTCTCATTGTTTGAGGTTTGGTGATAAATGCTTTATTTACATAGGGACAATGAGAACAGCTACTGATTGCAAGATAACAAGAACACCAGCTTTTTTGATTTCATATTTTTCCTGTCATTATGAAAAACTGATTTATTAATTTACAGCACTTAGGTATGAGTCATGCTTACCACATGTTCAAAAACTTGTCATTTTTACTTATGAAAATGTAAATTACATGTAGTATCAAAACAATCGGTTTCATTACATCATTGCTATTGTTTAGGTTTTATTTTTACACGTATCTTTTGTCTTTGTTTCTGAACTTAGTAATTCGTTCTATCATGTCCTGTTGTTTGACCATAATTCCTCCTATCTCTACGGAGTAAAGGCCAATTTTGTGTTACCATAGTGACAATAGAGGTTTGATCAATGAAATGTTAATTATGTCAATAATTATGCTAAATATGCCTCATTTAATGATGAAAATTGCTGGTTATCGGCAATGCAATAACTATGGAGTTCAATGTATAAATGCATTGTCTAAGGTTCAAAGGTCCATGGGTTCAATGTACTTCAGAATGTACAAAATCTTGGTCTGAATCAGACAGAAATAAAATCCTCTCTCGAGATTGTTGTTGTAGAAACTTGTAAATAAATTCTCAAGTGTTGCAATCAAATACATCAGAAGTCAAGTGGTTTTTGGAAAGTTTGGAAGAATTTCGGCACAGAGATAAGTGCCAAGTCGCACTTGAATGTGTTTGGAAATATATACAATCTGAAGTTGTGTTGGTGCGATGGTTTCAACAGAATATTATTGAAAAGTGATATTTTCCAGTAAAACATGTAACATTGAATGCACATTTTCAAGAGCAACTTTAATCTGTTACTAAAGGGGAGGCAACTAGTGTTGGTTGCTGAAACCAGAGAAGGTTGGTTCAACAGTAAGGTCAAGGTTGTACCTGAGCATCATATGACACCAGCCCTGCGTTCAGTTACGGCTATCAGCCCTATCATTTTGTAACGTTTTGCAATTTGGTTCCCGTGTGCAGCCAATGGGCTATGGTGGGCAAGGGATAAAATACAAAACGTTCGCTACTGAAAGCCGTAACTGAACCATTCAGTAATGGTGTTTGTGTCTAACGTTTTGTAACATTTGCAATTTGGTTCCCTGTTTGCAGTGAATGTGATACGTTGGGTCAGGGATACAAAACAAAACAGTTTTGTAACGTTCGCAATTGTAAGTTGTAAATGAATGTAGGGCGGTATTGTTTTATCCAGGAAGTCGACTCAAGAGCTATACAAATAAGGAAAATGTCTTCATCACAATTATGCTTAGTAAATTGGTGTACTGTGTCAATTATAACATATACAGTACAACCTCAGTAATAAGACCACCCTTGATACCTGGTAAATATTGAGATGGTCTTATTATTGAGTAGGTCTTATTATTGAGGTGGTCTTATTATTGAGGTGGTCTTATTATTGAGGTGGTCTTATTATTGAGTAGGTCTTATTATTGAGGTGGTCTTATTATTGAGATGGTCTTATTATTGAGATGGCAGGCGCATAGCTGCCTTTACGCCAAAAAGCCCGGGCTTGCACATTATTTTCCCGATTTTACTTTTCTTCATATCAATAATTAATTAAAGTACATTAAAATATGTTTTCTGTATATTATACACGAAAAGGTTATATAAGTAAAACGGCCCATTTAAAAGCAGAATCAATAACATGACACTCTAGGCCTATACTGTATATTTCATGATAAACATGACGTCACTACTACATATCAAGTTTTCAACTTTTTAATCATTCATTGTGGTCGGACCGGACGTGTTAGACTCCTTATAAAAATGAAGAAAACAAGGCATATGACACTGGACAAGATGTTCACGCCCGCCCGCCCTGTTTTCGGCAATCTATAAGCCAGAATTTTTCTCGAAAAATCCGGCTAAAAAGGCATCAGATGTCACCATTTACATTCAACGGTTTCAAAATTTTCTGGGGGGACATGCCCCAGACACCCCTAGCATATTGGCGGCTTAGCCGCTCATTCAGGCTTGCACATAGATTTCGGTGAAGCTGCGCGACTGGATGGTCTTATTATTGAGGTGGTCTTATTATTGAGATGGTCTTATTATTGAGGTGGTCTTATTATTGAGGTGGTCTTATTATTGAGATGGTCTTATTATTGAGGTGGTCTTAAAGTGGGGTTTTACTGTAGCTGTATATAAATGTGTAACTTTCATATATTTTAGGTAGCAGATGTGATGTCCATGTGTTTTATGTTTTCTTCAAAACCAGCAGTTGGAAGTTGTCTTTTTTAATTGACTTAAAGGTACATGGTCTTACTTTTTTGTCAAGATATTCTTAGTGATTTAGTATGACAAAATTGGTGGTAATTTACTTCATACAGATGTATACTCTACAACAATTGTCACTTTTCTTACATGTTTACCAAAACCACAAAGACAAGCATCTGCTACCGGTATTTTCTATCCTGACCTGTGTGCGCCAAGGTTACAGACGGCTAGCATAGGAAATACCTGTATTGGACTTAAGTTCCAGGATTTTTTTTTATAAAAGTTGCAATGCAATGGTTTAGAGTATGTCTAAGTGAAGGCATTTAACATGTCTTTTTTCCAAAATATTATGCAGCATATTTTGATAGAAAATCAGATTACCTACCTTTAAGCTGGGTGTATGGATGGTATGATATGGTTATGTATGGAAAGGTCAAGATAACTCCAGTACCAGGCATGAGAAACAATATGCTCATATTGTGACACACTGTTATACTCTATTGATGAATACATGTATTAACTATTAACAAAATTCACTTGCGAAATAACTATTGATGTGGTGTCACAATTTGCTTAGAGTGATGGACATGTCTATTTTTTGCAAAAAAGTTGATTTTCGCATGGGTTCAATGTACAATAAAAATAAGATATCACATTTGTGTTCATGCATAGATATAACATTTGTGTGAATAAATAACGGACATTATTAAAAACATGAAATACCTTTAAAAACAGATGAACATGGTAGATAGAATGATGTCTAAAGAATCACCCTATTTCGAAACTCTGATTTCGCCAGGGAGGTAGACTATGGGAAAGCGAATTATCTTTTCGGGACACCAGTTTGGTGCCTCTCCGCTTAAAATATGAACCAACCAAGTCGTCTACTTTGTTGCATATTTAAACAATGCGCTTCATAAACAACATTTGATAGGTCTAAAATGTAGGTCAACATCAATATTATACAGCTACGCCGAAAAAAGTCTCTTGATAACTCATCCAACATTTGTTTCTGTTGATTTCAGAAAATGTGTTTGTATACATTTAGTAATACCTTATATTACCTGAATCATGTAATAATCTCTTATAAAATACAAAGTTCTGTGTAGAATGCTGCAATCTTGAATTGTCAGAAGATCAATATGTTATACAGAAAAGGAATGGATTTTGTAAGATTAGTTGACACATGTGTCACCCTTAATAATAGATATAAGCCTTTGTTCTGGGACATTTCTTTGGCTGTAGCAAATTAGACATTATCTGCTTGAATAGATTACAACATGTTACACCGGGCATTGATTCCTTAGAAGTGTGCTCTGTTACACCTATTTGAGATAATGTTTAACTATTCCTGTGATGTCTGCAAGATTATTCAGTTGAGAATTGCTGTGTCTGTTTTCGCCCACTTCTATAATAGGTAACAATGATAATCTAATATCGATAATGATTCAATCAATGATATGGTGGTGTTTTTAAGCTGTTTTACATCCATTGCCGTTTCATTGATTATGACGGTGATCAAGATGATTGTGAAAGTGATGATAGTGATGCTGTTCGTTGGCTACACTTCCTGTGTTGTTTGTTTCATCATGTTGATGATGGTTCTGATGAGGGTGAAGATGGTGATGATATAGAAAGTTCCCACATCTACAATATTTACCTCCCTTGCTCTTAGTTGTCAGCCATTTTGATAGGCAAAACTGATAGCCCCATTATGAGTTAAATTTCCAAATATGTGTTAATGTGAGAAAATACCAAGAGAATTAGCATGTGACAAATAAATTACTGAGCCAACTGTCCATATGAGCATAATGAATAAGTTTTTATTATATATCTGATTATTTTATCATCGTTTACATTATATTCCCTAGAAGTTTTTCCTATCAATTATAATGGCCAACAATTCAGAACAAGGGAGGTAAATATTTTAAATGTGGGAATTATCTATTGCTGGTATATTATGGTTATGCTGCAAAACTTTGACTGCTATCATTTAAATGTTCTATGCCATGTATGCATTACAACCTAGCTCTGGCATGGTATCATACGGACAGATGTTGCACTCATATGTTCAATGTATTCTGACACACCTAGTTCAACAGATAAATGGTTACATTTTTCCATTTAGATAGATATGCAAATGTGTTTGTGCCAGATTGCCTTTTAAATTAAGGTCTGAAAAAAAGTTTGATTTGCATATTGTAATAAACTTGAAATGTTTGAATTACTGCTCTTCGTGTTGAGTGCATGCATAGTGTACTTAAATAGGGCAAGTACGGTAATGTGATATTTCCCTGTGTTTGAGGGATTTAAGATAAGCTATTGAGACAGATATATGGTGTTATATAGTTGTGTGATATCACACTTTATTGTATGGCTTAACACTAGGATGAAGAGGTTATATAACTGATAATAAACTCTCTTTGATGAATTGATAAGAATAATATCACAAGTTACTGTGGACATTTGAATAGAGGGTGTTGCTAAGAGGTGCCGGACTAATGAACTGGTTTGTTTATTCTTTTATTTGAATTCTTTTACACACATACACTTTTTGTTCCAGTTTCAATAAAAACTATTGGGAAATAATTTAAATTAGAAGGAAATGATACTATTGGAATGTTAATGAAACAATTTCTTCTTACTGTTTGTGCAACAAGTAATGGATATATTGGTTACAAAATAGTTTGTGGCATCCAATACAGGTAAATATTTCACCAGGTGTTGTATTATATGTGTGAAGTGATTTTTTTGTGTTAAATAATGAGACTTTGCGCTAACTTCTGCCTGCTAAAAAGATGTAATGCAATATGTTCTGGGGTACATTTCAAGAAATTAATGTTTAGTTTTAATAAATATTTTTTTCTTTGAATGTAACATTTCATTACTTGCCTAATTTGATATTCCTTGGTGTGTGAAAATGTTTTTGGAGAAATTTTCCTTCTTGTAAAATTGGATTTTTGTCCGCCTTCGTAAAAATAAGCCGGGATTTTGTGCGTATATATATATGTTTAATTTGATAAACATAATTGAAGAAACCTTCTTTGTTTGACTGATAATGACACCTTTAATACTTAAACACAAACTTTATTCAAACCCTGACTTTGTCCTCGGGTCCTCGTACTAACCCTTTATTAAATGAAAACAACGCTATCATCTTTATTTTGTTCGTTTAAAAAATATTTGTGTCTCGAAGTGGAGACGTTTTCTGACTTCACTCGATTTTGACTGTGCAAACATACGGCCTGGTGCATGAAGAAATCAAACAATGAATTTATGTCGGCCTACGCTGTAAGGCAAGACTTCATAAACGTAGTCGGTAATTCAATATGGGAGTTACAATCAATGTATCATTGATACAACTGACTATCAAACCAGTCATGTGCACCCCTATGGGTTTAGGGGTCAATAAAACCATTAAATTTGGACCTGAGAATTTAATGCTACAATTTAATCAACATGGCCCTATAGTGTATTACGCTATTGATCGAAAACTTGAAAATCTTTGGATAAAATTCTGGCCGACAGCTTTCTCTCCAGTTTCTTTTCTCTCACATTTCTTTGTGGGAAATATTCGAACATACCAGAAAATATGTTGGATTGTTCGGATATCAAAGATTGGAGTTTCTTTGTCAGTTTATTTACTGCATAATTGCAATTATTTTTTAGTTTAAACTAATTGGTTTCTGGTTTTGAATTATGTAAATGTGGTGAATTAACATCATTAATTCCTTTAATTAATATTTGTTAATTAATTATGCTTTTAATCTGTTCTGTTCATTGATTCTTGCCATAGTCATTATTTCTGTTGACTGACTCTAATATTCAGTTGAGATTTTTTGTTACATAAACTTGTAAATAAGTTTTTTTTCCAATAAGCTGAATGCTAAATTTTCATATAAAATAATAATATTAGGTAATTTATAATTTGATTTTGTGCTTGTTTATCGACTTAGTTACTGCAAAATCACTAATTACCAGGAATTATTAGATACAATTTGTCGGTATATACATTCTTGTTATTACATAGTTCCTTAGTCAGGGCACTGGTTATTTTAATTATTGTACATAAATGTTTCTTACAAATTACTTGGTAAATTAGTTAACAGTTTAACTTTCTTCGTTTCAGTGTTTTTACATGGCTGATTTATGAGAATAATGGATAACAGTCTTAGGGCAACACAGGTGGATCTGATAAGCAATTTATATTTAATTAGTGACACACTGCCTTCCAAGGTGTTAGACAAGAGGCTGTGCTGAAAGCTGATTGGTCGAAACATTTGTTATCTGGTTGCTTATTGGTAGATAGCACTTCACACAAACACCACCAGGATAAACACTTGATTAGTTCTCTTTATCCTGCTAGAGAGATGTGAAACATATGATGAAGTTTCTTTGAAGGATATTTAGCACATAATGTGTGAAGAGATGATATTTGGATTAAATCTGCCTTTCATGTGAATATCAGATAGGATAAAGCAATTAGGCTGCATGAGATTCCGATGCAAAGTTTCAGTTCGTTATAAAATCTATATGATTGACAGTCGTGATGTAATTTATACAATTTCATAAGTGGAGAATTTAGCATGAACTTTGGAATACCACAAACTATGTAACCATAAATATTCTGTGACATTTAAAAGAAGTGAACCGCTACAATATGGGGCTTCGACTGATGAGAAGAGCGAAGACTTTATTTCTTACTTTCGGTGTGGTCTCCTTGGGCATGTATGTGCTACTTAACACTCTTGCCTCTGAAATCTCTTTGAAAAATGTCAAGTTGTCTGATACGGAGATTGACAAGTTTCAGCTGTTGCCATTGCAGAAACCCGTGAAGCATGAGGCATTCCAAGATGTTTTTGCTGCCCAGGGGCAAAGAAAACAGAAAACTTTGTTGAACAATGAATACAATCCTGTAGGTGATAATTATGCATATGAACAAAACGAAAACAATGTGGATGAAAATTTAATTGGAAATCTTAAACATGAAAATGATGTTATTAATTTTGAACATGAATCAAATCAACTTCATTTAGACACTAAGGATAAGGTTGAACATGGAGAGGAAATATTAAATGATAAAGATAAATTTGATGATGATGACAATGATTTAGATGATGAGGATAAAGATGATCTTTATGATCCAAATGAAGAAGATGAAGAGTATGAATATGATGGAGATGGCAGTGAAGAAAATAATGTTGGAAAAATGGTTGATAATTATCACTACGATGATACCACTAACGCTCCATTTCAACCAGGAGACTTTAATGATGTTGCTGGGAAAGTGTATTACAGAAAACCAAAGTTGAAATTTGCAGAAGTGAAAGATACAAATCATGGTGTAAATGGTGTTGCAATAATGTCAATAAATGAAGACGACAATGATGTGTCAAAGAAAGAACTTGTTGAAAATGGAATCTTCTGGTCACAATATGTAGAAAATCTCATTCCTAAAGGTAAGAAACAAATGATATTTGCTGTTGTTTTATAATTTATAAAACAATTTTACTTTCTCTTTTTATAATAGTTTGTCCATTACATTTTTTTTCTTACTCTCCTCTCAAGAAATTTTGGAGTAATAAACTCAAAATATGCTTTTATATGAGACACTACATAATCATGTGTGTTTAAATTAGGGGGAAAAATCATGACCAAGAATTATGCAGATATGGGTCATTTAAATATAATCTATTTAATAATGTTGCTATGAAAATGAAAGAACGCCTTAAAAATATAAGCTTTTTCCAGAATGATATAGCTATTTTATCTTTTATTTGTTAGGTTTAAAACTAAAAACATTAATTACTTCTTTTTCTTGTATAGCAACAAATGACTTGGAAAATTCTGTTTTGTGTGGTTATGAAAATATAACATTTGTTTCAATTTGTTCTTTTTGAATAAATTTTTTGGGGAATTCCTTAAATTATGGACAGTACATATATTTTAAGTTCTCTGTGAAAGCCATGCCACATCCTGTTAATGTACAAAGGCAAATTCTTTTGCTTTATGTTATATCGAATGAAACATGCCATTCGAAATCCATGTAAAATGAAGGCATGTGATAATGCAGCTGCATGCAGTGTTGAATGGTTACATGAGCAATCCTCTTTAGAAATGTCATTTATTTCAATAAAATACCAGCATGAAATTATTCTAAAATCTTTTCTCTAGAATATATATTGTTCTTTGAGTTCATTTGAACTCTTCATACTTCATGTCTGCATTCTTTGTTTTGTTTGCTCATCTGCTTAGAAAGTTTAGTTAATTGCAAATAGATGGACATAAACTATTTTAAACATGAACAGAATTTGCAATAAATTCCTTATGTTGCAATATTGTGATAAAGTTAATTTGTTGAAGACAAACAAACTTAACATTGGCTTAGGGTTTTAATATAAACATGTACCACAAAGGAAAATGACTTTTAGGAACAAACAACATTAACATATTTCAGAAAGCACAATCATAAATTAACAATTCAGTGGCAAAATTGTAAAATTAAGTAGGAGTGAAAGACATGTTTTCAGAGTATACTTGGAAATTTAACTTCACACATCAATATATCAACATGTTCTAGATGATATCAGCAAAGGGGTTTATTTGATAATATTTAGGGTTTTGTCAATGAATTTCTGAATTTGCATGGATTCATGTATCAACAAAAAAAATATTTGATAAGTGTCAGTCCTTCAGTGTGAAACGTCTCAAGTATGAGAAAAGGAAGACAAAGTTGATTATCAAAGTTCTGAAGTTGTGTAATGTTTGTCCTCTAGAGAAGTAATTCTCTTATCAAGGGACATTATAATCAACATAAAGTTGAACTTAAGAGCCCCGGATCCTGATCACTGTCGTTCAAGGGAGGCGCAGTTGTCGAGGGAGACAGCGTCTGACCCCTGATTTGAAGGTCGGTTAAGTTCGAGGCCTGCAATGAACAAGGTTTGATCACGAATTTCACAATCCCTAAATTTGGCGCATTTTTTGTACTGGTTGGTAAGCCAAGAAGCAGTCATTGAAAGTGATAAGTATAAGTAGTAAGAACTTTTTCACAATCGATGTAAAATAAATAAGTTTAAGCTCTAAATTCACACTGAAAATAATTCAAAAAGTTCAGTGTCCTCCGTGTCTTTTGGCTAAGAAGGCTTTCGGGTCCCCGTTGATACCAAAAATCTGTAGAATATCTATCAACCAAGTCTGTCACTCTGTGAGTCATGCAAGGTTTTCCTTATGAAACTTGGCTCCAAAGACTTTTAAACAATTATCTGTTCATGGCAAATAATTGTCAAGTAATTGGATGAATTTAGAACTACATTATACTTTAATAGTAAGAATGAAAGTGACTACATTCAGGCTCCTATCCGCTTCAGTCTGCAAGCATTTACTGACTTATCTATTAACGTAAAACATACACCTTCATTTAAAACTCATATTTTCTTGGTTTCACCCCGGGGCTTATACTAATCCCTCCAAATATTTTGATTAAACATAAGGGATATCATTATAGGCTATAAATACAATTTTCTTGTCAGATGCAATGGTTAGATGAAGACAAATAGTAATATAGCTTTTTTAGTGAGCAGTTTTTCATGGATTTATTTGCCACTAGCAGAGAGGTTATCTTGTTTTATCAAGCTTTGGTCTGATAAATGCATTTTCCTAGCTGTATTTCTGATGGGAGATGAGATAAGGCAACATTTGCTTGAGGGAAAGTTTTTAACCTGTGAGGTTTCGGGTAATAATGAATCTGTCGGAGTTCACCCTTCTCCCCTGAAAACAAATATTTCAAGTCGTCCTAAGAGTTGCTTAGCTGCCAGCTGTATTGATTTGTCAAGAGAAAAAACATTAAAATGCTGAACTGAGTTTGTCAGAAAGGAAATTTCTCCAGGTTTTAGATTAACTGTATAACCATTAGCTTCTCAACTTCACATATCTGCGAGATGAGATGGAACAACTGTGTGATCCAGTTTTTTGCAAAATTATTTATTTATAAATTTGTATTGGAATTTATGAATATGATATTGATCGAGATGCCTTTATTGTTGTAAATGGGTTCTGAACTTCTCTATCTCATTTGTTCGGGATAGAACACAAAAACAATATTAAGTCTATCTGCAATTATGAATAGTTTTAAGTTTAAACTAACTTAATTATTGATCATAGGTTGATAAATTGAGTTCTCATACCAAATTTAGGGATTGTGAAGTTCTTGGTCAAACGTCCCACTTAAAGCACTGGCCTCAGAAACTCACAACCTTCAGACCAGGAGTCGGAGGAATATAAAGATAAAAATAGACGAATGTTTTACCTCCAGACTACAATGCTGAACCAAAGTCAAAAATTTATATTACGGTAGGCCATCCTTGAAAAAAAATTGTGGTTACACGACCTGGAATTTTAACAGTGAGTAGATATAGATAGGTAGGTATTTTAGTTTAATATAACCAAAACAAATTGTTTTTATCAAGAACCTGCAAAAACAAACTATTTTAGTCACAGCATTTTTCATGAGATGGTCACGTAACTGCATACAAACAATTTTTAAAGGATTTAGGCTTTACTAGTGGTTAATATAACATTGGATCATGTTTGTTGCCTTTTTGTTAAAATTTTCCATAAAAATAATCATAAAATAATTATAGAAGGTACTAACATGTAAAGAAGTCTAGAAAGACAGTCATACAATCTTAAATAAAACATGTGGAAGCCTAACAATATTTCAACATGTATTGAGCACATTGTGTATACCATAACAGACCTTCATTCAGTCAAGTCATCAGATTTTCATATATAACATTATAATTATGCACTTGCAAATGTGATTAATAACATTTTGTAAAAACATTTAAAAATGAAGACTTTTTGAAAATAGATATGACTTTAATGTTCTTTTGAACTCATTGATTGACAAACTAGGTCTATATCGTATGTATATAATTGGGAATGATATTCCAATAAATAACATTTACATTTGTGAAAGAATTTGAAGCATATTGTATTTTATTTATGTGTGAACTTTTTACCATTCCATACTGATTTAGTGCAGAAAGTATGCGGCAGACAAAATATCGCAACTATCTGCAGAACATGAGAATGGCTGATGATGCTGAGTGTATTTTCTTGTTATGCAATTTATTTATGAAGTTCCTGATTATTTATGATAAATACAATTAATGTATGTCCATTAATTACCCACTGCATGGTGTTCTAGATATACTTTGATAGATGTATCTAATAAATTGATACATGTTGATTTATGTGTGACAATTAAATTACCAGTTGTGATATTAAAAGTAGAGCCAACTGCTGGCTTGTGTTATAGACACACCCTGACATGTGGGACTTTATAATAGATGAGAAACGATTTCCGGGAAATTGTGATCTTGCGTGTTTGATCTAATTTACTCTGTTCAAAGAGATTGCATTTATTTTATTGTTCCCTTGCAATTTATTGCAGTATTTTCCTTTTAACTTTCCTGCAACAGTCTGACTTTGTGGCTGTCTGTTTTTTCTGCATTTTTTGCATTTATTGTAACGTTACATTACTTGGCGCTTTTTTTGTTAAGACGTCCAGATGATGTTACATCATTTCCTGTTGATTGTTATATTTATATTGTTAACCACGCAATATATATTAGTATTTATTTGGCATAGCCTTACCCAACATTAATTTTGTTACTTCTTCAATAATGGTCATTCAAGTTTCCACAACAAATATGCAGCGGAAAGAAATGTCCCCACTGAGATCGACACCTCAATTCATTTAATAGAAGTCATTTTCTGGAGTAGCTGGTAGGGTTATGCCTGCATGAACAGTCGTACTATCATGGTCCTTAAAATTAGCTTTGTTTAAAATTATGCTTTCCTTTAAAAGTTTGGACAAACGTTATGTAACAGAAATACTGGCACTAAGACTTAAAGTATGAAGCTCACAAATGCTGGGGGATCTTGGTAGAAATATCAGACAGCTTTTGGAATGGATTACACTTGTCAGTTTGTCATTTTCTGCGCTGGGTTTTAATCTGGCTTATAGATTTTGATAAAGATTTATCAAATGTTTGAGACAGTTAATGCGGTGTATTAATATTTGCTGTGTAATGGACATCTCTATCTTCAAGCAATCAATAGTTATAATGTTTCCTGTAAGACTGATACTGTAATATTGTCAGTACATTGTACAGGAACAAGCACACATTAAAGATAAATTATGGTTTATGTAAACGAAGAGGAACGTTAGGAACAAACTGGAACATTCGGCAGATTCTTCCACACATTCTTGGGGATCCCATGATTCTTCTACTTTGTTTACTATGTGCCACATCAAAGAAACCAAGTCTGTGAAGATATGATGAAAATGCATTATATTTGTACTTATCTAACGTATGTGGGCTGTTCCAAAAGTGTTTGTGGTTTTACTCAAAGAGTAAGAGTTGTTATTTCTGATGCTGTGATATAGGTGCTATATATGGGGTTGTGTTATGTTTTGTGTAAAACATACCAAGTTAAAAAGTGGACTTAAACGTTATATAACAGGCTAAAATTTTATTTCGCTTTTAATAAATTTATTTAAAGAAATATATTTACACAGTAAGCATCATTATGTGACTACAATTATTTTACTATTATATTTGTGTTTAATTATTTCAATAGAAGTAAATGCTTTCCAGATTTGTAATTTAATATAATGCAAAAATAAGCTGAAATTCAATTTAATTATATTTCATTGGAGTTATTTCAGATCAATTTGAAAACCCTCAAGAAATGAACTATTAAAATTAATGATGTCCGGTGTTTTTTTAAAAACTTTTTGATCAGCCCTCTGATAGTTGAGATAAAAACAAACATTCTTCACAATAACGGGGGGGGGGGGGGGGGGGGAGGGGGTAGGGAGTATTGTTCTGATTACTTCCTGATCAATCCACACACCAGGAAATTTGCTATCACTCCTCATCATGCAAAATTGATTCTCTGAATTTGCATCTTGGCTAAACAGTCGTACACTGCAAGAAGCATTATGGGAAATTACGCTGATGTGCGAACATGAGACACTTCTGTAATTCACTATCATTAAAGTATGATTATATAGTCGCTTCTACATTAGAATATTATGCATGATAAGTAGGCAATTTTCCAAACATGAAGAGAAATTTGGAGATACCGTAGTCGTTCTTGATTACACCATTTAATATCTCGGAGATACCGTAGTTGTTCTTGATTACACCATTATCTCGGAGATACCGTAGTTGTTCTTGATTACACCATTATCTCGGAGATACCATAGTCGTTCTTGATTACACCATTATCTCGGCGATACCATAGTCGTTCTTGATTACACCATTATCTCGGCGATACCGTAGTCGTTCTTGATTACACCATTATCTCGGCGATACCGTAGTCGTTCTTGATTACACCATTATCTCGGAGATACCGTAGTCGTTCTTGATTGCACCATTATCTCGGCGATACCGTAGTCGTTCTTGATTACACCATTATCTCGGAGATACCGTAGTCGTTCTTGATTACACAGTCGTTCTTGATTACACCATTATCTCGGAGATACCGTAGTCGTTCTTGATTGCACCATTATCTCGGAGATACCGTAGTCGTTCTTGATTACACCATTATCTTAGAGATACCATAGTCGTTCTTGATTACACCATTATCTCGGAGATACCATAGTCGTTCTTGATTACACCATTATCTCGGAGATACCGTAGTCCTTCTTGATTACACCATTATCTCGGAGATACCATAGTCGTTCTTGATTACACCATTATCTCGGAGATACCGTAGTCGTTCTTGATTACACCATTATCTCGACGATAGTATATGTACAATTTCTTGCAGCTGGATGTTGCTGATCAGAATAACATCATTCTTAATCAAACTATTTTCTTTATATTCATTTTGCATTTTCTGATGAATGTACCAAATGGCTATCAGGATTTGATTAATTTGTACATTACAGTAAAGCCTCAATGATTAGACCACCATTGGGACCCCTTGAAAACCAGTATTAATATTGAGGTGGTCTTAATATTGAGGTTGAATAAAGAGCAACACAGTTAAAATGGACTTGATAATTGTGTTCTAAATATTTCGGTGGTCTTATCATTGTGACGGTCTTTCATTGAGGTTTTACTGTACATGTTTTCTACATCAGGACTCGTGTTATGTTAATCATTGCTTATTTTCTAAAAAAAGTCCTTAATGTCCCATGATGCAGTATGACATAAATTGTGCAATTACAAGCACTTTAAATCAAGTTAAAACTTCAAATTTGATGTTACTGAGGTACTGAGTGCATAACCAATGAAAAACGTATATGATAACACAATGTCATGTGATAGACTAATTGTTCATTGACTCAGTTTAAATGTTGTTTTATTTCTTAAGATCATTAAGGTCAATATTGACCAGCAAATCATTGTCTTATCTGGTCTTAAAGTGATTAAGTTGTAGACAATACTTTAGCCCTGTTATTTTACGCATACAGTGTAACCTCCCAAAACCGGACCCTCTTAAAACCGGAATACTCCCGAAACCGGAAATATTTTGCGGTCCCGATTTTTTGGTTCTATTTCTATTGTATTAAAACACTCTGAAAAGCGGAACCTCTGAACTCCAGAAACCGGACGAAAATTCAACATAATTTGGTTCCATTTCTATATAAATTCACCTCCGAAAACCGAACGACTTTCAGCTGCATTATGTTGACACTTTGTGTATGTTTAACAGTTTGTCATTACTACACATGTGTGAATATCACTTATTGATTAATGCCGATGGCAATTACTACTGATTGAACTTTTATTCGTTGATTTCAAACATACGATCTCGTGTGAAAACATAAACATACAATGCTGTCACAAATGTATTATCGCCATCTTGTCATTACTAAATTGTAAATGGCGATAAAGTTGTAAAAGTTTATGCTAATGAATATATGTAAAGTAGTAATTATCATTTTTACGAGTCTTTCTTTTCATAAAAAAAACACATATTATTTCATGTGCATCACAAAGCAAAATATATGAATTTCTTTAAGCTTGCTTGTACATTTTTAAAATAAAGGCAGTCATGTTTGTTACAACTGTGTACATTTTCTTCGAAAACATATCATGTGGTTATACTAAGTAAAATTCAAAGATGTGCAATTATTCAATGAAATAATGACCTGAACCTAGGTAAGTGTATGAAATTATATCAAAATGAAAAAACCCTCTACAAACCGGAAACCTCTGCAAACCGGAATTTTCAAACGGTCCCGAAGGAGTCCGGTTTAGGGAGGTTCCACTGTTCCAATACTCCAAATATTATGAGATTTTTTTTTCCGAAACACGTTTTTGATATCCTGTTTATTAAGCCTTATGTAAAGACACGAGAATCTAAACTGTCCATATATCACGATTAAATATTACAAATTTCTATAAAAATCGTTTCAAATCATGCGGGTGCCGTACTGAATTATCATGTTACTTAGTAAGTAAACTATTTTATCATAAGAGAGACCTCAGTATGTGTCTGGATTACTGTGGAATACCAAGTCTAGGTGACAAATGCTCGAATATTTCACAAACATATCTATTTATCAAATCTTGCCTTCAAAGACCGATAAACAAAGACATTGAGAGGAGTGAAGTTGACAGAAACATGTTTTTTAAAGTGAAAACTCCAGCTATGAAGTATAATTCTTTGTAAATTTAACTCTTCAATTAACTTAAGTTAGATCAAATGCAGTTTTAGGATTAAATAAATTATCTTGTATTCGTATCAGTAATGGTATTTACCTCTCATGAAAGGATGGTTTAAATGCATCCATGTCTTATTGCATTACCCAATGGTATGTAGTTGATGCATGTCAGGATTAACCTCCCTTTGATCGTCAGCAATAAGTGGGTTACAGTTGTTCCCCTTCCTCGTACTCCTGCATAGGGATACTTTGGTGCATTGATAATGAAAATTAATAATGTATCAAGAAATCCTGAGTCATGTTATAAGTTATAACCATTTGCAGAGTTATGTATGCTTGATTGTTACCAATATTTACATGACTTGTTACTAACATCACAAGCTTGGTTTCACACATCTGTTGTATAAACTTAATTTATTATTTTATTATATCACTTGTCTTACCATTTGTCATTGACCAATTTTTCGTGTTCCTCAAAACATGACTTTATTTACTTAGTTATTAATTTAACTTTGGCAACTTCAAGCAATGAGAAATCTTAGTTATTAATTTAACTTTGGCAACTTCAAGCAATGAGCAAACTTAGTTATTAATTGAACTTTGGCAACTTCAAGCAATGAGCAAACTTAGTTATTAATTTAACTTTGGCAACTTCAAGCAATGAGAAATCTTAGTTATTAATTGAACTTTGGCAACTTCAACCAATGAGAAATCTTAGTTATTAATTGAACTTTGGCAACTTCAACCAATGAGAAATCTTAGTTATTAATTTAACTTTGGCAACTTCAACCAATGAGAAATCTTAGTTATTAATTGAACTTTGGCAACTTCAACCAATGAGAAATCTTAGTTATTAATTTAACTTTGGCAACTTCAACCAATGAGAAATCTTAGTTATTAATTTAACTTTGGCAATGAGCAATCATCATTGTTGTTACCATGGTTAAGACAGTCTGACTAGCGGGACCCTCTAAAAATCTAGAGTTCTGGTGCCTTATTTATAAACATTATAAGTCTGAAACTCAGACTTGGACTTAAAAATGTTATTATATGTTCTTTTTGCTCCTATGTTGTTATTACGTTATAGATTTTAATGACAATTGACAGAAGTGAACAGAGAGAAGCAACAATTATTCAGACTGAATCTCATTTGTTTAGATTTAATGAAAACAAAATTTTTAGTCTAAGACTGAGTTTCAGACTTAAAGTGTTTGGGAATTATGACCCTGGAAGATTGTGTTATTCGCCCATGTTTGAATTATCATTATCACTAGTAGCTTATAGCCCCAGAGAAATACAGACCTAGGTTTGACCATTTAAGATAAGTAGCATACATCAGTATATATGTTGGGTATGTTATGAACACAAAATTATGGGGAGTGGTTAAGTATTGTGTCTTGTCAGTCAGTGCGAATACCAAGGTTTTGAATGTTCCAAGACGTGAGTGATACCTCACAACCAAGTTCAACAGAGAAACCTTACCTTAAATGAGCAGTATGTATATATTTCAGGTAAATCTTACTCAGAGGTTACCAGAGAGATCAGTGAATTAAGAAAACAAGTTGTGAAGACATTAGAACAACCAGACTGGGACAGATGTGGACGACCAATGAATGGTTACGCTGTATTGAGTGATAACACGAAGCTATGTGTCAGATATCGTCAACCTCATTATTCATTCATATATGGTATGGTTCTTTGTCTCTCTTGGATATCGTCTAGTTGACTGGGTATGATTGTTAAGGTTTGGCCCAAAACTATTTCGACTTATTTATAATAAAAACTATTGTAAAATCCGCTTTAGTCAGCCCTCTTCATTAATAATAAATCAGCAATTTTACAGCAGTAAGTTGATCCATCTTCGTTTATGTAAATTTTTGAAACAGAGTTTTTATAATCAATATTTCAACTATTCTTCCCTGTGGAGAAAATATTGTGCCAAGATGTGTTCACTATAGCACAAAGTAAGCGAATTATAAAGGTTCATTCTGTTGTACATGTATATTAATTGACCGTTTTATGGATGACCCTGATATACCAAACAAGAATATCAGTCTCAATAACATGCTTTCTCTTGCATTAATAACATTGACAAAGTACCTTTCAACAACTCTTCCATTTGCCTCATAGGAGAGTACCTTGTACATTTTAAAAATAGTTTGTTGTCATCTATGTCATCATCTATGTCATCATCTATGTTGTCATCTATGTCATCATTTATGTTATTATACCACACATGATTTATCCATGCAAAATTCACATATACACGCTATAAGCAAATCCGTAATGTTACCCTGTGACATAACATTTTTACCCTGTGACATAATGTTTTTGCCCTCGCGCGGGTCTAAAAATAAAAATAGTATTTCCCTCATATTGACAATTTGTACTGTCACACAGGAAGCCATCTGATATTTATATATTATCATCTATGTCATCATCTATGACACCATCTATGTCATCATCTATGTCATCATCTATGTCATCATCTATGTCATCCTTTATGTCATCATCTATGTCATCATCTATGTTATCATCTATGTCATCATCTATCATGTCATCATCTATCATGTCATCATCTATGTCATCATCTATGTCGTCATCTATGTCGTCATCTATGTCGTCATCTATGTCGTCATCTATGTCATCATCTATCATGTCATCCATGTCATCATCTATGTCGTCATCTATGTCATCATCTATGTCATCATCTATGTCATCATCTATGTCATCATCTATGTCATCATCTATCATGTCATCATCTATGTCATCATCTATGTCATCATCTATGTCATCATCTATGTTACCATCTATATCATCATCTATATTATCATCTATGTTATCATCTATAGCATTTATTTTTCAGGTGAAGCTTTGTCATTCTATTTGTCTAGACTTCTGAAGATGGACAATGTTCCTACTGTTATTCTTGCCAAGACGAATTCTACCTCCAAACAGTGGAGAAATGTTGATATTAGCTCTTTAACTTGGGAGGAAAATAAAATGGTTGCATTGATAGCTTGGGTTGATGAAATTAACTCAGGTGCAAGGTAATTGTCTGTTTGTTATTTCTCCCCAATGCCAAGATAACTCAGGCCATCCTTAAAAAAAAGACTTAGATAAACAAAATTCATTGATGAATCTGAAAAAATAAATAGAGTCGCTGCAGTTTCATGAGTCGGTTGCGTAACTGCAAACAAAAATGTTTTTAAGGATGGCCTCATATAGTATTGATTTTTGATTCTTATATTATTTGGTATGAAAATGTCTGTTTCACTACACTGCTATTACATGTAGTGCATTTGATTTATAAACCTGGTGTTATAGATAATGCTTGCAACATTTTATCCTAAATATCAATCATATTAATTAATCCAGTATTTGTCCATATAGAATTTACATGATTAATTTCAACAGTGCTTGGAACTAAACAATTGTTCACTTTTTGCTTTCAAGATAAGACTTTGTACCTTCAAACAACCTTCTGTATTTGAGTCATTACAGAAATGATATTAGGTTTAAAGATAATTGTATTGTTCCATTTCTTTCAGTTCTAAAGCTTACATTCCACCATTACTTCTACAAGCATACAGAACTGGTAACCCTGTAACAAGACGAGTGATTCAGGCATCTCAGGATACGTTGAAAGATAAATCTACAAAAGTTTCAATAGTACAATGGGGCACAATGATTATATTTGATTATCTGACTGGAAATTATGATAGGTGAGTGTAAATAATAAGAATCTAAAACTGGCTACTGGTACGGATAGAAATATCCGGCCCTGCCGAGTTTCCTCGAAACAGTTTACCAAAGCTGGATATTTCATCCGCACACGAAGCCAGAGAAAGATTCTTTTTCTTGCATACTTTTTTTTGAGTTAGAATAAAACAAGTAGATTCGAGCATATTTTGCTTATAGTAACATATTATTTTACATATTCAATTCAAGTTATTATATGTGACGTCATTATGTGACGTCCTCAGCACGAGACTCATCCTACACTTGGGGGGGGGGGGGGGGAGAAGATTCAGTCGACATTGACTTTAAAGGGTTTTTCATAATTTACTTACAATATACTCTATAGGTATTTTCTATTAATCTTAGATTGGTTGTAAACAAATTGTGTTGTGGTCGACCAATGAAAACATGTTTGAGAAAAAATTGACCAATAGACATAGTGTACACAAAACAGTGGTATCCTCAAATGATATTGAATCAACAATTGTCAACAGTATTGAAGCAATTTATACAGAAATTTAGTTTTGATTTGTTTGAAACTTTGTTTGTTCTGAAAATAAAAACATCTTATTTTCAGGGTTGCTAGTATGCAGGATGCTGAAAGTATAGAAAATAAGCCAAAAATTATTGAAGAATCAATACGCAATCTTAAAAAATCTGCATCAACTGATAAACTCTGGTTGATAGACAATGAATGTGGACTTCTTGATGCCTACCGGTTACTGAAACCATATTCTTCAAATACACGATTCACTGCATTCCATAAACAAATGCTTCAAACTATGTGTGTATTTGAATTGCCATTTGTGCAAGCATTACAGAAACTTTTTCATCAACCCTCGCCACATAAGAGACTTTTTAACTTTGCAACATCTTTTGAACCTTACTTGCGGGATCTTCCAAACGACAAACTTTACCAGAATTTTTCTGAACTTTTTGATAAAAGATTAGCTGAAGTCATTGCCTGGATAGAGCAATGTAAAATTTTGAGTAAGGAGTAATATGTAGTGGATGGGTTGCTTGAGAGAGGTCTGTTATCTTCCGTAACCAAACGGCTGTGTTCAGAAAAATGTACTTCTTCTACAAGACCATTGCATTAAGTGTTTTAATGTTTCCATTATTCTGGGTTTATAATTGTGTTATACCATTATGCATTTAAAGATGTGTGGAATTATTCCAGATGATGTCACAAAAACTATGAAATACACATTGAGGACCAAAATTCATAGAAATCTCTTATTTACAGAAAAACTCTCAAAATACATTAAATTTATCAGTTTTACATGAAATTTTCAGTTTTATTTTTAGATTGAATATTCCATTTTTGGAACCAGAATATTGATTTTTGTTGTTGAAATTTGGGGTGTTTCGGTCATATGTGAAATGATTGTGTATCAAGGATTAATATTGTATCAGCCACAGTAGTGTAATGGGTTGGACACAGAACTTTCATGCCAAAGGTTTTGGGTTCAATCTTCAAAATTACACAAGATAAACAAACACCCCTTTATAAGGAAATAGAGCGTACCGTTCTAAAAGTAGAACTGACGGGTCAAGAAATAATTGTCTACACAGGCAATTAAGACTGCATCTTTGTATATTTATGTCTTTAGTTTATTTTTGGGGGAATTTTGGAAGAAAATTATTTATTCATAATTGTGCATAGTTGTATTCCATTTAGGTATTTAGGTTTGGTGATGTTGGTAAATATAGCACTTTCTGGTTGCCAGTGGTTACACGATACATCCTATAATTATGGTTTTATTTGTGTGCTTTTAAATGTTCCATTACGAAATTTTGATTAGCCTTAGTACTTGTCAACATTTAATGTTCTATAAGGAATTTTTATTTGCGTTCTTGTCAACTGTTCCATATAGAATTTTTATTTGCGTTCTCATCAAATGTTCTTTTCAGAATTTTTTTAACAGTCTTAATGGTAAAAAAACTTTGTCGTGGGTAGCCCAAGTTAAGTTCAGGATTAAACTACAACGGTTATTAAATATTAAATAGTTTCCGAAACATGGTAAGTATTTTGTTACCATGTCAACCAGAAGTCTTATATCAGACCTTTATAGATCTCTTGTTTATTGTTGTCTCATAAAACAGTGCAATATATTGTTGTTGATATCACTAAGGATTTACTAAATGCCAAAGAGATTTGTTGAATATTCACTGAAATCCATTTTATTATATGTATGAATAAAATATGAAAATTGTATTTGCCTTTTTTTATGTCAAACATTGATGTGCTTGTATGTCTGGTTTTGCTGCATTATCTCTCATAGAACAATACTTTGCACTCTTGTTGAATCTATAGATGCATGACACGAGGCCCTGGTTGGTGAATCTATAGATGCATGATACGAGGCCCTGGTTGTTGAATCTATAGATGCATGACACGAGGCCCTGGTTGGTGAATCTATAGATGCATGATACGAGGCCCTGGTTGTTGAATCTATAGATGCATGACACGAGGCCCTGGTTGGTGAATCTATAGATGCATGATACGAGGCCCTGGTTGGTGAATCTATAGATGCACGACTCGAGGCCCTGGTTGGTGAATCTATAGATGCATGACACGAGGCCCTGGACCCGTATTCACAAACGTTTTAAGACTGAATCTCAGACTTAGACTTAACATTGCAAAAAATTAATTTACAAGCATTTCGTTTTCATTATATTTAACCGGATAACTTTTTGCCTGAATATTTCTTGTTACTCACTCTTCACTTTTGCCATGTTTTATCAAAATATATTGTGTAACAATAATGTAGGAACAAAATGAAAATTTACCATTTTAAAGTCTTAAGTCTGAGATTCAGTCTTAAAACGTTTGTGAATACCGGCCCTGATCTCCCTAAGAATCTCAATGTGAGATAAATCTCAGCTCAAATATTGTCTCACATCGTTGAGATCTTTCTCATAGGAGACTGGGACTCAAAATTGTTATCACAAAACAAGAAAAAGGAGATGAGGTTTTTTCTCAGAAAATTTCCAAGAGATCTAAATGAGATCGTCTCAAACTCGAGCTTTGAGAAAAATCCCAATGTTGAGCTGAGGTTTTTTATTTGAGATGCTTCAAGAGATTGGGGGCTGGTGTTTTCTCACAAACGCACACCTTGCACAATGAAATCCAGACCTGTAATATTTTGCATTTACCCCAACAGGTTAGGCTCGAGTGTCAGGAAATTGAACCAGTTTTGGGTAAATATGCAGAAAAATACACAATTAACAAAATCCTTTTGTAATAACAATGTACAGTTAAACCTCACCTAAAGACCACCTCAATTATAAGACCACTTCAAAAGACCACTTCAAAATGAAGAACACACGTCTTCAAGTCCATTTTCACAGGGAGATAACTCCAGTAGTTACTCATCTTTTTGATAAAATTATGTCTTTTCAACTCTCAAACAATCGGAACAAAATAAGTTTTGGTTTCAAAATGATAAAAATATTGTTGAATCAGTTAAAAATATGTCGATGGTAGTCGACTATATTGAGCTTCACATGTGTTGATATATACATGCATTTTTCAGAAAAACATCTTTTTAAAATGAAACACGTCTATAAATGACCATACAAACACAGGTATAACTTTATTTTTATTCGATATCAGACATCATTAACAAATAAATGCAATCAGCATCTAGCTGAAATAACAATATATTCATATAAATTAGGATTTCAATAATATTTACAAGTACAATGGACATTACAATAAGTTAATGCAACAACAAAATGCATTCATTGTAATATTGGTGATGTAAGGCAAGTATACAGAGATATACAGTACCCAGATATACAGTGAAACCTCAATTAAAGACCATCTCAATAACAAGACCAATTTTCAAGGGTCCTGAAAGTGGTCTTATTATCAAGGTTTTACAGAATGGTATGCTGAGAGCTAACTTTGACTGACCATACATCATTGCTGGCATCTGTCGGAGGAAAACACTGAACACGTTCTAGGAAGTTCTGTGACACAAACACAGCCACAGTTACAAGTCCTAAAGTGATATGTCTTATCATGCACTACTGTATACTAATATGTGGTTAATTGGATATTTTCAGCGAGTCAAAAAGACGATTTCATACGTTTCCGGAGCAGGGGCCTTATTCACAAACATTATTAGTCTGAAACTTTAAAATATGTATTTCAAGGGTTCAGTGCAAGACTATTGTAACTCCTATATAAATACAAAGGATTTACAATAGTCTTGCGTTGAACCCTCGATTTGCTCTTAAGTGATTTACAGAATATAACCGAAGTTTCTATCCATGAAAGCACTGTTTGCAAGTAGAGAGTTTACAAGGATATGATTTCAGTGGTTATATACAGGAGTGACAAATATGCAAGGATTTTCTCATTCATCAAATGTTACCAAAGTAAAGGTTGAAACTAAATTCATCTTATGTGTATAAATAAAACAAATTTGGCAGCATCTTTGATAACAGCCTACATAATATACATTACTAGGGAATTAAAGGGCAAGAATATCATATGACATCATGAAGAATACCACATGATATCACATGCCTTGAAGAATATCACATGATAACACATGATATCATGAAGAATAGCACATGACATCATGACATTACAAAATGCACCTGTTTTCGCATTCTGTCAAACAGACATGTTGAAAAGCTCGAATTGGACACTTGCTGAGCTTTCAAGAACTCCTCTGACATTACAGAGAAGAAGAAAAACGCTGTGTTGACGGCTGCTTCTCACAGTCACAGGATAGCTCCCCAACTCCCCGCCGACCTACGTTATCTCCCGCAGTTTTTGCATAGATAAAACCCACATGAACCGTTCTGTGACCAAGATCGGATTCCAAGGTCACTACAATTTTGTAAACAAATGTTATTTGTGAATGCTCTCCTTTTGCAAAAATATGAATGCGAGTTATTCGCTTAGTGGTTACTTATAACACTTACTATGATATTATGATAACATGTATGTTGGTCATTTTTGCGATAAATACAGTGGTTTGCGAGTGGAAGAACCCAGGCGCTTATATTTGCGATTTATACAGGCTAACAGGTGCCCTCGCAACTTTTTGTCTGTGATTTTGTGATTATCAGCTGCGATTTGCGATGCGACCGTTGATGAAACACCCCCCTGATGTTCAGATCAGGAGTTGGATGGACTACCCCTCAACCACTATGCCTCCTTAAATACATAACATGCTAAAACAGACAATGCTTGATAAACAGAGAACGAACTTTTCAGTCCGACATAAACATCTCCCCCATTATAGACAGTCTCATATGGAATGGTAAAGCATCACACATTAACTTATCATGAACAGGCTTATGAAACAAACTATAATATTTTAACTTTTCATGTAAAACTTTCATACTCTTTACACCACTACTCAACAGATAGTCTTCAGTAAAACCTGTAATAAGCTTTATAACATCCTGAATTTTATCTGTTCCTAGTTTTATGCTACTTTGTGATGGTTGTTTCTCCACTATTTTAACGCTATCGAACTTCAAACCACTATTAAACTTCACATCACTGTTAACAGTATCACCAGAATTATCATTCTCATCATTGAAGTCTGAATCATCATCAGTCAGCACTGAATCATCATCAGACTGCTGATCAGTCTCTCCTTGGAAAGTCTTTTCAGATTGTTTTATATTATCATCGGTACTCCCTTTATGACAATTACCATCTCTATCACAAACTTCAATTGTGTCTACCACCTTAAGTCTAGCTTGCTCAACATTTTTCACATTTTCTCCACTAGAACTATCAACAGTATCTTTGTTACTTTGAGCAGTTTTTGGTTTTAAAGTAATTTTTGTCACCTTGGTACTTTTTACGTTAAATTTTACACCCTTGGTAGACATAACTCTTTGATGGCTAGCTCCCTTGCTTAAATCAAACTTGAGCACATTTTCTCCAGAATTAAAAAGATTGGCCATCTCTTCATTCAAGCGTTCACTTTGTTTCTTTTTGCTCCATTTTACACCTTTAATACTATCAGTGTTTTCTGTGATGTCAAACAGAGCTAAAAGGTCAAGGTTATCATGGAATTCTTGAAGTTCAAGGTCATCCTCTTTCTTCTCCGCACTACAGCAATATAAGGCAGCAGTATCGATAGGATGTGCTTCCGTGTTGAAAATGTAGCTTCCTACAATTGATAGAGCTCATATTTTAATAATTAAGACAACAATTAAGCAGAACCGTCTCCCTTGGCTGAGCGGTTAAGGCATCTGCCTTGGGAGTGGGAGGTCGAAGGTTCGAAATCCCGGTAGGGGTACGGTCTGATATGGCCGGTTGGTGAGCCGCCAGCTAGTTAAATAATGGTTACCATGTGCCAACCTGCTTGGTGCCTGGCATGAAAGGATAGAAATCGGAAAGTAAACATGCTCAGAAAGTAGATGTCTCTTAAGTCAGAAATGACTAACCCTTTAAGAAGGGGTGACATTGTAATAAATAAACACTTTTTTGTAAAGCAGGTATCATTGTGTCGATTCTAGCTAATTATATCTAGCCTATCAATGTGTGTTGGAGTTATATACGGTTTTCAACAGTATTTCCGTTATGCATGCCAGTCTGTTGACAGAACCAGTGTTCTGGATTACCCACCAATAAATGACTTTATACATCACAAGCTGTCCTGTGTAATTTTAACAATATACAGTTATAAGTAGGAGTCCCCAGAACAAAACCAGGAGATCGGGATTCCAAATAAGGAGTTCCCGAGAAACCCCGCATCCTATGACTTAACAACAGAAACTTGAGTAAGCACAAACCTGTATCAATAACACATTGTCCATTAGGTGTATCAATAATGGTACCATGATCTCCAGTATTGTGCATAAAGTTATCAGGATCAAACAATAAATACAGGTACTTTGTTGTCTCAGCCAGGAAGAAACTTTCCATTCTGTTCTCCAGTGTATGTGTGGTTACATCCTTCACCTATCAGGTAGAAATGTGGTAAAATCTTAAGTACTATAGGCATATCCTACAATAAGGCAGTTTTTTTCTAACGCAGAGATTTCCTTTAAACTTTTTTATATTTGATCAGTGTAATGTATCTAACCAAAATATGAAATACAAATGATAGGTCACCTTGCTCGATTTTATGATAATGAAGATTTAAAACGTGAATATTTCATATGAATATAGAGCAAAATCAATAAAAGTTTACTATATTTTTTCTAGCGCAGAGATTTTCTTACAACTTGGTATACTATATGAGAGTCACTGTCTGAATGAAAATATGAAATAAAAATAATAGGTCACCTTGCTTGATTTTAAGATAAAGAATGTTTTATTGTGTTTCAAATGTAATATATATGGAAAGTGAAAGTTGAAAAATTTTACCCTTAATACACTAGGTAACCCATTATCGTTTTACGTTTTCATAAAATGTGTTAGTTTTTAATATTTATTGAAGATCATTTTAGAATTTCAAATGTAGAATTTCAAATATCAATGACTTTTCTGTTTTTAATAATAAAGTATATAGAAAAAGAAAGTGGAAGGAAAACTGCAAAACTATAATGAAATCCTTCAATTAAACATAATGATATCATATTTGTATTGTGCTTTGTGACTATAAAGTTCAGTAACAATCTTTGCATAGTAAAAAAAAAAATAAACTACTCCCTTATACGTCTTTAACCCAATGCAAACACTACAATAATCGAAAAGAACATGCGCATTAAAGTTGCGCAATGGCAACTCCCGAATACGTCTTTAAATCACATACAGAAGAACACAAATTTAACATACCCGGTTATAACCGAAAAGTTGGATAATACATAGTAATGTTTATTCCCTGACCAAGCTCTTCTATATTTCATTGTATAACTATATGGTTATAATGAATTTGGATAATAGCGTAATTTTGGATATAAAGTAGTAATGTGTGGATCCCAAAAGGCATATTTTAAACGCAAACTTACTCGCTTATAATGTAATTAACAATTTCATTGGTTAGGGGGTGAAAACAGGCGTTAACTTATTTGATAATTTATTGCAACAGACACAGTGCATTGATTTACAAACTTGCTAAATGGTAATGTTTGCATTAGACAAGTGTCTCCAGGTCCCCAGAAATTCGTTATTAGCGTGTTCCACTGTATTCTTAAAATTTAATAGCACGTCTTACAGACCTCTGTCGTAGTTCAGTCCCCGACTTCAAAACGTCTCAATTGACAATTGCCTTGAACTCAAATTTTCAAAAAATTACATTTTAAGTTAAAGAATGCAGAGATAATCAAATAAGACGGTACGGATTTGGACAGAAATCACAGATCAATGGTAAGCATTTTTTATTGCACAACACTTATAATACAAGACTTGAAATATTTGGCTTGACAAAAATCCCAATAGGAGACATTGCATGCAAACAGACCCTGGCATTATAGTCATTAAAAGTTTTGACTGAAATTGATTTGTAACAAACTCATCTATTCAAGGCTAGATATTTTCAGTTGAAGAATGTATAGTTTCTCTATGCCTGACATGTACAACTGTTTTCATCAAATCAATGACGGTAGGAGTTACTGAATAGTTTTATATAAAAACTGTTCAAACATTTGACTTGTGACCAGGGCTCTAGAAATCCACTAGCCCGATGTCCCCAGGACAAGTCTTATTGCTGATTCGGGCTATCAACAGTTGAGTTGAAGTCAGTCCAGGACAAGTCTGTTTATAAAGCTTATTAGTATTGGACATGTATTCTAAATACTAAAAGAAAATCATGCATTACTGATGCTTTGCAATTGGCAACAATTCGAACTGTCCACAAATATTCTCGGACAACTAGCCTCCCATGTCGGACAAGTCAAATTTAACATGTTCACTTGTCCGGGACGAATGTATTTTTTTTAAATCTAGAGCCCTGAAGATATTAAAGGAAACTAAATGATCTTACTGTTGCATATCCACATTTGGTTCTTGTGTTTTGTTCAATAGATTCGAACATATCCACACCAATCTCCAATAAATATGGATCCTTTGTAGCTTGATACAAATACATGGCTCCTTCAACAAGCTCTAAAACATGTAAATTAATACAATAAACAGTGACCAATGAAATATCACTAAGTCAATACATGCCAAATATATATCACAAGTTTAAAAGACATGTACAACACTACAGGCTTTCCAGCACCTTGGAAAAAAGGGCTAATTTTAGGGCTATTCTGAACTAATATGAGGACTAAAATTAAAAAGTTTAGGACTCCATTCGAAAATATTAGCGCTGTTTCAGGAACCATTAACGTCTTTAACGTTGAGACAATATCAACTCACACATATTGAAGTCATAGTATGACGTTTACCATTGCTCAATAGTCTTCAGCTGGCCATGGCTGTGCACTCAAAAATCAAATCAGGATTTTGACACATTTTTAGGAATCTAAGGGCAGCTGGAAAGCCTGATACGATCATAACCAGGAGGTGAACAAGCAGAAATTCACCTGTTTTACATATTCACATGAACCCATAATGATTGGCATTCCATCATTCTTATAATTTATTATGCAATACGAACACATCCGAGATTAGGTGAACAATACAACAGTACAAGGAATCAATGTGTTTTATTTGAATCATAGTTGAAATATTATAAGGTTAAAATTCAAATTGATGGTGAAAGTGGTGTTTATCTGATATCAACAAGTGATTCAATTAGTACTGAATTGAGTAATAAGAATCCGAGTATTGAACCCCAGATATCATGTTCTCATTGTGTCACAAATTCACGAGCATAACTACACATTCAGTCTCTATCTGTGAGCATGCATTTAAATCAAGATAAATTTACAAGACAATGCCTAGTTTCCCAATAAAACATTACATGTCAGCAGTCTGTAGTGTAAGGTTAGTATGTCTGTGGTTCATACTGTTAGATAGGGCCACACAAATACAATACTGTAAGACCATGCACTGGTCCAGAGGGAGGGAGGACTAAGGATCTAGACTCCACTCCCCTGGGATTTTGGCAAATTAGGTTTGTCCATATCTAATGAGACTAATCCTAGATCAAGAGGGGGTCCCAACCTGGAGCTGGACCCCATCCCTGACTTAATTGCTAGATCTGCACATGAATAAGACTTAAATCTAGTGGTGTTAGTGAAGAATAAGTCTGCGAATTTTGAGGACAATAATCTGTATACAGAAAACTAGACGCCAATTTAACTAACCAGGTCTCAATGGATAACCCTCTCTCCCGGCATAAGCTTCATTCTTCACAATATTATAGAACTCCGGAAGAAAACCAAACTGTTTCCATACTTGATGAAAATTATGTATAGTCTTCATAGCCTTGTCAACATCCCCTAGCATGGCCTGTGTGGAAAAATATACACATTTATATCAAAAATGACATTGCAGATGCAAAGCATCCAAATATAATTTTCAGTAATACACTACTGAAATAACAAATGACATCATGTCACACCTTTTCAAGATCTAGGCATATATGTGGGGAATCACTCTTATGGAATTTTACATTCACCTCCAATAATAAAATGTTTTGTTTTGAGTTTAGAATAACAAAGAATGAGAACTGTAAATTTCCAGTCAATTTTATTTTTAAGTGTTTCCAGGATGGCAACAATCAAGGGAGGTAAATATCATTCCACTCATAGAATGTGTTTACTACCCTGAATTCCAGGCCAGTAACAATCAAGATAGGTAAATATTGTTCCAATCAAAGAAGCTATTTACTAACCTGTATTCCAGGCCAGTAACAATCAAGGGAGGTAAATACTGTTACAATCATAGAAGCTATTTACTAACCTGTATTTCAGGCCAGTAACAATCAAGGGAGGTAAATATTGTTCCCATCTATAACCTATTTACTAACCTGTATTTCAGGCCAGTAACAATCAAGGGAGGTAAATATTGTTACACTCATATAACTGGTTTACTAACCTGTATTCCAGGCCAGTAACAATCAAGGGAGGTAAATATTGTTACACTCATATAACTGGTTTACTAACCTGTATTTCAGGCCAGTAACAATCAAGGGAGGTAAATATTGTTACACTCATATAACTGGTTTACTAACCTGTATTCCAGGACAGTAACAATCAAGGGAGGTAAATATTGTTACACTCATATAACTGGTTTACTAACCTGTATTCCAGGCCAGTAACAATCAAGGGAGGTAAATATTGTTCCCATCATAGAACCTATTTACTAACCTGTATTCCAGGCCAGTAACAATCAAGGGAGGTAAATATTGTTACACTCATATAACTGGTTTACTAACCTGTATTCCAGGACAGTAACAATCATGGGAGGTAAATGTTGTTACACTCATATAACTGGTTTACTAACCTGTATTCCAGGACAGTAACAATCAAGGGAGGAAAATATTGTTCCTATCATAGAACCTATTCACTAACCTGTATTCCAGGCCAGTAACAATCAAGGGCGGTAAATATTGTTCCAATCATAGAACCTATTTACTAATCTGTATTCCAGGCCAGTAACATTCAAGATAGGTAAAAAGTGTTCCAATCAAAGAAGCTATTTACTAACCTGTATTCCAGGCCAGTAACAATCAAGATAGGTAAATATTGTTACAATCATAGAACCTATTCACTAACCTGTATTCCAGGCCAGTAACAATCAAGATAGGTAAATATTGTTACAATCATAGAACCTATTCACTAACCTGTATTCCAGGCCAGTAACAATCAAGATAGGTAAATATTGTTCCCATCATAGAACCTATTCACTAACCTGTATTCCAGGCCAGTAACAATCAAGGCAGGGAAATATTGTTCCACTCATAGAACCTATTCACTAACCTGTATTCCAGGCCAGTAACAATCAAGGGATGTAAATATTGTTCCCATCATAGAACCTATTCACTAACCTGTATTTCAGGCCAGTAACAATCAAGGGATGTAAATATTGTTCCCATCATAGAACCTATTCACTAACCTGTATTTCAGGCCAGTAACAATCAAGGGAGGTAAATATTGTTCCCATCATAGAACCTATGTACTAACCTGTATTCCAGGCCAGTAACAATCAAGGGAGGTAAATATTGGCAGACTTATAGAACCTTTAGTCATGTGTGCCCACATATACCAGTCATCTCTTTTCAAATATTTCTCAACAGATTCAAGATAACCTGAAAGGCAGAAAACAAATTCTGATGTTAAGTCAGATAGTTAACAGAAGGACTAAGTATTATCTATAAATTCAATTTATCTGGCTATCATTTGAGAGTGTTTCATTTTTGTTAATATTTGTGAATGAACAACCTCGCTTATTCATAATTCAAGAGAAAGTTGGTGACAGTATCATCAAGGACTAAGACAACAGTTATGCAAAACGAAAGTGATTTATAGCAATAGACATACCATAGTACATGTCCAACAGCTCTGTGTTCTCAAACATGACTGATCCTTTGACAAGATACTCAAAGTATGAATCTACTCCACCACCAATACCTGAATCTAGAGCTGTCCATTTTCCTGTAGCAACATCAATATGGTTTCCTACCTGATGTGAAAAAAAAGTTAACACAAATAAATCACTGAGCCGATTGAAAATGATCGCTAATTGTTCGAAATTCCAAATAAGACCAACAATACTGACAGTATATGAGCATACATAGATTAAATTCAAATCTTACAGTGAAATAAAAAATTTACCCCTGCACTAAAAGTTTACTAGTATGTTTATCAAGAAATTTAACACACATATAGCTGACATAAACACACAATCCAAGCATCTTATTTTGCTTCATTTATTTCAACCTAGTTATACATATCTGAATGTATAGTGTTTGCTGCTATTTTCTCGTTACTTCCGATTTCGTGGTATTTTGACAACAAAACATACAAATGTATTTTGAAATTATTTGGCATAATATGAAAAATATGGAAAGGAAATTATGTTGTCATCATTAATTAACTGTAAAATATTTGAAAGAAGAAACTGAACAAAAAATAAAATTGAAGTAATTTTCGATTTTCTTCTTCCCTTACGCTATATCGTTAGTACCGCGAAAATACAAGCAAACAATACTTCTTACCAAGCCTATCGTTGACTTTGCTTTCCACAGACTTTTCATAGCTCTCATGGCAACCTTTTCAAATATAGGATCTCCTGTCAACTTGCTCAATGATCCAAATTCTACCAGGAAGGTACCCACACCAGCAGTACACGTTACAGTTGTCTCCCCTGCAGGAACTCCATGTTTTAGATTCACTGTACCGTACGGCATACCAGTAGGTGTATCAAATGCTGAGATATAAATGATTATGAATGAAAGCGGGCATTTTTTGAAATGACACGTATCGGAGATAGTAACTCATAGATAGCAATGAAAAAGTCCATACGGTTATTAGCATGATTGTAATATATAGCACTGCAAGGCAGGGCGATATAAACAGCAGTCAAAATTACTGTGAAAATGATTAAAAACTGATGAGATAAATGTATACAAAAATGGTAGCATATTAAGAGGGTACTGTCCTACTCTAGGTATATAACTGAACATAACAAAATACATTAAAAGATAAAGTGATAATCAATGACAACAATGAGATGATTTGAACAAACATAAATGACAATTACACACAGAGCATATATTATTACCTGGTAACAATCTACGTGCAACATCTTCTGCCATCCTAAGTAAAGGACCGGAACAGGGCCAGCCAGGCTCCAGCTCTAGTCCTCCACGTTTTGACATCAAATGAGCTGACAGCAAACCACCAACAACTGAAAAAGTCAGACAATAATATGTACGGTATGACAAATATTAATTGTATCAACAGATTTCTAATATCAGGAAGCAGTTATCGAGAGTGATTAGTATAAGTTGTAAGAACTTGTTTCACAATCGATGTAAAATAAATGAGTTTGAACAAACATCTAATATCAATTATAATAGCAAACTTTGGTTCAAGCAGATAAAAGTTTTCAAAACTAGCTGCATACATTTTGCTGTCTACTTAAATCACAGAGACAAATAAACAAACATAATCACTCTGAGGATGACTTTGGTTGGTGTATGTAAAAATCTGATGCTGGAGAGAATGATACATGTATATTTAACATTCTATAAAGGTGAAAAACCGAGCAAGAAATCTGTTTGAGTTAACACAGAGGCTAATGATATTGTATTCTCCAAAGGAAAAATACACAGATATACTTATGTATACAACTAAATGTTTTAGATCAGAGCAATAACGTCTCTTCAAAGCAATATTCTCAGACTTCACACAAAAGATACATATTTCAGATTACATGTACTAGTATGCACACCTTGGGATGTTGCATTGGATAATCTCTACTGAACGAAAACCTGGTGAAGATAGAATCAGATCTCCATGGTTATTTACAATGTAAAAGTGCCCATGCTTACCTCTTATATTTGTTTCAAAGACTGAAACGTTAATATCATCATCAAAGTCTAAACTTTCAATGACAAGATTAGCAACACGTTGAAATTCGGTATTATTTCCCATTATAACAAGCATGTCTAATGCATCTATCAGTGTTAATGAATAACTGAAATTAAACAACATATTGTTAATACAAATGCAGATAAATATGGTACATATGTTACATAACATTTAAATGTTATTAAAACTTATCTTATATTTCCTCAGCATTTCTCACTGTATTTTGGGAATAGTACCAATCAAATTTGGAAGCTGGATATGTATGTCCCTTTTTATAACTGAGAATGGGTGCTTAAGCCTTTAATACATATACCTATACATTTAAGCTCACTTGTGACAAACAGTCCACTCTCTCCAAAAACCAGTACTGGTGTCTCATGAGGTGTTGTCTTCACCTTTTCATGTTCCAACCCACAACAGCAGAGTTCAGTAAATCCATTATTCTAATATTACGAAAGTAAGCATTTTCTGATCAGTTTAGACCATTGAATATGTGTACAACCATCAAATACAAACTTATAAAACCCAAAAAATCACATGACCTGTGAAAATAAATGAAGCACTTCCTGATCTACTGACCCTATTGCTTTGAACAATATCACTTGAACCTTCCAGCTATTAATTTGACCTCATGAAATATGTGACCAAGAATTACCAACTTACCTTCCCCAAGTATCATGACCATCACATGTTAGTGGGCGAAGTTCATCATACGGATAAGCATATCTGATATAATTGTCATAAGCATGATGAAACATATTAATAACTTTATTCCTGAAATGAAAAAAAAATTAAAAGTCATTTTTCTGGAAAGTTGCAGAACTGTTTGACATGTCAGACAAATTTTAACCATCCTTACAGGTCCTGTAGCATTTGCATGGTCTCTGGTCAAAAGCCAGGAAGTTTACAAGCTACCATGCATTCAAGTCCAGTAACTGTCTGATAAATTTCTTTTAGTCAGACACTAAATGTTTCTCTGACCAAGTATCAGGCTGTTTAGGTGTTAATATAAAACAGGTATGAATAATATCAATATTTTGTAGTTTACAAGGAATGAAACTAGCCTTATTTGCAGGGCTAAGAATGCACTCAACATACAGGTTTCATTGCAAATCTTGTAAACAAATTGCTTATAATAAACTTTATTTCTATCAGGAAGAAGACGTGTAGTGTGATACATTTTAGCAAACACCAGCTGCCTTTCAAAATAGAGAACTTGACACGCAAGTAACAATATAGTATGCAAAATATGTCAGACCACCTAAAACTTCCTGTTTGCATTTGGCCCCTTTAAAAATTGGAAATCACATATCCAGACTACGCTACATAACCTGATTAATTCATGGCAGTGACTTTGATGATGGACCTTTAATTCTAGACTCAGTCACATTCTAAATATTTACAAATGAATAAAAGTTGCTGCCATCCTCAAAAGTTTGTGCTGAAAACAGACTAATTATAATGTGTTGTGACTTGTCATTAATTTTGCAAGTTTGTATGAAATTAGTAAACATCTCATAATTAGTTAAAATGTTCAGCACAAAATTCCTATCTCATCATTATGTTATTTTCACTGGAACAACCATGTCTTGAAAATTATTTTTAACAATTACACAAACAATTGGTTACGCTGTTTTTCAAAAACAATTCAGTCATATACTGACGGCCAGTTGACCTAACAAGTTTTCCTGGTATTTTAATTATCAACCAGAACTAACTTGGTGAGCAACTGACATAAAGAATCGATACTTTGGGGTTTAGTTCATACGGCAGACATAATTACTTAACAGTTTGTATCGTAGATTGCGAATGTCGGGGCTATGGAATTAACAATGTTCTCGAAAAGATCCAATTAAAGTTTCTAAAAAATGTACTGGTTTAAACTTAACGTGTAATGATCAATGTATCAAAAATAGAAATATCCAACACTTAAAAAGATTTTAACATAACGCCACAATTATTGGGCCAAGTTGGTAAGTGGGCCGAGTTGAACCGGGCCGAGTTTACCCTGAATCACAGGTATCAGCAACGAGGCTCTTGTAATCCAAGAACGGAGTGTTGGATTATTGACCTGTAAATAATAGCCGCGGCCTTCATTTTAACGTAACTGTAACAGTTATGTATTGAATTTATGACAGGCATCCATTAGAATGAAGAAGTTGAATGAATGTTATTTTTATCTAGAGACGTCCGAAATTTTGGTATCAAGATGACTCGACCCCTGACCAATTCGACCCCCGAAAATAAACAAAGTCAATTCGACCCCTGTACAATTCGACCCCTACTTTTCGATTATTCGGCATGTCAATTCGACCCCTCAGATGATATGAAAATATTTCAATTATTGTACGTCAATTATGAAATTTTAATAAAAATTAATGATTTATAAACGCCGAATATGACTTATGTTGTAATATAAAATCGAAATAAAAGTATTAGTTTTTGTGTTAGTTTTTGTGTACTCTTAAGGCATTTTGGTGTTTTAAATTAAATAAATTAAAGTAATAACTGTACAAATTTAGACTTTTAAATGTACATTGATAAACTATTTGAATCTACCAATTCCTTTGTATTGCAGGTGTTGTATACTCATTATTTCATCTCTATTGTACTGCATGCATAAACATATAAGTGATGAGAATGTTTGCTTCACTTTAATTATCAATTAATGAAATCAAGAAATTGATTGTTCTGTAAAATATTTGGCAAATTATGACGCGTTAAAACTTTATCCAGCAATCAAAAGACACAGGCTTTTGATGTAAGCGACAGTTTGCATTAATGATGGCATTTTTTATGTAAATTGTCAATTATGATGTTTTAAATTTCAAAGCATAACTCTGAGATTCAGTCTTAAAATGTTCTGACAATTACACACACACACTTAATGACTTATAAAAGAAGAAATTAACACCTCGAATGAAGAATAATGGATAAATCAACCAAACATAAACCCAATCGGGTCAGACAAAGGCATTACATGTATTACATTTATCCATTAAAACATTGCTACACAAAATAATAATTTATTTTGAGTAGATAATATTTTACACTACACCCGATAACAATACAGAGGGGTCGAATTGACTTAGCAACATTAGAGGTCGAGTTGACTTAGGGGTCGAGATGACGTGGGTCGAATTGACTTAGGGGCCGATTTGGTAGGGGGTCGAATTGTTCAGAGGTCGAGTTGTCCCGCAGCCCGAAATTTTCTATCCGAGCAGTGCAACACTTTAGAAAATTCTCAATTCATCGCTAATCGAAACTTTACTTTGCGATGCGTTTTGTCTAAGAGAAAAGCTCGTATATAAACCTGTAATGGGGAATGTCTTTGTCCCTAATTATTCGACATTCGCAGTGTATTAAGCAAAATATTGTAAAAATAATAACACGTCTCTTGAGCGCAGACATCTTGGATTGAAATTTATTCGGAATCCTTTGTGGATACCCTCTTGGAAAAAATCTTTTCAGCAAGGTGCTCCGAATGAATGAAATGTACTTCCTTTTCCGGTGGTGGTGAAAAACAGCCACAAGTAAGTATTACTATGCCGAAAATATCGGTCTTTATCCTTTGATTTTCATCACCGATCATGAATGAATTTTGGTTATTGAGTCAATGAAACGATGGTTCATCATACGCCGGACATTTCTTGAGCCTTAAATGCCATTAATCAACATTTAACTTGCAGTAAACCCAGGGATCTATGAATTTGCTATCCGAATTCTGTACCGCTATGCTAACAGTTTGCATGGTTTGTGCTATGTAAATTGCGAAATGGCGAAGATAAACGAAATTACTACCAGCACAAGACTTGGTCCAGGTTACCGAGTGTGGTAGATTTCAACAGTTGTCAAATTTGTTGGCAAATATGGTAAATACCTGAAGCCAGATGCAGTCATTGACTATAGACTGTCCCTCATGTATAAAATAACTAACGATTTGGTTGCAATTCCCATCCAAGGTTATATCACCCCTCTAACTAGAGCATCCCGCCACCATCATACTTTGTGATACAGGCTCATTTCTTCAACCAAAGACAAATACAATTACTCATTCTTACCGTTGACGGGAACAGCCTAGCTGCCTACCCCTCATACCACCCGTTTCCCCACCCTAGTACAGTTAAATGTTACAATTAGCAACTTTGAACATACCATCTTGCTATGACTTCATTCCCACCTGCGTTAAGCTGTCTATAGCACTAACATTTCTAGTCCAAAATATTAGACGTTTACAATACATACCCATTTAACCATTAACATTCGTTATTGTAATTTTACTTTCACTTTGTATGTAACGTCTAAACGGGCCCTATGCAATGTGATGTAGCATTTTCGAATCTGCGAAATATATCATTAATTGGCGTAGAAACAGTATAATGCACTGTAGAATTTCGTTATATACTAACAAATTAATGACAATCACCTTTAAACGCTTAATTTTCGATAAAATGTTCTTGTAATCTTTCCTACACGTTGGCAAAATAATATATTATACGAAATTGACGTAGACGCCTGGACGAAACAATTTTCGCACATACGTCATTTATCCCGCCTCGTCTAATTTTCGATTTGTATATTGACCGTGTTAATTAACCGGGTATGTTGCGCAGGCATTACACTGAATCTCTGTGAAATCTGCACTGGAAGGAAACAATAGCGCATCTTGATGATACAATTAGCGCATGGCATTTGGAAATCTTGACCTTATCCGGCGTAGAAAGCATCAATTGCGCTATTGGAAATATATTTTTCCTGCTGTTGTTGTTTGATAGTTCAAAATTAGTTGAAAAAGAGCGACACAAAATCATGTCGGAAAGTGCTTCATGACATTGATAGGAAGCCGTTAAGACCTACGTACACAGGAAAATGTCAAAATGTTAAATAAGCTATGTATGGTTTTATTTATAGGACTATAACATTTCTTAAGCATTAAATTCCATTAATCAACATTAAACTTGCAGTAAACCCAGGGAACTATGCATTTGCTATCCGAATTATGTACCGCTATGCTAACAGTTTGCATGGTTTGTGCTATGTAAATTGCGAAATGGCGAAGATAAACGAAATTACTACCTGTAAAAGACTTGGTCCTGGTTACCGAGTTTGGTAGATTTCAACAGACTTTGTCAAATTGGTTTGTATAAATGGTAAATATCTGAAGCCAGGTGCAGCCATTGTGGTACAGGCTAATTCACGTATGCATGTAGAATGCCATCCATTAATAGCCACTTTGTCATTAAAGGCAATGTGGTCGCTAAGTGATGCAAAATTAATTCGGAACTATTTTCAAAGCACCTGTATCATTTAGACACAAGTGCAGGTAAACATTCTGACACCATATACCCATCCATAGTTATATCACCCCTCTAACTAGAGCATCCTGCCACCATTATTCTTTGTGGTACAGGCTCATTTCTGCAACCAAAGACTAATACAAGTACTAGTTCTTACCGTGGACGGTTCATCAGTGGAACAGTCTACCCCTCTGCCTCATATCACCTGTTTCCCCACCCTAGTACAGTTAAATGTTACAATTAGCAACATTGAACATACCATCTTGCTATGACTTCATTCCCACCTGCTTTTAAACTGTTTATATAGCACTACATTTCTTAAGCCGTAAATTCCATTAATCAACATGAAACTTGCAGTAAACCCAGGGATCTATGAATTTGCTATCCGAATTATGTACCGCTATGCTAACAGTTTGCATGGTTTGTGCTATGTAAATTGCGAAATGGCGAAGATAAACGAAATTACTACCTGTAAAAGACTTGGTCCTGGTTACCGAGTTTGGTAGATTTCAACAGACTTTGTCAAATTGGTTTGCATAAATGGTAAATATCTGAAGCCAGGTGCAGCCATTGTGGTACAGGCTAATTCACGTATGCATGTAGAATGCCATCCATTAATAGCCATTTTGTCATTAAAGGCAATGTGGTCGCTAAGTGATGCGAAATTAATTCGGAATTATTTCCAAAGCACCTGTATCATTTAGACACAAGTGCAGGTTAACATTCTGACACCATATATATTCCCATCCATGGTTATCTCGCCCCTCTAACTAAAGCATCCTGTCACTACCATACTTTGTGTGCAGGCTAATTCCTGCAACCAAAGACTATTACAAATAGTCATTCTTTGTCCGGACGGTTCATCAGTGGAACAGTCTACCCCCCCTCATACCCCCTGTCTCCACACCCTAGTACAGTTTAATGTTGCAATCAGCAAAGTTTGTTTTATGTAGTGTTATGAATGCTTGACGGAAGTGTTCTTTATGCATTGTTTATAAAGTGGTTGCTATAAATTTATATTGTCATTTCTGATTATGTGGATATCACAAATTCACATTGTATGTATGTATGATGCCATCCATTAATAGCCATTTTGTCATTAAAGGCATTGTGGTCGCTAAGTGATGGGAAATTAATTCTGAATTATTTCCAAAGCACCTGTATCATTTAGACACACGTGCAGGTAAACATTCTGACACCATATATATTCTTAAAATCAGTATTTTTATACTGTTTACATATTGTCATTGACTGAATATAATTGTATTTCAATATTCTTGCAGGATGTTGATGCCCAAGAAGAATCGAGTGTCTATCTTTGAGTATTTATTCAAGGAGGGAGTCCTGGTTGCCAAGAAGGACTTCACAGCACCAAAGCATCCAGAAATTGATGTTCCCAACCTTCATGTGATAAAAGCTCTCACAGTATGTCTCTCATAAATTAAATGTTGAATTACATTGCAAAAATTCATGAAAATGTTATGTGGATACATTGTTCAATATCAAGTTGCGGGCCTTTTTCTAGTTTCCACGGGTCAGACTATCCATTCCCAAAGCCAAATATATATCGGTTTTGTCCCAATCAGAAGCACCTGCGTCTTTTTGACAGTTGATGTAAGAAATCTAGTTTAGAATGCTTGTTTATATAAAATTTAGATATATATCTAAATATATGAAAAGCTTGTTTTTTTACAATGAAAATTCCAAAATTAGAGTTGAAGCGATTAAAATTTTCCCAATTTGTATAGGATTTTTTTTCCAAAAGGGATAAAAAAGGCCTGGGTTGACATGTAAGTAAGTTTGTATTCTTGATTCATTATCTGGATAAAATGTTTGATAATTTTTTGTTGGGAGTCAGTATTATTTACTGAAGGTATGTCAATCTACATTTTTTCTTCTTGTTGTCAATCCTATTTCAATGTCATGTTCTGTTTTAGTCATTGAAGTCAAAGGGATATGTAACAGAACAGTTTGCATGGAGACATTTTTATTGGTACTTGACAAATGAAGGTATCCAGTACCTGAGAGATTATCTTCACCTCCCAGCTGAAATTGTACCTGCTACCTTGAAACGACAGACAAGACCAGAAACCACTAGACCCAGACCAAAGGAATCATACGGTAAACTTTTCGCTCTTTAGCAAATTGGATGAACCAATTAAATGATTTATCTGGTTGTCCACTCTCAGACAAATCAGATCTGGGAATAATTCTTTGTGTTTTGTCATACATTGGTAAATTCATTCTGGACAGAGGATATGGATTAATTGCTGTTGTTCTTAATTGGGATCCACAAAATGTTTTTTCAAAATATCAGTTGTATTTCTGAATGGCTTTGAAACTGGTAAAACTTTAGTAGTTTTATTCAACATATCCGTGGAAAAGATACGCTAAAACTAACTTGAATTTATGTCAAATTTGTTTCGAAATTCAATGTCACTGATGAAATTTATAACTCAACAGAACTCTGTATTGAAATCATCCACAATGTAAGATCAGACATGTTTTTTACGAGCAGCATAGCCAAGTGGCTATGGTTGCTGACTTAAAATTTCTTGCCACTTAACGCAAGTTTGAATCCCAACCAGGATGTAGCTATCAGCTGGCTTACGGAAGGTTGGTGGTTCTACCCAAGTGTTGGCCTAGGCCCAAAGTGATGCTAGTGGGGCACCTGGGGTCCTCCCTCACATTGTGATTGTTGATTATTATATTTTGATTGTATTGTGCTTTCCGCAGGTGGTGAAGGTCAAAGACCTCAAGCTCAAGACAGACAAGAGTACAGAAGAGCTGCCGGAGCTGGAGCTCGTAAGTTTTTCCTTTATGAATATTACCACAAGTTTGCTAAATTTGTTGATCTGTTCTATTCTCAGAAACAGGTGTAAGTCTGCCAGGTATTCGCGGAATTCATCCAAATATTGGTTTTATCCAACGTTCATGTCATTATACATGTACTTGTAATGAAGACTTTCAATGGTTGATATTGGGACAAGAAGCTAAGCGTGGGACATTTGTAGAAAAATGCCCTTCTTTAACAGAGTTTGTAAATAAGACGACATTGAACAAAAAACGTAAACAATTAGTTCTGGGTTTTATACCTCGGGCTAAATACATCTCTGTGGAAAGTTTTTTAGACCTGTGCATCTTTTCATGTTCCAATTTTCTTACTGTAAATCTCTAATAAAACAGTTAACAGACTATTTCTTGTCAAGTTTATGAAACATTTCTTTTTGACATCATACTAGGGAATCATGATTTATTATGAAGAAGTTGTGATTATTCTGGCCGAACTTGTGGATAAAATATTATTATCATTGTTTTATTTTTGTAGCCGGTGGTGACAAAAAAGCTGATGCTGGAGCTGGTGGTGGTGATTTCCAATTCGTAAGTGAATTCTTACCATCATATAACTGTCTGTAACTGATGTAAAATGTTTGTCATTTTGAAAATTATGGCATTGTCTTATTAAACATTGTCTATATAACCTACATGTCTGTATATCTTGATATAGAGAATGAATTTCGATGTGCTATTATTTGACAATTTTCTGGGCAACTTCTTAAAAAGTTTCAATTGATTTGTACATACACATAATTTAAGTATGTTTAACAGAATAAAATGTTAGAATATGATAGCCTAACAGAATGTAGAATTTTTAAGTTTTATCGGATACTCCAAATCTGTAAATGATGTTTTCACGATGGTCTTCTGAGAATGAATGAAGACAACTGCCAGATGGCATTACTGATACAGATGATGCCACGTATCTCTTCATATTGTATTTGTTGAAATATAATATGAACGTTTTAGTATTGAATAATGTTGGGTTTGATGGTGTCTGTGGCAAAACTCGTCTAAATATCCTGACCATTATTAGCTGACTAACTTGCTATTTAGTTTTGGCTTTCTTCATATAGTTTAAATCAATGGACCAATAATGCACAATTCGCTGACAGAAACTCAGTACTTTGTGTAATCTCTACATATTGTTTAGTGTCAGGTTAATTGCTTCACACTGTAATGTGTCAAAGGTGCTGAAACTTTCCATTACTAATTTACTTAACCCAAAATTCCTGATTTTCATATGTTATTTTATTTATAATCAGACAGTAGTCGAGTCACTCATTACAAAGTTATTTATTGTAATCATTTTTTTGTCTGCAATGATGTTTTCACGATGGTCTTCCGAGTATCATTGAAGACAACTGCCAAATGGCATAACTGATGTAGACTTTATGAAGGAATTAATATACCTTCCCCTGGTTTAAGCATGCCAACTAATCCATTACTGTTCCATGTCAGTTTTTGTAGCATATATTATAATTGTCAAAACTGTAGCAACCTTACACTTGCCAACAGTAGTCAAGTCACTCATAATAGGGTTATTTATTTTAACCATTTGTCTACAATGATGTTTTCACGATGGTCTTCTGAGTATCATTGAAGACAACTGCCAGATGGCATTACTGATGTAGACTTTATGAAGGAATGAATATACCTTACACAGGTTTTAGATTGCCCACTTAGCCATGTCGGTTTTTGTAGCATATAATTGTAGCATCCTAACACTTGCCAACAGTTTCAAATCCCATTCATTTAAGACTTAAAATGTGGAATTACTGTCCTAAACATGAAGTGATTTATTTTAACCATTTGTCTACAATGATGTTTTCACGATGGTCTTCTGAGTATCATTGAAGACAACTGCCAGATGGCATTACTGATGTAGACTTTATGAAGGAATGAATATACCTTCCACTGGTTTTAGATTGCCCACTTAGCCATGTCGGTTTTTGTAGCACATAATTGTCAAAACTGCAGCAACCTTACACTTGCCAACAGAAGTCAAGTCACTCATAATAGGGTTATTTATTTTAACCATTTGTCTACTTAGCCATGTCGGTTTTTGTAGCATATAATTGTAGCATCCTAACACTTGCCAACAGTTTTAGATCCCATTCATTTAAGACTTAAAATGTGAAAACATGAAGTGATTTATTTTAACCATTTGTCTACAATGATGTTTTCACGATGGTCTTCTGAGTATCATTGAAGACAACTGCCAGATGGCATTACTGACGTAGACTTTATGAAGGAATGAATATACCTTCCACTGGTTTTAGATTGCCCACTTAGCCATGTCGGTTTTTGTAGCATATAATTGTCAAAACTGTAGCAACCTTACACTTGCCAACAGTTTTAGATCCCATTCATTTAAGACTTAAAATGTGGAGATACTGTTCTAAACATGAAGTGATTAATTATAACCATTTGTCTACAATGATGTTTTCACGATGGTCTTCTGAGTATCATTGAAGACAACTGCCAGATGGCATTACTGATGTAGACTGTAGAATTGAAATGTGTTGCACAATATTCTGACTGCTAAACTGTCACATTTATGGTGTAATATTAATAACCACTTGTCAAGTGACTGTATTGTGCATCATCTTGATTTATTTCCCTTTTACCAATAATTTATACATTATTTTGATTGTTATTTCAGAGAGGAGGTGCTGGTGGTGGTGCACCAAGCAGAGGAGGTTTTGGTCGAGGCCGTGGAGGTGGCGGTGGAGGTGGTTTTGGGGCTCCTCCTCCAAGTGCTGGACAATAAATGTTCTGTGTACATAAAAGGAAAAAAATAAAGAAAAAAATACCCTAATTTTGTGTTGCATTTTAGTTGCAAAGTGCTTTGATTGAAACAAATGAGGTGAAATTTATGCATTCCTGTAATGCATAAAAGTGAAAGATGCTCATCAAGGTGTCAGTATTTGATATTGGAATTGTCAGACATAGCTCTATATTGCATGAAATCTGGAAGAAATGTATGGTTGGAATCTGGTCCTGTTTTCACAGATCTAAATGGCCCTCTTGAATTGAATTTTTGAGAATGCTTTTACTTGATAGAGACATATATGTACCACTGTTAAAACTTTCAAAATTCCTTTTTATGCATAATTTACATTTTTGTGAGGAATTTTACACTAATGTTGAAAGCAGGATCAGGGGGGCGTTTTATCAACGGTCGCATCGCAAATCGCAGCTGATAATCGCAAAATCGCAGAAAAAAATCGCAAATCGCGTTTTATTAAAAATCGCAAAGTTGCGAGGGCACCTGTTAGCCTGTATAAAATCGCAAATATTAGCGACTGGGTTCTGGCACTCGCAAACCACTGATTTCATCGCAAAAATGACCGACATACATGTTATCATAAAAATGATAAGTGTTAAAAGTAAACAGTAAGCGAATAACTCGCATGCATATTTTTGCAAAGGGAGAGCATTCACAAATAACATTTGTTTACAAAATTGTAGTGACCTTGGAATCCGGTCTTAGTAACAGAACGGTGCATGTGGGTTTTATCTATGCAATAACCGCGGGAGATGACGTAGGTCGGCGGGGAGTTGAGGAGCCATCCTGTGAGAAGCAGCCGTCAACACGGCGTTTTTCATCTCTGTAATGTCAGAGGAGTGCTTGAAAGCTCAGCAAGTGTCCAATTCGAGCTTCTCGACATGTCTGTTTGACAGAATGCGAAAACAGGTGCGCTTTGTGACGTCATTTTACAGACTGCGTGCCTTTTGTTTCTTAGTGGCGAAAAGGAACTTTGCGATCGGCTTTAATTGACGGAAAGTATACTTGCGATGGTGTTGATAAAACGCAAATAGCGGTAATCGCAAATGAACTCGCAAATGAAAGCGATCTGCGATTTTATGACATCGCATCGCTAATATTTGATAAAACGCCCCCCTGGTTCCCTGAGTACGACAGCTGTAGATATTTACAATATTTACCTCCCTTGTTCTGAAACACTTCCTTAGTTTATAGGGAATATAATGTAAATAATGATAAAATAATCGGATGTATTTAAAATAAACTTATTCATTATGCTCATGTGTGCAGATGACTCGGACAATTGAAAAAAAAATGGTCACATGCAAGTTCTCTTGGTATTTTCACAATTAGTACTTTCTATGTGCGTAATCAGTTTCGCTTATCGAAATGGCTTGATGATTGAAAACAAGGGAGGTAATATTGCAGGCCTCGAGGGTGCAATGGCTATAGTCCTTTCCCAAAACTAGGTAGTCTCCCTTAGTAAATCACCGCTTACTTCCCCTGATTACTTCTTCAGTACTTCCGGGGACTATTAGCGTCGGGTCAATAATGGCAGAGATAGCGAAAATTATTGAAGCGTGCAAGAATGACTCATTTAGTAGTTATAAAGTGGATTAAACTTACCCCAATGTAAAAATCATCCTTTTAAGATGTTAAATCCTAAATAAAATCATGTGGTTAATATTGAAAGTTATTCCAAAAAAAGCCATCAAACAATCCCATGTAAAGAAATTTTCACGGAGCACGATTTCATCATCACTATTTCTAAATAAGTTGGTAATTTTCCACTTTAATTCTGATATTTTCATCAAAGTTAAATTGTATTAATCCATTTCCACGCCAATTAAATAGTTCTAAAGACTGCTGTGAAAAACAATCTGGGTTTAATAATCTTTAAAAAGGTGTAAAGATGGACCAAACAAAGGATGTAAATTACGCGAGCAATACGTCATCGAGCAATACGTCATCGTACACAAGTCCATTTTCTGAAAATTTCACCACAGGTACTTATTGTCTGTGTTGCAATTCTTGTGACAACAATTTAATTTTCAACAAGAATAAACATCAAAGATGTTTGAAGTCACTGGCTAAGGCTTTGAAGTAAATATTTTTGGAGGACAGTTGCAGCCACGTTGTGAATTACAAACTGAGATCAAAGATTGATATGACCTAATCATTGCAATTATCAATGGGATTAATTAAATCAAACAGGAAATAGCAATATGTATTAACACATAATAAAGATCTCCTGGGGTTTTATGACTTATGTTTTTACAGCTGACACATGGGGCAATTTAGTGACCAGTAGGACTAATCTTCTGTGTAGGGCGTGGCTTATGAATTGAAAAACAATTAGCATCAACCAATCAGATTAAATGAACCATAAGAAATATATATTAATTAATGTCAATTATCATTAGCTACTGAAGGCAATTTTAACATTTAGGAATATTTTTTTTATTTACATGTGCCAACATACGCCAATGTAACTGTAACTGTATTAGTAAATCTGCATTTGTGTTTGAGCATAGATTTTGCTTGTATAAATTAAATTTATAACAAAATATAAATATTGACTAAAATGGTGACTGTAGTATAAACTTTGATTATATATAAATAATTATAATTGCTAATTAATATGTTCTATTGGGATTATAAACCCAATTTCACCACAATGTTTTTAGAAATACACAAAGTGCATGTGTATGTCAAATTATTATTTTCTGTATCTTCTATAATTGTTTTTCACAGCATTCTTTTGAAATAAAAAGTTTACAAGGAAGTGTATTAGTACAATTAAACTAAATGAAAATATCCAAACTGAAGCGGTCATTTTCGGAAAATGACCGACATTTTTAGAAATAGTTATGATGCAATCGTGCTCTGAAAATTTTCTGGAAATGGATTGTTTGATCGCCGTTTATGGATTAACTTTTATTATTAACCATATATTTTTGGTGGAATTAACATCTTACAAGATTGCTCTTTGCATTAGTGGAAGTTAAAATTACGGTACTTATTATAATAAAACGAAAATTTATTGGAAACTTGCCACAAGCAAGTATGTGAAGAAATTACGCTTCCGCGAGTGCAGCGTAAAATCGCTACCTATGATGTTTTAAATGCAGTTTATGCAAAGACTTTATATAGTAACCCATTTTTTTTACATGCTTTAGCTTAAGGAAAGAGCGATCTTTTAATAAGAATAAATTAGAATGTCCGAATTTTACGAAAAAAATGGATTTATAGTGGTTTAAAGATAAGTTGAGTGAAAACGCGTGATCATGGAGATGGTATTAGAGCGTGAAATCGAGTGAAGAGTAACAGTTCTTCCATCGATAACTTTTCCACGGTAGATTCCCTTACAAACACAACAATATTTCAATGATTTCTTCGCTAATTTCATCTCTTAATCGCTGTTGATATATTGATTAACGGATTAACGTATCGATAGTCCTCGGAAGTTTACTAAACACTTGCGCATGCGTATAACGGCCTCAGGAACGACAACTTTTCAAGGGAGACTACCTAGTTTTGGGAAAGGCCTATTGGTGGTTCTGCTACATGATCAACAACTAACAGTAATATCTAGCATTATATTATGATGATGTTATACATGCGCAGGAAAGGGAATGCTGTGTTCACATGATTTGCAAGAGTACATTCCCCTTGAAATATAAATGCGTGAGTTGTGTGATAAGACAAAATACAGCCCTGCGTTCAGTTACGGCTATCGTTTCGTAACGTTTGCCAATTTGGTTCCCGTGCAGCCAATGTGCTATGGTGGGCAAGGGATAAAATACAAAACGTTCGCCACTGATAGCCGTAACTGAACGCAGGGCAGGATTATAAGTATGCGACTAGCATTTTGTGTTGGAATTGCTTTCAAGTTCTACTATGGTGTTTAATTTGAAGTTACAAGAACAGTGTACACTGCCCGTAACGACTACTGTTTGTAGCAACAACCTGCCTAATCCGACATGACTAGATCGTCCCAGTAAAAGTACTAATCAATTTGTAGTAAGATATACTGTTGACCAAACCTGCCTAATGTGTCGTTATGGACAGGTTATTTGCATTTTCAGCATGTAAATTTATTCTTTGTTAAATATTTTGACACTGCAATCTAGTCTTCATTGGTCTAGTGGAATTATCGGCTGTCGGATACCGATTATAAAATGCTATACATTAATGTACGATTGTTTTTCCTATGCTGCTAAATATAGTGTGAAGTACTTGCACAACTTGAAGATCCAGAATCAAATAGCTCGTGTTGGCACACATTGCATGGAACAAAAACTTCATTCTACGATTTAGGAAAATAGGAAATGCTTTTTGTTTAATTTTGTCTTCGGGACTTCTCGGAAACGCCCGATGACTACCGAACAATGTCGGAATTGACCGAATGCTGTATCTACGAATTGATCCTCTACGAAAGATTGTGTAGAATCAAAGTACTAGTAGTACGAGCACGATAAGGAAAAATGTCGAGAAGTACTATTTGGAATGGTTGTTTGATAGTTAAGTGGATAAGAAAGCTATTGCAATTACATCAACAAACTAAAATAACATTGTATATGTAAGACAATACCCGATGTTCAATTCGCCAACATTTTTTTCATTATTCATATCACCTCATTCAACAATTCGTAACACAAAAAAGATTTCAAGGTAGTAAGTATGTAAGGCCATACCAAATTCTATGTATGTTGAGCGCCAGGTTCAATTTTCAAAATCTACGTACCAATCAAGAAAAAAAGTGTCGATAAAAACAAAATTACCTTTTGTATCTACAGTATCTCTCTTCCCACAAACAACTTCAACTTTTAACTTTAGACGTTATACATCAAACTTTCATTGGCTACCTGGCATAACATAGACCAATGTCGTAACGTCCTTGTCGGGTATTTTTGACATTTTCAGACTTGTTTTTCCCTCGATCAGACTGCCGAGAACGTACCCGCCTGAGGACGCTAAACATATATCCATATTGGTATGGCCTTATTTAATATTTAAAACAGTGTCAATCAATCCAACTATCTCGTAAATCATTGTTATCAGCTAAGTGAATACAAGTACATTGTACACGTATACGCACTGGAATACGTTTGTGGATAAATCTGAACGTCACAGTGTTCAAACATCGTCAATGCATCAAACAAAGACGGTACCGGTAACATGTACACACTTATAAGACTCAGTCTCACAAAAAATGCCAATTCGCATGATACAAAATTTAATTTTCGACTTTCATATTGGCTGGTTTTATAGACAGCATTCATTGAGGTTATGACTGCTAGGTTTAATTCCGAAATTGTTCAAATGTAACTCAAAGGTACATCTTATTTCATTAAACATGTGCCACTATAAATGTACTGTATATCTGTTGATTTATTCTATCTTTGATTTGATTTATCAGTGATGAACTACTATTACGAATATAAATTAATCTAGGGGCTGAGACGTTATTTATAGCCAGCAATAAGTAAAGGTAATAAATATCACCCATGTTTACATCAAATTATAGATGAAAGGAATATCTGAGGAAAATACGACATTATGTTATATTATCATACTATCGAGTGCTCTAAGATTTGGTGCATCCACGAAACAGACTTGTTAAGGACAAAAACAATAATTCAATATTCTGAAGGACAATACTTTGATTTTGAAGATCTGTCCGAGGTGTCAGTTTTAGTGTTCTGAACTTAAAATCTCGAGGTTATAAATTAGGCCTCAGATATTGGAACAAAACATAGATCGCGACTACATATGATTCTTATATCACAGTCGACGATTAGTCTTCCAGACTGGCAGTTCTTCACTTTGTCAGACGATTATCATTATTTCCCTTCAAACAATTACACAGGAATAAGTGACTTCAACAGAAAGCTAGTGTTTTGGTGAATGACAAATCTAGAATGCACTGCAAGAGGCCAAGTCCACTTGATTCCTTGGTGACGTGCTTAGCGACGGTGTCACTCGTGTTACATACAGTTGGAATAATGTTCCCAATGTGGTGGACAGTACATGAGGAAGATAGCACAGGAAACGAGTTAACGTTCCACTACGGTATCTGGGCAATAGTGGACTGTACTACAGACACATGTGTAACCACTTCATCAATCATGCATGGCGACAGAGGTAAACTTATTAGTATCCTTCTTTATTGCACGTACATTTATAAATAAATACATTTTTGTAAACATTTCTACTTGGTGGTTAGCAGATATTATCAGTACATTTGATAACACACGATGTGGGATTTCTAAATTTTCATTGACTGTCTTTTAGGATACAAGAAAAGAACTTGACACAATAGTATTGCATGTGTACGCAACATGTATGCTACATTTCATGACAATCGACAAGTATTTTCATGAAAAATGAGTTTTAAAAGCAATAAAATGAAATTAAAAGTATTATGATTGGTAAAAAAGTGCGTTTTTAAATGTGCTGAGTATATAACAGAAAGTTAAAGACACTGACCATGTCTGCTGGTCCTCCAGATCTTACTTTTGTCTGTCGGACCATAATTATGTATGTACTTGGATATCATGGTTATTCTGTAGCTCGTAGCTCCAGATCTTACTTATGTCTGTCGGACCATGTGTATGTACTTGGATATCATGGTTATTCTGTAGCTCGTAGCTCCAGATCTTACTTATGTCTGTCGGACCATGTGTATGTACTTGGATATCATGGTTATTCTGTAGCTCGTAGCTCCAGATCTTACTTATGTCTGTCGGACCATGTGTATGTACTTGGATATCATGGTTATTCTGTAGCTCGTAGCTCCAGATCTTACTTATGTCTGTCGGACCATGTGTATGTACTTGGATATCATGGTTATTCTGTAGCTCGTAGCTCCAGATGTTCTCAAATTGAAAAGTAATTACATGCAGTAAAACCTCAATAATAAGACCACCTCAAATTACGAACTTTCCAGATAAATTTCACTGTTTTTGCTCTTTATTCAACCTCAATATTAAGACCACCTCAACAAGAAGACCAGGCTTCAAGGGTCTCAAGGGTGGTCTTATTATTGTGGTTTTACTGTACTCTACAACACTTGAAAGCCGAAATAATCACAAAGGAAACTGTGCTGCAAAAGCTAGATAAACAATTATTGAACAGTAATTTATCCATTTCAGCCTGGCTGATTGGTCCAGCAGTTTTGGTTGTCCTTGCCGATGTTCTGTTATCTGTTGTCGTGGTAACTACATGTTGGTATTTGTTCCATGATAATCATGGCTTAATCTTGAGACGGCTATGTGCTGCACTCGGTGCGGGAGGAGGTAAGAACTCGTTCAGAGCATTTATTCAAAAATTGGGCTCATTGAAGAATGGAGTTTATTAAAAAGGGGGTTTATTAAAAATTTAGTTCTTTGAAGAAATGGATTTATTGAAATTCGGGTTCATTGAAGAATTGAGTTTATCAAAAATTGGGTTTACTAAAAAAATTTAGTTCATTGAAGAATTCGGTTTATTAAAAATTTGGTTCATTAAAGAATTGGGTTCATTAAAGCATTGGAATCATTTAAAAATTTGGTTCAATTGGGTTTAGTAACATTTGGGTTCAATAATGAATTAGGTTCATTAAAAAATTAAGTTTATTAAAGAATTTGGGTTTATTGAAGAATTGAGTTTGTTAAAGAATACTGTTTACTAAATAATATGGGTTCATATATGAGTATTTTGTTTAGTTAAGAATTAGTTTTATTAAAGAATTGGGCTTCCTTTTTACGGTTATGAGTCAACAATGACGCAAATTGATATACAAATACAAAGTGTATTTCAAATGACATTACCAGCATATGTCCCAATATGTATACTTGGCCATAACGTGACACACTTGGAGATGACACACGGAGAAGGTGTGTCCTAGCCGCTGGTGGGGTTCCGAGCCACTCCGGATATAGAATGGCGTCTTCTAGTGATTCTGCAATGTTACGCTTCATTGGGCTTTACCACATTGCTGTAACTAAATATTAACCATACCCCCACTTGTTAATTATCCATCCTCTCAACATTTAGCATGTTAGTATAATTTTAAATGTGACTCACCAGAGTAATCGAGAATGTCATAATACGTGTATTTGGGGAACCGAATACTAAAAACTAACCATTTGAATGCTAGATATATCTGCTATTCGAATCGCGGACACCTAGTTTTCAAACAGTAAATATCTAAAATACTATAATAGTAAAATGGCACCCCACTATATGCCTGCATACTCTACATATTTATATTAAGTTCAGGCGAGCAATGAAACACCAATACATACAATCAGTCGAAGAGCACAGATTCTCCCCACATTGCGAACTTCGAAAATTAAATTTGCTATTATCAAAAGTTACTTAAAACACAGGATGACTTACGGTTGTACATGTTGAATAAAACTTATAATTTTCCATTTCAGCTGGAACAATACTTTTGGCCGTTATGATTTTTTACAAAAAGAAGGCTGGTTTACGGCCATCAGACGCCCCTGACACGACAGACGGCGATCCAGACTGGTCATTCTTCATGTCAACTTTCGGCGCCATTACAGCAATTGTCCATTCTACAGCATGTGGAATTAGTGTGAGACGCCTTCATAAAACTGGAAGCACCGAAAAACAGAAAAAGACCATATTTGGAATTGAGTTTGAAGACTTAGAAGTGGACGTCAAGGCTCTTCGTCGTGGTGAACTCTCGTTTGGTAAAAATGTGAACATGATGGCAAATGGCATTACTCACAATTCCAGTTTCCATGGTAATTTGCGATAAAGTGGAAGGTTTTAGCAAATAACTTCGACTCTGGAGTGATTTTCAAAGTACAGTAAAACCTCAATAATAAGACCACCCTTGGGACTCTTGAAAAAATGGTCGTAATATTGAGATGATCTTAAAGTGAGGTTTTACTGTATTGTTGACTGATTAAAGCATCTTGTGATTGAGTACAATAAAACGCGATGAAATATTAACTGCTCGATGGTCAAAATTAAATTATATTGTTTCTTTTTTAAGATGACAGTAATAAAAACAGTAGTCAACTATCCATGGATCATATATACTAGGAATGGTTACTGGTGCATGAAGCATAAATACACAATTTTAGATGTAAACAAACTGAAAAATTTGTGCCACAAAAATTCAATTATTATGTGCGTTTTTACTAATCTGTGACTTTTTCAAACATTGGTAATGGCATTTGTATTTTATCAAGGAATACTTCTTAACATTGTGATAGGAGAAATTATGTTGACTATCTTGATGATACGACTCGACTGGTTCCAACATTTATTGGAGTAACAACTTTTATCTGAAATAGACTGTGCGTTCGGAATATCTAGGGGATTAAGTGGGTCATTGGTGGCAGTTGTGGGCACTATCAGACAGACCATTGTCGTGTAACTTCATGATTGGATGATATATATATAATGCTGTTTTTCATATTTATTCATATTGTATCACTGTCGCTTGTCATCAGTTTTGTAATATTTCGTTTGATTGTGTTGTACTTATAAATGTACCTGTACTTACTCTCATAGAGTATACCAATGTTATTATTTTGTAAAGTTTATACATTGGATGATAAGTACCTAAATCCAAATATTAATCAATCATTCTGTTCTGTTATGTTAAGATGTTTATCTTCGATGAAAATGTATCCCGATACTTAACTACAGTAGGGCCTCAATTATTCGACAACCTTTTCTCCGAATACTTGTTGTCATCCGAAATAAATATCGGGTCCCGATGCAGCTTCTTATTCACATCGAATTGAAATGCCCTATTCGAAACCATGTATTATCCGAAATAAACCCCCCCCCGATGAATTCAAATGAACGAGGTCCGACTGCAGTTAACCACACAATTATCATGATAATTACACTCGAACCTCGCTTATTCGAATTCGTCATGTCCGAATAACCCATTTCAATTCGACGTGCCTAAGAATATACATTCCATATACCAAGGGAGTTAACTACCGTTCATGTAGTTATGTCACGGTACAGTGTGTAAGAGTATATATGATTAACAAAATAAGAAACAAACAACTGTATGTCGTTAACCAGTGTATTTACCGTGATAACTACATACTTGTCTAGTTAATTATGTAGTTAACAGGTGGCGGAAGTATGCCACCATAAGTAAGCACTGTCGTTACGATGTGTTTCTGTCTCTTGAGTTAAGTACTATTCCTGATGAAATAATCACAGCTCAGATACATAACAATAAGACATGTATTTATTCTGTGATCACTTATGATAAACAGACTACAGCTGCTTTATCTTTAGAAACGCTTCTTTCGTCATTTTTAAATTAACATGCATAAAATCAAGTCTTTTAAAGACGTCAACTGACATTCCTCGGATTGAAATTAAATTTTAAACAAACTAAACAAAACGTTCTGTTTACAATGTTGGACATCAAGAGTCATACTATAACAACGATATGCCGCAGCATCTTTAATAATGTAATACTGCTATTCATGCCCAGACAAGCCCTTGATTGGAATCCCCAGGGGAAAAGAAAACGGGGGCGACTAACCCAGACATGGAGAAGAACGCTGGACTCTGAGCTTTGTTCTATCAGGATACCGTGGAGAGAAGCCAAGCAAGGATCCCAAGACGTAGTGAGGTGGAGAGGTGTAGTGAAGGTCCTATGCTCAGTAGAGGACGAAGAGGTCTTAATCTAAACAATGCATGTATGTCTCACAGATGGCTTTTACAACTGCGTGGGACAGTATAGCTTTCAAATAAAGTTTGGAAACCGGATTCACTAATAAATATAAAACATTTTGCCGTAAGTTTGATGACAGAAATTGTAATTTGTTTTTGCGGTAATGGTGATATATAATGGTAATATTTGATAATTAATTACAAACAATTATATTTATTTACAAAAATATGAAATGATGTATCATGATTTCTTTATATGTTTTATAACAACATATGTCTTTGAAGTATGTTTACACTAAAGCATATAGCGCATACATCAACCAAACTTCCCTCAATTACACTCAATTTTAAAATATAAATGTTTGCCAGGCATTTTTCTAGAATTGATGAAGGTATGTTATGATAAAATTTAATGTGACGGTTTCACGCAAACAGTTGGATGTTCATTTAATTCTTACAAACTGACAAAACAGTGCACGGTATATAAGAAATGCAACCACCATATACGGCATTAAGCATTTCTCCTCATTCCTTGAAAGATGCATCACAAGATTGTGGTATGTTTTGCGGTATTTTGTTTCCTAGCTGGAAATATGGTACCAATCATAGAAGGTATGTGTGTTTTCTCTATCTTAGACGGATTTGATGACGGGTGAAATGAAATGAGTAGGACTAACCCTGTCTATGTATTAATTATTTCTATCTGGTGAAATTTAAATATACTCCACGCCATTAATTACGCACCTAAATAGTGTCCGCGTCGGCACGGTGATATTATAATTATATTTTAATTCCCTAACATAATTTCCTAAACTAAATCAATTATTAAATATGAGTACTAAGGCCATAGTTTAATTTATTTTTGATTTACTCATTTGTAACAATAAAACGCTTTTTACACTTATAACAAAATGAAGGTTAAAGTGATATACATATAGTTGCATTTTCAATGACAATATAACCAATGCGAAAATCCTGCACATAGATCATGGAGTGCTCTTCTTTAGTAATATATATAAATCACGGCCGTACTTGGACAGTTTTCAATGACGAATTTCGTGATTTAACCTACTTGGGTTAGACTCTGATTATAAATGAGGATTCAAGCGTTCTATGTCCAATAATTTTTTAAAACAACCCAATAATGTGAATTTTGAGTCTGAATTCAGGTCTTTAATGAATTTTCCGCTACCAAAGAAACACGTCTGTGTATATAATACAGTAATACACTGGTCTTAACTTGACAACAGGTTATGTTGCAGTAGTGACATTTTTGATGTAATTATATCGAAATATCTAGATAAATCATTGAAAGTACACCGACCCACTTCATATATGATAAGGAGAATATATTGGAAGAAATTCTATGAATACATTCACTTCTTAAGTACTTATGACAGCTCATGTTTAACAGAAAGACTATCAAGAATGAATATCGATGAAGTCCAAACGTACATAATTATGGCATTGAAGAACACCTTTTATTAATAATTGGTGATTAACATGCATTCTTCTAAACATAACATGTTTTACCGGGTATAAAAAACGACTGAAACGGCAAAAATCAGTAATTTTATAAAATGTTTACCTCAGCCGGCAACGTCATCATTGCAAAATACCATATGTGGTAAACGTCATTATAGTTATGCCTACCACGGGCCCTTTGAAAGGATCAAACATCGATTTAAGAGGACTGACAGATTTGCAACTCATTAGAATTGTTCGTAAGTGATATTCATTTTAATCTGTGGAGTAAAAGTATTCAATTATATCCGAAACAGACGATACCAGCTTTATTCCGCAAATATATCGCTTTGTATAGTTTTTTATAGTAAATTTAGACTTTTACGGTCGTTAAGATGATATAAGATCCTAAATAAACATCGAAATTACAAATCATTGGTCAGAAACTTAACACCACTACTCACCTGTCTGGAACGCTTCACTCTGTCGCAAACGCATCACTCGGCGGAATACATATCGGGTTATATACCGTGTTATCGGAATGTTAACCATCCGCGTCAAGGTTACAAACGTTGTTCGGTTCAAGAGAAGTTGGTTAGTGGTTAACGCAATATTTGATTGGTTTACACAACAGTGATATGCAAATAGCAAAGCCATGTTAGTACGGCTGCGCCTAAAAACAGTATGGCCTTAGTTATTTTATCGAAAATAAAATTCATCCACTAGTGTTATGTCACGTCTGCGACGACATTTATGGCATATAATCTGACGGTAGCTAAAGAATGTTGTACATGTGTATTTATATTGTTGTACACGATACGTAGAGAATTAAGTACTGTAAACCACACTTAAAGACCACCTCAATATTAAGACCGTCTCAATATAAAGAACACAATAGTCAAGTCTATTTCACTGTTTTGTTCTTATACAACCTCAATATAAAACCACCTCAATAAGAATACCAGTTTTCAAGCATGGTCTTACTGTTGAGGTTTTACTGTACATGAATCCGCGGTATATACCATAATCCTTACAATTGTTGAAGATCAGCTATTTTTACATGACGATGGGGCATATCTAGAGCTTTTTATTTAAAAAATATAGCGTGCTCTGTATATTTGGAGAGCGAATTATTGAATATTTTTAACATTTGCAGTAACTGTTAATCTGGACGCGGGATTTGGAAAGAAAAGCAAATTATTACATTTTTAAGTATATTTTTACAATCCTTTGTTCCGTTTCAGCGGGCGCCGATGGTTGTACCTGTGCCACAAAGTGTAACCGAAGGCAATGCATGGTGGGGTACTGTATAGCTGGAGGACTGGTTTGTTGTTCTTGGCCGGATCGTATTTGCAGGAATTTGTATGGTTACTATAAAGGTTAAACGCACAATGTATACCAACTGGAAAACAACGTATTTGATCAATCAAAGTGTCGTTTATTTATGCATAATAAATTGGCATAAATGCTAACATTAGATTCATACTTTGTCATTTTATTTATAAAGACTAACTTATGTACTAATAGCATTAGATAGTGGCCACCTCCTGACAACAGCCAATCCAAGTGCACCATCGGAAATAACTCATGAAATGGCTGGGAATAGCGGTCACCTTTCAAATGCTGTTTAGGGTGCACACAGACTTACTCTTATCCTTCAATCATCCATAACGATTGTATCAGTATCAGTAAGAGAAGGGATCACTCGCCGAAGAATAACGAGATAGAACTGGTTGGTTACCCAGGAGTACGGGTTAGTTCAAGCACATATTTAGTAAGTATTCTTATAAGGGCTTATCAGTTTTGCTTATCAAAATGGCTGGGAGATAAATATTCTAGCTGTGGGAACTATCTATTGAGGTTTTATTGTATTTGTATGTCTCCCAGGTGGCTTTTACGACAGCCTTGGCTAGTAGCATTACATAAATAATGGAAACCGGGGTCACGTACCGATATATATAAATACTAGGGATGTCAACGAATAGCAAATCAGGTATTCGAATATTCGTTTTTCATTTCGAACGAATATTCGAATATTCGTTCGACACAACTTAGACAAAATTATTAAAAAATAATATTTCATATACCAAAGTTCCTTACGTGCTGTGTGTATTCTACTTTCGTTTTCACCGGAAGTGTGTAAATATCTTGTTTAGGTACGTACGCTATTTTTGAATATTGAGTACTTAATTAAAAATCGAACCATACAAAATACATTTACTCGTTGTATTTTGAGTAAAATGTTTTTAAACAGTCATTTGGTTGGATGATATGACCTACGTGAAAAATTAGTATGCAAATTTTGTTGTTTCCCGTCACCCCATTTTTCGGCATGTTTCTTTTCTCAATTCCATCTTTGATCTTCTTTAATTAAAAAGCGAGTCATTAACTCAAGTCCATGTCAGTGGTTTTAACTGCCTACTTTTTACAACTTTCGTCAACAACAAAATTACCGACAATTACAAATAAATTCATTCATTTATAAAACATGGCATGTTGTGTCATGCGTTTTATATGGATTAAGATAAACACATAAACCTCTGTCGCTCACCTGAGTACACTGCCATTCTGACTGAATAAGACTCTAAAATACATTTAGTGGTTTAGGAGGAGATGTCGATTATAGTTTCCACTATATACATATATGGAACAAGCCCCCCCCCCCCCCTCCTGGCCCGGTGTTTGACGGATCTTAATGTATATAATTATGCAATCTTGTAAGAGGACCACTAGACATTGCTACACACCAAATAGCAAAGCTGTAGGCCTTATTGTTTTGGACAAGAAGATTTTCAAAGTTTACACTTATGCAACAGACCGGAACGATTTAAGCACCTTTGAAAGAGGCCCATCCAATGATCATTCCTGTGAAGTTTAGACACAATCCATTCAGTGGTGTAGGATGAGATGAAAATATTGACGGACGACGCACGACGACGGACATCCAACGGACCTAAAAGCACTTCGTGCTCAGGTGAGCTAGTATGTTATCGCATAAATTAACCACGTTTTCCTTAATTACTCTAAATTTGAATATTTGCTTGCCGTTTTTCTATAATTGATGAAAGTATAGTGATCAAACGATGGGTGCGTTCAATTAATGTAAATACTGTGGAAATGGATGACTTGTTTGAGAAACATTTCCATGATCTAATCTATCACAAACATTCAGTTTTGAAATAATTCAGATTATTTTTTCTAGGAATTAACTTATTTAAAGAAATTAATTCCGTAAGCGAAAGACGCCCTTTTCACCTTTAAACAGGCATACGTGCACGATAACATGTGCATATATACTCGTATATGTACAAGTACCATTGTGACAAATGTAAGTTGTTCAGATCTGAAACCAAATATAATTCTACATTTAAACCCGGTGATGAAATGTAGTGGTTTTAAAGAAAACATATCATATAGAAGAGATGTTCTTAGTACGAAGAATTTCATATTAGAAAGAGAAAATCAAGTTTCAGGTCACCAATATTTTCACTGAAAACAGTGTATTCATAAATATTTTGTTCGGACAATGTTCTCGCTTAGAAATATCGGTAACCATCAATACGCGATATTCCGCAACACAACACTAATTGTTTTAGTACCAACCAAAATGACAGTTTCGTCGTATAAATAACGACAAACAAAATATAAACATTTATATAGCGTATATACTGATATTTGTTTTAATATATTTCACTTATTTGATCTGAGTATGTGTATTTATAAAACTCCCGTACCCCTAGAATCCGATTCTAGAGGTACGGACCCGTACCCGTAGCCACTGGTGATGCAAAGGCTGAAATGTACATGGCCCTATGTGCAGAACAGTTACACATTCCAATCACAAGAATGGCCGCGGCTGTTGTTCGCAGTTCGAAAAGGGAAGCAGAAACAAATGGCCACAGTCGACAGGTGGCCGCTATTCCCAGTCATTTCAAGAGTTATTTCCGATGGTGCACTTGGATTGGCTGTTGTCAGGAGGTGGCCACTATTGAATGCTGTTAGCACATAAGTTAGTCTTTATAAGTTAAAAACATGGCCACCAAATATTTCACAACTTCGTGCTGGGCATCACAAGAATATGAAAATATAAAAGAAAACTTGTGATGTCATATCTATTCATATTACCACGGACCTATATACCGTGATGTTACCATAACTATCAGTATACCGAGGAAATTAATGCAACAATAGCGCCTTAAATATTCAGCGAAAAATTAAGTATACCAAATGGCCATTATTTATATACACCAGGCTCAGCACTAGCTAAAAGATTACTGAAAATGAAAGAGATCTAAAACCAAGGGTAATAACTCTGTAATTGCTGATGAGCACAGGTTCACAATTTCAACCCCTACATTGACTCATTCAAGGACCATAACTCAAGTTTTACTGACCAGATATAAAAACCAAATTCCAGGAGCACAATTTCTGATCTCAATAAGCATTTGTGTAAAGTTTGGTGACTGTCATTTACTTAACGAGTAGTGTGTGCCACAAAGTTGCCATATAGAATGCCTTTAAGTAATTCAAGGGCCATAACTCTAGTGTTACTGGTCTGGTATAAAAACTAAATTCCATGAGCGTAACTTATCATACCAATGAACGTGTGTGTGAAGTTTGGTGACTCTATGTCAATTAGTAAAGGTGCAGTGTGTGATACAAGTTGTTTGCGACATATGTACATACGTACGGACCGCACAGACAAACGGGCAACAGCAAATCTATATACCCACAAATGGGTGCATAAAAATCAATTAACATAGATAATAAAACTAGAATACAGTGTAAATTCATTTTTTTATTTGAATGAAATATACAAAGACAGAAATAATTCTGTAAATATTCTGACCTTAAAGATTTTTTAATCAATGCGGCGACAATATGAAAATTCACAATCTCAACTATGTAAATTATTCAAGTTAAATTGATTTAATTGATATTTCAATGTGAACTGCACCTTTTGCCAAGACTTTCTAAACATTCAGTTTTCAGTCACAATACTTTCAACTAAATAACTATTCAAAATTTACCAATAAAACATTTTGATATTGTTACGAACACCAGGAAACAGTAAACTAGTGCATGTTTCTGTAGTGTTATCATATCTTTATACTACTTGTACAACACATTGAATCACATCATGTTCAAATAATCTTCACTACTTGAAAAGTGTGTAAGAATAACCATTTCATACTGAACAATTTATTTCCATTAGTCTTATCTATTCTTGTTTATTAACAGAATTAAATGAGGCAAGATGTTAATATGGACAGATTACGATAAGTCAGACTTGGTGTATATTTAAACTCTTACATATAATGGTAACATATATTAACGCATGCATAGTATAACTATACTACATGTAGTAAATGAAGTTTGTACATGTACTTTAAAAATACAAACATTTTTACATACAGCACAAAATATACATATTATGTACACTATACAATTAAATAGATTGTGTGTCAGTAAATTTGGTAACACATACTGATGATTGAAGAGAAACCGTGAGTGAAAGCTACAGGCTTGGGATGAAAACAAAACTTTTACAGTACAAAGAACAGGGGAGTAGCTGAGCTGAAATTGATGTGTTGAGTGTAGACCTGGTTTCAGGGGAAATATGTTTGTGCAGCTAGATCGTCAGAGATGTGTTTTGGTTTATATTCCGTTCTGGTAAATATGCTACCAATAACATAAAAAACACACATTAAATGTCTTAGATTCATGTATCTTAATGGCATTTTTCGAATAAAGGTCGCGACCTACATGAATCGAAGCCCCTGAAGAATATAACATCAAAACATGATTGTGAAACTATAAATATAACCAGGGTTTAGAGCATAAGTATTGTGTTCTTTATCAACATTATGTGACAAGAACTGTGCACCAAATCCACAGTATGGTCTGGTACAACATGGAATGTTTTTCACCTATGTATAAAGTTTAGAGGAATCATTTCAATCTACATCAGTCACATATGAAAGTTAATGTATGATGCCAGTAACCATGGCAACTACATAATTATCTCTCATAGCTGATCAAAGTTATGGGAAAATACTATAGAATGTTCATAATATTTATACACTCAGAAAAAAGTTAAATTGTAAGTACTCTGATTCTTAATGGCCATAATTTTTGTTATTTCAGCGTATTTATTAGATGTCTGAAACAGCTTCCCCAAGTAGAAAGGCAGTGATATGTTTTATACTGTGCAATAAATCTGTGAAGTATTCAATTGACGATAGTTGTTCCAAATTGTATCCAAGACCATTGAGTGGAGCTGATAATGCCGAGTACCGGTAACTTGGACTGACAGTATATTCAAATGCATAAACAAACATAGTATGGATTTCATATACACAGAGGTCTCACTAATTCTTGAAGTAAGAAGGAATTCACCGAAAGTGGGTGGGGGTCAAAAGGGTACTCCCCTTAATTAGGATCATTCATACAAGAAAAGTAGTCGGGTGATGATGCGAAAAGTTCTGGGCGTTTTTACCGGCTCTTGGCTTTTATTGATGCCCATGACATAATGTATCATTATATTCCTTCTAAACACATTGAGATTTTACTCATTATTCACAAAGAATACAACATTAATACCCAAAGGATTGGACAAAGAGATCTTCCCTATCGGTAATTATGTAACGTATGGTTTCATTTTGTTCCCATTAGCAAAAAGTTTTTGATGATTTACTGATAATTTAAGATGAAATTAAAGGAGACCAGTCTAAAATGTGAGCAGAGAAGTACCAGTCTGTTACTTCACTGACAGCACTACAATTAGAGTGATTACAGCAGCAATGACTACTAGTATCACAACTAGGCAACATAACTTCTTTCTTGATTTTTTCTGAAATAGATGGAAAATCATGGTTTCTATACATATTCTACTGAAATTTTAAAATACCTAAATCTCGGAATGATTAATATTAAATAGTTATGTCAGCATACCTAGCAAAGCAAAGTCACATGACATTAATGTGTTCTCCTTCCAAGAACAGTAGAAATGTAGAGGGCTGAGGCCCTTCAATCACTCGTTTCCCAAACCACATGTAAACAAGTACAGATAAAGTATCAATAATGTTTTTCAACTTTCATCTCTGCTTTTCACTTCTACTCCAAAATCTTGAAATTTTTTGAATGAAATGACTTCTGTAGTTTTAACTTTTGATTGAAATGACTTTATTGTGTATAACTTTTGAAAGAAATGGCTTCTTCAAGTATAACTTTTGAATGAAATGACTTTTTCAAGTATAACTTATGAATGAAAATACTTTTACATGTTGTTGTTGTTGCTTGAAGGTTTTACATATTGTATACATGTTTTTGTTGTTGCTTGAAGGTTTTACATATTGTATACATATTGTTGTTGTTGCTTGAAGGTTTTACATATTGTATACATATTGTTGTTGTTGCTTGAAGGTTTTACATATTGTATAAATATTGTTGTTGTTGCTTGAAGGTTTTACATATTGTATACATATTGTTGTTGTTGCTTGAAGGTTTTACATATTGTATACATATTGTTGTTGTTGCTTGAAGGTTTTACATATTGTATAAATATTGTTGTTGTTGCTTGAAGGTTTTACATATTGTATACATATTGTTGTTGTTGCTTGAAGGTTTTACATATTGTATACATATTGTTGTTGTTGCTTGAAGGTTTTACATATTGTATACATATTGTTGTTGTTGCTTGAAGGTTTTACATATTGTATAAATATTGTTGTTGTTGCTTGAAGGTTTTACATATTGTATACATATTGTTGTTGTTGCTTGAAGGTTTTACATATTGTATACATATTGTTGTTGTTGCTTGAAGGTTTTACATATTGTATAAATATTGTTGTTGTTGCTTGAAGGTTTTACATATTGTATACATATTGTTGTTGTTGCTTGAAGGTTTTACATATTGTATACATATTGTTGTTGTTGCTTGAAGGTTTTACATATTGTATACATATTGTTGTTGTTGCTTGAAGGTTTTACATATTGTATAAATATTGTTGTTGTTGCTTGAAGGTTTTACATATTGTATACATATTGTTGTTGTTGCTTGAAGGTTTTACATATTGTATACATATTGTTGTTGTTGCTTGAAGGTTTTACATATTGTATACATGTTGTTGTTGTTGCTTGAAGGTTTTACATATTGTATACATATTGTTGTTGTTGCTTGAAGGTTTTACATATTGTATACATATTGTTGTTGTTGCTTGAAGGTTTTACGGAAGCTAAGTTTAATTATTCTGTATATGATATATACACTTTGTATGCTACCTTCAGGGCTCTAGAAATCCACTAGTCTGACATCCTGGACAAGTCTAATTGCCAATTCAGGCGGTTATGCACGCCAATTCAACTGTTTATCCGTACCCTATTCTATGCTTGTACAACCAGCCTCCCATGTCAGACAAATCAAAATTAACATGAACATTAATCTGGGACAACTGTTTTTTAAAGATAATTTCTAGAGCCCTGACCTTGACAAAATAAAGAGTTTATATAGAGACTGAATCACAAGGTCTATCAGTGTCTTTATTTATAACCAGATGGTCGAGTTTCACTCTCATACCGATGATACCGTCATATGTAGTACATTTTACAATACCTGATATGTTGCAGCCTTGCTCAACTGTTCTCTGCCTTCCTCAACATGAGTATATGCTTGTTCCACATTCCCTTCTATAGTATCAATTTGTTCACCTTGATCGTATATCATTGCACCTAAGTCCCGGAATATTTCATTCACATCTAAAACGTCTCCCTATAACAAGAACACGTCACAATGTAGAATGTAACATGTATATATATATCTTCAGGTAAAGTTAGTATCTCATTGAATATAGAAAATGACATAATCTACATATGAGCACCGCTGTACTATTTCCAACCTCTTCTTTAAGTGACGTCATTTCCAGAAAACGTCACATGTGCTGACAGTAAACAATATTTCCCCATATGACAAGATGAAAACGAAGTGGCCATATGGAGTAAATATTCCTAATGGTGACATCACTTGGTGCTTTTTCTTGGAAATATAGAAATATAACAACAGGAAATAACACATTACCACATCTTGTATTAAAGCATCATGATTGAAATACTACAAACATCCAGACAATGAAATAATTATTTTATTAATAATAAATCACGTTCACATATCATCATCGAAACCAATGGAAGAGTTTTAAAGTTGAAAGAGTTTACAACCAGTGGTTGGTGAGGGGCGCAGTGGTCGAGGGGTAGAGTGCCTGACTCCTGATCTGAAGATTGTGAGTTCAAGCCCCGCAATGAGCGGGGTTTTGTCGTGAACTTCACAATCCCTTAATTTGGCACGAGTACTGGTTGGTAGCCAGGAAGTTGTCATTGAGAGTGATTAGTATAAGTTGTAAGAACTTGTTTCACAATCAATGTAAAATAAATAGGTTTAACTAACCAAAGGTTTGCAGATTGTTCTATCAAGTAGATAGCACATTCCATGGTTGATAAGTTACATTTTGTTCAGACAGAATTTTAACTTTACATAGAGTACATTACGTTAGATGTTTCAAGAATGCTTTAATATTCCACTGTATAATTACAACATGTAACAGAATAAGTTAGTATGTCAATTAATATATCGTAAATATTTTCAAGATGATATATCAATACAAAATTACTGACCTATCTAGAAAGCCAAATAAAATGTCAAAACCTACTGTATAGCAGGTTATATTGGCGATTTTTTTATTTTGGCGCTATTAGCGGTCAAGGTCTAATCTGCCAAAATAAAACTCCGTCAAAAAGTTTTACTTAAATTAATGTAACCTTTCGTGACCCATTTGTTAATATGGAAAATTGCGTAATATGCATAAGTTGTTTCTCCTATACTGATGAAAGATGTTGTATTTTTGCAATATTGTTTTCCCTGATTATCTAAAAACCGCCAAACTTTGGCACCGTAGAAATAAAGCTCTATACAGTACCTCTAAGGCCCTAATTTGTTCTTCTCTTTCTCTAATCAATGCAAGATCATCATCTATGACTTGTTCCTGGGCCACCAGTTGTTGTCGTCGAGTGTCGTCGGCAACCAGCATGGCTTCATCATCATCATCGTCCTTCATTTATATAATAAAGAACACATAAATATATGTGTATACATAAAAAACATAGCTTTTTTCCACCAACTTAATTTTGGGTAGAGGGCATACATACATACACATTCTAGTGAAGCATGTATCCTTTAAATCAGCCACCTGACAAATCTAGAGCTATCACTGAAGATGATTACATATTAACAATGGATTGAAAATGCCCTACAATGTGTGTTGAAATTTGTTTGAACACTCGCAACTGGCGAGATTTTCTTCCGAGATCAAATGCATGATAAAAAATTTGCAACGACAGCCATATTGTTTCGGAAATCATGAGAAGTTGACATTTTGATTTTCGCTTCCATGGTTTATATCTCTGTGCTGAAGGTGATTAAAATGCCTGCATTACCACTTTGTCAGGCATTCTATTTAGAAAATCCAAGATGGCCACCAGTCAAGACAATGAAATTTTTATCATTTTCTATCATTAAAGCACCCTCAAAAGTCAAAAGTGCCTACAATATGCTCATCATGGCTTGGTAGAAATAAATTGTGTGAAGGTTAGTGGAAAACCACATGCCGTTACTTGACAGGACAACACATGATTTCTAAATAGCCCTCACCTTGTGTAAATTCTAACAGTGAAATGTACAACATTTTTAACATGAAATACAGTTTATAAGTTACTCCGGAAGTAAAATTCATATCAGTTACATGATTACATACAAGTAAGTACAAATTAAATGAATACAACAATAAGCACAATACTTTTTATGGCGGACATTGACTGATAACAAGAAACCCCACAGTTCACCATCGTTCCACCTGATCCAAAGGTGACAAGTTCAAATCCTGCCTTTGATGAGGTTACACGGTTAACTGCACAATCTCTGAATTAGGTGCGAGTACTGGTAAATAACTTTGGCACCAGCCATCGAGGGTGATAAATGTCAGTTGCACACTTCTGTTACAGTCCATGAAATATAAATATGTACATGTATAAACTAAACTGTAACAATTATATTGTTGATCAGCAAAATAGTAAATGATAAACAAACCACATACCAGCCATCCACCTGGTTTCTTTGTTTTTTCCTTTTCTCTGCTGGCAGTTTTCACCTTGTCTGCTGCTTTCTGTAAGATAAAACAGACACAAATACAGAATGTTCTTGGTAGAAAACTTCTTATAAACATAATTATATAACACTGATGATGTTTAAAATTAAATATTATTTTACTAAATGTGTCCATAGGGCACGGATGCCCCCGCTATGGTTTCAGTAGAATGCAAATACTAATTTTTTAAGTACAAAAAGGGCCCTAACTCCTACACAATTTGGCAGATTGTAACTGAAATCAAACATGACCTGTTTTTATTATCCTATGCTTATGAGCCCAATATGAACTGAATCAACCCATCCTTTCAAAAGTTATTGATCGGAAACCAATTTTTGCACAGACAGACGGGCAAACAGAAAGACCGATGGACAGGGGTAACACTTTATGCCCCTACACCAATCTTCGAATGGCGGGGGCTTTATAAAAATGATCAATACAAGGCTGCTCCATGTCAACATTCAAACAGAACTTTGATGTGACACCAACAAGTAAGATATTTATTTCATGTAAAATTATGGTTGAATGAAAAGCAAAACCATGAAAATGGACTTGAAAAGTGTGGTCATAATTTTGAGGTAGTCTTATTATTGAGGTGGTCTTATTGTTGAGGTGGTCATTAAGTGAGGTTCTACTGTTCTTTAACAATAACGTGTCAGATGTTGAGAAGAATTGCAGTTACTGCACTGTTATCAGTTACACTAAAATCCCTACATAAGCAGCTTTTAAACTTTTGAGAAGAAATTGATGGCATACTTTCCAGACCAGCTTATTTTTGGGACTGGATATCTTTCCAGATAAAATTATCTGTAAAAACATATAACATCATATTTTACTAGTTCAGTCTCTTAACAAGCTAAGCATAACATCAACATTATCAATTTGAAACCAACTTACTTTTTGAGTACCCTTTTGCTGCAAGAAAGTGGGGGCTTATTTTTTAGATTATTATTGATACCGGCTAAATTTCAGAATGTCAGGGTACTGCTTGCCAAAGGAGACAATCTTTGTAAGATGATGATAATAATACTTTACCTTTTGTAGACTCTGGAATCTTTGCACACTTTCTTGATAATCATTCTTAACTTTATCAATCTGTAATCTCTGTGTCTAAATAAACACAAATATAAACGTTTTATCATCTATAATACTTATTCATTCAATAAATTTAACGAAGTTTGAAAAATGAGGCACTGAATTCCAATCCCGCCTTGGGCGAGGTCGAGCTGCGAACTTCTCAATCCTTGCTTTAAGTGCTAGTATTGATTAATTACCCAAAAGCAGTCATCGAGAGTGATAAATGTTAGTCGTAGTTAACTTGTTTCACAACTATTGAAAAATAAGTAACCACCCAAGACTCCTGATCTGCAGGACGGGGACTTGAATCACGCTATAGATATAAGGTCTTCACAACTGCAGAATAAGGGGCAAGTACTGGCAAGTAACCCAAGTAACCCAAGGAAGCAGTCAAGGGGCAAGTACTGGCAAGTAAACAAAGGAAGCAGTCAAAAGGGCAAGTACAGGCAAGTAATCCAAGGAAGCAGTAAAGGGGCAAGTACTGGCAAGTAAACCAAGGAAGCAGTCAAGGGGCAAGCACTGGCAAGTAAACCAAGGAAGCAGTCAAGGGGCAAGTACTGGCAAGTAAACCAAGGAAGCAGTCAAGGGGCAAGTACTGGCAAGTAACCCAAGGAAGCAGTCAAGGGGCAAGTACTGGCAAGTAAACAAAGGAAGCAGTCAAAAGGGCAAGTACAGGCAAGTAATCCAAGGAAGCAGTAAAGGGGCAAGTACTGGCAAGTAATCCAAGGAAGCAGTAAAGGGGCAAGTACTGGCAAGTAAACCAAGGAAGCAGTCAAGGGGCAAGCACTGGCAAGTAACCCAAGGAAGCAGTCAAAGGGCAAGCACTTCCAAGTAACCCAAGGAAGCAGTCAAGGGGCAAGCACTGGCAAGTTAACCAAGGAAGCAGTCAAGGGGCAAGTACTGGCAAGTAACCTAAAGAAGCAGTCATGGGGCAAGTACTGGCAAGTAACCCAAGGAAGCAGTCAAAGGGCAAGCACTTCCAAGTAACCCAAGGAAGCAGTCAAGGGGCAAGTACTGGCAAGTAACCTAAGGAAGCAGTCATGGGGCAAGTACTGGCAAGTAACCTAAGGAAGCAGTCAGGGGAAGTACTGGCAAGTAACCAAAGGAAGCAGTCAAGGGGCAAGTAACCCAAGGAAGCAGTCAAGGGGCAAGTAACCCAAGGAAGCAGTCAAAGGGCAAGTACTGGTAAGTAACCCAAGTCATTTTTATTATTTAATATCAGTTGTAAGAGCTTGTTTCACAATTGTTGTACATTCATAAGTTTAAACTTAAACTTTCCAGGTACCCAGAATTGTTTTATCTTTCAGTACTCAAATCAGTGCATGACCTTACGATGCCCCAATCCTTAGTAATCTATTTGTATATATAAAACAAGTACATAAATTAGTCAGAAAATAGTCAACCACGGTTGTCAGGTACACATTTGGAGTCCTAAAATCCATCATTCTAAGTATGTTCTAGGGACTGTGGTATCTACTAACGTTTTGTTAAAATTACATAGAAGGACTTCCCTTGTCAGACACATTTCTCAGGACTTTTATTCTTCAAATCGTAATGAGATTTCAGTGACTACAGTAACTTACTTTGTCTAGTTTCTTGCTATTCAACTGTTTCAGTAACTTCATGGTGGTCTGTACCGTTCTGGCTGTGTCCTGAGAAACTTGATGTCTGAAATCGGAGTAATAACATGAACATAGTGTCAATTAAGTATGACATTTATTTCCACAGTCAGTTTTATTTTTTGTTTCCTACAAAAACCTAAAATGACCAACATTCTTCCGGAGGCGTCACCTATATGGGAAACCGGTGGCAATGATAAATAAATGCAAATACACACTTCCATACAAAAGATTTCAGGTTCAATCCTCAAGATTGCACAAAAATAACAGCTACCCCTACACATGGAGATTTTGACCTAAGACTTGTGGCTGGTAGAATAACATTTCATCCAGTCAACATTAAAGTAATACACATGTACACAGATTACATTGCATATCTGAACCATTTCTTTTAAATTGACATTTTGGTACCATAAAAAAACTTATAGTGAACTTTAATGAGAATGTAACATGTGTACTGAATACAATGAGGGGTTTTGTCTTACAACTCGATAGTATGTTAAAATCGACTGTATTAATTATATGACTGTAAAAACCCTAACGGCTATTTATAACTCACATTTTGTCGCCTGCTTGCCCATTATCTCTATCTGTGCCAATTAACTTGGCTGCTTTCTCTATCATGTTAGCTGAAATAAACCATTATGTAATGAGTTAAACAATACAGTATTACACAAGGTTAGACAAGATAAACATGCAATATTACAGTAAAACATTGATGATTAGGTCATCCTGGGGACCCTTGAAAACTGGTCTTATAGAGGTGGTCTTAATATTGAGGTTGAATAAAGCGCAAAACAGTGAAAATGGACTTGAAAATTGTGTTCTTAATATTGAGGTGGTCTTATTATTGAGGTGGTCTTATTATTGAGGTTGAATAAAGAGCAAAACAGTGAAAATGGACTTTAAAGTTGTGTTCTTAATATTGATGTGGTCTTATTATTGAGGTGGTCTTATTATTGAGGTGGTTTTTAAGTGAGGTTTTACTGTATATCAGACTCTGAGAATAATTCTCACCACTTGAATACAGAGAAATCACTATGCAAAACTTGGTCAACAATCAAGATTGCATTATAATCTCTTCATATTTATAACTGCTTAGATCTGAGTTTTTTTATATCTTTAGTTAACTGTTCTTTTTTCACTTGACTATAATAATAAACACGGAAGTTTCACTCAAGTATAGTTTCCGGTACTAATCCCCAACCTACATGTATACAGCAACTGACTTCTTCCAAATGTACTTAAATGTGAGTTGTAAAAACTGTGAACATTTTATGTCATGTGCAACATGAATAGAGTTATTCGAGAAAACTTGATATGACCTCATTCTTTATAAACATGTCTGTAATATAAATAAAATGTACATTAAACTCCACTTATAAGATACAGCTTACTGCAATATATCAATTATTACAAAACATGAAAACAAATGTCATGGTTTCTGCTGATGTGGTCATTACATTGTATTTCTTTTAATTATTTTCCAGATATGATATAGCATATTGTGATATTTAGTCATGGAGATTTATACTGTATGAACTAATGAGGCAAATTTCATTAAAAGCTATCTCAGTACATTTGTACTTACCTCCATTGTTAATACTAGATATGTTTCTGGTTACGTTGGAAAATTCTTCATCAAATGAGAATCCTGAAACATTAAATAAAAACTTACAGATGAACTTGGATACAAATATCATTGATTTATAAAACAAAAGCAAATTCAAACAAAAATGCACAATTTAGAGCTTAAACTTATTCATTTTACATCAATTTTGCAACAAATTCTTACCAACCAGTACTCGCGCCAAATTCTATCTATGAATATGTGATTATTAATACAAATCATGGGAAATAATACAATTTAAGCATTATCACTGAACACAGTACAGAAGCTATGTATGTGATTTTTAATTCACTAACTAAATATGTGGTGGTACAATAAGTAATGGTATCTGTCCAATACAGGAGTGATAAAAATCTCAAAGATATTCTGAGGAACAAATTGCTCTTTACCACATTTAGAATAAAGATATATAAAAAATAATGAAAATAGAAACGTAACTCAACATCATGACATAATAATTTCATAAATACATGCGTCTGTTATCCTAACCAGCTAGTTTGATAAAATAATTGATTACAAGTATCTAAAATGCAGAATTCGTCAATTAGGGAATAAATACATGGGCAATATTTGTTACCCGGATTATCTCGGTATTCACCAAAATTAGGATCATCCCTGTATTCCCCGACAGCTCCATAACCTTGATGAGCCCCTCGTGACATTGCCATAGCAACAGTATGTACTTTCTCTCCTATTACCCCTTTAATTGAATTTCATATTGCACTCAGTCACTGTATCTGTAAATAAAAATCATGTTTAAGTCAGCCTTCTTATGGCAAATTTGGGGCCAATATTGGGTTGTATTCCTAAAAGAAACAAGAGTGCCAAACTGTCACAAAATACGCCCGTCATAAGTCAGAGTTCAGAGTTAAAACAAGACAAATTTTAGGTAATTTCTAAAACCAAAGGGTGATCAACTCCTGGGTGACATGAGCGATATGACTGGTTATCGAACTTGGCCGAGATATTATGCCCATAAACATTTCCACCAAGTTAGGTGAAGATCAGATGAAAACTGTTTGACTTAGAGAGCAGACAAGGCTATTTTGGCCAATTTTGGATAATTCAAGGGCCATAATTCCTAAGTGCCTGTGGCGATGTTGCTGGTTATTGAACTTGGCTGAGATATTATGCCCACAAACATTTACACCCAGTAAGGTGAAGATCAGATGAAAACTCATTGACTTAGAGAGCGGACAAGGCTATTTTGGCCAATTTTGGATAATTCAAGGGCCATAATTCTTAAGTGCCTGGGGCGATGTGGCTGGTTATCGAACTTGGCCAAGATATTACGCCCACAAACCTTTTCACCAAGTTTGGTAAAGATCGGATGAAAACTCTTTGACTTAGAGAGCGGACAAGTGCTAATTTGGCCAATTTTGGATAATTCAATGGCCATAATTCAGAAGTGCCTGGGACGATGTTGTTGGTTATCGAACTTGGCCGAGATATTATGCACACAAACATTTTCACAAAGTTTGGTAAAGATCAGATGAAAACTCTTTGACTTAGAGAGTGGACAACAGGGGTGTTCCCATAATACGTCCCGTTTTTCAAATGGGCGTATAAAAAGTATATATTTTCCCTCTATTTAGAAAGAAAATTCCCTTTCAGTTAAAATTATTTAAAATTTCAGCCTTGTAAATACTAAAATTTGGTGATTCATGATGCAAATTTCCCCTATCAAAAGGACCCGCCATACTTTCCCAAAAAATGGCTGTAAGTAATCCAGGGTATTTCTCCATATATACATAAGAGGCATCATGCCACATTACAATTGGTCAGTAAACTTATTCATTGTTAATAACTAACTATTGGGAGACTGGTTATCGGTAATTGTTTGCCAAAATAAAGGGATTGTTGGGCATTGTATAAGAAATTTGAAGGCTGCAGCATAATGCAGTACAGTAAAACTTCAATAATAAGACCACCCCTGTGACCCTTGAAAAATGGTCTTAATATTGAGGTGGTCTTAATATTGAGGTTGAATAAAGAGCGGAACAGTCAAAAAGGACTTGAAAAGTGTAGTCGTAATATTGAGGTGGTCTTATTATTGAGGTGGTCGTTAAGTTAGGTTTTACTGTATACAAATCCAAACTGAAATTCATTAGAGGGGAGGGTGGATCTGTGGTAACTCGCTGGACTAGTAATCCAGGGGTCACAGGTTTGATCCCTGCTCCACCACTAACAGTCTTTCGGATGAGACAAAAACCGAGGTCCCATGTATGAAGCTTTACATCAGGCATGTTAAAGAACGAGGGGTGTTTCTGGAACTGGGGCATCTCCTGTATCATGCACTAACCTCCAAAAATCTAAAATGACTAAACATTCTTCTGTAGGCGACACCCAGATGTGAAACGGGTGGTGACAATAAATAAACGCAAATACAAACAAACGTTTGACGTGTAGTACCTAAGAGCTCTGGGTCTAGCCATTCAGTAACCAGACACGTAGCCTGCACTATATCGTATCTATTGTATAGGTTGGCTAGGCATCTGGTAAGTCATAAAAGCCTTAAATTGCCTTTACAATTTATGTATTTACTAAAACTAAGGCAATAAATTGAAATAATTTACCACTTATATTAACGTTGTAATCCAACGATAACTAACTAAACAGGCTAACTAGCATATATTTTTACCCCACCCCCTTCGTATTACTTCCTCGTACGCTAGTATCACGATATTCTCCAATAACCAAACGCCGGAAATCGATTAAAAGCATCTGATTGTTTTGTTACTTTTAAATTAAATTACTTAACCAATAACAATCATTTATGGAATTAATTCCTATTTACCTGAAATCATATGACACCGACTGAAGATTGTTTACATTCAGAATGAACCCAAAGAGAGGAAATTGAACAGAAAGTAAAGAATTAACAGAAAGAGTCAGTTAACCTGCACTCGGATTATTTTATTTTAGAAAATTTAAAACTTACGATATTTAAGTAAATACTAGTATATTTTAAAATGTGCATGAATGTGGTTTCTAGTAATGCTAGTTTCATCTATATAAGAGTAGACCAATAGTGGTCCAAGTTGACACATGCTGATGTTTTCTATTTTAAAGGAGCCAGGTATTATGCCTGTATGATGTTATGGAACTTATAATGCAAGTTTTCAGTGCACAAGTTGAATTTTACGTCCCACCATACTTTTTCAGACACACATGTCTACATCATTACTGTATGTAGTGATTATAGTGGTGCCCACTCCTTGAAGACATTCCAGAGACATAAGACAGGGACCTGTCACAGAGGCAAACAATCTACCACAGTGCTACAAGGCCAGTTTACGCGCTATTACAATCAATTAACTACACTTATATGCAATACAGTAAACCCTCAGTTATAGACCACCTCAATTACAAGACAACCTCAAAATTCAGAACACAATTTATAAGTCCATTTTCATGTTTTTGCTATTGATTCAACCTCAATATTAAGACCACCTCAATAAGAAAACCAGTTTTCAGGGTCCCAATGGTGTTTATTTACTGAGGTTTTACTGTAGTTTTTATTTACTTAAATCAAAGTGACATAAATATCACTCTTATGAAAATGTGGTACTAAGCAATTTCTGAGTAGAACATGATAAGTCAGCATGGACAAGAGCCCTGCGTTCAGTTACGGCTATCAGTGGCGAACGTTTTGTATTTTATCCCTCGCCCTCCATAGCACATTGGCTGCACACGGGAACCAAATTGCAAAACGTTACGAAACGATAGGGCTGATAGCCGTAACTGAACGCAGGGCAGAGGGTGGTTGAATCTATAAATGATAAGTAGAAAATAATTATACCGGCTCCGCTATATTGTGATGCATTTCCTGCAGGCCACATTACCAGTCAATTCTGAACATATGAATTGCTTGGATTCCGCATGTATCAGTCACCAACACCAAATATAAAATGGCACCGCACAAATTGGTGAAGCTGACTGACAACAATAAATGTATTTTTTGATAGTCTTGTATGACAAGGAAGGTTACACAAATAACTAAGAATATAAATATGTGATCAATTTTAATTTGTTCTATAATCTTCAACAGTATTCTGCAAAGAAACCAACTCCACAACCATGCATACAAAGGGTTTACCAGAATTATTTAGACTTTTACCATATTTCTAAACATGTAGGGGTTTGATGAATTTAACCCGAAACAATAATTATATCTTTATTTTTGAAACTTACACAGCACTCTATCCTTACATCTCCATTATTACTTTCCTTCGTAGTAGGGAGGAAGCTACTATGTCTGTTATTAACATTTTATATTACTGAAAATTAGCACATTTATGTAATAAGAATTCTTCTCATTTCTCATTCAGGGGTGTCAATAAGAGCTAGGAGTTGGTAAAAATACCCAGTAACTTAAGCATCATCACCCAGCTACTTTTCTTGTATAAGTAAACATAATTAAGGGAAGTACCCCCTGATTCCTCCCCTACTTTTGGCAATTGCCCTGTTAATTCAAGAATAAGTGACCCCCTTGCTCATTAATGGCCACTTTGTGTGTCTTCATTTGTTTGTTATGATAAAAGTTTACATAATTCTGGGACAATCCTCGTACTTAACAATACATGTATACATGTACAACCAAACAGAGACATCCCTTCTCTGACGAGAATCTCAATCAGTAAAATTGTTGATGCACAATATACACAGGGTGTTCTCTATGGCTCATCCATAGCACCAAGTGACAAACCAACTTGTCATGGACATAAACAAACAATGAATCAGAACATAGACATATTGAGTGTGAAAAGTGACACATTACAATACAATCTATTACATTTGATAAATGTAAATATAAAGTAAAAATTTATTTTTTCATAGACATTGAATAATCATGCACATATACATATATATGATGTTGACAAGACGGTAACATAGGGGTGTCACAATACGTCAGAAAGCATACCACGATATATCACAATACATCAGCAACGTATTGTTAAATCCACCACCATATATTGCTTCTCACACCCAAATGACAGAATAACCGAAGATTTTTCTTACTACTTTTATTCAACTCCAAACTCTTCAAATTTGATGCAAAAAATAAACATGCATAGGCTAAAACAAAACAGTTATCAATCTCATTTCAGTTTTTACTTGTAATTAAATGAGGTTTTCAAGAGAAGGAAGAAAAAAGTTAAAACTAAACCGTTCTCATTCTCATTTAGTTTTTGACTAGTATGAAGTTTTCATGACTATGTAAGCTCATTATATTTAGTTAGTGGCTAGTAGCTTTCTGATGGAAAAGAGTGTATTGCAAATATCAGTAAGTTCTTTTCATATTGTGGTACAATTTGGCTGCATAGTACAATGTACTGATATTCTGGTATATGGAGACACCCCTAGACATGAGTACTGATTATACAAATTGTAACACATTTATAATGGATGATATCTGGATTTCGCTAAAAAAGGGTTTTTACCCCCAGTACAAACAAAATTCAATTTTAGATCCATTGCAGTTCAGTCAGACATTAAATCCTGTCTTAGTTTTCATTGCAGTTTGAGCATGATGTTAACGGTGTACTGTTGTATGTACCACAGGATTAGAGGGGAATACCGATACTTATACCAATTCAGAGTATATCTATTAAAGCATAAGGCAGTGTACCTGTACTGAATACATTGAAGAATCATCCTACAGGTTATAACTTGGTTTGATCCTCTAATTCCTATTTATATCAATATAAGAACTTAAGGCAACAACTGTCATACATGCATATTTATGCCTGTATATAACATATACACATAACATGGTCACTTTTTGTTGAGCTTCCCTGACAAAAAGTCATTGAACAGGTCCAATAATGAGTGTACATCAGTATAAATGCACGCAAACTAGTCTTTTATGACAGTTTAGTTTTCCATCACTTTGGAACTATGAAAACCATGTTGAAATTGAAGCAAATTTCACATTATTTTTACACTCTTCAACAGGAGGCAATCTCGCCCAGCAACAAAACCTACTCAGCCTGCATTGTGGGATATACATGGTGTTTGTTCTGTCTTAGGTTCCCAGTGCTCCTGGGTAACCAACCAGTACAAACCAGCTCCTCCCCAAGCAGCTGACAACTTCAGAGGTGGAGAACAAATGGATTTTTATAGGAAAATTAAAAAGTCAGGGCAGCATGAAAAATAGGGGCAGATGGGGAAGATAATCTAGGAATTAATTAGTTCTGGCCAAACATGCAAAATTCAATACAATGAAGTCTTGACTGTCATAAACTTTACTTTCATAGTAGAAAACATAAATTTTTCAACAAGGCGAGAACAATAACCAACACTGTAAAACTGCTACCCAATCTATACCCAAATTACACAACTCTAGAGGCACATCAAGTGTTTTCATTTCTCCAGCAGAAAATTTCGATACAGAGTTTCTAATTCAGGATCCGTAAATTTTGGCACAAAATTCACTTTCACTATTTCTGTAAATCCTTCCGATTTGTCAGGTAAAACAAAGTTTTTTCTGCAAAGAAAGAAAAAAGCTATTAAATACCACTTTGTAAGACATATTTTTTAGAAATCTAAGATGGCCGCCAGTCAAGACAAAGAAATTTTCCATCATTAACCAGATTGTGCCAACAATATGCACAACTAAGCCTGGTAGAAATAATTTGTGTGAAGTGTTATAGAAAACCATGTGACATGACTCGACGGGACAACATGCACGATTCCTATATAACCCCCACTTCACATTGTAATAAATATTTCAAAACCAATATGGTTTATTAAAAGCCAAAATGAGTCTATACAACAAACAACAGCCAAAACTCAACTATCCACCACCAAAGTTTCATCAACAGTACATACTAAGATGTGAAATAAAACACAGACATACCTGTATGTATTTATAATCATGTCATTTATAGCTTGGTGTGATTTGTCTGTCATTTCTCTAAACTGAAACACCAGTATAAACATGAGAAATAAATAAATAAAAGAGAGAGAATAAGTTGCTACAGGAAACATCACATACATAAGACAGTGCCTCCCCACACAGACCTCCGGGAAAACAACAATCCACAAAACATAAGGCACTTGAGGAGGTACAAGGGTATATACGTAAGGGAACAGAGGCGCAAGGAATGACTGGGGGGGGTTTAGCATTTTTTTTCTTCTTTCAACATATCTTGAAATACTTCAAGAAATAATTTTAAAGGATTTGAGAACAATGTTTTACACTTATGGTTATTACTGCTTCTCAGATGTTGCCTTGTTTGCTTTATACAAAGATCAACAACTTTGCAATTGTATTACGGTTTACAAAAACAAGACAAATGCACTATTGCCTGATGACACATGCATTTAATGTAAATTGGCAAACCAGCACTCTGTACGTGTTTCATTTGATTAGTTTGTTGCATCGGGTTTAACGCCGTTTCTCAACGATATTTCAGTTATATACGGCGGCCGGTTCACCTAACCAGTTTTTCCTGGACTGAATTCTTACCAGTACTAACTTACCCTTCCACAAGGAGACGGCAACTTCTCCACATGTGGAGGAAAATCGACATTTTTGTCAAATTTTCATGGAAGGGTATGACCTGCCGCAACCGGGAATCGAACCCGGATCGCCGGGTTACAAGTCCAGTGTTTCATTTGAACAGTAAACATGTTGAAAAGGTAAAGTTTGGACAAGCAACATAGCATTGCTAACATAAAGGACAATATATCTCTGGTTTAAAAGTAAAGTGTATATTTACTTCCTGATTCCCTATCCTTTAATACCAGGCAGGTAGGCACATGGTAACCATTATTTAACTAGCTGGCGGCTCACCAACCGGCCATATCAGAACGGACCCCTCTTATCTTTCAATTCTGACTCAAATAGCTTATCAGTCAATACTGTTAATTGTATAAAATGTTATCATATGAATCACACCTTCAGTAGATATGCAACCTGTATGCAGGCCAAGTTTTGTTTTTAAAATCTTTCATACCAAGAGAAGTGTTCCAGACAAATCAGTTTTATTTAAGTACTGTCATTGAAATATATATCAAACCTACCCGTTCATTGTGTTTTGCATGCTCATAGGATGTCATAAACAAAAAACATCGACATGGAATACCACTTGATTTGGCCAAATTCAAATACCTACAAAAAACATTTAAGAAGTATTCAAAAACTAAAACAAAATTCTGGTAATGGATATGAAATATTGAAATTAGATCTCATATTCAATTATTTATTCATTGTATCCCTATGGCATATACAAATTATTACATAACCCCGCATCTTTTTATAATACTGTAAAAGTCATATTACACTGATTAATTTTATTTTTTTTAATCAATATGGCCGACTATTCAGAACAAGGGAGGTAAATATTGTAAATGTGGGAACTATCTACCTATACACCTTAGTTTTGCTGGGTAAGGTTATGCAAAAAATGGCATTATTGAATAATCCCTCCAATTCAACAATTAAGTATATATGAATGAGTAGTAAGGGATTAATGCATCAACATCAACCACCATTACCTGGCTCTGGATTCCTTATCAGGATTTGTGTTATCTATAACTACTGAATTCCCATCCTTTATATTGTTTTTACATGCAGTCACACATTTCTGTGATGTTCCAAGTGTGTCCTAGAAGTGGGAAGAAACGTACACAAATATATATAGAATATTATCAATTCACGCAGAATAACATAAAACAAATACAGTCAGACCTCGTACATTAGAATTCATCGGGTCCGAATTTTTATTTAGAATAATACATGGTTTCGAAAAAACCCATTTCAATTTGTGCATAAGAAGACCCTTCAGGACCTGATACTTATTTCGGATGTTACCAAGTATTCGGATAGAAGGTTGTCGAATAAATGAAGTCCGACTGTATATGAAACATACTTGTAGTAAAGCGTAAGTTTAGAACGTATTAATGGAGCAAGGAACTGATTACAAGATACCATATCAGACTTACGAAGTGTATTAATGCAAAAACATTCCTCTCAACTTTACTCACTTTGACCACATATGGAGGGGTGAAAAAAAATTAGTTTATCCACATATAAATTACAAAGTAAATAGACCTGTGTTGCCCACACATCTTGATATAGAAGAGAGTTCCTCCACACCAAGCACCTATCTTATAATTTTTCATATTTTTCTGAAATAGCCCTTCTGGAAGGTAATATACTCAGTAAATGTACTGAGTCTAGTTCATATTGTAAGCAAGATACCAAGAAGTTCTAAACTTCACTTATTGGAATATAATGAAACACATACTCGATTGATAGAGATATATCCCTTTTTCTCCAAATATTTCTTCGTAAAGAATGATTTACCAGCTGAAATAGAAATATAACTACTAAAAGGTTCAATTTATCTTCCAAACACTTTGGTTAAACTACAGTCGAACCTCGTTTATTCGAATTCATCTGGTAGGAAATTTTATTTCGAATAATACATGGTTTCGAATAGGCCATTTCTATTCAACATGCATAAGATACATTGGGACCTGATATTTATTTCGAATGATACTCAGTATATGGATAAAAGGTTGTCAAATAAACGAGGTCCGACTGTAATTCACTTACAACAAAATGAAATACTTAATGCCAATTACTTTCAATGACTGCTTCCTAAATATCTGCCCGGTACTAGTGGCCTTATTAATTGTCAGGAGCATGGTTAAACCGCTCCATGGCAGGATTTCAACCCAAGACCTTTGGATCAGGAGTCAGGCACCCCCTAGATCAACATGCCTCCCAATAATACAATCACGAGTCAAGCAACCTCTAGATCAACATGCCTCCCACTAATACAATCACGAGTCAAGCAACCTCTAGATCAACATGCCTCCCAATAATACAATCACGAGTCAAGCAACCTCTAGATCAACATGCCTCCCAATAATACAATCACGAGTCAAGCAACCTCTAGATCAACATGCCTCCCACTAATACAATCACGAGTCAAGCAACCTCTAGATCAACATGCCTCCCACTAATACAATCACGAGTCAAGCAACCTCTAGATCAACATGCCTCCCAATAATACTATCACGAGTCAAGCAACCTCTAGATCAACATGCCTCCCAATAATACAATCACGAGTCAAGCAACCTCTAGATCAACATGCCTCCCACTAATACAATCACGAGTCAAGCAACCTCTAGATCAACATGCCTCCCACTAATACAATCACGAGTCAAGCAACCTCTAGATCAACATGCCTCCCACTAATACAATCACGAGTCAAGCAACCTCTAGATCAACATGCCTCCCACTAATACAATCACGAGTCAAGCAACCTCTAGATCAACATGCCTCCCAATAATACTATCACGAGTCAAGCAACCTCTAGATCAACATGCCTCCCACTAATACAATCACGAGTCAAGCAACCTCTAGATCAACATGCCTCCCAATAATACAATCACGAGTCAAGCAACCTCTAGATCAACATGCCTCCCACTAATACAATCACGAGTCAAGCAACCTCTAGATCAACATGCCTCCCACTAATACAATCACGAGTCAAGCAACCTCTAGATCAACATGCCTCCCAATAATACAATCACGAGTCAAGCAACCTCTAGATCAACATGCCTCCCAATAATACAATCACGAGTCAAGCAACCTCTAGATCAACATGCCTCCCACTAATACAATCACGAGTCAAGCAACCTCTAGATCAACATGCCTCCCAATAATACAATCACGAGTCAAGCAACCTCTAGATCAACATGCCTCCCACTAATACAATCACGAGTCAAGCAACCTCTAGATCAACATGCCTCCCACTAATACAATCACGAGTCAAGCAACCTCTAGATCAACATGCCTCCCACTAATACAATCACGAGTCAAGCAACCTCTAGATCAACATGCCTCCCACTAATACAATCACGAGTCAAGCAACCTCTAGATCAACATGCCTCCCACTAATACAATCACGAGTCAAGCAACCTCTAGATCAACATGCCTCCCACTAATACAATCACGAGTCAAGCAACCTCTAGATCAACATGCCTCCCACTAATACAATCACGAGTCAAGCAACCTCTAGATCAACATGCCTCCCACTAATACAATCACGAGTCAAGCAACCTCTAGATCAACATGCCTCCCAATAATACAATCACGAGTCAAGCAACCTCTAGATCAACATGCCTCCCACTAATACAATCACGAGTCAAGCAACCTCTAGATCAACATGCCTCCCAATAATACAATCACGAGTCAAGCAACCTCTAGATCAACATGCCTCCCAATAATACAATCACGAGTCAAGCAACCTCTAGATCAACATGCCTCCCAATAATACAATCACGAGTCAAGCAACCTCTAGATCAACATGCCTCCCAATAATACAATCACGAGTCAAGCAACCTCTAGATCAACATGCCTCCCACTAATACAATCACGAGTCAAGCAACCTCTAGATCAACATGCCTCCCAATAATACTATCACTTGTCAAGTGAAGGAATTACTTTTTAAAATCCGAGGAGATAATGCGTGCAAGACATAGACATGATTTAAAATGAAACGTTTATATTGGAACCATGAGAACAATAAAAGCAATGACGATAAATACACGATCTCCATCGTGATGCAGATTAATAACAATAAAGTGATATAATTTACATTATAGTAAAAATTACAAATTCACTCATAATAATATGTCCATTGCATTGAGTTATTCTTAGAAAAATTCTGAAGAAAACTGAAGTTTATATGAAAAAAAATAATTCAATCACTTACAGGCTTGATATCCAACAAGCAATATCATCTGAAAGTATACAATGTAGGAAATAGTTACAGTAAATAGTGCTAATGAAACAACAACAGTACTATAAACTTTTCAACATCTGTCCCTTCACATTTTATATCGCTTCAGAATGAGAAATTAGCGGCTGATGTTTAGCCAAGAACGTCTCAATCAATGTTTATTAAACATAGGCAATAATAAACATCAGGGGTCCCACTAGGTGCTAAATCTCGAGGGTCATTTTGAAATTTTACGACAAAATTTTACCATTTTAGCCAAAACACCTACAATTTAGAGAAAAATTGAGCCTTCAGCCAGAACCTTAGGGTCAAAATGTGACAGATGTGTCAGTAAATCTTCTGGGTGCAAGAGACAGCGTGTGTCTATTTCTATCAAATTCCATCAATTTAATGTTATTGCATTCAAGTGGTTTAAATAGAGGATCTTATATGAGTGGTCATTATTTATTGAGTTTATCAAACAAGCCTTCTATTTATGATGAGTTTAATAAATTCAATAAAAAAGAAACCAAACGTAAGATTCTTTTTTTGACATAACAGCAGAAATGGCCGAGTTTCGCCAAAACATTACTTTCACCCCCTATATGCAAGCAAAGTATAATGTAACCCTTTGGGACTCTTGAAAACTGGTCTTATTGAGGTGGTCTGAATATCAAGGTTGAATTAAAGGTAAAATAGACTTGAACATTGTGGTCTTAATTTCGAGGTGGTCTTATTATTGAGGTGGTCTTTAGGTAAGGTTTGACTGTATACAGGAACAAATGTGACCAAAATATTGAAAGTTTACCTCCTGTCCACCTAGGGTCAATGCAGCATCTTTTGGTTCAAAAACAGGGGTTTCACTACTCAATTTTGTCTGGAAGAAAAGCAATTAAATAAATACTGTGTGTTTGTATGTGAACATATTTAAATCTATATCTGTTATATATTGGTTATAATACATGTATAGTGCTATTAAAGTGATCGCAACAGGTGTATGAACTTTTAGGACATATCCATACCAATTTAGGTAAAGAAATGTTCCTGTGCGTACGGCTATATCTGCAGCTTGATTACTTTTCTACCAGAACAGAATCGCGGCTTTTTCTCCGTCAAGCTCACGAACAAACATGAACATTTCAATGCAATATTTGGAAATGTAATGGACCAGGTTATACATTCATACGTTCGCAGTTAATAAAATCGCACTATACACATAATGTAAATGAATCTGTTTGCTTACAGTATCAACAACTAGGTATGATGAAGAGAAAACCAAGAAAATCTTGCTACACTCCTATTTCCACGGTTACATACATTTCACATATTCAAATTCACTGCTCACATATACCTAAGCAATACAGTCTGTAAGAAGTAGATACAATAACATTGAAGCAGCATTCAGCTCATGTTGCCGACTTTAGGAAATAATGTGGATCACATGAGATTGACACGAGTTATCTCCCTTTGTCCATTCTATAGTAAATGTATATGTGTAGATGTTTAACTGTGACTGACTGTATGTTTGCTGCTATCCAACATATCGAATTGGATCTTAACAGGATTAATTTAGAATTAGATTTTCTAGTGTTTCTCAATCAGTCTGTCATCATGTTATGTTTAGACTGATAGCATTGATATACATATGAATGTTTGCTGGGATATGTGATAAATTGAGGATAATATATATTTATAACACACAATTAAGCAAATATCAAAGAACAATATAGAGATGTTTCAAAAATGTGCCTGATCATCAAATTGACAACAGCACAGACAACACTACATCATAGAACTCCTACGACACCAAACCTTTTTAACAGGTTTGTATTAGCATTGAATTTTGTAATGGAAAATGGATTTCGGTAATTTACCTAAATTCAGTGCATTTCGGAATATTAACATATCCCTTATCGCAAGGTTAACGTCAAGATTACAAACTTTGTTCAGTTGAAAAGAAATTGATTTAATTGATCAACATAAGATTTGAATGGTTTGCACAACACTGATATGCAAATAGGAAAGTCATGATAGTACGGCTGCGCCGAAGTAATGAGCAAACTAGTACCATAACATACAGAATCTGAATAAAACCATGAAAGAAATAAAAATCTTACTGGATCAAATGGTGGCAGGGTAAATTTTGTACATGTTGGGTAACCTACAAAGTATTCCTCTGGTGTCTTGAAATCTATACCAATATTCAGGGCAAACTGAAAAACAAAATAGATATTTATATATACACTGCTGAATAAGAGTGCAAAATTATGGCAAATTGTATGAATGTACTGTAAAACCTACATAATATGACCATCATTGATCCTGAAGAAATTTGGCCTTAGTTGCCAGAATGTCGAGTTAAAGAAAGTAGGCTGGCATCTCAACAAAATCAGCATAATTTTTAATATTATTAACCGTAATTTTAGACAATATTCTCTCATCAGATACCATCAAAGGAAAAAATTCAGAATAACACATCTCAAAAGATGTACGAATTGTGCATTACATGTGTATTGAACTAATTCATTGTTCATTCTTTGTTTACATGGGCACAAAATATTCAGTTTGTTTACATCAAAAGTGTTTATGCTTCATGTACTAATAAAGCTTAGTCTACATGTTCCGTGGAAAGACAATGACTGTTTTTAGTATTGTCGTTATATTTGTTTACAAATGTTAATCTGACGGGGCCAAACTACTCCATCCATTGGTATTTCTTTCATGAATAGTATTTTAAATATGCAAATTTTCAATATGTTTATTATCAGGAATTGGTAAAATGTCAGTGTTTTTGTAGAAATGGACTCTTGCAATCAAAGTTTCCATCTGATTAGGACACACACAAAATCTAACACTATTTCATGTGATACAAAAGATTCAAAGTAACTTACAAGTCGATCACTACAAGAAAAATCTTTCTTCTTTTTTGGTGCCCAATCTTTCTGTCTCCCAGCAGCATCTGTTGGTAACATGTTTAATAATAATTACATCTGAGTATTTCAACCAGTACATATATAATTTATAATATCTGAATCTTTATATAAAAACATAATTCAGGGTTTCCACTAGGTGATGAATCTCAAGGGTCATTCTGATAATTTTGACAGGATTTTACCATTTTATAGCCAAAAATACCTATGATCAAGAGAAAAGTTGACTCTTCAGCAAGAATTCTAAGGGCCAAAATGCGTCCTTTTGAAAAGTCCAGGGGTCAAAGGGTCAACTCAAGGGTCAAATGGAACCCCTGACATTTATGTTCTATATTTCAATATTATCATTTAGCAGCATTCATAATAGACATTTATTGTAGATAGTCTAGATTTTTTTGTCAAAATATGCTTAGTCATAAATATGAGAAACTTGATGGTAAATACCTTCCTACATGTACACTACAACACTGCATAGTAAAGTTTCTTATATCTTTCGTAAATGTACAAATACACAAGTCTGTAATATTGTAAGAGGACTGCTTGACAATATTTCAAACCAAATATCATAGTTCTAGGCATTATGGTTTGGACAAGAAGATTTTCACTATTAAAATCTATATTAGCTCCTGTGACCTAGTTGTGCAGCAGAACAGAATGATTATGCAACTTTGAAAGGGTCCTATCAATGATTACTCATGTGAAGTTAGGACAAATTCCATTCAGCAGCTTAGGAGGAGATGTTGTTCAGAGAAAATGCAGACGCACAATGGATGAAGGACACACAACGATCAGATGAGCAAGAAACATTCATGTCATTCAAAGGCGTTTGAGTATGTCTAAATCCAGTTCATATAGCAACTCTTTTTGAATGACAGTACCTGTGTTCTATAATCCACAATGTTCTTGAAAATGTGAGTTTGAAACAGAATTCAGCTGAGATCTTTTTTTTTACAGCCAGTACTAACCACTTCTTATATCATGAGTCCACATGAAACAGTGAAGGTGAATGAATGAACTTTGCAATAATTCAAATTAGATATAAGACAAACCTCCAACATAAAAGCTCTGCGATAGTTCTACTTCTACTCCACCATTTAACTGTAGAGAAAAAATAAAGAAATCATTATCTTTACTGATATTGATATTTCTAGGATCCAACAACAATTTCTGAATACAGTCACATTCAAACATGTATAACACAAAATGTTAATGCCTGGTTAATGATTTGTAAGCTTTGTAGCGTACCAGAGATCTTATTCACAAAAAAATTAAGACTGAAAACTCAGACTTGAAATTGGCAAAAGTTTGACTTACAAGCCGTTTTTTTTCATAACATCAACGCCGATAAAATTTTGTCTGAAGGATTTTTGTTACTCACTCTACACTTTAGCTTAGTTTTATCAAAATATATTCTGATTTAACAATGTGGTAGCAAAATGAACATTTACCATTAGTAACATATAAGTATTAGTCTGAGTTTCAGTCTTAAAATGTTCATGTATTAGGCCACAGACTCCAATTCCATTAAAACCTATCAGTTGAGACCCATCTCAGACTTGTTGTATTTTGGGTTATACATAGCAATCAAAAGAGCTGATGAGTTAACTAGATTTAGACATACCAGCACCACTAGAAATAAGGGGACTATATATTGAACAATTTTCATTTTTCAAGAATTGATTATTTGACCTGAGAAGAAATATTCAATTTGAAATGTTACGGGGTACATCTAAATAGTTGGTACTGGCCCACTGGTATTAGAAAAATGGCAGCTTCCATATCAACAGTAGTTTATTTCATGAAGTTATTAGTTCATGCTGCGACAAAATGTATGTATACTTAATGCCATTAAAAACGCAACTATGTCGCTTATCCTTCATTATGTGCCAAGTCTTAAAAACGTTTTATTGTCACAAATGAGTAAATAATTCTTCAAAAATAAATTAAACTATGGTCCTAGTATTCATCTTTAATAATTGATTAAGTTTAGGAAATCATGTTTGAGAATTCACATATTTTTAGTTGCATTAATAAAGGCGTAAAGTATACTTTCAGATTTGGCACTACCTTGAACTTAATATTTGGGTAAGAATTTCTGTTGAAATAAAATTTGGGGCATACATAAAAAATTATGAACCCATAAATAAACAATTATATTGTTAAACATGCACAACACTTATTGCATGTGAATAATGTTATACTGTCACCTGATGCTCAAGTACTGAATAAGATCTCATTACAGATAATGCACAATAAGTCTGGTTTGTAACCAGAAGTATCATTTAGTCACAATGTTGTCATAATAACTAAGCAGTATCAATTTGTATTATGAAAAACAGATAAAATATTGACTAAACAACATATTTTCACAGCAACTGAGAGTACACAGATTAGTAATAATAAAACCATCTGTTACAAGTAATTGATATGAAATTGTTTCATTTACTCATGAATCATCCCTAAAAAACACCATTATCTATCAAGAAAAAATGTAATATAATCCCATATATATCATAATTAGACACATATGGCAATAACAGTTTGAATACCAATATAAATCTATCATCAGTTTCAGGTATCATTCATACAATGTTATAATGTAAATATCAAACATGACATTTTGCAGTAATGCTGTTGGCTACAAGTTATGTTGGTAGTTGTGTTGGAAACAATTTAATACTCCTGTGTATTAAATCTTTGTTTTAACTTTTTTTATTTACATCGATTGTTTTTACAACTTATACAGGGTTTTGTTTCAGCTGTTTTTGTGGCCGTTATTCGGTTGTATTCCCAATGCCGAAAAGTTTATATTTTTACCAATTTGAATGTAAAAAATCCCAATAAATGTGAAGAAAAAGTTTTGGTTCAATTTAGCCAAAAACTGACAAAGTTATAGGCTTTTCTCTCACGGCCGTTTATATATATACATGTAGCAATAATAGCAATTAATCGCTTCATCTGTTACTTTTATTCCTAACATGTTGCTGTCATTTCTAGACATTTTTCCCAATTTCAAAGTTTAATGCGCAAAAATTCCCAATTTGAAGGGTATGTATCATCCTCCCAAAATAGTCAAAATAAACCCTGTTATACTGAACACTCTCTGTGACTCTTCTCTGGGTTACTAACAGCACTCATGCCAAATTCAGGGGTTGTTAAGTTTACAATCAAATCCCAATCAACACAGGCCTCATACGCACCACCATCAAACTCCTAAATTTGTTTGTGTAAAGCGTATGGAACACATATCAACATCACTATCTATAATAGCTCTAGTTTGAATCTGTTTACAGTTCCACATTTTAAGTCAGTTTTTACTTGAAAATACAAACTAATGACAACTAATATGTTCCTCCATCTTCCAAGACAGTAACATAGATAGAAACACTATTTTTTCATGCCATGTGAATGCAAAACTCATATTTTTGTAACTGGACATATCCGACACTGTACAGCTTGTAACTTGACATATCCGACACTGTACAGCTTGTAACTAGACATATCCGACACTGAACAGCTTGTAACTAGACATATCCGACACTGTACAGCTTGTAACTAGACATATCCGACACTGTACAGCTGTTACAAAATGTGAGACAAAAACTATCCGTACAACTGAGACATCAAATTAAGTTCTGAGATAACTAGGAAGTACAAGCAACAAAATGGGGAGCTTCCCTCTCTGTGTGCCACCTTACATTTTGTGTAAAGAAGTTCCACATTCCAGGACATGGCTTCCTATACAGTCCACCTTTTGTTGCTATTAATATTTGAACAGGAATTTCTATTTCATCAATGACATCCTCAAACTTTGTCTTTAAATCAGCAATGTTTGATTTACCTTTAGACACACCCATCTGAAAAATATATCAAATAATTTAAATTTTGACAATTTCATCATTTCTTCATTAAACAAAGCCACAAAACTTCTTGACAACCAAATTCACTGCATAAACAGAATATCAAGTTATTATCACAAGTTTTAAAACTTCTATAGAACTTATTAAACGCACAAAGTCAAATTCTGCAGGCATGAGAATGCAAAATTTCAAAAATCAGACAAAAATTCTGCAAGGGGTCCAGGGGGCCCGAAGCTCCCGGCTTTTAAGCATATAAGATGGCTTAAATTGTCTAAAAAAACCAGTCCTTGCTAGCGTCAAATCCGCGGAAAATCCTCATGCCTGAAATTATCACAACACGAGATGTTGAGAGTTATAGGTTTGATTTATTTCAACACAGAATTAGTAAGTGTGTGTGATTTATTAGACCCTGATGTAGACTCACATGAACCTTCCCTTTTTTCCTAAATACAACAGAATAGTATTCTTACCCAAATGGTTTGAATCTAATCAATCAACTAACACAAGAAAACTACTGTATAAGTTTAACTATAAGTGATAAAGTTTGTGAGGTTGAAAAGTTTGTGACTTTTGCGAATGCACAACATTCGCAAACATTTCCCCTAGCTTGAGTTTCCACTTCCACTCGATTTACACGTTAACATTTTGTACATCAATGATCTAATAGCAATTTTTACGATGTGTAGATATTATGCACACAGTGGTTTCGGTGCTTTATATCGGGCACGTAAAAGAACCAGGGTTGCGTCTGGAACTGGGGCATCTTCTGTATCATGCATTATCCTCCAAAAATCTAAAATGACAACCATTCCTTCCAGAGGTATCCCCATATGGGAAACCGGTGGTGACGATTAATAAATGCAATACACACAGAACTTGAATTAACAAAATGAAAGTTATTGTTGTAACCTGGTTTGTAAAGAACACAACTTTATATCCATCGTCATGAAGCTTTTTCATTTTTTTGGGAATCTCTTTCACATATAACAACCTGTAAAATAATAGAAACAGATCTATAGTCAAGCATATGTCAGAAACCAACTGAATATGAAAAACTTATTGTTTAAATATACAACCTAAATAATCAGACCACCATTGATTCTGAGGAAAGTCAGCCTTGACTGTGAGATGGATTGCTTATCAGGTTGAAATATGAAAGAAATATCAACTAGAAATGTATCCGCAGGACAGAGGGACTCCCAATTTACTCAGGGGGTGTAACTCAGTAATACAGACTTAATAAAGAAGTTGTCTCATTTTCAAGTTGTTTTATGTGAGAATTTAACCATACTGTGATGCATACAATTAATTAGTGAGTTTTTATTTCAAACTTTATCTGCACTAATGTCAATAAATATAGGAAATGAATGGGAGTGTTTTTTAAATACACAAAATCTGAATATAGAAGAGAGAATAAGTTGCTACATGGAATGCCACATACATAGGACAATGCCTCCCCACACAGACCACCAGAAAAACAACAGTCCATAAAACATCAGGCATTTAAGAAAGTAGAAAGGTAACACACACAAGGGAACATAGGGAACACAGATACATTGAGTCAAAGAATACCTCCAGTCCCCTGGGTGAGTTGGAAATACTTTGCCACTTTGTGTTGTGATAATTGTACCATCAATATCAAATCCTGCAATCTGAAATCATAAAATCATCTATACTTGTGGAGGTTTATCTTTATTTTCAATGATACTTCAATAATATATGACAGTCAGATCATATAACCAGCTTTCCTGAGTTTCCAATAAGGTCCCAACTTCACAAGATCTCAGTCGATGTTTGCCTATATCAAACAAGGAATACAGTAAAACCTCAATAATAAGGCCATCCTTGGGAACCTTCAAAACTGGTCTTCTTATTGAGGGGTTCTTAATATTGAGGTGGAATAAAGAGCAAAACAGTGAAAATGAACTTGAAAATTGTGTTCTTAATTTTGAGTGGTCTTTAAGTGAGGTTTTCTGTACACCTAAATTATGATTATTACTGGTACATCTATGAAAATCTCCATCAATCATGGTTTTCAAGATATCTTAAATTTTACACCTACCTTCCTTTTGTTTTCCAATCCTTTAGTAGTATACACATACAGTGAATCATACTGATCCCAACGTGACTCTGTGGCTGGACTTTTAGATACTGGACCATTCTTTGATGAACTTGTTGTGGCTGGACTTTTAGATAATGGACCCTTCTTTGATGTACTCGGTGTGGCTGGACTAACAGGAACTGAAAATACAATATGTAATCTTCAATGTCAGTAATAACAGATTCACAATTGCTGCTTTTCCATTCTTTTACTGTAAGATTATAACTAGAATAGTTCCGACTTCCATAATTTAATACAGTGTAGGGCTGCATTACATCTGTTTACCCAACCCTTTTTCAAAATTTAAATGGCAGGAATTGCATGAAAAATAGCACTGTACTGAATGACATAGATCGAATATTAAGCTTACTTGAAATATTGCATTGTAAAATTTATCCCATATGGAAAGATTTTATAGCGACCTTAATGATGATGAAACATACTATATGCCAGCGCTTGTTAGATCATGACCAAGACCCTCAGTATCACAATAAACATTTCTTAGCTGAGAATTCTAGGAAATCCCTGGAAACCTAGAGATGTTGAAACAAGGGTCCAATTTTATAAAACTGGAAAACAGTCTTCTTGCTTCAAAGAGAGAATAAGTTGCTACAGGGAACGCCACATACAAAAGACAGTGCCTCCCCACACAAACCTCTGGGAAAACAACAATCCAATAAACATAAGGCACTTGGTGAGGTTAAAGGGTACATATGTTAGGGAACAGAGGAGCAAGGAATCGCCTGGCCGACCACAAGGAATATCTAGGAGAATCAAAGAGGACAAACGGTGAAGGGGGGAAATAAATGGATGGAAAAGATCACAGGACCTTCTTAAAATTCATTCTCAATCCTTTGGTAAACTTTTCAACATCCCTAGGTTCCCAATGATTTCCTAGAATTCTCAGCTGACTTTAAACCTTCTTTTCATTCTCAATCATTTGGTAAAATATAAATGTCTCACAGCTGTTATAATACCCTCACTTCATTTGTTTAAAATTGTATGCGTGTTTTGAAAAATACAAATATGCAAGACAAATAATTAAGTTTAAATTCTCATTACATGTCAACAATGTAAGAAGCTAGACAGTTGATGTACTCATAGTTACTTTTAAAGTTTGTAGATGATTTAGCTGGAGTGTTTAATTTTTTAGCACTTGATTTTAATAGATCTAATTTGGCAGCAACATCTTTCATATGATTGTCATCATTATCTTTTCCTGAAGAACTTTTCCCATTTAGCTTTTGTTTCTTAGCTGCACTGCCTTCTTTAACATCATCTTTTCCTGAAGACCTTTTCCCATCTAGCTTTTGTTTCTTAGCTGAACTGCCTTCTTTAACATCACAAGTTGCTGATCTTTTTGTTGATGCTGATTTTTCATGAGTGTTCTTTTCAGATTTGGAAGGTTTATGAGTACCAGTAGATTCGGCACTGGATTTTTTGTCATCAGGTGTAAGTTTTGGAGTAAATCCAAGACTAGAACTTCTGTCTTTAGTCCTTGAATGTTCTGATGATTTCCTAACTTCAGTCTCAGAGGCTGATTTGTGTCTGGGTTTTGTTTCATCTTTCCCCTGGAGGTAAAATTACAAAAACCTATAATTATGAAAAAAGACCTGGCATGTTAAGTCATTAAAGAAACTATATTATTTTGATAGAAATATAACGAATTTCAAAAGCCTTAGATTGCCAATTCGGGCTACCAACAGTTGAGTAGGACTTAGTCCAGGACAAGTCTGTTAGGCATGCCTACATAACTGTTAATCCCCATACTCTATTCTATGCTTGTACAACTAGCCTCCCATGTCAGACAAGTCAACATGAACATGTACACTAGTCGGGGACAACTGTATTGAAAGATAATTTCTAGAGCCCTGATAGAACTTATATATTTCTAACACCAATGATGATTACAATAATACCTGAAGTTTCTTCATTTCCACCTTCTTTGCATAGAGACCGGTCAAGACATGCAATGTTGAGTTGGGCTTTACATTGTATACTTTATCTTTGATCATTTCAACACCATCAACGGCTGAACTATTCTGTCCTATCTGTATGGCTTGAACTTCTCCCTTGTTAAGGTCTGCTATCAGTTGTACTAAATCATAAATAATAATGTTTTCCATCATGGAATTAGAACAACTAGTTCAAGTTCATCATAAAATGTAGAGGGAAACTAACAATATGATTTTCAACAGTTGTACAAGTGCATTGCGTGAAAATAATCTCTGAATGAATCACATTTTTGAAGTAAGCTAAATGTGTCCATACAACCATAGTGCAGATAGACACTTCCCTATTTTAATTCAATGTAATTTCAGTAACAGAAAAAAAACATTAACAACTGCATTTTCATCAATAGAATCTGCTGACAACGTGATGACGACAATATTTTGTTCAACTTGTATCAACCAAAATGATCGTTCCGTCACATTGTGCACAGAAGACAATAATTTTAACATTTTGAACAAATACAGTTGTCATCAATGCTGATTTATAATGGACTCATTATTAAGCTGATAAGGACTATTAATGTGCTCAAGACGAACTCTCTGTAGAATACATGTAGCCAATCCAATATAGGATGTCAATCAATACTGAACTCCCGTACCCATAAACTGGTTCTAGAGGTACGGAACCTGATACCCATAGCCACTGACTTTGCTGACACTGATGTAATATACCATCAACTTGCATCAAGCATACATCATTACATTTGCAGCAATGACTGAGACTATGACAATGTAAACAAATGTGTTCTGGTGCAAAGATTTGTCAGTTTCTTTCTAAATAAGTAAATTGATGATTTTGTCTCTCATTTTTCATGCACTTCATTTCTAACTGTATCAATACTCCCAAATATCAAATAAATACATTAATAATTCAGTTAAATATGACAGTCTTACCAAGAAACACTTCCGACATGTCTTGAACAATTATGTACATGAACCATGCAGATCAATGGTCTAAGCATGAAAAAAACACAACGACAAATCATTTGCAAAAGCCAGGGACCGTATATGTATAGTATAGTATGTTCCAGGAGAAGCTGACGAGTCTCCAATACCTTGTTTTCTCGAGCATCTTGGGTCGACTATGCGAGTTTCCGGAGATCTGCCAATGAAAATAGCTTCTTTATGTTTCAGTGGTATACCCGGATGATTACCGTCAGGACAAATAACTGATACAGACCACTTGTAACCTGAACTCATTTTGCAGATCCGGATAAGATTGTCAAAATGTCTGGATACAACGAGGACGCTACGTCTGCCTAACGAGCTGCAAATACCAGGAATTAACATGCAAGTGGTGTTTAAATGGCTCTTAAAATACGTTTTTTATATTTCTTCCAAACAGTGTCTGCATGTTGTGCTGGAAATTATTATTCCCAGCGGTTAAAGTAAAATTCAATTCCAGCGCTAGTGTGTCTACTATCTCCTTTTTGGAGAGTTCATTGGCTGGTATATGCCCCAAAGATTTTAAAACACAAGAAATAATTAACCAAAAGGGAACGTTTAAAACAGACGAAGAGTAAAGCAGATTGAAAATCGTCACTTCAAGTATCTTCTATTATATCAAATACTTGTGTTATTATATTACTTATGTTACCTTTAAGAATAGAGACAGGTCGATACTGTGGAGAGACGCCAGAACGAGGACTATACACGTTTTGAGATAATAATTCTGTAGAAAATGAAATACGTTTCTTGTTCGATTGTGAACTTTACAGAAATTTAAGACATTATATGAGTTTCATACATTTTTTAGTACAATTATGTTCTTACCAGTTGAACAACGTCTAAATCACATCATGTTAACCCAGCCAAGACTCCTAGCATAATTTCTTGTACAAGCCTACATGACCAGACGAAAAATTCTGTATTCTTAAATTGTATGTGCATTACCTAAAAATTGTATTTATATTGTTTAGGCTACTATTTAACATTTGTTTATTCATTTTTACAGTTATTAATATAAATGATCGGTGATTAAAATACTATAATTATAAGGTGACTTATAGGCCCATTGGGTCGGGTGTTTGTATATTTGTGTAGGCCTATTTATGTTTATACTGAGATGTTTATACACATGTCACTATAATAAAAGATTTACTTACTTACTTACTTACTTACTTACTTATGTTACTGTTCTGACGGTTATTATACGCCCGTTTGAAAAACGGGACGTATTATAGGAACACCCGTGGCGGGCGGCGTCCTCGTGGTTTCCGCTCTCTAAGTCAAAGAGTTTTCATCCGATCTTTACCAACCTTAGTGAAAATGTGTGTGGGCATAATATCTCGGCCAAGTTCAATAACCAGCCACATCACCCAGGCACTTCTGAATTATGGCCCTTGAATTATCCAAAATTGGCCAAATTAGACGTGTCCGCTCTCTAAGTCAAAGAGTTTTCATCCAATCTTTACCAAACTTTGTGAAAATGTTTGTGGGCATAATATCTCGGCCAAGATCGATAACCAGCCACATCGCCACAGGCACTAATTTCAGATTTTGTATTTCGCGTAAGTCTAGTATGTCGTGGAAAATACCAACGACGTTGGCAAATTGCCCCACTCAAGCCAACGTTGCATTGCTATAACAATAACAATCTTTCAAATGATACAAATGTGATACAAATGTGATACAAATGTCATAGATAGATAGATAGATAGATAGATAGATAGATAGATAGATAGATAGATAGATAGATAGATAGATAGATAGATAGATAGATAGATAGATAGATAGATAGATAGATAGATAGATAGATAGATAGATAGATAGATAGATAGATAGATAGATAGATAGATAGATAGATAGATAGATAGATAGATAGATAGATAGATAGATAGATAGATAGATAGATAGATAGATAGATAGATAGATAGATAGATAGATAGATAGATAGATAGATAGATAGATAGATAGATAGATAGATAGATAGATAGATAGATAGATAGATAGATAGATAGATAGATAGATAGATAGATAGATAGATAGATAGATAGATAGATAGATAGATAGATAGATAGATAGATAGATAGATAGATAGATAGATAGATAGATAGATAGATAGATAGATAGATAGATAGATAGATAGATAGATAGATAGATAGATAGATAGATAGATAGATAGATAGATAGATAGATAGATAGATAGATAGATAGATAGATAGATAGATAGATAGATAGATAGATAGATAGATAGATAGATAGATAGATAGATAGATAGATAGATAGATAGATAGATAGATAGATAGATAGATAGATAGATAGATAGATAGATAGATAGATAGATAGATAGATAGATAGATAGATAGATAGATAGATAGATAGATAGATAGATAGATAGATAGATAGATAGATAGATAGATAGATAGATAGATAGATAGATAGATAGATAGATAGATAGATAGATAGATAGATAGATAGATAGATAGATAGATAGATAGATAGATAGATAGATAGATAGATAGATAGATAGATAGATAGATAGATAGATAGATAGATAGATAGATAGATAGATAGATAGATAGATAGATAGATAGATAGATAGATAGATAGATAGATAGATAGATAGATAGATAGATAGATAGATAGATAGATAGATAGATAGATAGATAGATAGATAGATAGATAGATAGATAGATAGATAGATAGATAGATAGATAGATAGATAGATAGATAGATAGATAGATAGATAGATAGATAGATAGATAGATAGATAGATAGATAGATAGATAGATAGATAGATAGATAGATAGATAGATAGATAGATAGATAGATAGATAGATAGATAGATAGATAGATAGATAGATAGATAGATAGATAGATAGATAGATAGATAGATAGATAGATAGATAGATAGATAGATAGATAGATAGATAGATAGATAGATAGATAGATAGATAGATAGATAGATAGATAGATAGATAGATAGATAGATAGATAGATAGATAGATAGATAGATAGATAGATAGATAGATAGATAGATAGATAGATAGATAGATAGATAGATAGATAGATAGATAGATAGATAGATAGATAGATAGATAGATAGATAGATAGATAGATAGATAGATAGATAGATAGATAGATAGATAGATAGATAGATAGATAGATAGATAGATAAATTCAGAAATATTAGGCATACTGCCCTTGATTTCACATAAACAATGTAAATATATACACATGTACAAAATAACGAAATATTATACATTGGTCAATGGTCATTTGACATGCAATATGCCTAGTATGGCTGATGAACCTAATATAAATCATAATAATTATAGTACTGATTACATTCTCATTGATACAAATGTGTCTCTAATAAGTAAATAAGTATACAAGTGGGGGTATTCATACTGAAGATTTTGTACGAGAAACGAAGTTACTGGTACCTGTCCCGAAACTTTCCTAACACCCCTCGTATATATAGTTATGTCTCTGTTATAATGCAATATAAAAGCTCACCCCGTATTCACAACATATCTCTATATGGAAACTCGAATTTGAAAATTCACTCGAATTATTTGAGATATACCCAACAAGTTCTTCATAAAGAAAATTTGAAGAAATGCTGAATTTTACAAGATTCTTTTACAAAATCTTCTGTATGAATACCCACATGTAAACAGTAAAACCTCACTTTCAGACCACCTCGATAATAAGCCCACCTCGAAATTAAGAACAAAATGCATTTGAAAAGAAACGGATATGAAAGCATGGTATCTAAGTTAGAATTATCAGTGACTTTTTTGCAAATGAGTAGAGCTATTATCTAATGGCCAGCTTCTATGGTCTTCTTCGTCCTACACTGCATCCACGTGTAATGTCCCCAAGAACCTTAACTGGAAGTTCTGTACTCTGCGATGTCGAACCTTGAAGAGCTTCTTACTGAAAACCGTTATGCAAATTGTTGTTTCAGGGAATTGATAAGATATATGTTTTGTTTAAGCATGTTCGCGTCTCTCTGTTTTCTCATTCATTTTAACAAAACCTTTCAAATCAATCGTATAAAATAAACAGTCTGATTTAAGGATGTGTGTGATCTTACGGAATATACTAAAACGTCTATTTATGTTAAATACCTAAGATTGCTGGGGCGGTATTGAACCTACAATGAATGATATAAATATTGTCCTTGGGGATAAAGGCAAAAGAAAAGAGAAAAGGACCATGCATTTGCTATGTTTATTATTTACTCTCCGATAATGGCAAATTTACCAAGTTATCTAATTAATCCCACGACGTGATCAGTTTTATTGCCATAAACGATTATTTTCTGATTTGTGAGCGACAATTTATTCCTTTTATTTTCTGTATTTTCCCATGAAAAATAACGGTTTATAATACTTTCTCGATCATATCTTATGAAAATAGCCATTTACTCAAATTGCTAATGCAAAACTATGATAATAAAATATTAGTGTGATACTTTTAACAAAGGTTAAGTCGGATTCTACTATTTATTTATAAACTTTCAGAACCATAAAATCAAATCAATAGATTTTGTGACGTAACCAATACTCGAATGATCGGACTTAAGTAGCCGCTATGAAAAACGTATACTTAGAAAAGTAATAATTGGTACCGTACAAAATAAACAGTAGGTCCATTAACATGAATACAGATTCAAAAAGCTTGGCCAAAAGCGAAATTTTCAAGTGGGTATCTAATTATATTAGTATAAGTTATTAGTGTTGTGTCCGGCCACTTCAACATGCGGCGTATTTGAGGGGCCGCGTTTGAGAGCCGCGGTATTGCCTTTCATATGGAAATATTACCCTTGCATTATACAATAATTTTATTTATATTCTTGATATCAATAAACAATTCGGTAATTGTTGCGGAGCGCTGAATGTGTCGTCTGTAAACACTGCAATATCATATGAAAAGAATGCGCTTTTCGCCAGAGGTATCTAACGGTAAACATTCCGGACCGCCCGGGTAAATAAGCATTACTTGTTTATTGTTGACTATTTGTTTAGAAAATGGGCAGTTAATGGATTAAATCAATTCTTATCATAGTTTAGTCATATTAAATGTGAAATTTATTTCTAAATAATTATAGAATCACCGGTGAAACAATTATCGAAGAGACAGATATATACATAAATCCCCCTCACCAAATGTATTGTTCAGTCCCAGTAAAGTATGTACACGGTAATAAAATGTTAGATACCACCTCACAGCATTGAGGTAACCTGTCTGTCTGCTTTGCAAACCACCGTACCCTCAACAGTTTTGGAAAAATTCAAAAATGTGTATTGCTTTTCAAACCCTAATTGTGAATAGCTCCGTGGTGACAGACACATTAATATAAAACTTACTTTATTATTTTATTGTCCATAGTTTTTCTTTTATCATAATTTATTTGCTCTTTATGTTATTACAATGTCTACAGTTATACAAACAGAATATATATTATTACATAAATGAAAAAAAAGCAAAAAGGGTTTGGCAACAAGTTCTTTTAACATTAGTAAATGCCCTCCCTGGTAAAGTATGACAAAATTTCTTGATTGACAGCAGAAAAAAGACAATGTAAATGAGCTTTTTAATATATACATTGTAACGTAAGATGTGTGGAGGGAGAAGAACAAGAAAAATGGAGAGGAAGAAAAGAAAGTAAGACCATTTGAGGGGTTAATTGAGACACATTGATGCCAGTTTTCACTATGGTAAGATACTTGAATTGCGAGGGATTTTTAGTAATTGCGATAAATTACAAATCGAAACGTCTTGTTTTGAAAAAACGCCCTCCAGCTAGTAATACTAATTACACGTAAAAAATATTGAAAGTTTTAAACTTTACAATTTTCATATTGTAGCAAATCGCTTAATTTGAATTGTTGACATAATTGCCTCTAAAATACTAGAAAATGCATCGAATTGTCTCCCTTTAACACGTTTCGGACTGTCTTGACACTTTCTTGAACAGTCGATGCAATCAACAACGACTTTATGACAGAGTGATCATATATTCAGCTTTACTGTGTTTGATTTTGTACATGTGTGTATAAATTGATTGTTATATATTCTCTTGTAACTCCGGAATGGAGAGGCAATGTACTGTTATTGTTATTATTTGTATTGTATATATTATATGATTGTACATTGATGAGACTTAAATAAATAAATAAATCCAAAACAATCTGTTAAGATATCATTTATTTCACAAGTGTGTATTGCAACATTGTACATGTGCACTTATTTGACAACTTTCCAGTCTATACATTGCTTTAAATGAACTATTTCAGTAATGTTTGAAATTGTACGGTTGTCAAATAACAAAATTACAAACTAAATTAGTGCTCTGAGTTTTGTGTAAGAAGCGATTTGTTTCATGGCGAACGGGTGTCCTCAGATGTAAAGGTCCTTTGTCTTATCATTACGGAATACGTACAAACCTGATTCTTGCCTGGTTTCAATTACCTATATACGAGTATACACGTATTGTCTTTGTCAGTACTACCTGCAGCCCGCTCCTTGATAACTGCATTTATGTTGTATTTGTACAAATTTGTTATGTCTCTGTTTAGTTGTTCGCTTGAACAACTAGTGCTTTGGCGATTTTCGAAAGTACGCATCGCCTTAATACGAAAACTACCTTTTTCCGGAAGTGGCGCAAGAATAACAGGTAAGTGAATCGGTTAAAATAGTTTAACATCTAAGCGTAACCTGCGTAACATACTCAATACTGGTAGTAATCTTTACTGCGCAATTAAATTTAATGGTTCAGCAATGGAAATAATGATTCGGACTTTCTGTTGAATACAAAACCAGTTTCCAATACCGAACAATTGTAGTGCGTTCAGTGCTTTGATTTTAGAATGTAGAGTAACCTCTACCGCATCCAGGTGGAGACAGCGTCAAGGTGGCTGTTTCGTATAGGTGCTGTTGATGAGAGGTTTGTCACGGTTACTGATGTGAAACTACCATTTTCATTCATCTAAGACACGACTCAGCCCCTATTTTCTTGTTTGTGAGAATGGAGTGTGCAGAAACCAGCCGACGTGACCAACCCCTAATTTTAGCACCGCGACACCTTCACCTCAATAAATTTTTAATAGTTTACATTCTTTTGTTTAAGTGTTGTTATAACAGCGTTCAATTATTTTGATAAGGTATAATAATTTTACCCCACGGATTCTCAATAGCGTTTATTTGTGGGTGAATAATATTTCTAATGAACAGGAATATTTGACAATAAATATTTTATATGTTTCTTAAATCTTTGGACTATATCTGTAGACAAATATTTTTGGTACAACAAATTGAAACCACAAATAGTTGTATAGGGTCTAATAATGAAAATACGTTTCTAATACAGACTGGTTCAACAATATTTACGCTAAAGATTAACTCTGGTTTAGTTTTCATTCTATCGAGCACTTATCCCTCAATGAATTCGTAAAAATAACTAACCAGTAGATTCACCAACATAAAAATATTATTTGTTGAGTAGGTACAAAGTTTGCATCTTTCCGGCAATTACAATACCTTTGGGTTCGTTAATATCAAAACTAAACAAATTCTTTTCTGAAGAGCTACTTCTATTAAAAGTACTTGCGCTCTTCACTTGAAATTGAAATATTATTTTTAAAAATAGGATTAGTATGTCCTATTTTAGTGATGTGATTAGGAACCGGATTTGAATGAAATGTCGCTACTTATAGGTTACAATATTTGTAATTTGTATTATATGATAAAGACCCGACTCCAATTAATGCAAGACATTACGATATATGACCCTATGTAAACTTATACGAACGGGGAAATATTGCATTACCTAGATTAAAACGAAAATGTGTTTCGACAACTTTCTAGTATAAGGATTTATTTTGGCACTGCTTAGTAGACGCGTTAATATATTACAGAATAATGATGTGTTTTTATTGCGATTTTTGAAAAGAATGTGCCATTCCATAGCAAGAATTTTAATGTTGTAGAAAAAAAAGAAGTGTGCACTGACTAACTTAGGTTTTCGAATACAGCAAAACCTCACTTTAAGACAACCTAAATAAGAAGACCACCTCAAAATGAAGAACACAAATTTAAAGTCCGTTTTCACTGTTTTGCTCTTTATTCAACCTCAATATTAAGACTACCTAAATTTAAAGAGCAATTTTCAAGGGTCCAAAGGGTGGACTTATTATTGAGGTTTTTCTGTACCTGGAACAGTTGCCAAGCAACTATTGCTCACTCAGTTTCAATTTTGTGCTGCATGCATGTATTTCGTACAGTTTGATACTATGTCAACCGAATTCTACATGCATTAATTAACTGTATTCGTTTTCATTCCAAACAATGTTTGAAACATTAATGAACAGTATTAGGTAGTCCGTGTCCCCTGTATATATACTATGTACCCAAACATCCATTTTTCTGTTCTTCATTCCCATTATATAGTTTTCAGTTTGAGTGCATACTCTTATACTCCTATTCTTGGGTTTACGTTATAATAAGGATATGGATTTATATGTAAGATTAAACAGTGCAACCCCCTCAGAGCAACAACTTTGGGAGATGCCGGCTGTTGTTGAGAGGATGTTGCTCTAGAGAGGTTTGATTGATGCAAGTACATTTTTACAGCGATAAAATTGACTGTGTTGAAAAAGAAAGTTTATGCTAAAGAAAGAAATAGCCGGGATGAGTTGACATGTAGACATGATTGTACAAATATTACTGCTAGTTCGTTTAATTTCGGTAATATACTCACGGTATAAAGACCAGGATTTTCAATTCCGATTCACTGTTTTGTTCTTTATTCTACTTCAATATTAAGACCACCACGATATTAAGACCAGTTTTAAGGGTCTCAATTATGGTCGCATTATATATTTTTTTACTGTACATCTATTTAAGACAGATCTTATCAGAGTATATTGGGCAAATGAATGTCTAATGATAAAAATACAGTAAAACCTCAATAATGAGACCACCCTTTGTACTCTTGAAAACTGGTATTGATAATGACGTGGTCTTAATATTGAGGTTGAATATAGAGCAAATAGTAAAAAGGACTTGAAAATTATGTTCGTAATTTTGAGGTGGTCTTATTATTGAGGTGGTCTTTTAGTGAGGTTTTACGGTACATTACAAGCAGATTTGGTATACATTGTGTATTCATTAGAATAAAGAAAAATGAACGTTGTATCTTGTTATCGTTCATAGTTAACCATGACAACGCCATTGTGAAAACTGATACCTGAAAGAAACTAATACTTAAACTCAATGTTTCAAACAGCGCGCGCACGCACACAAGTGACCCTTAAATTCGGACCAATTTGGGGTTTTAAGGTCAGATTGTTTAATTTCTGGCTTGTCAATAAGACACAGATGAATATGTTTCATAAAAACTGATGGTTTAAGGGCTCTTGTTCGCACGTGTTTATTTTAAACTCTGCAGTATAATAGTTATAATTATTTTTCTAGCACGTGTCAAGTGTATCAATTTGGTGTGGCCCACTTTAATACTTGCCGCATTTTATTTACATTTGCAATGGTTTTGTAAAGGATGACACTCAAATGAGCCGACTGAGAAACTTTGCAAATGACAGTGATAATATTATTCTTCTTAAACTTCGTGATAATGAATAAAAATTGCGGTAATTAAAGGTGTTATTTCTAATAAGAGTCTACTGCAAATTTAGAGGGTGCTTGAAAATTTGCGGACCCCTAAAATGACCAAATGTCGTTAAGATGTGGACAATTGATGTTTTCATTTGCAAATCTTTGATTTTGGGTGTGAAATGATATAAAGTTACAGAAGCAGATGAATCCTTTGAGCTCTTGTATCGACCATTTTATTTGGCATATTATGAATTTTAGTTTTTACAATATTAATAATGTTGAACTTAATAGGAACATTATAGCAGCTTTTAGTAGCAAATGTGATTGTTTGATACTTCAGTTGGCTTATTATTTTAGACTTGTTTATTTTACATCGATACAACTTATACTAGTCACTCTCGATGACTGCTTCCTGGCTACCAACCAGTATTCTAGCACCACATTTAGGGATTTTGAGTTTGGGATCAAACTCCGCTCATCGCGGGGTTCGAACTCATGACCTTCAGATCAGAAGTCAGGCGCTCTACCCCTCCACCACTGCGCTCCCAATTTGTTAACTACTTCATTATGCCTCCAAATGATATTGTAGTTAAAATATATAATTTCAGCAAATGTGTGTGTGTAATTTTGCCATAAACTCGAATAATAATTTAATAGCATTAATATGCTACACATTTTTCATGACGGAGGTATTGGAACTAAGTTGACTGTCACCTAGAACAAACCGGAATGTAGTTATAATTCATGTTTTAAACATCAAAAACTCCTCCTGATCACAATGCAGCAACTGTTAATTCGTTTACGTAATTTTTGTAACAAACGCGAGTGATTTTTCATTTTAAAGATGAAAAACTGATGTGAAACTCTATATCGAGAGCTGCATTTTCTTTTAATGCGCATGAGCGAATTCTGAAACCGGAAGCCAATTCTTTTTATAAACATCACAGTTTCTCGAAAACCGAACCCATAATTAATATAGACACCTATACAAACTGGCGTGAATGCATTCGCCTCTCAGATTTCATATTATTCTGTTAAAATAATACTGACTTTTTTGTTCCTTTGCACCTTGCGAGCTAACACCTTGCTGTCTTGATTATGTTTATGACGCTAATTCATATTTTGCGATCTAGTGATATTTAACACTAAATTAAAAGGATACTCCCTTTCTCATTGTCAATAGGAGATTTTCTAAACACACGGAACAGAGATAGAAGCGTCCGGAAAATGTTGCAGGCGTAATTATGTTTTTGAACTGATTCACAAACGCACGATGTTTAACAGCGAGTCAGTTGTCTCAAAAGTTTCAATTTTCAATCTAGTAGCGACTTGAAAATGTTTAAACTATTAATCATGATGTTTAACAAAAACTGTTATTTTGAATTGAATTTATAATGGGTTCCTACAAAAGTTAATGTCACGGTACGGACTAAGGCACACTAAGGGGAGATGGTGTGTAAGCGGCCGGGTAGCTCAGTCGGTAGAGCATTCGCCCTGTAAGCGAAAGGTCCCTGGTTAGAGTCCCGGTCAGGCTGCACATTTTTCTGATCATGTGACAGTAAGGTATGTGGTTAAGGAAATGGCTAAATTTGATAATAGGTTCGAGAGGTGGAGCGCCAGACTCCCGATCCAAAGGCCGAGAGTTTGAGCCCAGCTTTAAGCAGACTTTGATCATTGATTGCACAAATTGGACCGTGTACTAACCATACAGCAGCTATCGAGAGCGAGTAGTATAAAGTGTTAGATCTCTCGCAAGATTTCGGACATCTTCTCATGAGTTAGCTATAGAACGTGGACGATATTTAAATCAACATTGAAATAACAGACTTTGTAAAACTGTAACACAAAAAGTGTGGAAAACGAATATCATTTTCTATTAGTTTGCTCAAAATTCTCTGAATTAAGATGAAAAGTAATTAAAAAATACTAACTACACATGGCCCATGAAACAGAAATTCTCAAATCTTATGACTGTAACATCAAAAAAATAGTGTCACTAATTGGGTCAAATATATATTCTATGCCAATCTTATTAGAAATTTAATAATTTGTTTGTTCATATTTTAATATAATATATAAAAACATGCAATGTAACATCATGTGCACTTCAGAAAATCTGTGCCTTGTTTTCACATATATGTTGTGTATTTGCTATAAAACATGTTAATATGTTTTAATGCATTAAACTATTTGTAGTTGTAGTTGTACAACAGGAAATCGTGTAAATGTTGTTGCAGTTTCACAATTGATGTAAAATAAATAAGTTATTTTAAGTTATAATAACTAAATTATCATATTTGTTTTTAAACAGAACGATTAATTCATACAGTCAGTGGTCCACTGCTTAGTATCATTGAGAGCATATTAAGAACACTGGACAGAACGATTCATTCATACAGTCAGTGATCTACTGCTTAGTATCATTGAGAGCATATTAAGAACACTGGACAGAACGATTAATTCATACAGTCAGTGATCCACTGCTTAGTATCATTGAGAGCATATTAAGAACACTGGACAGAACGATTAATTCATACAGTCAGTGGTCCACTGCTTAGTATCATTGAGAGCATATTAAGAACACTGGACAGAACGATTCACTCATACAGTCAGTGATCCACTGCTTAGTATCATTGAGAGCATATTAAGAACACTGGACAGAACGATTAATTCATACAGTCAGTGATCCACTGCTTAGTATCATTGAGAGCATATTAAGAACACTGGACAGAACGATTAATTCATACAGTCCGTGATCTACTGCTTAGTATCATTGAGAGCATATTAAGAACACTGGACAGAACGATTAATTCATACAGTCAGTGATCCACTGCTTAGTATCATTGAGAGCATATTAAGAACACTGGACAGAACGATTAATTCATATTATAATACTTTGTCGGCCAAATCCCGTCTGTACATGTGTGTTGCGTGTTATAAAAGTATCTTGTCTCAAACGAAGTAAGTCATCTAAAAGTTTCCTATAGTGATTTAGTCGAGTTTATCTATCGAAAAATGACAAATAGTATCTGAAAATTTCTGTTTGGATTTATTACAAACGTCCGTGCCTATAGATACGTTAATCAGATATTAACTAAAATACCAAACTTCACAGATGGTTGTCCGTGAAATTATTGTTACAACAAAGTTCCAATATTTTCTTTGATGCTTTTTTTCGCTACCATTATCCTATTTTTCTCATTCATATTGTATTCATATCCTGACAAATTGGTCAAATACAGAATCAGTTCATCAAACGCGCTTGGACATTGGTCAGCAAATGGCTACGGCCGCGCGACGCCACTAGCTGGTCAGTTTTCCGGACACGGCGCAAACAAAACGGCCCCTTTTTGTCAGAGTTGACCCCGATTAACCTCGACTGGACCTAGGTCATTTAGGGAATGGACGTAAAACGCATTAAAGTATGATTAGAAGGGTAGTGTTGTAGTTTATATCAATTCCTTACACTTTTGAGGAATTTATTTGAAATGAAATTACACGCATTTGGTTTTATTAGATTGCGGAGGGCGATAATTAGACGTATTAGATGCTCGTGTCAATATGAGGTTTGATGACCAGCAATATTGAATTGAAACACATTGAAAAACTCTATACATTATTTTGATAGGTGGCACATATGTCGAGAAATGGGCTTCAAATTATCATTGTTGCCATATCAAGCAAAATAATGAAACACAATTATTGACCTTGATTATATCAATCTAAAACATGGCACCGAAGTGAGAGTGCGGAGCAATACAAGGGAAAATAATATCAACCAAGACAACGTCGCTGCCATGTTGTAAGTGTTTTAATATACAATAACCTCGATAATAAGACCACCCTTGTGACCCTTGAAAATCTGTCTTCATATTCAGGTGGTCTTAATATTGAGGTTGAATAAAGAGCAAACAAGGGAAAATGGACTTGAAAAATGAGTTCTTAATTTCGAGGTGGTCTTATTATTGAGATGGTCTTAAAGTGAGGTTTTACTGTACCGAACAAACTGCCAACATTTCATAAAACGTCAAAATCTTAGCTCGAGGCTGTCGCAAATCGTGAAGAACTCGTTTCTCTTTACCATGTAATGTACCTAGTACAAGTTACAAAAGAGGGGACGAAACGTCTACGTAATGCTGCTCCTTTAATAGCAGCTGATATTACCATGTGATCAAACAAAATAACACCCGCGCGTCTCATAGGAATTTGCAATGTGACGTCACGTGAGGTATACTAATGTCAATAACATCATCTACAGCATGAGCATGATCGATTACTTGTAACTTGTTTAACATAAACTCATTTCCTTTTTTACTGTCTGTGTTACCAAATACAAGTAGTCTGTCTTGTTTACTATCGTCTGTTAACATGAATACTTAATGATTATAAAATTATTGTGAATTTTGTCATTATTATCACCGTCATTATTATCAATTACCTCATAATTATTATTATTATATCTCACGTGACTTTTGCCTTGTTAAATTTCCATATACTCATTATGAGTCATTCCGTACTATTATCCTTACAGAACGTTTTTCACCGGGTAATAGTATACTATCACATGGCTAAAAATAGACAATTCTGGTTTCCCAAGTTCATGATGGTAGACTCTTATTGAAATACGTTGTAAATCAGTAACTTCCGACGCTTGCAACTATTCCAAACGACAAAATGATGACAGCTGTAATTCATATTCATATTTTGGTCGATATACTAAAATAGATTTCAGATGGCTTCCCAGTGTGACAGTACATATTGTCAACATTCGCCTCGGGTAATAGTATTTCCCTCATGTTGACAATATGTACTGTCACACAGGAAGCCATCTGATATGTATATATTAGCAAAAAAAGTTGAAAATCATCATCAACTTCGTTGTTATCATCGACAAGAACAACATCATAAATAACATCAACATTAGTATCATTATCAATGTTAGCAGCAAATCATCATCATTACCAAAAATGAAATCATCTTCATAATCACTTGCACAGACTCTTTCAATGATACATTTTAATCAGGATTCTTATGTCAATATGACAACTCCCAGCCTCATTTCGCTTCATTACCATGGAATAAACGCTCGCAATTATATCGGGTACATTATTCGGGGTAGGGTAATAATTATGAATACACAGAAAAACAACACATTCGAACTGGAAGCACATTTATTATAATTTAAAGTCATCTTCACACATAAAGAAAAAAAACATAGAACAAACAAATAATGCTTTGAATGCAATTCTAATAATATGCATTAAATAAACAAAGCTTAAATTACATTTTAAAATAAATTCAAGCTGAAATCGACCCAAAAGCACCTATTGCACCCAGGAGTGTTCACACATTGCTGTGCGCATGCGCTAATATGTCCGTCACATTGCAAGGTCGCCTTCGTCACATGCATTTCTTGGAATAGCATTGACGTATCATGTTATTTGTAATGTATGATTTTTACCAGGCGGAAGAATCTCTCTGTCTTTATTAAAATCAATACACCCAAACTTTAATCAGAGTATTTCCAAGAAATACCTTAAGAAACATCGATTTCTTCATCGCAACTATCTGACACAGAATCAATGTCGTCATCAACGTCATTGACGTCACCAATCTGACGAAATATTTCTTGGGAATTCATTGTCACTTGTGTATATGGACTTGTTTCTGTCGATTCCATTGGATTTTGTAGCGCATGCGCACTGTGGTACTCTTGCTCAGAATGTTCTTCGACGTCACTTCCACTATTCTTATTCAAATCACTTAAGTCTGGGTTAGGATTATTTTTATTGGGTAATGTATTGTCACGTGATCCACCGGATGAAAGTAGTTCCCTTTCCTTGGAATTGCGCCATTTCATTCGTCGATTTTGGAACCAAATTTTCACCTGAAGTAGAAAAAGTATGGATATAATTAATTGGCCTTTAAAATTAATTGACAGGTTTAAGTCGCTCTATTGTTTTCTTGTAACTGTAGATAACAGGCGAATTACAACAAACAATGTGCCTCCGACCTTTAAATTATCGGGTGTCTTGCTTCCACATCTAATTGTCATTGAAATTCGCAGACACGATAATATTAACATTTGGCACTATTTAAATTGATCACACTTCATAAACTCTCTTTTCCCAGTAGTGAACTGTTTGGTAATAGGAGAGACAAAGACCCATAATTAGACGATCATTTAAGAATACATGTGTACAAAAGACTGGATTATTAATAAGATTTCCATATATAATCAATAGAGGATAAACGAGTGATTACAGAATGATTATGGAAGAAAATAAACCGAGAAATTTCCCATTAGTTTGGACCACTGCCGAGATTTTCAAGAACTTGTCATTTCCAGATGTTGCCATTTAATCAAGTGCCTCAATACCGACTGAGAACGTGAATCGAGTTGAGCCGATATTAATAAATAGCAGGACAATCAGATGCGCTGGAAGTGACGTATAATTAGAGGAACAGAAGCCAATGGCGAAATTTATTGAGCTAAATAGCAATTTGCTAGTCTTATAACTGTGGTATTTGTTTCTCTGAAAGGATACAAATTGAACTATTTGCATCAAATAAGAATCCTATTACGGTTTAACCGGAGGCGCCGTATTGCTTATTTATAAATGTGATGACGTCGATAGAATTACATTCCCATGAATACAATAAAACACATATACCAGTATTAAAACGCGATTAATATAATTTTAAAAATATCATACAATAAAACCTGACTGAAAGACCACCTCAGAATTCAGACCAAAATTTTTAAGTCCATTTCCCCTGTTTTGCTCACCTCGATAGTAATACCAGTTACCAAGGGTCCAAAGGGAGGGTCATGTTATTGAGGTTTCACTGTATATTAATAATAGTAACTACAGTAAGCAAACTTTGCTTTGGACGCTAGTAGACCGAGTACAATGTAACATAATGGAGTACTTGTACAGTAAAACCTCGATAATAATTTTTTAATTTCACAAAAAAGGCTATAATTACCTGCGAATCTTTCAGTCCCAACTTAGCTGCCAGCTTTTTCCTGTCTGGTTTGCTGATGTACTTTTGTTTCTGGAACATTTTTTCGAGTCCTTTTCTTTGCATGTCTGAAAACACAGCTCTTCTCAACATACCGCGTCGGGGCTTACCTCGCATCTGACTGAGGAACGAGAACGCGTGTGGCATCGGTAACAAGGGAGATCCTGAAAGTACATCAATGGTATACATATAAGTAAAAGAGGCTCTGTGGATTAGCGTTAAAGCGCATAACTCCTGATCCGAAGGTCCTGGGTCCGAATCTCTTTATATGCTCTTTAAGATTATAATATTGTTTTTCTCTGACTCTGTGTGCTTCATTTGATAATTGAAATAATATTCTCATATATTGTATGTGTCATATTTTGCATATGTATGTTTATTTCTTTGTATCAATTGTAGATATGTTATGCTCCCAGGTATTGGAGGTAATAAAAGTATATAATAATTGTATGAGTACTTGTAAGTAACCCAAGACACGCTCACCGAGAGGAATAAGCGTGTTGTAGTAAGTCGTAACAACTTGTTTCACAATCGATGTAAAATAAATACTTGGAGAAGAAGAAGGCCCATATGAATAAACAATGCATACACACATAATATACAGACGATTACAACAGGTAACAATGGGTCTACTTCAATAGGATATTGCGGCACAATATATAAATAAATTAATAAAAAAAATAATGAGTAGTAATGTTGCTAATTATCATTCTAATTGATATTATATACATGCATAAAAACTTATTGGGTGTTACATGTCTACATGTAAACTAACTATTCATTTTAATACTAACCGATATCGTAAATTTACATGACTCGGTTAGAATGAAAATGTCGCAAAAACGTTTTACTTAATACGTACCAGTTCTTAGTTATTATAATTGAAATTATGGGAGATAACTGCTAACAGTTTCAGTTTCAAATGGCCACACCTATCGCTTGGAAGTAATTAATAATTAACTCATGTAACAGTCCATCATTACTACATTATATCCGATTGGGAGCACTTTACATGTGCCACATCGGTTCTTCAAATTGAACAGCAATACACTAATAATCGAGCAAACAAATAAAACGCCACATGTTACCACACAAATCGTTTTCAGAATTAACAAACCTTTGCTTATAATTGATATTAGATTATTTCATTTGTCAGTAACGGTTATTAACAATACTAACAGCGGACGTTCAGCTCGGAAAATACTCGGTCAAAAAACAGCGAGATCAAAGGAAGGCGAGTACTTGATTAATATTGCATATAATCACGATCCATAATATGCAATCTGTGACGAGAAAATAAAGATAAATACTGTAATAAAGATAATATCGAGCAATTATAGAAATCGACATGCAGTCTAAGCTATTATTTCATTATGCTTTAATTGACGTAACGTCGGTAACATCTTGTTCTGTCGCTAAAAGCATCCGACCGAGGGTTCATTTATATTTGTGCTATGTATTCTAACGTTTGGTTGGTACAAATCACATAATCGCCAAAAAACACGATTTGTGTCAATGATTGAGTATAACATTATCATTGATTCTTACTTCGGGCATGTCGCCAGGGGGCGCTTTGAGAAAGTGACGCATGCGCAATTGATACAAGATGTTGCATATTACGTATTGGAAATGAAGTGATGGTTTTTATGTTCATAGAACATTTTAATGGCTATGTATTATGTTTGACAAACAATCTGATAATTATGATAAAAATCTCATTCCGCATATGTTGCGCTGAAATAGTTTTCTTGAACTGTTAGAATATTGACCGATGTATGTTGACGTCAAAGGTTAGCGATGAAGACATGAATATCTGGTCCTAGTAACAAGGGGTATACTAGACCAAAATATAATAACATAGTGATTTCCGTTACTTTGATACTTTTTAACTCCAACGTGTGTCTGTCTTGAACGCAAAATGCCAAAAATATGTACTAAAACTAACATGTCTGCGCATGCGTGTTGTTAAGTACACCCCCTAAGCGCAGAATTGAAAAAAGGATATATCATAGTAAGAAGATCTCAAGAACGTAATAAAAAGTTTAGTAAGTTTCTCTTAACATTTTAAATTCATGTGGTATTATTTCTCAGCCGCACAATCAAAGGATTGTATGAAGTATATCCGCATACAATACAATTATCTCTTAAGTAAATATCTGCAGCGATCTAAACAAACTTTTGTCCTTTTCTCACCATAAGTCAGGTAAAATGTTAATTACAAACAATTGTATGTATGAACTACAGGCAGAAAATAAACAAGTACTCTTCAAATTAGAGAGTTCTACAGAAGACTCTTTAATGTTGGAGGAAGGCTATGAATAAATATGAGGCTATTACGATCGACAAGATTTACTCTTGATATAATAGTCATTAATTTTAAAGCAAATACCTTGTTAAAAGGTTGTTACCGGCTTACATCAAAGTTAACAGTGTCAACATTAGGGGTAATTTAAGGGATCGCCCCACCTTCAAACTGTGTTTGAAAAAAACGAGTGAATTAACTAAACTGCAGACTGCGGGTGATCGTGGTTCTACAGTTACAGAAAATTGACTTCATGAAAATTAAGTCTCGATTACGAGCTGTTTGTAAGTTTAATCGTATTGGGGAAATGCAAGTTTCTAAAATTCACCGCAGTGAAACGTGCGTTCGGTTGGTTTATCGTAACTTCAAACATTATCGGTAAGTAAGAGATCTTATAAGCACTAAGCATAGTACCGCGTTCTAACACCAATGGCAACACTAAATGGCGCTTAACAAACAAAAATCAGAAATATTCAAACTACGCAGTATGTGTTACTATATTCCTGGGTGTTTCTCTCTCCCGTCTATAACAGAAAATATATTTGAGATTGATTCAAATAATTATAATGTATTTAACGTGATAAAATTAAACAGAAAACCGGTCCACTCTTACTCATTCAGGGTAGATTTAACAGTGCACCATTTGGCATTTCGTCTGGGTGTTTTTCTTGTAACTTTAATGTTATTTTATCTGTTCTTATTACATGCGCAGTATTTTCATGGGCAATTTTTATGCAAAGTTAAGCCTTCGAGCACCAATATTAATATTATCCGATGATATATCTTATGATTGCAATTTTGAAGATTACACCTGTTATTTAAGGGCCATAACTTGTCATTCTCTGAACCCCTAGGGCTCTGTCTATTAATGAGAGGCAACATAATTGTTCAATACACACACTTTGTATGACACTTTATTTATCAAATGGTCGCATTGTTGTGTTATCAACATCAACAATTTATACCCGAGCCATAAAATTTATGTGCTTGAAAAATTTATTGAATGAATTAACATACATTGGAGTAGTATGAATTTGTAGGAATTTTATTGCAAAAATGACAAAATAATTGCAGTTACCAAATTAGGACTGATTTCTTTGATAATTGATAATATTTAATGCAGTGGCATTGCTTTTATGTCTTCTGCATTTTATAGTATGTGGTTAATTTAATTTGTTAAGCAAAAATGCAGCTTGGCAGTAAAATCATTACAACACCTAACACGACATGCTTTTTGTGGCGTCTTTCTTGTACTACTAGTACCAGCCTTTTCTTTCTTTTTTCAACTGCACGTGCTATTTAAGCAATTATAATTAACCACAAACGCCGCCTTGGACGCTTAAATACTTGATGTGTAATTCCGCTGATAAAAATATCGATATATCGGGAAAAAACCGGGAAAATACTTTAAAAAGTAGCAACATACTTTTTTATGCGAGAGCTGTTCTTCAAAGTCACGTCATATTCGTTTGTTTCTTATTTTAGCCATTAAAATAACTTCTCGTGTTTTAAATGTACAGAAACTAGAATATTTTTCGAAATAATCGAATTAGTAGGATTTAATCAATTTCATAAAAGGAAACTATGACATTATTTAACCGCTACACTCAAAATTATATAAAACTTGCAATGTGCGTACTTTAAGATGTAAAGTAATCTTTAATTATAGCGGTATTGCTAAAGACGCGCGGAAAAATGGAGAAACCTTACTCGGGGATATATTTGATAAAATGTGATTTAGATATTCATACTGATAAATGAGCCAGATATTCAAATGTTGATCACCGTGTACGGTCGGTCAGACTGCCCCGACCACCAAAATATCGCTTATAGCAAAACTGGACAGCGTTTCTTGTGATAACGTTTTCTTCGTTTTCGTATATATGCGTTCGTTGTAAACTAGAAGATCGTGTAAAAATACGCAAAAATGCGTTGATATCTCAAACGATTTTTAAAAACGCATACATTTTATACAGCATAAATTCGGCCGTAGTTTGACTTGCCAATATCATCAGTGAATGCTTAATAAAAACTGCACAATGCGCAAAATATGCTTAATTTTCGCTATATATGGTATATATGATAATAGTTCGTGGCATTTCTTTCTGTGTCGCATGTTATTGTCTGATTGGTGTAAATCAATGTACCATTTATTGAAAAGATAATGTGGATAATATTTTGCAAATAAATTTGTATGATTCAATAATTTTAACCGAAAAATATGTAACAAGAAGAGAATGGATGTAATATAAGGATGTACATGTCCGATTATGGTACTCTAATTATTTTAATAAAGACGTTAAAATATTTACGATTTTATTGCCAGAAAAATCAAACTATGCTGGTCTGTTACTATATAGAATAGTAATGTTTTAAAGCAGATACTTTCTTTGTACTGTGGAAGACACACTTTAAGATTTATGATAGAATTAAATTTAATACAATGTATACTTTAAACATGAACTCATGCCCTTACTTGGAGAGAAATTGTCGATTATATATGCGTTGTCATAGTTTTTTTAACATACTAACACGAAACAATGTAATATTCTGCTTGAATAATATCAAATCAGCAAAACGCTGATTGAACAAAAAAATGGCAATTCACTTAAATCAGAAAAATATGAATGGAAATATTTCAATTCAAAATTAATTTCAAAAGAAAGATGACTCACCAGCAAAATACGGGTGTCTGAGCATCCCTTGGTATGGATGTTCGTAAAATGACGTTGTCCGTGGAAGACAAGACTGGCATCCGAGACTTGGACTGCATGGTTTGGGACACGATACCGGGCTTCCACCCGGGGTTATATGTGCACTACTGGTAATGTATGCACGAGGGGGACCTGAAAAATAAATATATATTTTTTTATAACTCTGGCTTTCTACACAGTGTACTATATAATAGATAACAGCGATATAAAATATTAATAAAACAATCGCATTGCTGCAAAATATACTAAACGCTATGCATAAAACATATTGGTTTGAGTTAGGCCTAGCTTAAATGTTTCTATAAAAATATTGTGGGATGCAAGTTATATGAAAATAGCAGATATATGAAGCAAACACATTACGTGATTTTATTTGTTTTAAATACAAATTAACACAATTTTATACTGCTTGTTGCACTCTAATCTGATTTTATTGCGTTTATGACACTAACATCCCAAATGCTGACCAGTTAGAGGAATAACAATAATAATTGCATGCAATGACTCTGTAAACTTAGTTTTAATTTTTTGTTGTTGAAATATTTTCGAAACTTCGAAAAATTCACCTTGTTAAAATTGTTATAAAACGGTTAATTCAAACATTGTCAAAATCCAATTCAAGATAATGGTGTAAAATTGCATTGTGAAAAATAGATTTTTTAGATTTTAGAATTTGCAAAAGTATTAAATATATTAATGCAAATTTGATAATACAATTAATACAGACATCATGTGCGTTAAAAAAAGGATAAAGACTTACTAGATTTGGAATCAATGGAATCAGAGCCTAAGATAGCGCTGACACCAAACTTCAAATATGGTGTTACGTTATTCGCGTTACTGCTTACTCCAGTGTGTGACGTCATCGACGCTATGGTGTTCAAATGTTCCATACTGCGTCCGATCGTCGGAACGCTTGTTAGTCCAAGTCCAGGTAATCCGACGACTCCTGTCGGCATTGATGTTATAGGTCGAGATATTAAAGCTGACTGTCCTTCCCGGAGTAAGTTTTCTACCAAAAATGCCGACGACGACGTCGGAACTGGTTGTGGCACAAGAGGAAGTGTCCGAAATAAACTCTGATATACTTGTGACGGCGACATTGCGTTTTGAAACATGATGAAAATGTTGATAGATATTAATTAAATAAGTCCAAATAAAATCAGTTAAATCACTGATAACATATGCTATAAACGATTGTAAATATCATAGCGTCCACGTTCAATTATTTATATCTTATTTTTACTTATTCGGTTACTGCAGTAACAATTTATCTCGTTGTTTCAATATTTTCCTTAAAACATTCCTTTTAAACTCATTTATCAGTTTACAATGTGTTTGTATATTAATACAAACTTTTTCTCTACTCGTGTCCAATTTCCTAATAATTAATGTGATTTCTTTAAAGACTTAGCACTTTACCGTTATAAAAGTATATTAACGTCATTTAAAACTCAAATTTAAGCGTATTATGAAATCTTGATCTTTCGATGAAAACACAATAATAACATGATGGTCTTTTTTCCATGGATATTTTATTCATTTCCACAAATTATTTTGCAGACAACTGCCCAGCGGGAAGTCACATGACGCGCGACAGCCAATGATAATCGATTCAGAGCGTGACGTGCGTACCAATATGAAGTATCTGTAGCGAGCGTTGTCAAATACAGTGCGTGTATTCCTGCGCGTGCCATATTGGGGGCGGAGCGAACCGCAAATTAACTCCTCAAACGGGATAACGATCAGTAATAGCGTAATTAAGTTTGCGTTAAAGATTTTGGTAGCTGTATCGTATTTTCTCGTGGAAGGTGATAAAAGCCGGGATTATAACGGAGATACTCGACAGAGGCCATTCAACACACGATGACACGATGTTCGTTTGAACAGGGTAGCTAGAAATCGCACCAAGTTCAATACTGATATTAAATGACACTGTCAAACGAGAATTAACGCACAGTTTTGTTAAACACTTATTTACATTATACATATTATTGTCTGAAACACTTGGCGATGGACGGTTTTGAAAGTATAAGATCACTAAATATTGTAGGTATTCAAATTGTTTATCAAAAAGAATTAATGTTGATTTAAGTGACAGAAATCGCAGTTTCAGAATGATTGAAGAAGAGACCTTAAATAAATCACACACAAACTAATGGTTGTTATAAAAAAACTAGGAAATGAAAATTAAAAAATTCACATATTGTATTTTATACTCAAACACAATTTTAAGATAAGATAATATTACTTTTATTCTTTAATTTAATTCCTGAAACACAAAACAACGAGATTAGTGAAGTTGTATTTTGATATAATATATACTATGCCAGCTTAAACGTTTTCATCAAAATTCTTAAAAAATGACCACTTTAGAAAAATCACGGATGTATTTGTCCGTAGTAAATAAACATGAGCATCCCAGTTGCTAATTCACATAAATTCAAATATTGCTTCACAAATCTTATTTAACGGAACAGGAGCATTATTGTGACAGAATATTAAACAAAGATCTAGATGTTGAGAGATGAAAGCGATTATACTTTATCTGTATATGAATATAGAAGCAGATAGACGTTATTTGCTTTCATCCCTCTGTGAATGTGTTCTTTATGAACAGATTTAAAGTTTATATATATTTCACGCCATTAAAAACGCAACTCAAAATTGTCACTTATAAAGAATTAACTGTATTTTGATTCTCAAACATTATTTCATTAACTTAATCAATTAAAAAAACTGAATACTAGGGCCATAGTTTAAATTCTCTTTGAAGAATTATTTACTCATTTGTAACAATAAAACGCGTTTTACACTTGGAACTAAATGAAGACTAAATGGATATACATGTAGTTGCGTTTTTAATGACGTTAAAAGTATATTATAGATAATATGTTGTAACATTTTGCGCATATTTCATTGCATAAATTATCTCTGAGTGTTGACAACAGAATATATTGTTTATATATTGTACAATTAATATTTTCCTAAGTACGATTAATATCTTTTCGTACAAAGACATCATCACCCTTATTGTAACAACGCAAGGTTGTTGTATAAACATAGTGGCAGTGTCATCTGTGTTTTTAAATAAGGAAGGTGATAGAAAATTGTGATATTTTCATACGTTCAACACCAGAGAAATAATCCTATTACAATGTACAGCAACACGTTTATTGGTATATTCTGCATACAACGACTGTATAATGCGTTGTGAAAGACTCGGTATATTCCAGTGACAATATGACACAATTTGGATTTTTTTTTTCTTTGAATAAATACACAAAAATATCAGCCAGGTGATAAATGACTTAGAATTTGTTACACTTTGATATAAACTTTTATACAGATTTTATAAAGACAGGGTAGGGATCTATTACAAAATGTAGTTACAATGTACTTAAAAAAAGTAATTCGTCACGATTAAGTCTCAATTCACTATAAATTGGTCACATTAGCTACATACTAACTTAGAAACTCTGTGTTCATCATATTGTTTTAAACTGTGCTTTGATATAAATAATTTTGGGATTTTCTCAAAAAAAAATCATTTAATGCAAACAATATACGGTTCGCCAAAGTTGATAGCAATCGATTCAATAGCAACAATTATGGTCGGAGTTTAGAATGTCAAATTAATATCATAGAAGACTCTAAAACTATCTGTTATGAATACTCTTGGGATTTTCAACAATATAACGAAATCGAGAGCAAAATCTACAAGTAAACGAAGAGTGTAAAACAACAGAAAACGAATTTTGTCAAAACAAGACACCAAATCGAGGGTTCAGCACCAGACTATACTAACTCCTATGTATTTATATAGGAATTAGTATAGTCTTGCACTGAACCCTCGAAATACTCACATAACTATTATTTATTTGAACGGATTTAAGATTGCGTCTGTGCAATATGAGTGCGTGTTTTTGTTCACGCTATTTTTGAACAACCCTCTTATATGTGAAAGAAAATTAACGTCCGGGGGCGTAGATTCCTATAGGCCGTGTAGGTTATTTAAGTCGAAAAATGCCATTAAGATATACAAATCTAAGATATTTAATGCATGTTTTGATGTTATTGTACGCATATTTACCGAAACGAAATATACACCAAAACACATCTCTGACGATCTATAGCTAAACAAATCACCATTAACTAATATTTACTAACTACGAATTATCTTTACTTTCGTGACGGGAATTTAAATGGAAATTGTGAGGAATACAACGTATTTTAGTAGGGAAATGGTGCACTTTCAAAAGTGGCAAAACGTGCACAATGAAGTAGGTAATATTAGTAAACAATTAATAATTAGGATAGTAACTGAATTATGCTTTTTTATGTTTTTATGTATGATGCATATGCTTGTATAGTTCTTATATGTCTTATTTGAGTGACTTTGTGCAATGTTTTAATGTTCTCTATTGTCTATGTGTATTTACTATTTATGCTTGTACAAAGATGAGACTTTAATAAATTGATTAAACTGGTAACAGCGAATAGCACAAAGAAAGGAACGCTACGTTTATTATTTATTCGAATACTACTGTTTTGTCACAAAATGCACAGCACAGCTACCATTTTCTGCAACAAGAAGTGGATACAACGCCCGTTTCAACAAAACAAAAGACAAATAAAGAGGAATACCATTATACCACTATCTCAATAACAAATTACTTGTACACTAACATTCAAAAGATCAACGACAACAACATAGGAGTATGCCATTGAACCGTCCGAACCCCCCTTGTATGGACAATCATGGAAACAAATAACCAGGTCTTGTGGTGTTAAAATGATTAATATTTGTCTTTTATAACCTGATCATATTCGCAGATTAACTTTGTAATTCTGTTTATTCCGGCAGACGATAGAAGATTCGTCTGATACTTCAGTACAATGGTAATCCGGGCTCTGACTCTGTCACTACGCTACAATAGCGAGTAACGGATGACAAAATCAGGTGGCCATGAATCCCTAGGGGTCATTGGTTAAATATTGGAAGAGATCGCTGAAATATGTGCTCGCTATTTCTCTCAGTGGCAACGATAACTCGCTACACAGTGATTTGCGGTCATTATAACTAAATATGATCTCGTCATCCCCGCGAGATCACAGCGAGATTTGACGTGAGATCACAGTTTGATTTGACAACACTATTGTGTCTTTGGTTTCAGGGAGTCGGAGTTTTAGAATAAAATATTCATTTACAGATACAAGCTGACATAGAAACAGGGGGAAATAGTTATGGCAGCACATATGTCTCGAGTATTTGTTTCCCTTTTAATGGGTGAATGTTTACGAAATAATACTGTGTAGAGAGTGTTTTTTAAAAGTGAAAGATTTATTGCATTTTTACGACGATAAAATTGCCAAATGATTATTTAAACCTGTCCTCAATTATTTTGTTCAAACAAGGTCGCACAATATGTACACTCAACAGAACAGAATAACACTGAACATCACATTGTCTCCGTGCGTCGTGACATCCTGGGTTACCCACGTATTTTGTTGATATTTTGTACGATTAGTTGAATTTTATGAATAAAGATGTTGCAAAAGATAATTGTAATTTCCTCTTTTCAACAAGCGTATAAAAGGAAACGCTAAAACTACTAGTCAATGCATCTAAAAGGACGGAGTTATTGGTTTCAACTTGACGGGAAATATTTTGGAATTATTTTGTAAGTTTTAGAAGAACCATATTATTTTTTTCGAGAACATATTAACGGTTCCACAGTAAGTGGTAAAAAATGGTAGTGACTTTTTGCACAGAAAACAGAATGTTTCTGCAACGTAGGTCCACTTTCACTATTTCATCTTCGCGTGTAATGTTCAGATGAAAGTACATGTGTTCTTGACCAACGAAACATCCCACACAGTCAATATTTGTCTAAAAACTGTAGGGGATTAATTGATGGTCACTTCAAAATTGACCAGTGGTCACTTGACACCGTCGCCACACACAGAGAACAATTATAAAATCCGCTCATTTCAATTCTTCTACCTTCTAATTTAGACAGCGGTTGTCATTATCAACTAATTAAAACGGCAACACCGGTGCGATAAAATTACCTCCCCGGATGAAGAATTTTAATGGTATTTGCTGCACATGCGTCAAAATTGAAATCGCAATCATTTTAACTAATTATAATTGTACTAGCGATGCCTATAAATTTCATATCAATTTATTTCTGTAGATGACCGGTCCTTGCAATGTAACCTCAGGTGACCTCTCCCGAACACCCATGTCAAAACATCGCCTAATTGGTGTCAGCAAGAGGCAGTTATTTCAGGTTTGAATATTGTCAGTCTAAATAGTTTGACAATGTTTAATCAGAACGCCGAACTCAAATTGAGACCAAGGTGATATCCGACTTTTGATGGATGCAAACTATGTCTAATATTTGCTGCAATTTCTTAAATGGCATTCAAGTAAATCAGCCACATTTCCCAATGTTGATGACAGAAAATGTTTGAAATGTACTAACCGAAAAATCCAACCATTCAGTTCAAGTTAGTTTAAATCATATAATACAATGAATCGTGATTTAAATTCATCTTTTCAAATCATGTAATCAGAATGGACACACACTTATCGCACATACAGTTTGTTTAGACTACGTGTGTAAGCGCTATATATAAATGCTGTACAACTTTCTCAATGGAAACACAAGTTAATCAACTTAAATGCCCATTCCAACTTTTAAGACGAAGGAAATAAACAAAACTTGAGTAAGAGAAACAAGTCAATACGGATAAATATTTAATGTCGAACTTCTACATACCCGAACACCAACGCATGCGACAGCGAACGAAGTTTCAGTCCTGTCTTGTAGATTAACTAAAATGTCCAACTTTCAGGCATAATTCTGTCAGAAGACATTTGACCGTGGGGTTTCGTATGCAAGAAGTCTGACCTCGTCATTTCAGGAAATACCTTTCCATGCCTGGGCATGATTCAATACCAGGCCGCGTGGTTAGTGACCTGATATATGGCTTTACTTCGCTCCGGGCGTATGGATAGGGTAGTAAGTATGTATACTCGGTACATGTACATTTAAAAACGCTGTTGTAAGATATCTCAAATTTCATGAACTTACCTAGGGATGCAAGATAAGAAACTTAACAAGTTATACTCAAATTTTACGCAATAATGAGCGCTATATTTTCGTTCAATCAATAGGTATTTTCATATCAAAATGAGTCTTTTAACACACATTTAAAAATACATCACAGGAACAAAAATGTGCGTTTTTAAATGTACTGAGTATATATGTGGTCCTTATAAGCCAGGAAGCTTATTGGCTTTGATAATAAACCACCTATAATATCTATCACTTTAGGTTCACCGGGGGAATCTCGACATTTCGAACCAGAGCAAAAAGACACTCCATTCATGTCTGTGCCCGGGTATTCGATGTTAAAAGTCATCTATATTTCGTCCTATTATAAACTAGACCCGAGACAGTGAGTAGCCTACTTTGAGTCATTTGGTTGATGACAAGATTATACACTCTCATCCACTTATTTGTTTGACAAAATAAATAAATAATTCTGTTCCATCTTATTATCTGTATATTGCAAAACGTGAACCTAACAAATATCAGCCACTTTATCTAAAATAGCAAGAGGTTATCATAGATAATGCTGGAAATGAGAGTGATTTAATGCGCGTGTGTGTCTTTGCGGATTAATAATTAATGTGACTCGAAATAGTATTTTTGTGATTATGGTAACATTTCTCTTTATTGAAATTACCACGCCAATGTTATCCGGCATGAATAAACCATTACACGGTCATAAAATCTGGTAAGCCTTTGCACATAACGACGGACGTGATTCGTAAGATGATTTTCATCGCGCATGCGCAACATCTCTTCAGCGCTAACTTAGTTTTCCTGGACACAAGTTCATATACGGTCCCTGGTTTTCACTTTTTTCTCGAATATACGTATGAAGCAGATTTTGATAACATTGTTATCGCAAAATTTATTACGTATAAATGTACAATAACAAAATAAAATATTACAGTTCTTCAGCTTCTAGGTAAAATGAGAAATAGAATCAACGGGTTATCTCTTTTCACCAGTAAACGTGTATATGTATAACACACAGCACACACGTGGTCGAGCAATACAAGACGTTCATATACATTAAAACAAGATATATCTTGAAAAAAGATGGTCGGCGCAATTTGAAGCTTAAGATTTGTTGTGCAACATAAAAAATGCCGAGATGTTACGATTGCTGGTCACTTCATACCCAAAATGGATTTCGGTAAATTCACCGGAATTCAGTGGATTTCGGTAAGGTAACGTTGTTCGGTTGCAGAGAAACTGCCTTGATGGTTAACGTAAGATTAGATTGGTTTAAAAAAATAAAATAACTTGTGTCGATAAACACTAATCAGACTCCTGGCTATGATAATTCTTAAAATACCAAAATAGGCAATGTTTTGACATTCTGATTATGTAGTACTGTGTCACATATTATCTACATCTAGTCTGGATTGTCTGCCCCTGTTTTGAAGGAAAACGGGAACCAGACTATTCTACATCGTACACTGAAAAACTTACATTGAAGTTGGTGAACCTGTAGACCAGAATAAAGCCCGTCAGTTTAGCTTGGGACCGTACGTTACTTCAGGTACATTTAACTGAAGACATAACATCGGAAGTGACTTGTCCTCCACCTCTGATTCATGAGGGGAAGTTATCAGTTGCTTGTGGAAGAACCGGTTAGTACTGGTGGGTGGGCGACTCAGGAATACTAGGTAGGTCAAATGACTGCCATACATAAGGCCATACTGTTTTTACACATTGATGGATGGTTCCGGTTTGATTTCAAACTGAGAAACAGAGGTGGTATTCACGAAACATCTCAAGGTTTACCCTAAGATTGTCCTTATCATTATTTAATTTTCCTTAGTTAAAGATAAAGAAATTCTTAAAATTAAAATTTTCATCAGTGTCATTCAAGGAATTCTTTATCAAAGGGAAGTCTAAACTTTCAGAAACATATTAATTTCATCTTAGGAAATGGATGCTACCTTATCTTTCAAGGAAAGCAATGCCATATAATTATAATGAAAATCTGAAGATACGACATTTAGTGAATACCACTTAAGTATTTTCTAAATATTTACGGAAAATCTAGTTATTAACCTGAAATATTAACCTTACGATGTTTCGTGAATGTTACCCCAGGTATCTGAACTTCTTCCTTAATCACTTGACGGTATACTGAAGACACACACGTTTAATTAGATTATATTATTATATGTACAATTAACGCTATTTAGATAGTATCACATTTTGTATTTACTTCTACATTGTACTAGAACTGTTGAAACTATATACATGATATTCTGATAGTATTAATGTGGTCATTGACCACATACATTGTACATGTTGTGAATATTTATTAATTTTGTAAACTGTAAAGTCTAATGTAATGAGAAATAAACAAAACATCAATACAATGTATACATAAGCCGTCTTCATTGAAGGGCTATGCTTAAAATGTTCTTGTTGATATTTACAACGGTTCTCGTAGAATTGTTCTGTCATCATCAAAACAATTATTGGGAATCATGTGTTCATAAATGAAACCCCGCTCGCATTCAAATTATAGAACATTTAATCTTAGTATGACTTTCATTTTAATACATGAACAAGACACACTTATTATATACTCAGTACATTTAAAAATGCAAAATTTCTCAAATTTAATGCAAGATAAGAAACTTAATATGATATTATTTTATAGAACGCAATTTTCTTTCAGTCAGCGGGTATTTTCATATCAAAATGAGTTGTAAAACACACTACAACGACATTTAAAAGACATATCACAGGTACAAAAATGTGCGTTTTTAAATGTACTATACGGGGTAAAAGGCCTTCGCGTAAAAAATCTGACATCGTTAGATTTACCGTGCCGCGCGATAGTCTTTTTGTGACGTCATACGCAGATGTGAATACCGCGAAAAATTTAAACATGTATCTTCAAATGTAAGTTTTTAATTTTAATTTTTGTCATTTTACACTATTTTGTGTAAACGGTGATTAGTTAATATTTTAGTATTGCCTCGTGCACCTTGTATTCTCGATTTTTGTCATTCGTGTGTTTGTTTGACGGTATTTATTCAGTTCTTACATGATTGCGAAATTGTACTACACTTTACCAGAAGTTGTTATATAGATATACAAATGTTTAGAGGTTATTGCCCCTTATCAAAATGCGTTTTGCCCCATACATGGGACAAAAAGGGAAAACTAAATATAGTTATGTTCAATTTGTTGGGCTTTATCTCGTTTTGAATCTCGGGTTAAATATGTTATAAATGTATAGGTCTCGTGCAAACTTGCACGCATAGCCAGTTATGTATTGCTTAATATGGGCGTTTTGCCCCACCTTATGCTATATAGACGTACTGTAAAACACCCTTAGGACCATTGAAACCTGGTCTTATTGTTGAGGTGGTCTTAATACTGAGGTTCAATAGAGAGCAATATAGGATAAATGGACTTGAAAATCGTGTTCTTAATTTTGAGGTGGTTTTATTATTGAGATGGTCTTTTAGTGAGATTTTACTGTAGAACATTTAATCTTAGTATGACTTTCATTTTGATAGATAAATACGACTCATTCAGTATATATACGTACATGTTAATACAATGTTAACGTTTATTATTTCAAATTATTCAGTTGAATTTTCTAAAATGTCATACATTACCACATACAGAATCTCACAGTATACTTAAACCGAGACACATTTGAAAAAAAACACAACAGCATTTTACCAATGGAATAATCGCAATATTGCAACTAAATGTCGTTAAAGCAATCAAAACCACATAATTGTCCTTCAAAACAATTAAAGCACTTACATTCTCATCCTATACAGAAACCCTGTCGTCGTGATGTAACTATCATGTATAATACATACAGTCTAATCATCGGGAATTAACTTGAAAGGGGATGATCATGTGGCCACAGGGTTAAGCGACTTTAATCTTAATGACATCCGTGGTGTTTTAAGGATCATAACTTTTTAATGAAGTCATTTGAGACACGTGACAGAAACTAACAGGCATCATTCCATTGAATATTTTATCATTGACGTTATGTATGGAACATATTCAAAAAGTAGCAATAGAGTTAAATAATTCACCATAATTATAAAACTTTTTAGATTTTTGTCGACTTCAAGATTTTACGGATAATTGGCTAACGCTTTGTAATCTTTTAGCTGATTGATGTTCATCCGTAAATCATCGATGTACCCCGAAGGCAGGCCCCTAAATTACCTTGGTAACGAGAATATTGAACGGTAACTAATCAGAAGCATGTTTCAAGCGGTCGGTCAAAACAGAATGAAAAGATTTGAACCCAACGACCGCCTAAAGCAATTTGTTATGACGTTAGCTAATAATTTGTTTTACTAAAAGATTTTATATTTGTCAAACACGATTCCTTTTAACGGTGATGCCAAGATGATTAGATTTAATAATTTACTTCGGCGCTATTGTGTAATTTAATCAAAATTCATGGACGGTACTAATTTAGTTCTCCGCATCAATCAAGTTATCATGAATTTATACACTATGATAAAATCTTAATTTCACTTCTTTTATGGAGGAAAAATTCAATTTAGTTACTGTATCAAATAAACTGTGTTTAAGCACATTTCACGTGTTTAACGATTTGTTGTTTGAAAACTGGCTTTGTATTTCGATTGTAATATTCTTGCTTGAACTCTAACCCCGTCATTGTCCCGGATATGGTCCGGGATTTAATACAAACCTTTGTCCGGCAAGTTGAAGATGGTAATAATTTTATAATCAAAACATATCACAATAGTTACTGTTAATTGAAATAAGTCGTTTGAATATTCGACTGGCAGTCTGGTGGGTCGAAGGTTCGAACCAAGGGCGTGTGTTCTCCGTGACAATGTGACTGAAGATAATACATTCCAAGGCATTTGACCTCTGATACATGTGGGGAAGTTGCTGACCAGTTCGGCCATACTGTTTTTTTTTTAATTTTTATTAAGCGTCAACTTCGGTTCGCGAAACCTAGCTACCTATTCGAGAAAAATATACAAAGTCGTTTCGAAAAAACACAAAGCCAGATAATAAACGATGTATCATTTCACATTTTTTAATGGGGGTAAACATGATAAAACTCAAACAAAACAAGCCTAACAGAAAAAACTGACCAGTTTTCACTCATTATTTAAACATGCAATTTATCAAAATATTTACCAAAAACATATGTGAATACGACAAAGCGGTTACTTCCCTTATCGATTTTTAAACTTACGAAAATGTTGTTTTTCTTGGCTCAAAGAGTTAAAAACCTTGGCGCACGCGGACGCTTTACAAAACTATAAAACAGCATGACTTTATATCGGAAGAACATGTTAGAACTGTCGGGTGAAGAGCACACTGGTTGGGTAAATTGAACATCGTACAATACTCAAATACTGTTAAAATGACCCTTAACTGAAACTGAACACGAATCTTCATTCCACTGAATTGAACCAGTTTGTGTATATGATATACATGTACTGTATTCTGTTACGCTACGCAAATGTAAAGGAAATACCTAACACACATATTCAGAAAAATGTCCAATCGCTGTTTCACTGTTAATATCAGGGGTTCCATCAAGTGCTGAATCTCAATGGTCATTTTGATAATACATAATGTACTTTACAAGTTTTTAACATTTTATAGCCTGTGTTTTAGAAAAAATACCCTTCAGCCAGAATCCTTAGGGTCAAAATGTGGCGTTTTTGAAATTCAATGGGTCAAAGGTCAACTCCAGGGTCATCTGGAACCCCTGTAATATGATGTTTAATTTTGTTTGTCTATTTTAGTTCTTTCAGAAATATTCAATCAGATTAATGTATTTGTTACTAAACGAATTTGATGAGTTTTAGTGTTTTTAAATTTAAACAGTTTTTTTCATTCTGCTTTGTTCTTTCCGTATTATTATCGTACAATTGGGAACCGATTCAAAAAGAAAACTAACCATGTTTTTATAGCATAGATGATATTTTGATACCAGATTATTGTATTGTTATGTTTTTACTTGATGTAAGACAGCCATTGCTAACCGATGTGCTGAATATGGTTTGGTCCAAACTTAAATAAATGTTTATGTTTTGTTTACGGATTATAATCGGGTACCGTGACAACGTCCCATGAACGCATTAAAACATCCCTCACTCATAAAGAGTCTGGATGCTCCCATGAAGAATATGAAGAAATCGTAAACATGAAAGCAAATCAAATTGTTTACAATCATGTTTCTTGCGTTTGACTTACCTTTTTGACAAATGATCAAATTTTCCTCTAGATGTTTAGTACACATTTGTATATATCCTCCCGACACTCCTGCTTTAACTATACCCTACCCACACTCCTGCTTTAAATATACCCTACCCACACTCCTGCTTTAACTATACCCTACCCACACTCATGCTTTAACTATACCCTACCCACACTCATGCTTTAACTATACCCTACCCACACTCCTGCTTTAACTATACCCTACCTACACTCCTGCTTTAAATATACCCTACCCACACTCCTGCTTTAACTATACCCTACCCACACTCCTGCTTTAACTATACCCTACCCACACTCCTGCTTTAACTATACCCTACCCACACTCCTGCTTTAACTATACCCTACCCACACTCCTGCTTTAACTATACCCTACCCACACTCATGCTATAACTATACCCTACCCACACTCCTGCTTTAACTATACCCTACCCACACTCCTGCTTTAACTATACGCTACCCACAGTCATGCTTTAACTATACCCTACCCACACTCATGCTTTAACTATACCCTACCCACACTCCTGCTTTAACTATACGCTACCCACAGTCATGCTTTAACTATACCCTACCCACACTCATGCTTTAACTATACCCTACCCACACTCCTGCTTTAACTATACCCTACCCACACTCATGCTTTAACTATACCCTACCCACACTCATGCTTTAACTATACCCTACCCACACTCCTGCTTTAACTATACCCTACCCACACTCATGCTTTAACTATACTCTACCCACACTCATGCTTTAACTATACCCTACCCACACTCCTGCTTTAACTATACCCTACCCACACTCCTGCTTTAAATATACCCTACCCACACTCATGCTTTAACTATACCCTACCCACACTCCTGCTTTAACTATACCCTACCCACACTCATGCTTTAACTATACCCTACCCACACTCCTGCTTTAACTATAACCTACCCACACTCCTGCTTTAACTATACGCTACCCACAGTCATGCTTTAACTATACCCTACCCACACTCATGCTTTAACTATACCCTACCCACACTCCTGCTTTAACTATACGCTACCCACAGTCATGCTTTAACTATACCCTACCCACACTCATGCTTTAACTATACCCTACCCACACTCCTGCTTTAACTATACCCTACCCACACTCATGCTTTAACTATACCCTACCCACACTCATGCTTTAACTATACCCTACCCACACTCCTGCTTTAACTATACCCTACCCACACTCATGCTTTAACTATACTCTACCCACACTCATGCTTTAACTATACCCTACCCACACTCCTGCTTTAACTATACCCTACCCACACTCCTGCTTTAAATATACCCTACCCACACTCCTGCTTTAACTATACCCTACCCACACTCCTGCTTTAACTATACCCTACCCACACTCCTGCTTTAACTATACCCTACCCACACTCCTGCTTTAACTATACCCTACCCACACTCCTGCTTTAACTATACCCTACCCACACTCATGCTATAACTATACCCTACCCACACTCCTGCTTTAACTATACCCTACCCACACTCCTGCTTTAACTATACGCTACCCACAGTCATGCTTTAACTAGACCCTACCCACACTCCTGCTTTAACTATACCCTACCCACACTCCTGCTTTAACTATACCCTACCCACACTCATGCTATAACTATACCCTACCCACACACCTGCTTTAACTATACCCTACCCACACTCCTGCTTTAACTAAACGCTACCCACAGTCATGCTTTAACTATACCCTACCCACACTCATGCTTTAACTATACCCTACCCACACTCCTGCTTTAACTATACGCTACCCACAGTCATGCTTTAACTATACCCTACCCACACTCATGCTTTAACTATACCCTACCCACACTCCTGCTTTAACTATACCCTACCCACACTCATGCTTTAACTATACCCTACCCACACTCATGCTTTAACTATACCCTACCCACACTCCTGCTTTAACTATACCCTACCCACACTCATGCTTTAACTATACCCTACCCACACTCCTGCTTTAACTATACCCTACCCACACTCCTGCTTTAACTATACGCTACCCACAGTCATGCTTTAACTATACCCTACCCACACTCATGCTTTAACTATACCCTACCCACACTCCTGCTTTAACTATACGCTACCCACAGTCATGCTTTAACTATACCCTACCCACACTCATGCTTTAACTATACCCTACCCACACTCCTGCTTTAACTATACCCTACCCACACTCATGCTTTAACTATACCCTACCCACACTCATGCTTTAACTATACCCTACCCACACTCCTGCTTTAACTATACCCTACCCACACTCATGCTTTAACTATACTCTACCCACACTCATGCTTTAACTATACCCTACCCACACTCCTGCTTTAACTATACCCTACCCACACTCCTGCTTTAAATATACCCTACCCACACTCCTGCTTTAACTATACCCTACCCACACTCCTGCTTTAACTATACCCTACCCACACTCCTGCTTTAACTATACCCTACCCACACTCCTGCTTTAACTATACCCTACCCACACTCCTGCTTTAACTATACCCTACCCACACTCATGCTATAACTATACCCTACCCACACTCCTGCTTTAACTATACCCTACCCACACTCCTGCTTTAACTATACGCTACCCACAGTCATGCTTTAACTATACCCTACCCACACTCATGCTTTAACTATACCCTACCCACACTCCTGCTTTAACTATACGCTACCCACAGTCATGCTTTAACTATACCCTACCCACACTCATGCTTTAACTATACCCTACCCACACTCCTGCTTTAACTATACCCTACCCACACTCATGCTTTAACTATACCCTACCCACACTCATGCTTTAACTACACCCTACCCACACTCCTGCTTTAACTATACCCTACCCACACTCATGCTTTAACTATACCCTACACACACTCATGCTTTATCTATACGCTACCCACAGTCATGCTTTAACTATACCCTACACACACTCATGCTTTAACTATACCCTACCCACACTCCTGCTTTAGCTATATCCTACACACAGTCATGCTTTAACTATACCCTACCCACTCTCATGCTTTAACTATACCCTACCCACACTCCTGCTTTAACTATACACTACACACAGTCATGCTTTAACTATACTCCACACACACTCCTGCTTTACTATACCCGTCGGGACCCACACTCCTGCTTTAACTATACCCTACCCACACTCATGCTTTAACTATACACTACACACAGTCATACTTTAACTATAAACTACACACAATCATGCTTTAAGTATACCCGACCCACACTCCTGCTTTAAATATACCCTACCCACACTACTGCTTTAACTATACCACACTCCAGTTTTAACTCGTTACCATTCTTTTTGGTTTTGTTTTATTCCCTTCCTAATCCTTAATTATCATACTCCAAGGTGTGTGTAGGGAGACACTCCAAGGTGTGTGTAGGGAGACAATCCATGGTGTGTGTAGGGAGACACTCCAGGGTGTATGTAGGGAGACACTCCATGGTGTATGTAGGGAGACACTCCATGGTGTGTGTAGGGAGACACTCCAGGGTGTATGTAGGGAGACACTCGATGGTGTATGTAGGAAGACACTCCAGTGTGTATGTAGGGAGACACTCCATGGTGTATGTAGGGAGACACTCGATGGTGTATGTAGGGAGACACTCCATGGTGTATGTAGGGAGACACTCGATGGTGTATGTAGGAAGACACTCCAGTGTGTATGTAGGGAGACACTCCAGTGTGTATGTAGGGAGACACTCCAGTGTGTATGTAGGGAGACACTCGATGGTGTATGTAGGGAGACACTACATGGTGTATGTAGGGAAACACTCGATGGTGTATGTAGGAAGACATTCCAGTGTGTATGTAGGGAGACACTCGATGGTGTATGTAGGGAGACACTCCATGGTGTATGTAGGGAAACACTCGATGGTGTATGCAGGGAGACACTCGATGGTGTATGCAGGGAGACACTCCATGGTGTGTGCAGGAAGACACTACATGATGTATGTAGGAAGACCCTCAAGGGTGTATGTAGGGAGACACTCAAGTGTGGGCAAAGGGAAACACTCCAGGGTGTATGTAGGGAGACACTCAAGTGTGGGCAAAGGGAAACACTCCAGGGTGTATGTAGGGAGACACTTCAGTGTGTATGTAGGGAGACACTCCAGGGTGTATAAAGGGAGACACTCTAGTGTATATGTAGGGAGACACTCAAGGGTGTATGTAGGGAGACACTCTAGTGTGGATAAAGAGAGACACTCGATGGTGTATGTAGGGAGACACCACGTGATGTGTGTAGGGAGACCCTCAATTGTGTATTTAGGGAGAGACCAGTGTGGGTGAAGGGAAACACTCCAGGGTGCATGTTAAAAACACTCGATGGTGTTTGGTATGTAGGGAGAATCTCCAGTGTGGGTTAAGGGAGACACTCAAGGGTGTATGTAGGTAGACACTCGATGGTGAATGTAGGGAGACACTCCAGTGTGGGTATAGGGAGACATTCCAGCGTGTATGTACGGAGACAGTCGATGGTGTATGTAGGGAGGCACTCCAGTGTGTATGTAGGGAGACACTCGACGGTGTTTTAGGGGAATCTCCAGTGTCAGTAAAGGGAGACACTCCAGTGTGTATGTAGGGAGACACTCGATGGTGTTTTAGGGGAATCTCCAGTGTCAGTAAAGGGAGACACTCCAGGGTGTATGTAGGGAGACACTCGATGGTGTTTTAGGGGAATATCCAGTGTCAGTATAGGGAGACACTCCACGGTGTATGTAGGGAGACACTCGATGGTGTTTTAGGGGAATCTCCAGTGTCAGTAAAGGGAGACACTCCAGGGTGTATGTAGGGAGACACTCGATGGTGTATGTAGAGAGACACTCCAGTGTGTATGTAGGGGTACACTCCTGTTGGTAAAGGGAGACACTTCAGGGCGTATGTTCGGAGATACTCCACTGTATGTGTAGGGAGTCATTCAAGGGTGTTAATAAGAACTTGGCACAATTAATGCTCTGATGGCCCTTTGTTTCCTCTGTTTATAAATTCTTTTTTCCAAAGAAAATACTAATGTACTACAGCCGTGTATGGAATTATAAGTTTTACAATTTTAGATAAATGTTCAGATGAAGTACATCATATGTAATTGCTTTTTGGTTATTTTCTTATATAAAAACTTATAAATTTGAAGAGTATTTGAATGCAAACAAACAGTATGAGACAGTGTGCGAGCCAGATGCGGGACACGATACCCTGCTGTCAACACAGGCATGTATGCCATATACATTCTCATTGAAACTGGACATTTTGGTGTTGCTTAACGTGACTATTTATGGTATTCTATAGCTGGGGTTGCTTAAATATAACACTGTATAAAGAACTCGAGCAGTAAATGTCATATAGCACAGCTACTACCAAGACACAAGGATACATGAATAAGATACATAAATACTAATGCATATGTAAACCTGGGGCCTTTAAGACTGAAACTTGGATTTTAAAATGTTAAATGTTCATTTTGCTCCTGCGTTGTAATAACAGTATAGATTTTGTTAAAACTTGGCACAAGTGTAGAGTGTGTATCAAGAATTATTCTGACAAAAATTCGTCGGTAAAGATGTAATGGAAACCAAAGGCTGGTAAATTTTACTTTTTCAATTTAAAGTCTAAGTCTTGGGTTTCGGTCATAATATGTTTGTACAAAAGGCCACTGTACAAACTGGATACAGAACACGAACGAAAATAATGGGTGGAAATAGGAGTACCTCCTTAGAATGGACATACACAACATGGGGGTATAAACCTGGGTTAAGGTGTGGTTATAGACCGAGTACACCGACATCGATGCCATGGTATAAGTATGTCTGATTTCTGTCAATCAACGAGTAACAGATGAGTCCAGACTTGGACATATTTAAAGAATTCATCTGTTCACACTAACATTTTCGGAACAGGTATTAAAATGTATGTAGTAAGTTCTCACAAAGACAAAGGGATACAACATAATGCAAGAATACATATTGCTTGAAGTCATTTCTACACGCCAGTACCATTGTGTCACACAACTTCTCAAGATTGTGAATTTTCTCTAGTCCAATATTTCACCTTTTTTGCTGAGTATGTATATATTTGTTTCGCTTTCACGAGTTGATGAGTTCTTTGTTTGTTTGTTTGTTTGTTTCTCAATAGCATTTCAGTTGTATACGCCCGTCAGTTGACACAACCAGTGCTCCTGGGTTACCAACCAGTGCTCCTGGGTTACCAACCAGTGCTCCTGGGTTACCAACCAGTGCTCCTGGGTTACCGCAAGCAACTGACATCTTTGCCACATAAATCGGAGTTCAGTTAAGGTGCGTTATCTTCATTCAAAGTGTTTGGGCCTTGAGCATTTTTTCTAAACTGAGTAAATGACTGACACAGAGTTATGTTTAGGGTGACATCTCCAGGACAGTCTTGTGTGTTGTTGTTTTTTAATGCATGTGTCAATGTGTGATAATACCAGTGCTACCCAGAGACATAGCACGTATTTCAAATGTTAAACATGGGTATCAGACTGGTGTCATGTCTGGTATTATATCGTTAAAGATGTTCATATTATCATGGTAAGGCGATAAACGAAACTGTGTTCTTACAGCATTATTTTTTTCCCAGTTTCGGTCTATTCTTGCCAGCTGCCCGGACTTGTCCTGTGATCTTTTGCATCCATTCATCCCCCTGTTTGACACCTTTGATTCTCCTAGTTATACTGTTTGGTCGGCCAGGCCATTCCTTAAGCCCCTGTTCCCATACCTGTACCTTTGAGCCTCCTCAAATGCCTTATGTTTTATGGATTGTTGTTTACGGGAGGTCTGTGTGGGGAGACACTGTCTTATGTATGTGGCGTTCCCTGTAGCAACTTATTCTCTCTCTTTTACAGCAATCAAACAAAACATATCCGGAAATATGCCCGGAAGCACAGTTGAGAAATAGGTTGGTATCGGAAAAGGTATTGTTGTATTATTATGTGTAATCTCGGATAGTTCACATATATACCTTGTATTTGTTGGTAGAACACACTACTATCCTACGAGTATGTTGTGTTCTCTGATTTGTTGACACTAAATTACAGGATGACTACCAATGATAACATCGGACCATAATTGTCCAAACCAGACAAGTCGGCGTAATAATTATGATGTGAACATGTTTGGCAACAACTTTTGAAGATTTCTCATTTCTGATATTGAAGCATAACATTTGTTTATCGAGTTGAGTATTTCGTATTAGGTGGACATTTTTACAGATTGTGACGAGTCTCGATATACTATTCGTTCGACGTTCTGTATTTGAGGTAGCCAGATTACGAGATAAAACTTTGTGTCAGATTATAAGACGAGAAATGACACTGCGTTATCCATAATTTAAAAACATAATCGACATTAATTGGTATTAATTGGTATAAATTAGATACGCAATATTTATTTTTAATTCTTGTCGCAATTATAATAAGACAATTAGTTTCATCAGGATTCAATATTGCAGATATCAGATGGATTGCAAGATGTTTGTTGTAACAAATGTATGTGAGAAAATTGAACATTGGAAAAGGGGTACTATCGGTTAGGTACGAGATAAATCGGGGGATCTGTGTGTTATATCTCCCGTTGTAGACATAACGTTCTTGTGAAACCTTGTGAGAATTGAGTCTGTGACAGTTTAAGTACAGTACAACCTCACTTAAAGACCACTTTAATAATAAGACCATCTCAAAATTAAAAACACAATTTTCAAGTCCTTTTCTGTTTTGTTATTTATTCAACATAAATATTAGGACCATCTCAATATTAAGACCAGCTCAATATTATGACTACCTCAATATTAAGACAACATCAATATTAAGACCACCTCAACATTAAAACCAGTTTTCAAGGGTCCCATAGGTGGTCATATTATTGAGGTTAACTGTATAATTTTTTCTCTACGCTATCTAACCTGTGTCTGTTTGCATGCTTATACAGCGACACCTCAACAACAAGACCATCATTGCTTTTGAAAAAGTCGGTCTTAGTTGTGAGGTGGTATGATTATCAGGTTGATCCATGAAACTATGTCTTATTAGAAAGATAGTCTTGATTTCTAGGCGGTGGTCTGTAAGTGAATATTAATGTATATTTATATACATATATGACGTTATAGACGATATCGTTGTTACCGATTTACAAGTACAGTAAAACCTACGAATGATTTGTTCCACGAAGTCTATATTTGGTTAGAGTGATGTATATGGAAACCAATAGACGTTAAATGCACAAACAAAATTAACTTCAGTATCCATTGGTATCAATTGCATTTATTTGATTGAAATCAGTCAAGTGAATGACATGTACCTGACTTGAAAGTGAGAAAATTTGGAGCAGGAAGGGTCACATTCACAAATCAGCATTTCCCGAGACAATTCCTTCAGTTAGACAAAATGGTCACATGATTTATGCATTTTATTATGTTCAGTTTTAACCGTCTCCGTGGCCGCGTGGTCAAAGGTTCGAAACCCAGTAGGGGTCCGTTCTGATATGACCGGTTGATGAGCGGCCAGCTAGTTAAAGAATGGTTACGGTGTGCCTACCTGTCTGATGCCTGGCATTCAAGGATAGGAATCGGGAAGTAAATGTGCTCAGAAAGTAGACATGTGTCTCATAAGTCAGAAATGGCTGGCCCTTTAAATAGGGGTGACACTATAATTAAACACTTTACTTTACGAATCGATTTTTGGGTTGTTAACAATTAAGGCAAGTTGAATTTGATACATAACCTTACTTATGGGAACTGCCCAATCTCCATTAACACGACTATTACAATTTTAGTTGGTAAGCAAAAGTCTTGATCAGTGTTGGTGGACAGACAACTAAAGTAACCAGTACACTAACGATGTGTTTCCATGTATAGTTTGCGTTTAACGCCGTTTTTCAACAGTATTTAAGTGAAGTAGAACTTAACACAATACGTATACTGGTGATAAGGCTTCATTTCTTAGCAAAGTGAAGGACTGATAAGCCTACGATGCAGCCATTTGTAACACTTTGACGGTAAGATTTTTACACTGAGCTCACGGCCACATGTAGCGTGTATGATTTTCAATATGATTGCATTATAAATTATGCATTTACACGTTACAATACTGAATGAACATTTAACATAAAGGTTAATGAAATAACAATTTAATAAAACGCAAGGTAGTTATTGACTTCGAGTTACATAAACACAATCAGTGTCGTAATTACAAACGCGTGCCTGTCGTACGACTGTTTAATGAATATGATTAATCGGTTTATATATTTCATATTGTATTGTTCATATATCGTGCATGCGTGTCCATAATGGCCGTGTATAATAGGGACGCGAATTTGGTGCGGCTAAAAATAGAACTAAAAAGAACCATGAAGAATAAATTGGGCTCATATTACGCAATTTTGGATCAATTACTCAGGTTGACTGTGAAGCGATAAATTTGATTGCACCGAGAAGATCAAAAGTCCTGAAAGATGACATTGTGACATTGTGACAAATATTGCTCTTATTACAACAATATTTGTTTGAAATATTATAATCAAAACGCTTCAATGCAGCGAACGTGGGGTACACCATTATACGTGTCAATGACAATAATTTACAATGGGAAATATTATATGATAAATACTTCCACATGTTCTATGGCAATGATATAACATTTCCGCGTCTTATCGTGAAGCATCAAGCTCCTATATTAGACGACTGCACCAAATACCTTCCAATCAATTATGATGAAGAGCTCCTACTAATGAGCTTTTTTTCATTTATTAGTGAGAACAACTAACACTGTATAAAATTAGACCTCCTTGTTTGGCACCAAATCGTAAAACTAAGTGCTTAAGGGCTCTAGAATGTTTTTCAAAGATACTTGTCCCGGACTAATGGAAATGGAAAATTTGATTTGTCCGACAGAGGAAGCTAGTTGTCCGAGAATATATACGTAACACATAAACTTACACAATGATAGCTCCACAATCTAAAATTAATAATAACATGTACGTGTTTGTGGGATTCTAAGGTTTGACATACAACTGAACAATTGTTGATGTTGGTTAGGTTTAAAACAGACTTGTCCGGGACTAACTTCGACTCAATTGTTTGGAGCCAGATTCATCGGACTATAGTCCAGGACGTCGCGCTAGAGGATTCTAGAGCCCTGGTGATCTTAAACTCAACATACAAATGGTTTCAAGGCTATGTATATAAACTACCTTCTTACCGATTCGGATTTGAACGCCACATTTTGTTGATAAACGTATGTACTAAACTAAGTATAACAACCCATGCTTATCACTCTCGTTGGTTGCTTATACCTAAGTCACAATTAAAGCAGTGGCCGTGCGATTTCTAGGCATCGGTCGGCGTGTAGAGGTCGGCGAAAATCGCGCGATAGGGCGGTCACAGTCACATTTAAAAGTGCCCCGCACGCTGCCATGACGGGAACCGGCCGACCTTCCAGAAAATGGGGTCTAATTCTTGGCCCGTTGATCGACCGGTGTCCGAAAGGCACTCGTCCGATGTCCTATCTATGTCCTTGCGATACCCCTGTGGTATCCGGCCGGGTGCCGGCTATTCTTACATGCCGTACGGCGGTCGGGCGGGCATCTGTAGTGTGCGAGTGGATAATATGATAGAAGGTGCGATGAGCCGCCATTTATACCCTGCAGGTCCCAGTGGGTTGTCGTCCGGACGCCGGCCGGGCCCCGGCCGATGTCTGGCTGATTTCTGGCCGGGCGCCGCCAAGTCGGTCGGACGCCGGGCAGGGCCCGGCCGGCGTCTGATCGGCGTCTGGGCGGTGTCTAACCGATATATGGATTGTCCGGGATGTCCAAATTTTGGGCCGGTGCCCGCCCGATGTGTGCGATACCCTGCCGGACATCGGCCAAGCATCGACCGATTTATTGGTGATCAGTTTGCGATGCGAAACGCCGCACCAGGTCCGAGTTAACAGTAACTCGATGCCCGCCCGATTCTCAAAAATGACTCGGCAGCCTCAAATGCCTAGAAATGCGTCGCAAACTACTCGCAAACCCATCGCAAGCTAATTGTGACTGGGTTATTATTCGGCTTTTTACCCGTCCTCGGTACTAATTAAAGTATTGTGAATGCCGCGACCGACTTTCGCAATGTCGGAATTCGGAACTCGTGGATCAAGAGTCCGTATTTCTACACTTAGACCAACATGCCACTAGAGCATTATCAAAACAGACCTGTCCGGGACTAACTTCAACTCAACTGATATTGCTGGAATTCCAATACACCATCCCCAGTCCGACATCCCCAGGACGGCATCCCCAGTACGGCATCCCCAGTATAGCATCCCCAGTACGGCATCCCCAGTCCGACATCCCCAGTATAGCATACCCAGTACGGCATCCCCAGTCCCACATCCCCAGTACGGCATCCCCAGTACGGCATCCCCAGTATAGCATCCCCAGTACGGCATCCCCAGTCCGACATCCCCAGTATAGCATACCCAGTACAGCATCCCCAGTACGGCATCCCCAGTACGGCATTCCCAGTTCGACATCCCCAATACAGCATCCCCAGTCCAGCATCCCCAGTCCGACATCGTCAATACAGCATCCCCAGTCCGACATCCCCAGTATAGCATACCCAGTACGGCATCCCCAGTCCGACATCCCCAATACAGCATACCCAGTACGGCATCCCCAGTTTAGTATACCCAGTACGGCATCCCCAGTCCGACATCCCCAGTGCGGCATCCCCAGTACGGCATCCCCAGTACGGCATCCTCACAGTACAACATCACCAGTGCGGTATCCTCAGTACAGCATCTCCAATATAGCATCCCCAGTCCAGCATCCCCAGTCCAGCATCCCCAGTACAGCATCCCCAGTATAGCATCCCCAGTCCAGCATACCAAATACGGCATCCCCAGTATAGCATCCCAAGTATGGCATCCCAAGTATGGCATCCCCAGTATAGCATCCCAAGTCCAGCATCCCAGACAAGCATCCCAAGTCCAGCATCCCAGTACAGCTTCCCAAGTCCAGCATCACCAGTATAGCATCCCAAGTCCAGCATCACCAGTATATCATCCCCAGTATAGCGTCCCCAGTACAACATCACCAGTATAGCATCCCAAGTCCAGCATCCCCAGTACGGCATCCCAGTACAGCATCCCCAGTCCAACATTCCCAGTCCAGCATCTCAAGTATAAAATCCCCAGTTCAGCATCCCCAGTCCAGCATACCAAGTCCAGCATACCAAGTCCAGCATCCCCAGTCCAGCATCCCCAGTCCAGCATACCAAGTCCAGCATACCAAGTCCAGCATCCCCAGTCCAGCATCCCCAGTCCAGCATACCAAGTCAAGCATACCAAGTCAAGCATCCCAAGTCCAGCATCCCCAGTTCAGCATCCCCAGTCCAGCATACCAAGTCCAGCATACCAAGTCAAGCATCCCAAGTCCAGCATCCCCAGTCCAGCATCCCCAGTCCAGCATCCCCAGTCCAGCATACCAAGTCCAGCATACCAAGTCCAGCATCCCCAGTCCAGCATCCCCAGTCCAGCATACCAAGTCCAGCATACCAAGTCAAGCATCCCAAGTCCAGCATCCCCAGTTCAGCATCCCCAGTCCAGCATACCAAGTCCAGCATACCAAGTCAAGCATCCCAAGTCCAGCATCCCCAGTCCAGCATCCCCAGTCCAGCATACCAAGTCCATCATCCCCAGTATAGCATCCCTAGAACTGTATCCCAAGTACAGTTTCCCCAGTACAGCATCCCCAGTACAGTTTCCCCAGTACGGCATCCCTAGTCCAGCATACCCAGTATAGCATCCCAGTACAGTTTCCCCAGTACAGCATCCCCAGTACAGTTTCCCCAGTACGGCATCCCTAGTCCAGCATCCCAAGTCCAGCATCCCCAGTATAGCATCCCCAGTACGGCATCCCTAGTCCAGCATCCTAAGTCCAGCATCCCCAGTATAGCATCCCCAATACAGCATCTCAAGTCCACCATCCCCAGTCCAACAACCCCAGTCCAGCATCCCCAGTCTAGCATCTCAAGTATAGCATCCCCAGTCCAGCATCCCCAGTCCAGCAGCATACCAAAACCAGCATACCAAGTCCAGCATCCCAAGTCCATCATCCCCAGTTCAGCATCCCCAGTCCAGCATACCAAGTCCAGCATACCAAGTCAAGCATCCCAAGTCCAGCATACCAAGCATACCAAGTCCAGCATACCAAGTCCAGCATACCAAGTCCAGCATCCCAAGTCCAGCATCCCCAATCCAGCATTCCCAGTATAGCATCCCCAGAACTGTATCCCCAGTACAGCATCCCCAGTATAGCATCCCCAATACAGCATCCCAGTCCAGCATCCCCAATCCAGCATCCCCAGTCCAGCATCCCTAGTATAGCATCCCCAGCCTAACATCCCCAGTCCAGCATACCAAGTCCAGCATCCCAAGTCCAGCATCCCCAGTCCAACTTCCCCAGTCCAACTTCCCCAGTAAAGCATCCAAAGTACAGCATCCAAAGTCCAGCATCCCTTGTACAACATCCCCACTATAGCATCCCAAGTCCAGCATACCAATTCCAGCAACCCCTGTCCAGCATCCCTAGTCCAGCACCCCAAGTCCAGCATCCCCAGTATAGCATCCCAGTACAGCATCCTAAGTCCAGCATCTCCAGTACAGCACCCCCAGTATAGCATCCCCAGTCTAGCATACCATGTCCAGCATCTCCAGTACAGCATCCCCAATATAGCATACCCAATATGGCATCCGTAGTACAGCATCCCCAGTACATCATCCCCAGCATAGCAAACCCAGTCCAGCATCCCCAGCACAGCATCCCCAATATAGCATCCCAAGTATAGCATACCCAGTATAGCATCCCCAGTATAGCATCCCCAGTATATTATCCCCAGAATAGCCAAAATGTGCCTCTCCAAAAGGGAGTAGCTCTCAAGATGTTGCAGCCTACAAGTATGCCAACAAGCCAAGTTTGCTATCTGATATACGCGATCATCATGAATTTCAGAGATATATCCGGTACCTCCATAGAGACATCTGAAACTGCCGCAGTGGGTCCAGACTGGAGGGATTGCCTGTAAATAGTTAGTATACATCTTATTTATATACTGGTCAAAAGAGCTAACCCGCCATTTTGTATTTTGAGACACTTCTTTCGACAGGTCTACTTATTCGGTACATGTAGTTCAATTCGTTTGAATAATAAATGTTATACAATGTAGCTTACAGCATTCCGATTCGAGAGAAGATGTGTTGAGTAGCTGTTTAGATGCTTGGAGAGACGCAGTGCTGCTGGGTTAGCACTTTTGATCAGTATATGAATGTAAACATGAAGATTCTCAGTACATACTTGCTTGCAAACATTCGGGTAGTGTATGTTATCGTGAATAATAAACGCAAACCAACGCCTTATGTTAATGATTTATCATGACCCGGAAGCATGGAACCTGATTTATTGTTTAAACTTTTAAAATTGAACCCTAAGGCAGGTCTTCTGACGTTGGTGTCTGTATAGCAGCAAATATAGATCAAAAGCCCTGACTGATACTGAGCAATTGCACGTATACAGTACATTAATTACAGAGTAATGGCCCTTTGGAGATGCATATTTTGACTTGTCGAGAGGTTGTTGCTCCAGAGAGGTTAAATTGGTAATAGTTTTTACCAAGGAAAATTGATAATGTTGTTGAAGAGAGGTTGTTGCTGAAGAGAGGATCACTCAAGAGAGATTCCACTGTATATGCACTGGTGAATGAAAGGCCAATACATAATTACAAAACATAAGGATCTATGTGCAAACGTTACAGAAAATGAGTAAACAGAATTGGTATTGGTAGATATCTACTAGTAATATACTCCATTTTTATTATTAGTCAAACAATGAAGGTGTTTGATAGTGACTTCGGATAAGCATTGATACTTAAATGGCTTTAAATACTGGAAAAAATATACGACTATTCAAGAGTCCGCACCAACAATCCTAGCATGAAGTGTCTGTTATTGCTCAATTGTGATTTCATTGCACGTGTATTGCTACATCAAATACGTTCAGCATCGCATGCACTTGGAAACACCGAGTTAGACCTTGAAATTCTGCACATGCGGAATATCTTCATGTTGCATTATATTCTACCCCTAACCCTGCTTCTGTCTGGCGCTAATCTTTCTTGCGGTAACCTTTCATGTATCGGAAACAAGCTACAGTAAATGTATAATTGTAACTTCATCGACTACTGGAATAATCTTTCATATGGCTTTCAGTCGTGCCCGAGGCTGACTGACATGAAAGGAATCGAGTTCTAAGACGAATGCAAACAGGATCGCAGGGTTACAACGAATGTTCTTTCATTACTCAGAAATAGCTCTTTCATAGCTCCTTGATTGCGATATTTTTCTACCATTTGCTAGGAAGAGTTGCTTCAGAGCCAAGAAGGGTGGTCCTCTTTGAACTTCTCGGCAGTTGCTGTTGACAAAAACATGGCCAGCATTTGCAACGAAGTCTGTCACGAGTAACCTTTGGGTTAAGCCGTCTCCATCGAGACACAGTAATGTATAGATTTAGAAACATGATGGGGTCAACGGGCCATCTTTACATGCATTGTAAGAGCAAGGGTTCCATGTTGCGTCACGACTTAGAAGCATTTGTGGTTACAACGAGTGGTACAGCCGGGACCGTCATCTGTCTAAGAGTATACAAGCAGCCCAATGTTTTCTACAACATATGCACAGAAAGATGTACAATAGCACTTACGTCACGGGGCTATTAAGAAGTCCTTATGCGGTAAAAATACAACGCAGAATTACACACGTACTATAAGGAACACGCGCTGGATGAAAACACTGAAATTGATACGCAGGCCTGGCGACTACGAATACTTCAAATGGGGGACGTCCGGGTACAAAAATAGCCGTGCAATGAGCTCTCTTATTTATCTATTACAGACGGATTTTCATTATTCAGCACAGCTGGGAGTACAAGGCATAGACAGCATAAAGAAGTAACTGAGAAATGGCAGCATTTTTTCCTCACTTCTGAGACCTTAAGAGTGAAAGGATGGCAATCGCAGCTGCATGACTCGCTGAAAAAAAAGCTCGTGCGTCGGTAGCGAAGCCTTAATGCCGTATTGCAGATAGATTCGATCATGATAATAGCCTTTCAAACAAAAGAAATGCAGAACAAATCAGGAAAATCGCAAGCGGATTGAGCATCAGCCTGTTTGCAGCTGTATTTGTAGACTCAAATAAACGTGATCAACAAAAATGAAAATTAAATTTCATTTGCCGTCTTTGTTAACATTATGGTTTTTCATAACTGTTTGAATTTAATATGAAAGATCGCCTTTGTTTGTGGCGCAACAGAGCAGCTAGTCAGTGAAGAACACACGTGGACGATACAAAAAACCGTCCCAAAACGTATATGATCTTATCCAGACGTCAGGATAGCGAGAGGCTCACCTGTAAGCATTGAAACACGCATCGTTATCAGGATAATAAAATCCTGTAGCAATTTATTCATAACAATTAACTCGTTTCCAGGTAAAACAGACTATAACCGACGCGCGGTAACTCAAATTTCCCGCTACAAAGTTGTTGCAAAGTTTTAATTTTGCCGCCATATGACATGCGCGGAAATTCGATAATCATGCACAGGGGTATGCAGCACTGCAATTGACTCTGTTATTGATGCATGCGCAGTTGGAAAGAAACGCGTCTGTATGTTGGGGCGACATGTTCCCGTAAAGTACCTTAACCGTACGTGTTTGGTTTATAGCCACGGTCTTAATACGGTTTGAATTCGCGTATTTGCATGAGGGGAGATACTGTATATAAAAAGTCTTGTGTTTTGTGAAAAATGTCAGTTAAAGGGTGAAATATGGTCTGATTTGTACACCTAATTCAAACATTTTATGAGGCGAGTACGAGTATTTCAACCATATTTACCACCGCAAATTTATCTGGGTACCCGAAAAAATACGTTCGACTATTCTAATCTTCTGTATAGTAAATATTTATAAATTACAATACATAGACAGTACATAATACCCATGTTAACAGTAATTAAAAGTTGTTAGTAAAGTTGTAAGTAAAATCACTGGAGTGTGCGAGAAGTTTGCTGTGAACGTCTACACGAGCTGAGTATGTCGCCTTAACTTATCAGCACTGATCCCTGCATCATATGTAAATCATAATATTTTATCTGACCGTCGGCGAACTGCATTTTACATGGTTCACTTTGAATAAAAACGCCATAAAGCACCCTCCATTGATCTAGTGCGGTGAGGCAAATGTTACAAGGTGATAAATCTTCGTTATTTTCATATAAAACTGGCTTTCACACATTTTTTTCACCAGATGACAATGCAGAAATGCATATTTCCGTACGTCTATTTTTCAAGCCTTTCGAGATACCGTTTTAAGATGAGGGTTTTTTCAAGCGAAACGATGGGTGACATACTTTTAGTTCTGCAGTTTATGATGACTTAAAATTCTTCTTCTTTTTGTATGTTAATGTTAAGTCAACATTAGGCACACTCTGTTTATACACATTGAATACTTGCCAATGGTATTTTACAATTTGTAGGCAAACATTGCAAATGGTTTCATTATATCATATGCAAAGTAGCGAAGTCATTTGATTACATTTAAAGTCAAAATAAACGTTTTACTTAGTAAACAGTCGCTCCTTAGTCACGTAGTTCATGCAAGTCTCAATTTTGCATAATACTTATCATTATAAAAAACTTAAGACTCATGTTTCAAAGTATATCCCTCTAATCATTCACAGGCGTGTTGTGTATGTTCAAGATACGTTCCTTCGGTACATACGATAAAAATAAAGTACATGTACATAAATATAGTACTATGATGAACGGAGATGTATCCCTACGTCAGCTCTAGCAGCGCGAACATTTGTTAGTTGGCGCTATGGTGCTTGTTAGAAGTGTACAGTTAAATAACGTACACTGTGAAATCACATAAACGTTATGTATACTAAACTATTTTGGTCAATGATAGGCGTAAATAGATTCAAAGAACAAAACTTCGCGTTTCTGTATGAAATAAGAGCGGCGAGCCCTCGACACTAGCAACGCGCTTTACATACTGTGGTGAAGTCTGACATATTTTATACAGACTGTAAACACGTTCAATATTACATCTGGCTTAAATGCTTTACACAGTGTACAACTTACTACTTTGTATTTCAATGTATTAATTATATTATAGTTTTACTATTCTATTTCTCCCCATATAGCCTATATGTATCGCGACATTCGTGCCAGGCTTCTAATACAGACCCAATATTCAACGTTACAATGCTCAACACGAAACACTTGAAAAAAATGAGTTGTATTGAAACTAACGGTATCTTTACCGGCAGAAAATGACTAAGATCATCGCCCGCTAATAAAAAAAATCAATTAAGGAGACCTTAGACGATTATATTTTCATTTTTTTTACAAGTGTGCCGAATACATTTTCGTGACGTAATTGTCACGTGACGCAATCATTTCCGTTCATGAAGATGGCGGGATTAACTTCCAAATATTACTTCGCACGCGACCTTTCGCTGACACTCATCGGTCGATTTAATTAACCTAAACGATATTTTAATAATTCTATAATTGATGCTATTACGACAAGGAACGCTTTTTTTAAATTTTGATCCACGTGCTGTACGCACAATACGTTCTGTTTAAATGTTACGTTTGATTAACTATTTTATGTTTTAACTAAGGCATTAAATACACATTTGCGTTTTATGTTCGTCATACTCATTTAGACAGAAAGGCTAGATCCAGTAAATGTAGTGGAACACTATAGTATATTGTTTACGTATCTGGAATCTTAGATCAAATTAATGAAGAAAGCGGACATATTCCGAGTGAAAAATTATGTACAAAATGTAAAGTTAAAGGAAAATAGATCGAAACAAATTTCCCTCGAAGAGATTTGCTACTAATAGTGCATTCTCAAACTTTAGTAATGATGTTTTACTGCTGGTAATTATTATGATGAGAACATTGTTGTTGTTGGAAGTACTGCTGATGACAATGGTATATTGTCAAGATAAACAGAACAGAACAGAACAGAACATGGTACATCGTCATACAATCCCATACAAAGTACAAAATATACAATACATCACATGAGAACATGAAACGAACGAAGAGTAAAAGAAAACAGGGGATTACAACAAGTTTTAGAGGACAATTATTAAAGAGAAAAGGTGAACAATTGGCAAATATTGTTCGAACAACGATGACTGAAATATGACAGCTGATGAGGAAATGGTTGATGTTGGTAAGGATTGAATGTAAACAATGAACATTTAACACTATGGAGAGCGTTATAGTATACCAACGTATTTGCTATATGTTTGTCATTATGCTACATGTATTTTGATTTCATGTCTGTTTCCATGTTGAAGATACTACAAATAAATAAACGTGATATAAACTGATACATGAGGCAAATGTTCCACATTTTTTCTCGAAATGGAGATTTTACTTTTAACCTTATGCCAATGTTGGCTTATGAAGTCATATTATATGATATTGCGTCTGCTTTAGTTGTCACACATAACACACAGAAGCTTGGTTGATATTAGATACAAGTGAAATATGAAACCTATCAATGACAATTGCATGTTAAACAAACTGCTTGATGTGAATATTTCACATTGCATCCACAAGGTAACAAACATCTATTCTAGTGACAAATATTGATGTTAAATGACGAGACAAAGACGACTTTTTTTCAGTTTTAGCGTGGTGTTTGGCCCCTAATACAATCAGCCCAGTGACAGCGAGCAGGGGATGGCGAATCACACACGGCAAGTATATGAATTATTTATTGATGAATATAAAACATTAATAATTTAAACTCGCTTATGATTGACTTGCGATAATGGAGAGTAATTAGCATGAAAATGAATATTAATCTTCAGCAAAAGTCATTAGACGGTCGACTTCCTTTTATCAAAATTTACATATTTATTTTCATACTCCTACCTTCCTTAAAACGAAACTAACTTGGCCTTGTGAAGCTATAATAATCAATTGTGGTTATCTGAATGAAATCTTTATTGATAAGCAGTATTTTCAAGCAAGGTTTATCAAGCGAATCAACTCCGGCTAATGATTAATAGAGCTTAAAATGAGCAAATAAAAACCTGTCCATGGGTGTCATTTTCAGAATCTTTACAATAAAGACATACTCTGCACGCCTACCTCTTTTTGGTTTTACAACAACAGGAAGACGATGACGATAACGTGTCATTCAGGCGATGAATTATACCGAACCGCATTTTACTGAGATAAAAATAGGCACCTGTGTGAGGGCTGCTCCCTAAATGTAACTAAGTGTTTAGGGGTGAGCCACATTACAATGACTATATACAGAAAATAAGATAGCAGGGGCTTTGTAATAGCACGAAATTATTTGAGAACCATATAGGCCTACATGTCGTTGCTGTAATATGGCTTTTGTACTTTGTGGTTGTTACCAAAAGTACCCGGATCTAACAAATGAAATTATTAATATTACCGTAGCTTTCGTTTCTCAGAAATCCAAATCTGATTTGACATTGTGTATGAGTAAGATCACTTAATAATAGTAATGGAAAATTAGTATCGCCGACAAGTGAACATCTTTGTATGCAGAGAAGCTCGCCTCTGTATTATCATATCAAAGTTGTTTGAGCGTCAAGTGTGACGTACTTTAAAGGTACATAGTATTTTTTTCGACAAAATATCCTTCGTGATAAATCTGTGAATATTGGTGGTAATTTACATCATACAGATGTATTCTACAACACTGCATTGTCACTTTTCTTACATGTTTACCAAAACCACACATTCAAGCGTCCGATACCGATATTTTCTATCCTGACCTACGCGCCGAGTTAGCGCCAATATAGGAAATACCTGCATCGGCCTCGAGTTTTGCAGTTCCGGGTTTTTTTTTAAGAAAAGTTACGATGCAAAGTATTAGAGTATATCTGTGTGGTAGCATTAACATGTTAATTTCTCAGCAAAATTCTTGCGTACCATATTTTAAAGAAAATCAGACTTAATACCCTTAAAGTACGGGTTATACCCTTAAAGTACGGGTTATACCCTTAAAGTACGGGTTATACTCACATAATAGTTTAATATCTTAACACGTATTTACGTCTTAGTAGATAACCCTTGTACCTTATAGTAAATCGATAAAGATGATTTTATAATTTATGCAATGAGATATAATCTGGATACTGTTTTAAATAATATTAACAGTGAATGTGAACGCCAATATATCTTTAAACCAATGTGTACAACCAATGTCTTAAACATAGTTAATGAACTCTTATTACGAACAGAACAGAACAGGACTGATTTTTATTTTAAGACATATACATATAGGTACGTAGTCTTGTCTGTTTACAATTCATGAAGTAATCGTTCGAATGTGATTATGTACAAAGCAAGTATAAAACATAAACAGTACACACAAAATGAATATATAAAACACATTGATTCTACAAGATAATGAGGATGAACTAAATATATTTTGTATTTTGTCTCTCACTTAAAAAGAAATGGTAAGAATGATAAAACTTCACTTCAATACCATCTCAATAAAAAGACCATCTCAAAATTAAGAACACTATTTTCAAGTCCATTTTCACTGTTCTGCTCTTTATTCAACCTCAATATGAAGACCACCTCAATAACAGTACCAATGTTACAAGGGTTCCAAGGGTGGTCTTGTTGTTGAGGTTTGACTGTAATGACTTAACATTCATTACATCGTGAGTAGTGACACAGCCATTTAAACTATAGAAACCTTGCTGGCTCTTAGTGCATGTACAATGACATGATGATAGCCTCACTTTAAGTTAGTAATTACTTTTCTCGTTTTAAAATCTGAGGCACAATGTGTCACATAATCATTATTTTCACAATTATGTAAATTAATAAGCATGAACTTGTGTTCAATTTTCTGTGATGTGTGGCAAATGAGTGATTTTATTATTGTAAATGAGCAAGAGTAATTGTGTTACGTTACTAATTAGGACTCATTAAAGTGTAGTTAAATGCCGTCTGTAACGAGATCTTACAACATTTTATGCCAAAACGTCTTTGACGAAATCGAAGTTTGATGGCGTTATTGCTCGGAGCTTGGCGTAGAACCATGGAAAGATTAAACGAAAAAATAAACCAGGCTTTGCCGGGATTGGATAGTTTTTCTCAAAGACTTTTAGTTGTTCTATCAATTACATGTCTCATTGAGGTTAAAACGGCAGTTGTCACATGTTCAATTTTCTATCGAAATTTTCTTTGAATGATGCGCACACGTATATTTCAGTTTGACTTTAATATTAAAATTACTATCGTCACTGTAACATATATACTATCGTCACTGTAACATATATACACGTCACTGTAACATATATACACGTCACTGTAACATATATACACGTCACTGTAACATATATACACGTCACTGTAACATATATACACGTCACTGTAACATATATACACGTCACTGTAACATATATACACGTCACTGTAACATATATACACGTCACTGTAACATATATACACGTCACTGTAACATATATACACGTCATTGTAACATATAAACACGTCACTGTAACATATATACACGTCACTGTAACATATATACACGTCATTGTAACATATATACACGTCACTGTAACATATATACACGTCACTGTAACATATATACACGTCACTGTAACATATATACACGTCACTGTAACATATATACACAATACACTTAGTATATATACTCAGTACATTTAAAAACGCACATTTTTGAACCTGTGATGTGTCTTTTAAATTTCATTTTAGTGTGTTTTAAAACTCATTTTGATATAAAATACCCTTTGATTGAAAGAACATTTAGTGTTCACCATTGTGTAAAATGAAATACACATGCAATGTCGTTTTAAGTTCTTATCTTGCATCCCTATGTAAGTTCATGAAATTTGAGAAAGCTGACATTTTGCGTTTTTCAATGTTTTGATTATATATCTTTTATGTCCTCCATTTCTGAAGAGCAAATAATTAAAGGACATTAGTACTAAATATATGCCTATGTGTTAACTAAATGAGCTAAACGAAGAAGGAACTGTCAAATATTAATTGTGTTCATTGTATCAGTTAGTGGAAGCGGAGTTAGAAGATTTCGGACATTAGCCCATGATGCGACAATGTACGAGCGCTGATCATTAAGTTCGTGGACGCCCTTGATAAAACACTCAAAACAATGTGTATTTTCGAAATAATTTGTTTACCATTTAAGCTAAAATATAAGAAATCACCATGTTTTAATAAGCGCGTGAAATTTATCATGCATGATTGAATTAGAAAAATATCGTTTTATCGCATACAACTAATTGTCCCATGAGAATTTAATTTCTATAAAAAATAACTAAAAATGATAAAATCCGCATCCTAAAGAGGTTTTTTCACCATCATTGATCTCATTAAAGTCACGTTTACAATGGTCCGTCACGTTTCACTGATTCGCTCAAATTCATTCTAGCTGTTAATATATTCCTACTTTTTATTTGGAAATCTTTTGACGAAATGGAAGGTAATTCTCAATTATTCGACGAGGTATGAATTACCAACGACTGAGAATGGAAACAGATTCAATATGTTTCATAGTAAATACCCTAAATTAGTTAATAATTACGTCTGTAGGCACGCGCGGACGCCATATTGTGTCATTGTTACCAATAGTTACGCAAGATCTCGCGCGGACAGAATGACAAGTTTAAGTAGCACTTGTACTTTCACTATCGGTGTCAGAATTTTAGCACGTTCATGAAAAACGCTTGGCCATCGTCCGTGGCAGTGAATTTTAAATATGTTAAAAGTATTTATTCACGTCCAGGCGGTCATGCGAACACGTTTTTTCCAGAACTTTCTAACTGAAGTGCACGATCGCCCGTCGTTGTATACGTTAAAATAATGCCTGCCACAATTTTGATGTCAAAGCTACGTCCAGCATATGGTTGTCGGGAACACGTGTTTTCATGGCACATGTTTCTGACTGGTTCACTGTAACCACGTGTTTCAATGACACGTGTTTTTGACTGGTTCAACATAGACCAACATAATAAAACTTCGATTACTACTGACTGAATGATTTTTAAATTGTACACGTGCCTCTTTTTTACCGTTATTCTCTCTTCACGTAATCCGTCCTTGACCAAAACAATTAAGAGTCATGATGAATTACTTCTATATAGATCTACCAGTGTCAACTGACAAAACACAACTTTCACGTGTTTCCATGGTGAAAATGGATTAGCTTAACAAGCGCGGATCCAGCAATTTTCGTCAGGGGGTTCTATGTCTTAAAGTACATGTATAAGGCCTTTGATTTGTTTACCCCCCCCCCCCCCCCCCTCTGAATACAGGATTTTAAAGATAAAATCTATGTTTGCCAAAATCTCAGGGGGGGTGATCAGGAACCCCATTCCCCTCTGGATCCGCGCATGCTTGTAACCTGCATATTACTGGCCAAAACCTAGAATACATGTTTATATTGGTTCTATTCTATTATTTAGTTCTAATAATGTTGTAGTTTTAAAAAGATTGACAATGTATCTACAAAGTGCTGTTAAAGTATGTACTAATTTATTACATTCTTGATTGGATGTTATAATTATAATGCTGTTTTTTTTTTCAAATAATTATTCATTTTGTATCACTGTTGTTTGTCATGTGTATTGTAATATTTCGTTTGACTATCTTGTATGTATTAATGTACATGCACTTACTCTCATAGAGTATGTCAATATTAATATTTTGTAAATTGTATACATTTGATGCTGTTCTGTTCTGTTGGGGGAATGTATTAGTCTTGTCAGAAAACGAATATATTCCATGGCAAAACAAACAAATAATTTTGCATTATATGTTAAAATCTTTCTAAGTAACAAAAGGACAAATTACATTTGTCCGTAAATGTGAAACGCGTCGTACACTGTGAATGAAATAAATCGTGGAACAATCCATTTGTAAATATTCCTTTCATAGATTCTGTTGTAAATACATTTATTGTAAGGTGCATAAATCACAGCAAACAATTAAATTAATTATTTTGTTATTTAAGAACAGTGTACATAATAATTATATCACACCATAGTATGCAATAGAAATATGCAATGTATACTCTACACCATTAAAAACGCAACTAAAAAGTGCCCGCGTCAGCACGGTAACATTATAAAGAAATAATTGTATTTTAATTCTCAAACAAAATTTCCGAAACTTAATCAATAATGAAAATTGAATACTAGGGCTATAGTTTGACTTTTTTTATGAATAATTTACACATTTGAGTAACAATAAAACGCGTTTAACACTCAGAACAAAATGAAGGCTAAGACAAATAGGTGCGTTTTAATGGCGTTAAATATATATATAAAAGCATAGAATCAGACTCAGTGCAATAAACAATAGTACAGTAAAAAACTCACTTAAAGACCACCTCAATAATAAGACCACTTCAAAATAAGGAACACACGTTTCGAGTCCATTTTCAACCATTTATTCAACCTCAATATCAAGGCCACCTAAATATTAAGGTCCGCTGTCACAGGGTCCCAAGGGTGGTCTTATTATTGAGGTTTTACTGTAATTACAAAAATGCATGTAAATTGTACATTGTGTATGGTAGCATGAGCCTATGGATAAAACATTACTCTAAACGCGTTAGTAATGGGATCCATGGGAAAGATGTGAAATCAATATCAGGGTATTTGTGTAAATTCTTTTTCTAGTCAAAGAAAATACTATTTAACTGATAGAACGGAATGGATGTCTTAGTTAGAATATGTTTGCCTGAGTAATCACATTGACAAATGTACACATCTGGCATGCATAATATCTGATAGCTATTTTAGATAATTTGACTAATAAAATCAGTGAATATCCCAATAGAAGAAAAAGGACGCATATGTTTCCAAATAACTTAGCAGATTCTTTGATTATGCTTTAATAACCGGTGGTAACGTAAGAATAATAACATCGTGATATCTAGATATTAGAGCCATGTTTGTGGGGATTGAAATAATATAATTATATAATATAATAACTCTGTGTTTAGCTATATTTTACTGTCTGGGTACATCATTTGCCATAATTATTGAACAATTTCCATAGAAAAGAAAGAATAATTTGACAAATGAGGTATTTCAATTATACAATATTACAGCTTGTTAGCAGTTTAGATTCGATTACAAAAAATCTAAAACCACTAGGAAGCATGACCCCTAACGTAACCCCTGCGTATTATATGCCCCTATAATTTTATTTAAATACTGCTTAATCGTATGAAATTATTGAATTTTTCTGCGAGGCGCCCGAAAAAATATTGAAAATAATATGAAACAAAAATACGGGGGAAAAATATTCTGTATCAAGTGTCAGTCTTGAGAAAAGAAGCGCTAAAAATCTATCAAAAGTATTTCGTTGTTTTTATATCATAATAATGCGCGATCTTCAGTTTTTCATAGTAATACAAAAGAGAACATAATTAATATGATCTTTCAGTGCGATTTTTCTATTGAGAAATTATATGCACCCTGTAATTAACTGAAAGTTGAATAAACATGGCAAGCAGATGACACAGTGGTGTTTAAAGTCAGTTTTAAAATCATTCAAAACTCACGTCAGACACTTCGGACCACCTGCAAGCAAGCAATTCCGTACAAAGCGAGTACGTCTTGGAATATCATTTAACGTTATCCAATTTCTCACGGACTGAATACCGTACTAAGTGTTTTAGTAACGTCAAGGAAGTTTCAATGTTTTCAAAAATGATAAATGACTCTAACTGCACATTCATTTTTTACTCGAACTTGCACGCTCGACCCCCGCCCAGTGTTGCGCAGAATAGTGACGACCTATGCTAATTAATTCCCTATTTAGGGTACTCTCTGTAATCTGTAATTAAATGGTTTTGTAATCGTCCCAGTTCCATGGAGTATTGGGTCAAAGAAGGGGTGGGGGCGGTCCCTTTTTCTGTGACAAAAAACTCAAGCAAATAAATTATGCTCGACAAGGTACAAGGCACAAAAATACTGTCAGAATACATCATCTCAAGATGCCACACACACACTGCTCATTTTGCGTGCCTGCGTCCTGGTACAATTCTTCCTTACAGAAACAGAGAATGTTGTCCTCCTGTTCTTGTAACTTATGATCTTCCGGTTATCTAACAAAACTAAAAAAAATGAATTAAAGTTTAAAGAGAATCTCGATATTTAAACACATTGCGTAATTGAATGATCAGCTGGGACAATCTGTATTGTTGCCGTTTTTTCATAGTAAGATTATACAGTTCAAGTTTGATCAAGTCTCTTTCGTAAATGTGTGTTTGCTTTCAGGCCCTGTAGTTTAAGAAAACCGTTACAGTTTCAAGTCGGTATAAAACGAGTTAACTGGATGTCAAGTAAATACCTTTAAATGCATGCGTACAGGTCAAAGAGTAAATAGACCGTGACTTCAAGCGGAGAGTACGAAAGTCTGGTGGTGACATTTTCAAGAATTTTCAAATTCAACTTCATGAATTCATAAGTTCATCTATATGAATTCACGATTTGAATTCGTGAATTTAAAATCGTGAATTCGTGAAATTGAAATCGTGAATTCGTGAATTCATAAGTTGAACTCGTAAATTCATGAAGTTGAAATCTCGAATTCTTCAAGCTGAAATGTCACCACCAGGCTTTCGTAGAAAAGCATCGGATTTACAGAAAAAAACTAAATGTCTTATCATATAGATTCGTCTCGTAGTAAGTGCAAGATATTTCGTGTAATGGCTTAATAAATTTGCGTTGCATAAGTAATTAATGAAATATTCACATCGGGTGCGAATAAATTACACTGCACCGGTGATTTGAACCACGTTACACACTGATTTAAGCTGTATAACTGATTTACAAAGACACGGTAGGTTTAAGAAAATGAGTAATACTATAGCGATATTCAAAGGTGTGGTATTTCTGTAAATGTCATTAATTTGAAACATCTAAATCCAAGTAAAACATAAGGCCTAGAAACCAAATGTTTGTTTCAGGTTTCATACCCAAAACAAATAGGTTAGGTCGGAATATGTTTGTTTTTGGAGATTATTTTAAACATAGCTTTAAATGAATATGTTAAAACACAAACTCCCTTCCTTTTAACATGAATAATTTTTAATCTAGGTGGATATAACGCTCTTTAGCTGTAGTACTCTTAAAGCGTCTAATAACTGGGCAGAAATATGAACATAAAGAAAAATTCACACACAAAAAATTACCAAAAAGAAGAAATTTTACAAAAGAAAAATTTGTTAACATGCAAAAAAATAGGGCAGGTCGGGAAACCTGAAGCAAACATATTTTTATGCCTAAACGTAGTTTATATAATCATTGACGACCGACCTTAAATGTAACACACAGTCTTTCAATGAAGAGGTGGATGTCATTCATACGAGAGGCAAAGTTGTCGAAAGGTCGAGAGCCTGACCCCTGAATAGAAAGTTGAGAGTTCAAGCACCACTTGTAGTGGGTTTAGTCAAGAACTTATGTGACAATATGACAGAAATGTTTGCATGAAAACAGACAGAACTAGATACACCTTTTATATAATATTGTCTAGTGTACTATCACAGTACGAAAGCGAAAAGTACGTTGGCATAGATGTGACATGTGTGAAATTATGTTTATCTCGTGGCCACGACTTAGTATGGCGTGGGAACGAGTTAGTACGTCGTGGCCACGAGATATAATTTAACACATGTCACCTCTATGCCACTGTAGAACAGAGACTAGATCATTATCAGATTTACATTTCTAAACCATAAGAGAACTGAAAACTATTATCGCATTGACCAGGTCTATACTAAGGCCATGCTGTTCTATATTTTTGTTAAGCGTCCATGTGCGCCTAAGTTTTTAGCTCTTTGAGTAAGTTTAAAAAATCGCCAAGGGAAGTAACCGCTGTGTCGTATTTACGTATGTTTTGGTAAATATTTTGATAACTTGCATTTTTGAAAATAGTGAGTGAAAACTAGTTAGTTTTTATGTTAGAGTTTTAATGTTTTATAAAAAAGTAGTTTATTTTTATCATGTGTACCTCATTAAAACATGTAAATGATACATCGTCTATTATCTAGCTTTGCGTTTTTTTCGAAACGATTGTGTGTGTTTTTTCGAATAGGTAGCTAGTTATCGCGAATCGAAGTTGACGCTTAACAAAAATAAAAAAACCAGTATGACCTAACTGAAAGGGCTCACTGATAGTAGAGAGTAGTTATCAGCCGTGAGTAATGCATTTCTACAGACCATGTGATCCTGTCCGTTAAAAGGGTCACCGTTACTCTCTACTTCAAGGGGTGGATATGGCATAGATCTTACAGAATTAAAACAATTGCCGAACCCAACACTCAGAGAATTCAACTTGTATGATGAATAAAATGTATTCTTATTAAATTCCCGAGGAGAAGTTGCCCAATAAAGCGAGAAAAATGTTTTTCGGGGCTAATCGAGTTAGCTATGAAAAAATAAATTGTAAGAAAACAGATTTCATTATTAAGTAAATCAAGACTCACTCCATTAGATTAGAGTCTTAAATCATTCCCCAAAAGCAATCTAGAGGCGTTCAATCTTACATCCAAACGCTGATTAAATCCCTTCTCTCAATTCCGTTGATATTAAAAGCCGTCATGTGTCCGTTCTCACACCGAACAAGACCAAATATCTCATATTTATACCTAATAGCAAAACTATTCATTTTGCAGTCGGCAATTATAGACTCATTTTGTCGTATTTAAGATCTTCCCGTCAACATATTGCCGTCTTTAGCTGTCCAAACCATAGCTCTAAAATTGATGTAGCAGTAATTGAAATATTTTTCCCAACGGGCTAAGCTTTCATTTCCAAGAAAAAACTCCAATCGCCGGCAATTCTGTTGGATTATTATTTCGAATATCGGTATTGCGAAGTTTAATTGAATGCATTATAATCTTTGAATGAGTGTGCTGACCGAAATGAAGTTTGAGGATTCCGATTATCAAGATTGCTTGTCTGTGATTACTCCACATCAATATATCATCTCTGACGGTACCCCCGGGTTTACAAGGTTTGTACTGTATGGTACGGTGCAGTGGGACGGTGATGATCCATCATTTGTAAATAAAGGTTTGGTCAGAAAAATATACTTTCTTACACTGCTCTGTCGTCCATTATCAGAATAAGGAGGAATTTTGCTGTTAGTTATATATCAAGACACGTGTCCGTATTGTACAGTCAAACCTCATGTACGACCACCTCGACAACTATCATGGACCAGTTTTTAATATGTCTTCCATATTTTAAATCGAGAATCCATCCGACCACCTCACGACTAAGAACCAAGTGTGGTCTTATTATTGAGGTTCCATTTATTGTATTGCATTATTCATTGTTTATTGTAGTGTCAAACATAAAATATTACAGTACAATTTACAAAGTACTGAAGAACGTAAAAAATAGTTTATGCTCAGCCAGACTTGACTTACTAGACACTGACTATTGTATGTTCAAAATGAAACTTGAATTGTAGGTTTGAATTCACGAATTACATTTAATTTCATTCTATCCTCAGCATCGTCAATCCATATTCATCTCCAACTTTTCGTCAATCCAAAACGGACGTTTCTTTGATAAGCTTTGCAGTAAAAGGTTACAATTAGCTCTTCAACATAGCCAAAAGAACGACACATTAACTTAACTTCCCATTTATGGAAATAGCCCACTCGAGCGTAAATTACATGTAGATACACCTATATGAGAAATGTTCTATGAAAACATATTAGAAAGTAGTACTTGTATCTTATTCCAAAAAATACCTAAATTTTAGTCCCAAAATATCAGGAAATAGAATCTTAAGGTAAGTCCTCCGCCATTGGTATAATGTCTGCGATAAATGAAACAGTTGTTGTTTCAATCTATATAATAATGCGGACAAAATTTGAAACCTTTATAATTGTTTACCTTTCCACAAAAAATAATGTTCCGTTTTCTTCTCTGAAAACAAAACTTAGCCTTTAAAAATAAACCGATAAATGGAAAATCACAATTATTTTCTTATTTCTTCCTATTTCATATAGTGAAACCACCTTTGTACTAAACAGACTTGCAAGAAAAGTCAGAAATATTTGAACAAAAATCAAAACAAAACTTATGGGCGGGACATTTGTGTCATATAAAATACTTAAAATAAGGAATATTTCATGCGAACATTAAAATATTGACTATGTTGGAAAGCTCAAATATCAGTTGGGCGTCATATTGTATTAAATGAAAATTATTTGTAACATATAACATCAACTATATCCAAAGTTTCAGAGACATTTACCGTCTGGTTTTGCAAAATTTCATTTTGAACAGAATGCTGCCTAAATTTTAATGAAATGACATCGCGTTCTTTAAGGACCATGAACTTTTTTATGAAATAATGTATTATTATAACATTAATCAACTGGTTACTAAGGTAACATTTATTCAAATGCACACGTGCATACAGCGCTATAAAACATAGTTCTAGTCGTAAAACAAAAGGTGATTATCGAAAATGAGACCGGTTAGCCGATATGGGCGGCGCTGAGGTCGATTTGTGTCAAGTCCCGCTCCTTTGACCATCAGGAGCCATTGTCAGAAGCCCAGGTGGCCAGTCTGTTGAAAGTTAATAGCATGGGCGTGTCCGAATTTGAGAGGACACCCAATTTTACATCAATTTACAACGACAAGACAAAATCGCTGCTAACCACGCATTGTTTAAGAACTCTTCAGAAAGCGGACGTAAGAAATGACTATGTTAATTCGCGCCGTTATATTATCATAATTGGCACGCAGAGAACCAGTAGAAATGACCAGAAAGTTAAGTGCGAATATTACACTCGGCTGGTTCCAAAATTACTCCAATTGAGATGTCATAATATGACGAATTATGCGGAAACTCAAAACAGTTTCATACGGACTGGGAAAAACTACCCTACCACTGAATGCCAGTAAAGTGTACCTTACAACTAAAGGCAAAACATTAATTAATATATGTTGTCAATTTACAAAAAAAATCATTGCTAAATTCAAATAAATATTAATGAAAAATGTATTTATGGCTTACAGCATTAAAGAAAATAAATAAGTAAATAAATAGAAAGATAAAGTGAAAGAAATCAAAATGAATAAAGTAAAACAAGAAGTAAAAATAATCAGGCAAGTAAGATAAATAAAATAATACAGATAAAGTAAAACAAATAAATAATAACCAACAAAAACATTCAATTTTTCTTTGCGGTACACTTTTTTTTAAGGATTTTGTAGCGACTTCGTTTGACCGTACTGTTAATTAAATTTTGATGATATCTCATTTCGGATCATGTAGTAAATCATTTGCATACTTTCAGAAATCACCAAAAGTCAGCCGCCATGCTTGAAAATCTTCAACTGTCGTTTTCGTCGAGTAAATGTGACAATTATAGTGATGTCTAGCTTAGCTTGTTCAAGTGGACGTTCTTTGTCAATAAAAGCTTCAATTAAAAAAAACAGTTTACCAAAACATCGTTTATCCTTAATTTTTATCCGCCGATAAATTTGATACCGTTAATATACCCGGCGTGAACATGGTGAGGGATGTGATGTCACAACATCAAAACTGTGTAACGACTTTTTACGACGTAAGGTTAATGTACACAACTTGTAATTCGATTTTTACGACTATGTGAAGATCTTGTTAGCAATTTAGACTAAACATATGTTTGGATTAAGTTTCCAAGACCGTCGTCTGAGTTTAACAATCAAAGTTTCAGTCGTTTAAACATCCTAATCTTCAGGGGTATTAGTTTTATGGGGGTAATCCATCAAAACCCGGTGGGTGGGGTGACAACGAAGTGTGACACAGGGGTAGAAATCAAATTTAAAAGTAACAAAAACATAAATCGTAAATAAATCCATGTAATCGTATTTCAGTAGTTTGAATCAAAAGATGATGATACTCGGACATTCAAAGAGCATTCTATTTGAAATATTAAACTGACCCAGAGACGTCTGCTTGCAGTTACGTTTCAAATCGGGAATTTTATTTTCACAACATTCATCATTATTATTGGAATCGTGGAAAATATTGTGTACATGAAAATGATAATTTTACAACTCAATTTAGAATAACTATATGTTTGTCATGGAATAAGTTACGGAGCAGCTGTAATATTCCCGCCATACTACTGTATTTTTACTAATTATTGACCAATCATTCGTCAGGAATTGTCCGAGATTTTTACCCATAATTCCATGTATTTTTTAAAAATGTGACCAATCAAATTGTACCGATATTGTTCAACAAAGTAAAGTGTTTTAACGGCAAGTCGCGTTTTCAAGTGGCAAATCAGTGTCACGATCAAGTATTCAGTAGAAATCATTCAAACTGTTAATGACACTATACATGTATATTTAATTTAAGTGATTCAGTATGGAACAAAAATTTAACCAGTGAAAAAATATTGTTACATATTTTACAAAACTGATAGATAATCATTCTTAAGTCTTTTATGTGAACGTTTGGTTTTAAGTCACACTATTATGGTCTTAATTAAATATATATGTTAATAGTTTGGCTACACGGTAGTCTTATAATATATCGTATATATTTGGTATAATTTTATGTATGAGGTAAATGCTTGTATAGTATCGTATACTTCTTATTTGAATGGCTTTGTGCAATGTTTTATGTTCTTTATTGTCTTAACTATAAGTGTAGTTATGCTTGTACAAAGATGAGACTTTAATAATAAATAAATATAATATATTTTAGTAAAATATCCAGGGAAAATATATTGTAACTGCAAGCACCTTTGTCAGAACGATTATATAATAATGATGTAGATACTGTATAGGTTAACAACATTATTGAACAGACAATCGGAACATTTTATTATTCAAAAACCAAGAAAATAGTCCGATAATTAAATGCAGCAGACTTACCACTTAGCTGTAAGAAGAATACTAAATTTTGGTGAAAGATGTTTCAATGAATAAGGAGGAAGTCATTTCTTACAACTTTCAGATAACAAACGACTGTTGTAGACGTCGGTACCTTAAACATAAAGCTTTTTTTTAATTTGATGTTAAAGTCAAAATTAACTCAACCGGAACTGGCCGCGAATGAAACATATTTTTTTTTAATTCAGCTTAATTTGCCGTCAAAATTAGCAAAATGACACATGAAACCAAATTTAAGAAAACATGATAGCTAATACCACAATGCACATACTCATTTATATAGATTTGTTTGGATAACGAAGGCAGGGGTTCGCTATGCATGGTTCGTGCGCCGACACGTTAAGCGCGTGGCGCACGTGCAGTTTTCTATCCTTCATATGCCACCCACGACGTGACGCATTCTCTTCGTACGGAAATTATACGTCTTCTTGTCATAAGAAATAATTTTGAAGTGATCTGGTCACCTCAGTGTTGAAATACTCGTGTTTTAAATGCACCTTCACACATCCAATATGTCCGCGTGAAATTAATAATTTTCTCGAGTAGTTAATGCACGTGTCAATTACGCTAAAGAGCTGCACGATAAAGACGTCACGAGGTCAACTTTAGTATAATAAATTTGTTTCAGTGGTGACAGTAGTATTACATTTTTATCCCAATGTTGCATACTTAATCACAATAACAGAATAGTTTTAATATATTATATATACCACTATGATCATACACTTTCTGACTTTCCATGAGAACCCGGAAGTTAGATATTTAATTTTTCTAATAAGCTAAGAAGTCACTAATTACATGTCAAAGTCAATGATAGCTATTTAACCACATATCATCATGGCATCTACGACAAAGTCCAATTAGCCATGCAGCTGGGGCTCCGCCCCTTATTATCACCCCCGTAACTCCGATTGTGTCGGGCAGACATAAACCGAGCCTCTTCGGTCGTAAATATGAACACTATCGTACTCGGTGTAATTCGACCCCGGATAGCTTCATGATGAACAAATGTGATGCAAAATTATCGTTCTAATAAAATGCAATTGCATCAAGCGTATTGATATAGGAAGTTGTTTGTTCTCGTGATGGCACCGATTGTTTGGAAACAATTACGGAACAAAGTTCTTATTGAGTAGCTCTGACCGCAGCGTTAGTGTCAATCGTAAACCGGCAATTTTATCCACCCCGCACAAAACAAGCAAAACACCGTGCAATCGTTCGTTTCTCTCCACGGTCAGTTGCGTCAGATTTATTGCCGGTGCTAACGTGCATTGAGTTACACGTTGACACTTAGGTGTAAAACTAAACAGCGGCCATAAAGTGTTCATATTAGAGAGCACCCATCATTAAGTGCATAGTGCCGATTGCCTTAGAATAAGATGAAAACAACTCAACAATACAATACCAATATGTCACACAAAGTTGATAGTGGCATCTTTACAAACAAGGTTGGATTAAACTCACCTGTGTAATTTTCTCACCTTATGAAAAGTATGCGTATTCAAAGCGAAACTAACAAGAAATGTCTTTTAAAAAAGAAGTATCAAAGTTGAATTTTGTTTATTTGTTTCATCTAACTGAATCAAATACATTTTTGAAAATGTCCTATTGACAGTTTTAAAAAGTTCTGTAAAAATTAAGTTAAAAATGATTTTGTAGAAAGTAAAAGTACCGGATAATTGGTTGAACATAAAGGTAGACCTTTTTGTTGAAAACATATTTATTAATATGTGTATATGTATATATATGAGGTGTTCCACGACAAAACCTGCTTTAGGGACCAAAAAGTCCATTTTCAGGATTTTACATTTTCGAACAGAAATATTATTCAACTTTCATTTAATACCAAAAGTATTAAAATCGAATGTCTATTTTTATAGCAATTCCAATATTAGAACAAGATGAAAAGGTAAGCTACAAAATGATGACATAATTCTTTAAATTCTTTCTGCTCTTCAAATAGGAAAAAACGAATTCTGCAATACTTCTATCAATCACAATTAAATCTCTAAACTTTGGACAAAGCGCTTAAAGTTTGTGACGTCAAAACGATTGGGAAATACTCGACGTCATTACCAGCGTCAATAATACAGTTTTTGTCACGGCAGCGTTCATGAATATATTTGTTATTTAAAGCAAACGTGGAGAATTGTATTCTTAATTGGTTGAAGCTATGAAGTAAAAATCTTTGGATAATAATCATTAACTGGAGAGGTCATGAAAGCAAAAGATGCTCAAAGAAAAATTCTTCGAACGGTAATAAAGTCATATCAATATGGATCTACACTGAACAAAACTTATAAGTTTGCCTGTATAAATATGACCGTATCTTTATCTATATTAGCCTGATCTTGCTGAAAATTTCAACAAATATAGCGTAGATACCTGGCATTCTATTTTGTTTATATCATTTCTTAAATCCACATATTGAACAAATAAAATCAATAAATGTGATGATGCGAAAAAGTTAGTACTGCAGCTCCCACGTAAAGATGATCTGGTTGATTGGAAAGAGTCTAATAGTGTGTGTGCCCACCCGGACTCGGCGCATCGTGTTATTTAAACCGATACATTCGACCCGAGAATCATGATATCGAGGTGGTGTTGGTGCCTGAATCAGCTACCTTCATATACATTTATTAAGGAGATGGTAGATTCTGGCTCTAACCCCTCGAAGTATACACGTAGCCAATAGCAAATGTACAAACTTTCATGTAGAAATGTTAATCAATAAAAAAGTTATTAAGTGTATGTTTCGCGTTCACAGACGGGAAGGTTTTCGTCAGTCTGATCGAGAAAAAAAAATCTGAAATGTCAAAATTTCCCGGTAATGATGTTAAAACATAACGGTATGTGTCCATTTATCCCATAACAATGTGACCAGGTAACCAATGTCCATGTTGAAAAACTGAACACATCATTAAATCTAATAATTTATTTGGTACTTAGTGTTGTTTTTGCTAACTCGTAGTTTGTATTACATGTCTTGATGTATAAACATTTTAGATATTTGGAGGATAGTGCATGATACAGAAGATGCCCCAGTTCCAGAAGCACCCCTGGTTCTTTTACGTGCCCGATGCATCATGCAGTTTGTTCGTCTCTTACCATAGAAAACAGAAACAACTGTGTTTTGACGACTCCACAAAACTCCTGACAAGGTCAACGGCTACCCCTTCTTATCTAGGAGGGAAGAAGGAATATAGGGAAATAACCGCCGACCAAGCTAAGTGCTAGGTAGAATGCGCCCTACGCTGGACTATACAGTCAGTTAACGAAACATTAGAGACACCTTATATACAACTGCTAATAACTTGCGAAATACTTTGAAGGTATTGACAATAAGTAAATAATGAAACATGTCGCAAATTGTGCATATCATCTTGTTCCCTGAGAACTAATTTATACATGCGCGGTCGTTGTAAGGGATCGTGTTAGAGCGAAATCGACTGCCAGAATTGTGGTATGATAAAAGCTAAGCAACCGTTCCCAAACTGGTAAAACGTTTATTTTCAAATCCCAACATACATCGCTTGAAATGTCTACATATTTTATTATGTAACGAAGAAGAGACTTGTATGTTTATGTTTACTTGACATTGACACAGCTATTTCGTAAATTGGTGACAATAGCAAGTTATATAATTCTCGACCATAGGCCTAATATAACCTTAAGGTTTGACTAACATCGAGGATGTGTTGTAGAATACCGTTTTGAGAATATACCAATACTAACGTTATTTACAACATAAAATTGATACATGTACTTAATAAATCATTCTGTTCTGTTGTGTTAATGTCGGGGTCTTCATTTCTTACCCTGGTCTGAAACCACAGGAACAAGCTGCCGTAATGGTTGCATATTCTGTTGTTGTAGGCAATACGATAATATCACTGCTATGGGATTTACAACATCTTCTCTAATATACGTAATTTCAAGAAAACGCAACATGTGATGTCGCTATTTGCAAGCAGGAAACAATATTTACTCCATATGGTCATTTCGTTTTCATATTGCTTATAGTGCAGAGAGTCACTGTCTTATGTATGTGGCGTTCCCTGTATCAACTCTTTCTCTCTCTTGTACTGTCAGTACACGGTGACGTCACGTGTGACGTTTTCTTGAAATTACGTCACTTAAAAAAAGGTTGGAAATCGTACAGCGGCAGTTATGTAGTTAATTACAACTAAGAAAATAGCAGTCAGGAATGTGTGTTGCGCTTCAGGTAGCTGCGATACAGAAGATTTCTGAACGACTTGTTGTTTTCCTAGATCTGATATATTGATTCTTTGAGAGGTGGGCAGGTTGTTGTTGAGAGGTGGGCAGGTTGTTGTTGAGAGGTTGGCATGCTGTTGTTGAGAGGTGGGCAGGTTGTTGTTGAGAGGTGGGCACGCTGTTGTTGAGAGGTTGTTGTTGAGAGGTTGGCACGCTGTTGTTGAGAGGTGGGCAGGCTGTTGTTGAGAGGTGGGCACGCTGTTGTTGAGAGGTTGGCAGGCTGTTGTTGAGAGGTTGGCAGGCTGTTGTTGAGAGGTGGGCAGGCTGTTGTTGAGAGGTTGGCAGGCTGTTGTTGATAGTTGGGCAGGTTGTTGTTGAGAGGTGGGCAGGTTGTTGTTGAGAGGTGGGCAGGTTGTTGTTGAGAGGTTGGCATGCTGTTGTTAAGATGTGATCAGGCTGTTGTTGAGAGGTTGGCAGGCTGTTGTTGAGAGGTGGGCAGGTTGTTGTTGAGAGGTGGGCAGGTTGTTGTTGAGAGGTGGGCAGGTTGTTGTTGAGATGTTGGCATGCTGTTGTTAAGATGTGATCAGGGTGTTGTTGAGAGGTTGGCAGGCTGTTGTTGAGAGGTTGGCAGGTTTGTGTTGAGAGGTTGGCACGCTGTTGTTGAGAGGTTGACAGGGTGTTGTTGAGAGGTGGGCAGGTTGTTGTTGAGAGGTGGGCAGGTTGTTATTTAGAGGTTGGCAGGCTGTTGTTGAGAGGTGGGCAGGTTGTTGTTGAGAGGTTGGCAGGTTGTTGTTGAGAGGTTGGCAGGCTGTTGTTGAGAGGTTGGCAGGTTGTTGTTGAGAGGTTGGCAGGCTGTTGTTGATAGGTCGACAGGGTGTTGTTGAGAGGTTGGCAGGGTGTTGTTGAGAGGTGGGCAGGCTGTTGTTGAGAGGTGGGCAGGGTGTTGTTGAGATGCTGACAGGGTGTTGTTGAGAGGTTGGCAGGCTGTTGTTGAGAGGTGGGCAGGTTGTTGTTGAGAGGTGGGCAGGTTGTTGTTGAGAGGTGGGCAGGTTGTTGTTGAGAGGTTGGCAGGCTGTTGTTGAGAGGTTGGCAGGTTGTTGTTGAGAGGTTGGCAGGCTGTTGTTGAGAGGTTGACAGGGTGTTGTTGAGATGTTGGCAGGGTGTTGTTGAGAGGTGGGCAGGCTGTTGTTGAGAGGTTGGCAGGGTGTTGTTGAGAGGTTGGCATGCTGTTGTTAAGATGTGATCAGGCTGTTGTTGAGAGGTTGGCAGGCTGTTGTTGAGAGGTGGGCAGGTTGTTGTTGAGAGGTGGGCAGGTTGTTGTTGAGAGGTGGGCAGGTTGTTGTTGAGAGGTTGGCATGCTGTTGTTAAGATGTGATCAGGGTGTTGTTGAGAGGTTGGCAGGCTGTTGTTGAGAGGTTGGCAGGTTGTTGTTGAGAGGTTGGCACGCTGTTGTTGAGAGGTTGACAGGGTGTTGTTGAGAGGTGGGCAGGTTGTTGTTGAGAGGTGGGCAGGTTGTTATTTAGAGGTTGGCAGGCTGTTGTTGAGAGGTGGGCAGGTTGTTGTTGAGAGGTTGGCAGGTTGTTGTTGAGAGGTTGGCAGGCTGTTGTTGAGAGGTTGGCAGGTTGTTGTTGAGAGGTTGGCAGGCTGTTGTTGAGAGGTCGACAGGGTGTTGTTGAGAGGTTGGCAGGGTGTTGTTGAGAGGTGGGCAGGCTGTTGTTGAGAGGTGGGCAGGGTGTTGTTGAGAGGTTGGCAGGTTGTTGTTGAGATGCTGACAGGGTGTTGTTGAGAGGTTGGCAGGCTGTTGTTGAGAGGTGGGCAGGTTGTTGTTGAGAGGTGGGCAGGTTGTTGTTGAGAGGTGGGCAGGTTGTTGTTGAGAGGTTGGCAGGCTGTTGTTGAGAGGTTGGCAGGTTGTTGTTGAGAGGTTGGCAGGCTGTTGTTGAGAGGTTGACAGGGTGTTGTTGAGAGGTTGGCAGGGTGTTGTTGAGAGGTGGGCAGGCTGTTGTTGAGAGGTTGGCAGGTTGTTGTTGAGAGGTTGGCACGCTGTTGTTGAGAGGTTGACAGGGTGTTGTTGAGAGGTGGGCAGGTTGTTGTTTAGAGGTGGGCAGGTTGTTATTTAGAGGTTGGCAGGCTGTTGTTGAGAGGTGGGCAGGTTGTTGTTGAGAGGTTGGCAGGTTGTTGTTGAGAGGTTGGCAGGTTGTTGTTGAGAGGTTGGCACGCTGTTGTTGAGAGGTTGACAGGGTGTTGTTGAGAGGTGGGCAGGTTGTTGTTGAGAGGTGGGCAGGTTGTTATTTAGAGGTTGGCAGGCTGTTGTTGAGAGGTGGGCAGGTTGTTGTTGAGAGGTTGGCAGGTTGTTGTTGAGAGGTTGGCAGGCTGTTGTTGAGAGGTTGGCAGGTTGTTGTTGAGAGGTTGGCAGGCTGTTGTTGAGAGGTTGACAGGGTGTTGTTGAGAGGTTGGCAGGGTGTTGTTGAGAGGTGGGCAGGCTGTTGTTGAGAGGTGGGCAGGGTGTTGTTGAGAGGTTGGCAGGTTGTTGTTGAGATGCTGACAGGGTGTTGTTGAGAGGTTGGCAGGGTGTTGTTGAGAGGTTAGCAGGGTGTTGTTGAGAGGTTGGCAGGGTGTTGTTGAGAGGTGGGCAGGCTGTTGTTGAGAGGTGGACAGGGTGTTGTTGAGAGGTTGGCAGGTTGTTGTTGAGAGGTTGGCAGGGTGTTGTTGAGAGGTGGGCAGGCTGTTGTTGAGAGGTGGGCAGGGTGTTGTTGAGAGGTGGGCAGGGTGTTGTTGAGAGGTTGTCAGGTTGTTGTTGAGAGGTGGGCAGGCTGTTGTTGAGAGGTGGGCAGGGTGTTGTTGAGAGGTTGTCAGGTTGTTGTTGAGAGGTTGGCAGGGTGTTGTTGAGAGGTGGGCAGGCTGTTGTTGGGAGGTGGGCAGGCTGTTGTTGAGAGGTGGGCAGGTTGTTGTTGAGAGGTTGGCAGGTTGTTGTTGAGAGGTTGGCAGGGTGTTGTTGAGAGGTTGGCAGGTTGTTGTTGAGAGGTTGGCAGGGTGTTGTTGAGAGGTTGGCAGGTTGTTGTTGAGAGGTTGGCAGGGTGTTGTTGAGAGGTTGGCAGGGTGTTGTTGAGAGGTTGGCAGGGTGTTGTTGAGAGGTGGGCAGGCTGTTGTTGAGAGGTTGGCAGGGTGTTGTTGAGAGGTTGGCAGGTTGTTGTTGAGAGGTTGGCAGGGTGTTGTTGAGAGGTGGGCAGGCTGTTGTTGAGAGGTGGGCAGGGTGTTGTTGAGAGGTGGGCAGGGTGTTGTTGAGAGGTTGTCAGGTTGTTGTTGAGAGGTGGGCAGGCTGTTGTTGAGAGGTGGGCAGGGTGTTGTTGAGAGGTTGTCAGGTTGTTGTTGAGAGGTTGGCAGGGTGTTGTTGAGAGGTGGGCAGGCTGTTGTTGGGAGGTGGGCAGGCTGTTGTTGAGAGGTGGGCAGGGTGTTGTTGAGAGGTTGTCAGGTTGTTGTTGAGAGGTTGGCAGGGTGTTGTTGAGAGGTTGGCAGGTTGTTGTTGAGAGGTTGGCAGGGTGTTGTTGAGAGGTTGGCAGGGTGTTGTTGAGAGGTTGGCAGGGTGTTGTTGAGGGGTTGGCAGGGTGTTGTTGAGAGGTTGGCAGGTTGTTGTTGAGAGGTTGGCAGGGTGTTGTTGAGAGGTTGGCAGGTTGTTGTTGAGAGGTTGGCAGGGTGTTGTTGAGAGGTTGGCAGGGTGTTGTTGAGAGGTTGGCAGGGTGTTGTTGAGAGGTTGGCAGGGGGTTGTTGAGAGGTTGGCAGGGTGTTGTTGAGAGGTTGGCAGGTTGTTGTTGAGAAGAACTGAAGTTAAATACAAAAATATTTATTGATCTTTGTAAAACATATCATAAGTGTAAAACCTTCAACGGTGTATGACACAAAATATAAATTATGACACAGTATGAGAATAAGAAAAAAATACAGTACAAAACCGAGAGATGTAGTGATAATAAACAACATTATTAGATAAACAAAAACATAGATCACATCATAGCAAAAAGGAACAATTTATGATAAAAAATAAAATGGTGATATCAAAGGCATTAAAATAATTCAAAATTGAAGTGAAAAGCAGCATACTTCATTCAATTTCATGTAAAAACTATAAGGACATAATATATTGCATTATTATATAAAGATATTCAGATCAACATATCCATATTTAGTTTCTATCATTGTTGATTATTTAAAAAAATACTGTCAGATAAAATACATGCGAAAGTGAAATCCCTTAATATAGTACTGGTCAGTTTTATCTTTCTTTTGCCTTTCCACGCTATAGTACGCTGTCAATACCAGACTACGTATATTCAGCATAGATAGTCGGACAATCTTACCTAGAGGTAGTTCGATCAGCAACTATAGTGACTATGGTTGGATGATAAAACTCAGTCTAGTTCATCTATGGTCTGGTTGCTCTGGTCACTCTTAGAATTTGGAGGGTTGAAACCCCTATAGAGGAGTTCCGAATATCGACTATGGTTCAACCGTACTAAATCGGTGGTTGAACCATAGTTAATGTTCGGAACACCTCTGTATAGTATTCAAATCTCCAAGTTCGAAGAGTGACCAGAGTAACTAGACCATAGATGAACTAGACTAGTTTTATCGTCCAACCGTAGTGACTATAGTCACTATAGATGCTGATCGAACTACCTCCTAGTAATCATGAAAATGTGTACAAATCCGTAAATTATCGACGGCAAACTACGAAAAGAGACTTTAAATATACATGCGCATGTATCACGTGTCCACTCGACGAGAAGGTCGATTATGCAGGAAGAGGTTGACGACCATTAACTTAAGTGTCAGTTTGATACTGTCTAATAAATACTCTTCTACCAACGATTTCTTCAAGTTTTCGCCATTTCGTAATGTTTAAGACCTCACACATGAAATGTATAAACTGATCATCTGAAGGTCCCCTTACAGACATAGTATGACCTCAAATGAATGATAATAAAACATGGTAAGGTCTCCTAAGATACCGGTAAACATATACCAATATGTTATTACAATCGGCGATCATTCCAATGCCACATTAATATAAAACAATAGTTAATACATAAATACATGACTGTAAAATAGGCTAGAAATAACAATATATAACAATTTGTACAATATGGTTGGATAGCCAATAATGTACCCATATACAACAAAAACAAGTACAAATGTAATACTTTTTCGTAAAACAACATAAAACGAATTGCATATTGTTGAAACTTTGTATTCAGTAGTATACTGACTCATGTCGTTATCTTGGAAAGAAACTTCACATTTTACGGCCTGACTTTCTGTTTCTGGTATAACATACACGTCTAACTACGCGCGTTTTACAGATTGCAAAATAAAAACGGTGAACTAATTCAGAATACAACTGAAAACAAAAAAAACAATCACAGCACCTGCAAAATATCAAATATTTACATGTACAAACTACGTCCTAATACCAGGAAAACATGCGAGTAATGTAGCTTAGTGACTTCACTAAGTGTTATGTTATACATGTAGTCAGCTGTTACAGGCAACAAACTGCATTTTTTATAGAAAACGAGCACTTAAATATCACAGCTCAAACAAGGAAAATAACGTTTCTCAGTCACAAGAGCGTCCTCGCATTAAAATGATGTGTACTCTTGTTCTTATGACTGTAGTAAATTATGAAATAGCATTCATCCATTGGCGTTTTCTCTTACAAAAATGCATGCATTCGAATGTTTTAATTATACGATTTATTACGATCTTGTCCTGTCTATTACCAACAGCCTAGTAACGCACTTGATTTAACATACATAATGTGTTATAAACAAGAGATGTTTGTAAAACATTATGACCCCTGTGACCCTGACCTGTGGCCCTGTGACCCCCAAAATAAATAGGGTTCCTCCGCTACCCAAGATTAATGTGTGGACCAAGTTTGAGGGTAATAGGTCAATTGGTTCTGAGTTATTGATCGGAAACGAAAAGGTAACGGACGGACAGACCGACATGTGCAAACCAATATGCCCTCTCTTCTTCGAATGGGTGCATACAAAACAGTTGTGTAGTAACATTGTTCCCTTTCTCCGTCATTCTCCGTTTTGTCGCTGAATATCCTCAAAAATGGTCAATAACGCCGTATTTTCATCAGAGCGCAAAATGGTGAATCTTGAAGAAGTTGTGAGCTACGTTTTTCCATGGAAATAGTTTCTTTCATAATGTTGTATCGAATGATTTGAATGTATGGTCGACATGATAACTCTAACGTTGCTATGAATTTCCTTTTCAATGTTCAGTAAAAATGTGTTGATCACAAGCATCTGCAATTTGTTTCTCACTAGACAAGTTAACCAAAGTAAGTAGGCATTGTATCTACTTAATATTCACATAGTCTTGGTCGGGAACCGCTAACTCCAGTCTTTGTGCAATGCATGGCACCGTTGTCTGAGCGGAGAATCTTTAATGTCACGAATAGTTCAACATATCAGTTTATCATTAACTTAGTACATGAACACGTAAATTCAAACATATTCTTCGACATCAATAAATCTCTCTATTTCCTCAGCCAGACATTGTCGTTTAAATTCTATAAACATTTCTTGAGGAAACCAGTCAAACACACAATGCTGAAACAGAACATAATTATATTAGCAACATTTTGCCAAGGGAGATAACTCGTATAACTACACAGGTGACATGCGTTTACGAGCTACTCCCCTTATTATGATTGATGGTATATTAGAATTCATCGCAATAGGTATTGATCCACCGACAGGTAAATTTCGAATTAATTCGGTGTTTTGAATTTATGAAGGCTGGTTTAAACAGCTGTCTAATAAACATTGCAAGTGTAATGAGACTTCAACAAACACGTAATAAATGGAAGTCAAAATAAAATCAGTGTATGATGGAACATTAGTGAAATCAGCACAGAAAATATGCTTCTTGTCCCAGAATGCAACTTGATGCTTTGTGGTCAGTAATCTTTGCTCACACAATTTAGCTTACTGAGCAAGCTTAGGTTTTGATCGAACTGTCAATCTCACAAACTTCAAAGAAACTCATATTTACCAAATTCATATCATTTAGTTCAGGCTTGTATGAACTTTGAACAAACTATATTTTTCATGAACATACAAGTTATATGCTGGTATAGGAGGTTGTCAGTAATACTTTTATGTCTAAAATTCAATACACATTTCAGGCTAAAACATCACAGAAATTTACAAGCACTTCGCTTATTCCAAGATACGACCTCTACATTGGTAGTCAAGGGCTTTACCAAGTGAGCTAACCTGGCAGGGTTTAGTATAACTGATTGATTCTGTGTACAGACTTCACTTGAAACAGCAGCACAGAAGACATAGGACCAGTCTGATGTCAGGTTAATTTGAATCTTGTTTTTATTTCCCAAAGCAACTCGAGGGAAAATTATTACAAAACTCAAAATATGTCTGGTATCTAAGACACATAGGTTTAGGGACATTCAGTTGTATCAGAACTACTGGGTAACTATGGTAACCATTCAGAATTTCTCTGTAATTCACCAGTAAATATGTTTTGCCACAGCATTTAGCAAGGCGGTCTGGATCTTCTAAACATCATACTGGAAAAACAGAGAAATTCTCCAATCTTTTTTAAAGTGATAATAGGTTACAGGTTACATATGGTTACCAAAGACAAGAAAGGGTAACTCAAGCATCCATTCTTGCGTAAGTGCAGGGCTCTATAAATCCACCAGCCCGACATCCCGGACTAGTCTAATGCTAAAACGGGCTACCAACAGTTGAGTTGAAGTTAGTTCCAGACAAGACTGTTTTTAAAGCAAATCAACATCAGCAATTGTTCAGTTGTAAGTCAAACCTTAGAATCCAACTACACATACATGTGATTATTAATTTTAGATTGTGGAGCCATCATTGTGTATGTTTATTAAAAAATTATTTGTTACTAAATTCTCGGACAACTAGCTTCCTATGTCGGACAAGTCTAATTTTACATTTCCATTAGTCCGGGATACGTGTCTTTGAAAAAAGTTTCTAGAGCCCTGAAGTGCACATTGTGGACCATATATAACAAACGAAAAACACCTAAAGAACATAAGACTGAAATAAGAGTGTTTATTGCATTTTACAAATACAGATAAATCATATAAATATAAAATATGACGTGGTTCAAGCACAGAACGAAATATAATCACAGCATTTCAATCAACAATGAAAGCAAGTAAGACTTTGCAACACACGCATTGATTGGATTTATTATTTACCACTCAAATCCTAGCTATTATTATCAAAACAGGACAATATTAAAATTCAAAAGATAGAACACCCAACATGATGGAATATAGATCATGTAAGTACACGTATTGTGAATTTCTTAAATACATTTCTTCCATAATCAATATCCACATACTCAATGACAAAAAATGATAACTAACAAATAGAGGGTTCACCGCAAGACTATCGTAACTCCCATGAATTTATATAGAAGTTGCGATAGTCTTGCACTGAACCCTCAAAATATTCTGCACTATACAGAAAATCCATACAATCGTTCTACAACAGATAGGATAATATCTTACAGTCAGGACTCGTTATATCAAACATTGAGACACCTCAGACGATTTTAAGATAAACGACGGTTGGATATCAAAACTAACTTGACAAGTTTTGTTTTTATTTTTACATCATAATAATCTCTTGTTGATGAGACCCAGTTGAGTAAGACAGAAAAGCTAAAGATAAGTCAGACATTGACAGAAGCCAGTTCAATATTTAGAGTCCTCACTATAATGTGATATATTGTAAATAATAATAATGTTCTACAACACACAAGCAAAGGAGATATTGCAACATACAGTTTATAAAAATGACGACACGTAATTATATATATGCTTCACTGTTCCACAACAATTACTTGTTATTAACAAACATGACTGTGAAGGATGTTGGACGAGGGAATACAAAACTTAGAGTGCTGTAAGATTTCTTCCATGTTTTTCAGTAGCGAAGGCCAAACTAATGGTAAGCTTCGTTGCTATCCATATTCACCATATTTAGTGACCAAATGAAATATGAGCCAACAATTTTGTTCAGTTTACTGCGACATGACATACGTTGTAAAGTCGTCTAGACTATTAATAATTAACCATAATTAACGGAGAGCCTCCAGGCCTGATCATATGTATATAAACGATGTACAATAAACACTCGGGTTGGTCAGTCGGTCTCGGGTCTATAAAACAACAGACAAACAACAATAAATACAATGCATGCAGTGAACACGAATACAACACAAATAATGCTATACATGTATAAAATGTGCTACGTGATATAAGTATATGTAATAAACACAGGTTATCTGAGGTTAGATTTCCACCCAGAAAGTGTCTCAGTTTGCTAACAACGTAGATTTTCCGAAACAATTTCCTGTGGCACAAAACAACAGATATGTGATTGAAACAGAAAAACCATACAGGTAAAATTCAATCTGACTTGTAACATTATCAAGATTTATCCCTGGATTTCATGTAATCAATAGTAATCAAAAAAAGATGTAATCATGCATGTAAACAGTTCTTATTTTGTTGTATGTGCTTTCTAATTATATCAATGTAATCAAAGTCAATTTTTTAAAACTTAATCAAACCATTTACTTCCAGTACTAGTGAATCAGATACCACCACTAGTTAGATTGATCTGGGATGAACATATGTTAATATGAAACATTATGTGTTTTTCTGTTGAAAATGCATTCATGGAAAATTGTGTATCACAATGATAACGATATAATAATTACAATTAATATAAAGAACAATGATATACCTGATTATGCAATTTGTATGACAATTTCTTGAGTAGGCAAAACTGCCAGAGGTAACATTATGAATCATTGACGTCATGATTAATACTAAATATGATAGCAGTTCATTCAATTCCTACTTAGACACCACACTATTTCCTCTTACTTATCTTCAATTCTCATAACAATCAGTTCAAAATCAATTATAAAATCCAATAGACGAAATCAAAACAATATCTAAAATAATTTATAAGCATGTATTACTAAGTTAAAATGTTCATAGTTACAAGTATTGAAAGAAAAAGCCAAAAGAACCACTCACTAACACAATTTAATATTATTCAGAATATTCCATCAAAACAATCTTGGAATGAATTGAACAAGTATAAAAGTACAAAATGTTAAAATAATCACAGTTAGATCACAACTAATGCACAAACAGATAGTAAAAATCTTGACATTGTTTATTTTGTAACAATCTTGACATTGTTTATTTTGTAACAATCTTGACATTGTTCATTTTGTAACAATCTCGACATTGTTTATTTGTAACAATCTTGACATCGTTTATTTCGTAACTACTTTATGTTTCACTGAGTTGAACCACAACAGTCGGTAAATCTGATTATATATTGTATAAATAGGTCCCTCTTTTGTCTTTTCTATCCTGTTTTATCCATTCAGACTCATTCTGCAGTGAAGAAAACACACGTTTTTATACTTTCTTATTAACAAAGTATGGTTTTCATATATAAAGAAAGGATTATTTAGTTAGGTTCAGACACTATGGAATTTTACACCTTACAATGTTTATTATTGTACTGTATAGTTTAAATCACATTAGTTCTAAGTATGTACACTGTATATTTTGGAGTAATTAATTTAAACAAACCAGTGAGATAAACCAGTAAACGCCAAGTGCAAATCTTAGAGTAAATATGTTCAGTCTGGGATCCAACACAAAGGTGTCTTGAATGACAGCCTATAAAACGCCATACTGACAAAGCTGGTGGTTTCAGTATGCAAGTTTTGAAATCATAGAAACAAATTAGCATAGGCTATAACCCTGTGCACCTGTTTTGCTCCTAGATGAGCATAGGGCCTTAACAGCAGTCTACCATCGATCTCAGTCATGTGCTGATCTCTTCGCTTCATCCAATAACTTACAAATTACCCTACACGTTGCATCAAGGATCTTTCCAAGTTTGTGACATGTTGTCCACACTTCCTCTAGCTTTCAGGACTTTCAGGTGATGTTTAGTTTAAACTTATTTATTTTTCTTCGATTGTGAAACAAGTTCTTACAACTTATATTAATCACTTTCGATGACAGCTTCCTGGTTACCAACCAGTACTCACGCCAAATTTAGGGATTGTAAAGTTTGTGATCAAACCCCACTAATCGCGGGGCTCAAACACGTAACCTTCGAATCAGGAGTCAGACGCTCAACCCCTCGACCACTGCACCTTCATTGAGGTTTGTGGAAGGCCATCTGAGCATGTTCTAGATTCATCTCTATATCCATCTCTATTTTCCTTCCTAAATAGTCACATCTATCGATGTCAACAAGCCCTTATTGTTCCTTCTTTTGACATTACATCACGCCATCGGACCTGCAATATTTCCTATCCAGAGACATTATTGTATCCACGCTGCCATTTTTGTCCGCTTTCTGGTTTCCAAGTCTGTTTGACTATATAAAGTAGTATATCAGACTTGAAATTTGGGAGGAATAGGCAGAACTTGGTCTTCCAGATTAGCTGTAGAATGGAGAAGATTATGCTTTTATCGTAGCTTCAATATCCTCATATGCTCTTCCAATTTTACTAACAGCACACCCTATATAGGCTAAGCTACAGACACTGTCTATGTCCTTTCCAACTTCTGTGATTGGAGCAACCTGTTCAGCATGGATGTGTATCCTCTTCATCTAGCCAACATTGATTTGCAGCCCTGGAAGTATTGCTGTGGTTTTTAATTGACTCTCTCGAGACTGGCACGCCAAAAGCTTTTGGGAACTCACTTTCTTCCTGTTTTAAAGTGAAAGTCCAGTGTATCCTGCTAGGTAGATCCATTGATCGTTACATGATCCAGTCCATTATCAGAGAGATGATCATTGACAACGGCTTACAGACTTGAAGAACTTCAGAGTGAACTTTGTAGGGTGCAGACAAGGAGTAATTGTGCATAACCTGACCACTAGTGTCTGATACCTCAAACAAGACTCTTTTCTCTTGAGCTCTAAAGGGCCTGCTAATAATCACACGTATGTGTTTGTGGGATTCTAATTGCTGATGTTGGTTAGCTTTTAAAAGAGACTTGTTCGGGACTAACTTCAACTCAACTGTTGGTAGCCCGATTCAGCATTAGACTAGTGCGGAAAGTCGGGCTAGTGGATTTCTAGAGCCCTGGTCCTGGATCAAATTACATTTGTTAAGTTGTGGTTTTACTCTGGCAATCTTGACTGTCCAGCTCATGGTCTGATCATGTATCTGCTGCACCAAACATTCTCACATCTTACAGTGTCCATCCTATCCATTGACTTACATAATCTGGTCCATTAGCTTATATGTCTGGTAATATATCCATGTTCTTCATGGATCTCGAACAGAGTGTTATCCATCACAGGAGTGTTATGCCCTCAGAAATTAAATAAACGCCAGCAAAAAAATTCAGAAAATCTTAGTGTCAACTTACATGAAGTCTTTTAAATTTCTGCATTTATTTACTTTTCTTAGCAGCCATTTTTGCCTTAGCCTTCTTACTAGAAGAACTCATGATATTGGTCATGAATTTCCTAACTAAAGACTCGGGAAAACTTGTCACGGCTGTATCCTATAGATAGAGAACATACAAATGTTAGCCAGCAAAAAATAAAATAAAATCAATTCAAACCAACTATACTTAAACCAAAAAGTTTAGTCAGAGAAAATGAAAGTGAAATCCCATTGGGACAACCAAATTCCATATATTTGCCAAGTCCTTGAACAGATCATCTCTCAAGTTCTCAGATAAAAAGGTGTGTATAAAGTAAAGTGTTTATTTATTATAGTATCACCCCATATCTGACTTCCCGATTCCTATCCTTTAATGCCAGACACCAGGCAGGTAGTCACACGGTAACCATTATTTAACTAGCTGGCCGCCCTCCAACTGGCCATATCAGAATGGACCCCTAACATGATTTGAACCTTCAACCTTCCGCTCCCAAGGCGGATGCCTTAACCACTCGGCCACGGGAGACTGTATAACAGCTCAAACTAGCATAGGGAGAAATGATTAAAGTACAGACTGGTGTTGTTACAATGCAACCCATGTTATTGTCATTTTCAATCAAAGGGAGGTAATATCAGAATTTGGAATATTCCTCCTGGTATTTTTCAGAGTATTTTTCCGAAATAACATTAAATAGTGGTTCAAACTAACGCATTTATATCTACATGGTCAAATACACAAATAACTAATTGTCAATTAAAAATCACCGGATTTGTAAATTATAAAAGAAACTCAATACATGTAGCACCTTAGGGTTGTCATGGCAAGCATGGTGTTATACTTGTAATACTTGTAATGGTATACTTCTAGCATGCAATCTTATGTTCAGACAACAATGGCAACAAGCAAGGAAGCATGGCCTCGATTTTAATGTTATACATAGTTCTGTATACTAACTTAAGTTTTCTATATTTAATAAAGAACACACACCTGATATTTAATGCCACATTTGAATGCAAATCTAGACTATGGACACAGATTTCCGACATTATAATTACCGGTACTCCATATAATTTCACCAACTCAACCACAGTACATTATTTTAATATGAAATCAAAGCCGAAATTTAAACTCTAGTTTCTCTCGGTACAGCAATGTATGTTTCCAATGGCTGTACTACTGATTATGTGCTTCAAGTTTTATGTAACTAAGTGTAGTGTGGTAAGCATATGGCATGTCACCTATTTGTTGAATGTATTTCACAATTATAACATCTTACATGATATTATAGTTCAGTTTAACTCTCAGGGGTTCCATTTGACCCTGGAGTTGACCCCTGGAATTTCCAAAAAGCCACATTTTGACCCTAAGGATTCTGGCTGAAAGGTCATTTTTTCTCTAAATTCTCTGATAGGGAAGCAGGAAAGGGGAATCCCCAGATTTCCCATTCTCCCACTGAACTGACCATGAACTGCTAGATACACCTAGGTTTCCATTCACACGGTACAGGGTATAAAACATCTGCAACAAGGATCTATTAAAAAAGGAATAGCCCCACCCAAAAATATGTTTCCATTTGTTCGCTCATGAGACCAGCCCTTTGTGGCTAACATTTGAAATTTGGTTCCCTGTGTGCAGTAAATGGTATACAGTTCACCAGGGATACAAAACAAAACAGTTTTGTATAGTAAGCAACTGTTAGCCGTAACTGAATGCAGGGCGGAACATCCTGTATAGCAAAATTCTAAGGCGGGTAGAGTGCGGAGGAAAGTAAAGAGGATACTCTTGATGACAGTCATTTAGTGGGTCTTAAAAAGTTATAAGGAATACTTGGATAAAAAAATTTTATTGATGCCTTTTAAATACCTTCAATAAATTCTAAATTAAATTATTTTCCCAACTTGTTATGAAAAAGAATGGTAAGACAGCATGATTATATCTGGCCTTAACCCTTTCATTAAGTGAAAATAATTATATTTTCATAAAAAATTGCAAACTTCATCAACTTCCGTATGATTTTTAATGAACATCTTTGAAAGATTTGTATCTTGTGTGTATATCATAAATATCACATATTTTAAACACACTCATGTATTACTTTGAATAACAAAGTGAAATAAACAATAAAGTGATGGCACAAGTATTGTTTCCATGGTAACCGTGCATTATAGGCAAACAGGCTCACTTTAACTATAAAATAAGTATTTATAGTTTATGATATAAAATATTACATTAGTGATCATCAATTACTGAATTTATTACAACTGTTCCAAAAATAAAAAACCTCACCAAAGGCTTGTTATTAATTTCAGAAAATTTGTTTCATAAATTCAGTATATGTCGACAACTTATGCAATATCCTGTGTATTACAAAGAAAGATAACTACAGTATACAAGCCTACATAAAATGCATGCAAACTTCAGCTGAGATACAAAACATGCAAAGAAATCTACAAAAAGCAGCTGATTGATACAACACAAGGCGACTCTATATACTAGTGTTCTATAGCATTAGCAACAAGGCACAGTGGCCATCCCCTACTGTAAAGTACAACATTTATTACAGATTTTTATTAACAATCGACTGATTATGGTTAGAAAAACTGTTCGTTTTTATTGAAATTTTATGTGTTGAAATTAGTGATACAGCCACTATTGGGTGCAGATCATTGAAGTTTCCTGTTGTCACAAGATTTTACCAATAATACATGTACCAGTATCTTCCATCGTTCAAGAAAACCAACAGATACAGTCATGTCACAATTAATAACAAGAACGCTGACTATCACAAAATATGCCCGTTCTACAGTTATGTTCTACTGGAGTGTGAAAAAAATCAGAGTAAAAAGTATTATATAAGACTTATTTTAGGTAATTTCTATAATTAAAGGGTGATAACTCTGGAGTTACTTAAGCGATATGACTGGTTATCGAACATGTCTGAGATATTATACCAATACACATTCTGACCAAATGTGGTGATGATCGGACAACTTACTGGACTCCGCAGGTGAAACTACAATATGTCCCGTTCTATGAATGGACGTATAAAAAATCGGAGAAATTGTTGTATTACAAGTTAGCAAGGCAAAATCTCATTACAAGAAACTTCAATGATCTGTTGCTCTTATTGGCTACATCAATACTTCATATTGATAATACATATAGCTTTCTTAACAAAACAAAAAGGGTTTTCCAAAAACACATCATCGTTTGTCGTCAAAAAATCTACATTAATGCCATCAGTACCTAACTCATTCCATAGGAGTGGCCACATTGAAAGAGGCTTAGTCATGATAAGCATCAGTTTGGCAAGGAACTACACTACTTTGATGACCATGAACAAAGCCTCAATGCCTTTAAACCAATGGTACTGACTTTATCTCAGTGAAATCAAAGTCAATAGAAACTTGGACCTATATACGTTAAATACATAATGATATATACCAATAATTTATATAAATCACTCAATGTTTGATTAGGGGTTAAACCATACAAACAACAAGAATGACAATATTAGTGGCTACATCACTACCATACTTACTACAAGGCCATGAGGCCAGTACCCATTAGTCACAGCTTGAAAACCAATGGTTCTTAAAGCACTCTTCACATATGATTGAGCTGATGGAATGAACAGACTTGGTCGTCGTATTCTACTCATGTTACTGCACACAAAATATGGATTCACACACTGAAACAGTAAATTTACAGAATTTTCAATTTGTGTAGAAAGCAAGTTGTAATATGAAAAATATGCAATGAAGTAAAATATGTTACATAAGGGGTAGAACAATATTCCAGTATATTGCAATATGCAGCTAAACTGTATTTATATGAAATGAACATAGTTTTCTTAATTATCAAGTAATGAAACCGTCACATGGGTCTAATAATGAAACGATATTAATTTCTGTTCAGTTCAGTCAATAATGTCTAGTCACGAAAACAACACATTTATGTACTAGTCAATCTCTGAAATTATTTCAGTTCATGGCTATTCCAGGGACATCTCCTTGAGGGATGTAGGAATGACAACCAATTAAACAATTTCAGGAGGGGAGGGGGTCAAAATCTGTTGTTGGGGGATCAAAGACCAATTCTGTTGGTAGTCCCTTAATTTTGACTGTCATTCCTACCCCCACAGCGAGATTTTCTGGAATAGCCCTCATGAACACATGTTAACTTTTTGCCCCACATTTAAAGAGTTTGCAATAGAATAAGTGTTTAAGTAAGTAAGTTTATGTTAACTTCGGACATGCAGTGACACCCAAACCTAAGATGTCATTCCGATCAACAATACACATTCCCCATCTGTGATGTTTTCAACATATATCTAAGAACACTAGTAAATTGTTTGTTAAACCTTGCCTGGTGCGTTACTGTTGGTATAATGTATTTTAAAAGATAAACAAATATTTTACCTGCACTCTAACTCCCTTACTGCTATATTCATAATCCAAACATTCAGACAAATAACCCACATATGCCTGAAATATGAAAAAGCAAATAAACATATGCATCTACAGTACATGCCACATAAAATATTGAAACTTTTCATGTTTAATCAATAATAATCCTATCAATTCATTTTTACACACATGAAGCTGGACATGTGCTTACAAGTAACTGGTCCAAGGTGTCACAAGTCTAAAGACAAGTATCTATGGCGGCAAATGAAATTAAACTCAATGACTATTGCAAATAATTACTCACTTTGTTGAAAATACATTTATCTATGGACTACACATTTCCTCTTCACAATAAGAAAACTGAAGTGTTGGGTTTTAGACCCAAGATAGATCTTCATTTGAGTTTCACCATACTTTGGCCAAGACACTGAGCACTGTCAATATATCCCAGTAAATGATCTAGCTGTAATCAACTTACCTTGCAAGCAGAATATACACCAAGCATTGGTGTTGGTGAGGTACCAGCAGCTGATGATATATTAACTATTAAACCTTTCTTCTTCTCTACCATTCCAGGTAACACTATACTGGACATCTGTAATGTATTTATCATGAATTCAAAGTAAGTTTTACATACAGTGCCACCTCTCTACAGTAACACAGAGTAGCCCTAACAACATTATCATGTACACCTGTAGAAATACTGTAAACATAGAAATTATTTGCAGGTTTTAAGTTAGTGAAGTTCATGAGGATGATCATTCCGCGAACATAAGAAGCTGCGAAATCGTCACTAAGTATGAAATCGCGAAAAGTTCCTACCCATTGTTATTGTCAATTGCCATTTTGCTAGTACAGTACTAGTATATGGCGATAAGATTTATTATACTAGTAATCGTAAAAGGGGAACAAAGTCGGAAAAATGAAACAAACAGGATTAGCAGTAAATCAACTGCTGTTGCGAACTAGAAATTAGTTGAACCCGCTTTTCACCTATCGGATCTGAAAAACTAGTAATCTCCTTATCCATTATATATTTTTATAGTAAGGATTATGAATAGTGATTTTCGCTAAGTTAAACTATGAAAGAGAAATATTACCAAATCATATTTACTTTGTTCATAGTATTCAACATTTTTTATGTTATGTCAAATAAATGTCAAGAACTGTAAACAGAGTCAAACAATTGTGCAGTCAGGGACAAACTGACCAGTTAAAGGACCAGGATTTGCTGACTCAGCAACCCAAGTGACAATATTTCGGAGAGGGGTGATACTGACTACCAACAGTGTTTTAGTATCTGGGTAGTTGTGTAACACCAGTTCTGTCTGTGTTCAGTAAATGCCTGAGAGTACATGGTTAAGACTAGTGCTGAAGGTAGCAAAATAGCCATTGGCTATTTAAACTCAAATATGGTTACTAAATTATTGCCAAAATTGTCTAAGACAGCCAGTGCTTGAATAAAATTGCATAGATTTATTGAATTAATTAGGTAATTATTTATCAAACCCGGCTACCAACATTTATAAGTCAGCACCATACTCGCAAGGTAGATTCAACAGTAACATAAAAAGTAATTCAAATCACCAACCTGGGTAACAGACGTGCAATTCACATATAAAAGGTTGTTGAAAACCTGAAATGTCAAAATGTAGAGATTACATTATAATTTATACAACACATGAAATCTGGTTGATATTGAAGAATATTAATATTCATATAGAATGTACATGTACTGTTGAAATAAGATAAACAAATGATGCAATCTCGAAATAACATTTAGCGCAAGGATAAACTTTTGCGTATACAGTCTAACTTGCACTAACGGTCACCTGGATTCGGCGGTCACCTTCAGTAAGCGGTCATTCCATGACACCCCGACGAAAATCCTTCTATAATTTACCTTGACTAAACGGTCACCTTCCATCCGCGGTATATGCAGTAATTATCATGTTACATGTTTATACATTGGGTGTAGAAGCTGAGGAACAGAGGCAAGGTACTGTCTATTAGATCTTTCATCTCACAATACCACCTTGATAATAAACAGTCATGGCTGAAAGTTCTGCTACGAATCAGGGTTTATTTTGACTATTTAAGTAAGATGACCCATACCCTTCAAATTGGGAATTTTTGCACGTTAATCTTAGAAATTGGGAAAAAAGTGAGGACATTTGGCTAAATTGAATCAAAACTTTTTCTTCAGATTTAATTGGAATTTGTATACTCAAATTGGGAAAAATATATACTTTTTTGCCATTGCGATTAAAGCCGAACAACAGCTATAAAAACAGCTGAAAATAAACCTTGTATGAACAATTCTCAATATGGTAAACATTTATGCCAACTGATGCCAAATTCTTCAATGCAGAAAAAAGAGTGGATACTAGCGTGTGACATACTGATTACTGGAGCAAAAACAGTAAGTAAGATTAAGTATACTTCAAATCTATGTACAACAATAACTCACATTCTCTCTATCAGGAACATCCAAAAATAAATCTGGAAACTCGTATGACAAGCCTACATTGTTCACTGAAATACAAAATGGAAAGGTTTTGAAAATAGATAAAGATCATAAGACAATTTTTCAAATTGAAACTGCAATCAACAGCCACACATACTGGGAGTGCCTAGATTATAAATCATACAGTAAGAAATTTCAGCAAACAAAAGGAACTTCTTTAAGACTCAGACCTCCAATGATTGGCAAGTTAAGGGTTTGATTTACATATGACAATAAGTTCAGCGGTTCCACTAGGGGCTGAATCTCAAGTGTCATTTTGATAATTTCTTACCGAATTTTACCATTTTATTGCCAAATTACCTTAATTTAGAGAAAAATTGAACCTTCAGCCAGAATCTTGAGGGTCAAAATGTGGCTTTTTGGAAATTGGTCAATTCAAGGGTCAAATGGAACCCCTGAAGTTAATGCAATATAGGGTACCTGTTAACAGAAATTCACAGATTTGCAGTGGTACTTGGTTAAGTAATACATGTATGAATGTCACTTCATCCAAAAAACTTACCTAGAATACCAATATCTAGACCAGCAAGCTTTGCCTTAATCCCATCATATATAGTTGTGCCATTGGAAAAATCAGCAACAATTATCTTTGTTTTGACTTTGTTCTTGGATTCTGAAATGAAATATTCAGAATATATCACAAGGTTGCATAACAAAGTTTTAACTGTAAATTTTCTGTATGAACATGTACTTGTTGGTAAATATGATAGTTCACTTAGATAATGATCGCTCAGCTCGACCAATCTTATTAGCAACCCCAGCTGATTTTTGAATGTCATTTTATATTAAAGAAACATGCATATTCTCTTAGATCCTTGCAATTGAAACACAGAACACTTTGAATTTTTTTAATATCTTTAACAGAAAAAAAGTTATGATGATTTAAAGATAAGGAATTTTAGTCATTTCGTAGAATTTTTGCGCGTTCAAAATAATGCGCGTCAAGTCGAATCGACGGCACCGAAACTTCGTAAAAATATAGATAAATGCTTATAAAATTTGTAATTTTCAAGATATATGCATGAAACTTTCCATTCTTATGTAAAATGAGCAGCTAAATTCATTTCTGCAGTTTATTTCTTAGTTAAATAAATCTTATTGTATGTAATAAACAAGGAAAACCATGTCTTTTTTTTTCAATTTTTCTTTTCTCTACCGCCTACTCACATTTTGATGGTAAAACATGTAATTTTAGCAAAGCATAACAAAAATTATATATATCTTATAAACTTGCACATTTGCATGTAGAACAAAATCACATTATATACAACATAATCAAGAAAACACAGTTCTGACAGTCACTTGTCAATGCATATAACTCTTCATTTTTCGAAGTATTTAAGTTTGTAGGTGGCGAACAATGTATCAATTTCTTGATATTCCTCGAACAACCACTGACGACCCGAGTTTACACACTGAGGAATGAACCCTCGCTTGAGCACGAACTCCTTGTCTACTACCTGGGTGTCCTCCCGACTCGGCCACGTGAAGTATCCAGGCTTCCTAGATGGCGACATGAACTTTACAACTGCCGCATTATCTTTGGCACTAATCACTATACCAGGATACCACTGATCCTGATAAGCCACAGCAAGATATTCATTTACGACAAACATGTCAATTGTAGGCAAATTATCTTAAACATTATTTAAAGCATAATCCTCTTCATCTTCTTCGTCTGAAATTTCATTTTGTTTTCTGCGCTTCTTTGGATTAGTTTTGTCCTTTATCATTTCGTCATTAATTTCTTTCAAAACTGCCTTTTCAACATTCATATTAGCAGCGCGTAACTCTCTTCCACCTTTTCTCGCTTTCTTCATTAAATCTTCTCTATTCTCTTTTGGCATGTCTAATAACCAATTCATGAGTTTTTTCCTATTGCGTTTAAGTACCTGCACTGATGTATGGTGATGCATGGATGCATTAGGTCGCCTTTTCTAGGAGCTATTTAAGTCTCCAAAGTGATGCTCACATCCCAGGTTTGTTGAATGAGAGGTAATCACAATAAGTGCTTGCACTTTTTTGCTCACATCGTTATGTTTAGAGACGGATGCGGGTTACTTAATATCATTCGATTTTAATGTTTTATACATCATTGGAAAGAGGAAAAGGTATATTTTGTATTAGTATGTGTCGGTTACCTTTAATTCCATTCGCCGATCCAATAAGTGACCAAGACTTCACACCCGTGTAACTTTTTTATTTGTAAACATACACGAAAAAGTCAACATCCGGGTCAGAGGTTAATCATTAATCTGATTGGATATAAACATTCATGAATAATTAATTACCCGCAAACGTGATCACGCGAGGTGCCTGTCAAAAACACGCGCAGGTCAGCCAATTACGAAATTTGTTGGAAATGCTCAGTAAGGAGTGTGTTTACATAATGATATCAGAAGTATGCTTTAAGTCACAATTTTGGAAACTATATCAAATAAAAGATATTTCAATTCTGTTTTATAATATATAACTCTTGAATTTTTTGGTCAAATAGTTTTTTAGATATTAATAAAAAATCTAAACTATGTATTGATTTTTATCAATATTCTTAATCTACAGTGCTTATCAGCTGGGGTTGCTAATCTTATTCCTCTTTTACCAAAAGTGGTCCAACAGATTTTACTTAACAATGATAACCAGACAAATACAACAGAAAATGTATGATAACTTCTTAGAGGCATCATTCAAGATAAAATTTAGAATTAAAGTCCCGAGTTATTTCTAGATACTTAGAGGTTATCATAAGGGTCTGGTGTGCCTTACAGCGATATTGGCATACTAGGAGAGATATTGGCCGGAGGGCTAAAGCGGTCTAGAATGCCAATATTGCCGTAAGGCACATCAGACTCGTTTTATAACCTTTTTATCGCATGTTTGACTCCAGCGAAGAGTTGCGTAATGTTATCAGAAAACAAGACAATGGTATACAAGTTAACAAGTTGAATAATGTATTGGAAATAATTGAACGTTTTAGAAATGATTTTGAATCAACTTGTCTAGATCTTTTGGTATAAAATTGTAACTTGAAATTCTTGAAAGTCTAGCACATGGATTTTGAAAAATTTAAAATACAAACATTGACGTCTTAATCCCAACAGGCGGATCAGCCGTTTGAACGCCCGTCGTCTGTTTAATGTTTTATTACCGAACGCATTTCCCGCGCTAAACAATGACGTCACACCGGAAGTATACCCGATATTGATATGTGGCACACCCAGAAGTAATCAAGTATGCCAAATATCCAATATTCGGCACACCAGGTCACATGATCATAGCTATATGCCTCACGTTGTCCATATACAGTGCAAATGTGTTACTATATTTAGTAACATATGCGACAATAGTAGTTAACAAATGAATATTACACAAATTTCTTACCAATTGCAGCAGCCACATCTTCAAGTTTGGCCTGTGTTCGGCTAATGAGAACGATGTTCATACCAGCCTGAGCAAGCTGCATTGCATACTCTTTTCCAATACCATCTGTAGCACCAGTGACAACTGAAAAAACAAAGCATTTCTTTGTTTTTTTAGATTCATGGTAAATTCTATGTCAGATTTTCAATGAGAGAATTGCTCCCATTTGTCCAAAATTGGTAAGAGAATTTCAATTTTGCGATTTTTAATGAGAAACGGATAATGCAATAGTAAAACAATTCTGAATAGTAATTTTGTTCATATTGACTAAAATTGGTGAGAGAATTTCAATTGTGCGATTTTTAATGAGAAATGGATAATGCAATAGTTAAACAATTCTGAATAGTAATTTTGTTCATATTGACTAGAATGAACACTTGTGTATTGATATAAACTGAGGCTACATTATTATTTAAACTGATCATGTTAAAATGCGTATGGCAGACGATGTCTTCCCATCACATTACTGTGCATTTATGTATTTCCAATGAGATTTAGACAATCTTTGTGCGAGAAATCGCAAAAATCGCTTGCTAGAAATATCCCTGTTAACATGAAAGTGTATATACATCAGCCATTTTTTTCAGTTTGAGGGGAAGTATGGCCGTCCTTTCGATAGGGGAAATTTGTATCATGAATCACCAGTTTTGGCGATTTATAAGGCTAAAGTTTGAAATAATTTTACTGAAGAAGAACTTTCTTTCCAAGTAGGAAAAATATATTCTTTTTTCTTTGGGGAATGGGGCCCAATATCAGCCCTAAATTTGCCATAAAAAAGGGCTGAATCCCAAAGTCAGAGGGATGCTCCCATCCATAATGAACAACAACATGATGTTGAATCATTCTTGAATGTACATAAAACAACAGAAGCAATGACTTTTAATAATAAATATAATCAATAAACCAATTACCAGAGGTCACTAATACCAGTATAACTTTATGTATTATTGAAAGACCTTGCTTGTGTTACTTGATCAGTGTATGTTGCAAGCTTCTACTGTTTGATAGGAATTATAATATTTGTAAGTTGAATAACAATTACCACCAATACAAGAAAAAGTTGTGTCCTCAATTTCTTGATCAAGAGAAATGAATGACATTTAACCATGGTAAGAATCAGGGATTTTTCTAGCTGTCGCATCAAGACAAATACGGGCTCCATCCTAATTGTATTTATACGAACAGGCTCCATTTTTTCCAGTCTCGCAAAAATGCAAAATTGAATATTGAAAATAGATGCCCTTGAAGCCAAACCATATTGAAAGACGACATTTCATTGGCTGAGGTTTGATCCCAGCTTTCTCTTATTGGTAAGTACACAGTATCAACCAGTAAAAAAATGTTCGAGTTAAAGGTCTTCGAAATAATAATGGACATCTTGGATCTACGATAGTGATTTTATACGATTTTAATTTTTATGTCATTTCAATGACTAGATGACATTTTAATATGGTGCCAATTTTGAGGGTATTTTATAGATATTAGTGGCATTAATTGATAGGATGCGTTTTTGTTCCCGTATGTAGGTCATAAACAAATTTCAAGGCATCAATGCCCGTTTACAGGCGTCGTTTTTATATGGAATTTTTCTGAAGTAAACTGTTAAAGCGTTATTGTTTGTTAGAATTGTGTTGTATTAGTGATTTACAGAGGTTTAGGTAAATGGCTAGTTCGGTAAATTGATTTTGTAGTATGATTGGTGCGGATGTTTCGGTAAAATAATACAAAAGTGTTATTAACGCATTAGCAATTAATAGTTAATGCTAAAATAAAACAATCAAACTATCATGTATATATATAAATTTGTATAATTAAAGCTGAATACAGATAGAAAAACTATGACATATGCATTAGTTTACAGCTTAAAGTAATAAAAAAGTAACAAAAAATGAGAGGTATGAGTTGACCAAATTCAGAACGAGTTGACTTGGGTAGGTACGAGTTGACCAAAGAAAGGGTACGAGTTGACTAAAGGTACCAGTTGACCAGTTACCGAATGTTGTGGTATTCAATGAGTATGAAGTCAATTAGCAAATATTCAGATGTTTCACATGGTAATTGACTTAAATACCTTGTTTGGTCACACTTTGCCATACTATCCTATTATTAAGCCTATGTCATTGATCAATGTAAACAAACAAGAAATGGGCAATGCCCCCAAACCAGGTTTAGTACGTAGTAATTGTAACCAAGGCTCAATTTGTATAATGAATACATGATGATCATCAATGCTGCAAAGGTGCCATAGGTGATACATGCATATACACACTCACTTAGATATATTTAATATAATATGCACCAACTATACACCAAGTTTGATGTCAATACACCCGCGCATAGCGAAGATATTAAGTTAAAACTGATTTTTAAATTTTAAGTGACCTTGACCTTGGACGGAACAAACCCAAAAGCAATCCCATGGGAGCTCTCGAAATGTTCTTACTATACACTAAGTTTGATGTCAATATGATCAACGAAACTAAAGTTATTCGCGTGAAACCAAATTGATATTTATAGTAATGGTGACCTTGACCTTTGACGAACCAAACCCAAAAGCAATCCCAAGCTAGCTCTCCACATGTTCTTACCATACACCAAGTTTGATGTCAATACAATGAACGGAAATCAAGTTATTCGCGGGAAACCAAATTTCTATATTTAGTAATGGTGACCTTGACCTTAGACGGACCAAACCCAAAAGCAATCCCAAGCGAGCTCTCCACATGTTCTTACTATACACCAACTTTGATGTCAATACGATGACAGGATCTCAAGTTATTCGCAGGAAACCAAATTTCTATTTTTAGTAACGGTGACCTTGACCTTTGATGGACCGAACCCAAAAGCAATCCCAAGCGAGCTCTCCACATGTTCTTACTATACACCAACTTTGATGTCAATACGATGACAGGATCTCAAGTTATTCGCAGGAAACCAAATTTCTATTTTTAGTAACGGTGACCTTGACCTTTGATGGACCGAACCCAAAAGCAATCCCAAGCGAGCTCTCCACATGTTCTTACTATGCACCAAGTTTGATGTCAATACGATGAAAGGAACTGAAGTTATTCGCCGGAAACCACCAGTTTGACGACCGCCCAACGACACACTATTCTAATAACCTGGTTTATGTTGAAAACCTGGTTAAAAATATTTTTACTGAAACCTCTGAAAGACACAAACGAATTTACCGAACTAGCTGTTTACCGAACCTACCAGTATCTGTATTAGCTACACGCTAGTTCTTGTGAATTTGGTTCAATATTAAAAATGAACTTGGGTGGAAAATGCTTTCTTGGATTTATAATTTATAATATAAAATATAACACTTGTCAGTAATACTACAGTACATTGTATGATTAGTTCATTACAATCATTGGTTTTGGCTTGGCTTGGATGTCTGTTTTAGGTAAAAATAGCCATATTACACCGTCCCCACAACGAACCCGTCCCTGCGATTTGTTGTCACAACAAACACATCTCGCGAAAACTTATTACAAACTTATATCACTACATTTTCGACAATCATAGTGCCATTGTAAATATAAAATACCAACAAACAATATTTCTCTGACGATATCATCTAGACTAATTCAGCCAACATAACATAGATATTATATATTAAGTATCGAGTTAAACGAATCTGGACTTTGACCGTACTCGCACGTACCTGCCCATTCTCCTTTCGATCGAAAATATTGTCCTAATGACCCAACCCGGGATAACACGTGTGCATGGAAAGCTCTAACAAATGTTATGCACACTCTTAAAGCAACATAAGATACGGCAACGGCTCCAGCTGCTGCAAAATACTCCGTGGCTGAGCCGAGAACAGATCGAACGATGTCGGCCATCTTGACGCTAAAGGGGTGAAGGTCAAATTTGCCGGTGTACCTCAAATGTAAGATAGGAGGCGTAAGGAGACGTAAAGAGGCGAAAGGGGACAAACGGAGAATATAGAATATCAAACTTAGAAACTATAGATTTTTCGGCGCAGCCTTTCTAACATGGTTTTTCTATTTCCTTATCAGTTGTTTAGGCCTTAACCAATCAAATCTTACGTTAACCACTAAGGCAATTTCTCTTCAACCGAACAACGTGTACACGTAACCTAATACAATCAAATCTTACGTTAACCACTAAGGCAATTTCTCTTCAACCGAACAACGTGTACACGTAACCTAAACCAATCAAATCTTACGTTAACCACTAAGGCAATTTCTCTTCAACCGAACAACGTGTACACGTAACCTTTATATTAATAATACATTCTTTATTTTCAGAAGATAACATATTAAGGTTAACTATCAATTTTACATCTTATTTTCAATATGGCCTTCTATTGACAGGATAAACACGCTCGCACAAACAAGAATCCACTCACGAACAAACACACAAGCATTCACACAATAAAGTGTACAAGTAGGCCTACATCGTGTATTAACATCAGGATGTAAATGAGACTATTAAAACTAAAAAAGTGAAGATGTTCTGAAAATAAAATTTGAAATAAAACAATAACTTAAGCATGAAATAGTTCCTATAATTATTTTTAATGTTTCTGTATTAGACAGACAACGTATATTTACAGAAATAGAATTCCATACCTCATGAGCATAAAACGAGAATGCTTGATTACCATAATTTTATTTAAAGGGAAAGGGTGCTATGTCATAGTGGGTGGTGGATCATTAAGTTAATGAGTATGTAGAATTGTGTGTGAAAGAAATGATATCATGAAAGTAAGTGGGCATTTTATTATGTGAGAATGTATGCACTATAGTTGTTGAGAGAAATTTACATCTATTTTCAAATGATAGCCACCCTAATTCAATGAATAAGGGTCTTGATGTTGTTATTTGAGGTGTATGTACAATAATCTTTGATGCTTTTTTCTGTATGATGGATATTCTCTTGTTGTTTGCTACAAGCCCTCGACACCATAGTGGGCAACCATAGTCCATTGAAGATAATATGTAAGAATTGTAGAATAAATTCCTGGTGTTGATGTTTAAGATATAGTTTATTATTTTTAATAAATTTAACTTCGAGTTGAGTTTGTGAATTACGTGATCTATATGTGCATTTCAGCGAAGATTATTATCAATGATTACTCCAAGCATATTATGGTTACTTACCTGTTCTAGAGTGATATCATTTACATAAAGTCGTAGCGAAGAATTTAGTACAGGTTATTTGGCATTTGAAGTTATCAAAAATTTAGTTTTATTAGGATGAATGGACATGTTGTTCCGGGAACACCAAGTAGAAACTATGTCCAAATCGCCCTGTAGGGACTGCTGTATTTCCACAATGTTATATCCAGATAAGTGTAATGTTGAGTCATCTGCGTAGAGATCGATGGTCGAATTTTGAAGACAAAATGGAATGTCATTGATATACATTAGGAACAAGAGGGGACCAAGAACAGTTCCTTGTGGAACACCGGATTTGACCTCTTGAAAGGTTGACTTCAAGTTGGATCTGACTTTAACACATTGGCTTCTATTTAACAAATATGACCTCATCAAAGCTAACGCGTTTTCGGAATAGTGGTACATTCGGAGCTTTTCAATTAAAATTATATATATAAGTTTTGAGGCTATTGGCAGTGTCTTTCAAATATTTTAGAAAGTGTTGGAAGAATAGATATAGGACGGTAATTGTTAAGATCATCTTTATCAGACCCCTTGTATAATGGAATAATATATGCCTCTTTTAATTGATCAGGAAAGACACCACATGCTGTACTATTATTTATAATGGATGTAATAGGACCAATGATAGTATCACCACAAAGTTAAAGAATATTTGGACCGATATTATCCAGACCTGAAGCTTTAGAAATGTCTAATGTTCCTATTATTCTCCAAACATCTTATGTAGTAATGAAGTCTATGTTTAAAAAATCGGAATTTATTTTACTACTTAAGTATGTTTCAAAAGCGTGGTAATTGTCAGGATCGAATTTAGTATTTTGAATGATGTCTGCAATGTTAGTGAAGTGTGTGTTGAATGCTTCAAGAATAGTATTTGTATCATCAATGTATTCGTTACCATGTTTGATTCTTTGTGATACTGTAAGAAATGCTTGAGGTTTCGTGAGTGAATTTAAATTATTTATTTGCCATTATTGACAAATTGTAAAATTGTCGTTTGCTCTTACGAATGATGTGTATGACATAATTTTGCTGCTTTTTATACTGGTCTTTGTTATTTGCCCTTTTAATGTACCACGAGATCTTATTGCTGATCTTATTTCCCCTGTAAACCAACCTGGTAAAGATTGTGATTTTATTCTTTTAGATTTTAGAGGTGCATTTATATTGAGTGTTTCTTTTATAATGCTGAGTAAATAATTTGATTTGAGCAGAGTTGGGAGTGTTCAATGTTTCTGTTATGTCTAGGTTGGACATTAATAAATCATTTTTAAATTTTGATGCCAATTTTTTTTTGAATTGTCTATATGAGATCGTAGTATGATTATTGGTGTACCTTGACGCGTAGTATGAGTATTAGTGTACATTGACGCGTTGTATGAGTATTGGTGTACATTGACGCGTTGTATGAGTATTGGTGTACATTGACGCGTAGTATGAGTATTGGTGTTCCTTGACGCATAGTATGAATATTGGTGTACATTGACGCGTTGTATGAGTATTGGTGTACCTTGACGCTTAGTATGAGTATTGGTGTAACTTGACGCATAGTATGAATATTGGTGTACATTGACGCGTTGTATGAGTATTGGTGTACATTGACGCGTTGTATGAGTATTGGTGTACATTGACGCGTTGTATGAGTATTGGTTTACATTGACGCGTAGTAAGAGTATTGGTGTACATTGACGCGTTGTATGAGTATTGGTGTACATTGACGCGTAGTATGAGTATTGGTGTACCTTGACGCGTAGTATGAGTATTGGTGTACCTTGACGCTTAGTATGAATATTGGTGTACATTGACGCGTAGTATGAGTATTGGTGTACCTTGACGCGTAGTATGAGTATTGGTGTACCTTGACGCATAGTATGAGTATTAATGTACATTGACGCGTTGTATGAGTATTGGTGTACATTGACGCGTAGTATGAGTATTGGTGTACCTTGACGCGTAGTATGAGTATTGTTGTACCTTGACGCGTAGTATGAGTATTGGTGTACCTTGACGCGTAGTATGAGTATTGTTGTACATTGACGCGTAGTATGAGTATTGGTGTACCTTGACGCGTAGTATGAGTATTGTTGTACATTGACGCGTAGACTGAGTATTGGTGTACCTTGACGCGTAGTATGAGTATTGCTGTACATTGACGCGGATTGGTTAACCTTTCGATAAGGGGTACGTTACCTTATCTAAATCCACTGAATTCTGTGAATTTACCGAAATCCATTTTGGAACTGGAGTGACCAGCAATCGTAACATCTCGGCATTTTTTATGTTGCACAACAAAGGTTAACCTTCATATTGCGCCGACCTTTTTTTCAAGATATTTCTTGTTCAGTATGATTTTCCATTGATGGTCAGTAGGAAATGTTCCGGTAGTAATATATTCCGACATAAAACCGTTGTTTTTGTAAAAGTTTGTTTACGTCCGGCTTGACGATAAATTTTCAAGTATCATGTTAAATTAATGATAAACACATAGCAAGATATCTACAGTTTGAACATGTTATTCTACATACTAGTAGTTGTCTGGAAAAAAAAGTTTTCTACAGTCAATCATGGTTTCTATAGAGACCATGTCTATTGACGACAGACTATAGTCCGTGTTAAGACACGTTTTCATTGTCGGTTTATTATTTACGTAAAAGCGATATGAAATCTCTAACTTATTCATATCGGTGTGTGTATATGTATGCCACAACTCAATTACAAACGGAGCTTTTGGAATGTAGGCCTATCTACCTATATATCTCCTATGTTGAAATATGAAACAGCCTTAGCCAAGCCACAGTACCTTCACGTCCTGCTCTCCCAGTTTCCTGAGCGGATCTTGACACATCTAGTGTATGATGGTCGTTATAGTGAAAATGTCATCGATTGTTTTACACGTTAGGGACTTTGTGAAGCTTTTGTCCTTATTGTTGCGCTGGCGTTATATAACATGGCGTCAAATGACGAAACACATGACAATGACATCACATACGATGTTGACGTTCACGTAGGACATGAGTACAATTATTCTGTCAATGGAATCGACAAAGAAGGGTAATTGTGAAACACCTATTTCTCTAGTTTTTGTGAAACCCGCACGGTTTGCTTGATAGAGTGCTAGGCTGTCACTCGGGAGGTTTGGTTTCGATTCCCAGATGAGGCAGGTCATGTCCTTCCATGACATTTAGCTCCGGTTGGAGTACCCGGCGTTTGCCACGACCACATCTCTTTGTTCCGTATGTTAATTTAATTTTAGTTAATTTAAGGCGTTATATTAAATTCCAATTTACGTCATTTTTTATGTTTTCTTATGTATAAAAAATTACTTTTATTTTAAACAGACTTGAGTCTTCATTACAAGGTCGTCGGAAAATATCAATAATTAATGCAGCTAATTCAGAGAGAAAGTTATTGGAAACGTACAGTATTGGCTTCAAGCAATTCGATAATACTTATGAAAATGTACTTGATAACTTCCAACTTCCGAGGCAGATCAAGATATGAACATATGAACGTTTTTAGCGGGAAGTTAAATTCGGCATTTATGGACACGGGGAAATTAATACATACATGTATTTTGAAAAATACTTCTGGGGCGGTTTTAGATAGAATTCCCGGGGGAGCTAAGGAAATTTTATATTATTTAATTAACTATAACTGTAATTTAGATAAGCGCCCCCGTAGCAAAAAAATGGTGTTTCTCTGATGACTGTGGAATCTGGAGCACGGAATGCGGAACCTCTCCCAAAACATTTTATTTAATTGGAAAAAGCGGTGATCTTACCGTCATTTATAAAAAAGGAAACAATGTTTGCCGTCTGAAACGTGTACAGCGGAAGAGGGGGTATGTGCCTATGGATCCTCAGCCTGACATGTCACATCTTGTTGCGGTGCATAGGTACTATACTTCACTGAAGCTGGACAGCAATTACAAAAAAGGTCACTTGTTTGGGAGAGGGCTGGTTTACAAACTAATTTGGCTGTGTTAGAATATGTTGGTAAATTCCCGGGTCTAAGTTACCATGGCATTTCGAGACAGAACAGTGAATAAATAAGGACTATGTAATGGACGAGGAGACGGATTTGTTAAATAACAACAAACCGAAACAAGTATACGACAAACTTAGAAAGAAATACGACGAATTGACCGGCCCCTCATGCATTCAACAAATTAGGGATTAAAAGAAAAATCAGACAAGGACTGACGCGCAACATTCGTATTCAAGAAAAAATGTTGCAGACCACATATTAATTTTAGAAAATATGGTGTTCAACAATCACCCCTATGTTAGGTCAATTATCCGTACTAATGCAAAGACTCCATGTATTATACTGTACACTGACGAACAATTGACTGATCTTCAAAATATGTGTTGTCCTGGTCATTCAGTTTTGGGTGTTGACAAGACTTTCATTTTGTGTGATATACACGTTACGGTCACCTGTTACAAACAGCTTAGTGTGAAAAGACCACGGACTGACGAGCATCCAATTTTCATTGGTCCCATTTATCTCCATGACAACAGTGACACTTCGAAACTTCACTGCAATCTTACTGTCATTTTTTATCATTTGAAAACTAAACTGTGCAGTGCCCTACTTAATAAATTGATCATAGGCAGTGACGACGAACGCGCCCTCGTTAAAAAAGTTACCACATTCTAGACAGCTCTCGGGTATTTCCGTACCACTTCGTTACTCTACGTACAGGTGGCCGATCTTTTCCGGATGCAGTTGCATTCCCAGAAGCTACGCACGCGCTTTGTACTCGACATTTAAGACAAAACGCTAAAAAAAATTGACTGACGACGCAGTTACACTTAGAGAACGGAACGGACGGACATTCTGAATATGATTTTTTGGTGACGGTGGTAATTTAGGCAGTGATGACAGTATCTTCTTTGACGAAAAATGTGACATGTTAGAAATACACTGCTCTAAAATATCAAAGAACTCTACGGACTGTTTTAACAATCGACTTAGACCTCAACTTAAGACAAAAATAAATGAACCCTGTTTAAAAGACAGTCATTGGAATAATAACAAGTGCGACTCGATTAATCACGTTCTGCAACAGGCTATTGACTGGAAATCAAAAGCATTGACGGACTAAGTGGAGACATTATATACATATGTCAATTTAAGGACTTGCGCCATGCTCTCATAGGGTCAGACGAGTTCCGTTTATCAAATCTCTAACTTCCAGTTGACAAAAACTGAATACATCAAAATGACAGAACAGCAAAGACAGAAACCATTTCAAAGATTTAGGCGACATAAGTTTGATAACTAGGCTACATGACAACAACGTACGGACAGTCTACCATTGTTGCTCCAAGGACACATGATAAAAAGCCAAGTCAACACAAGCGAAAGATTGACACGTGTACGTACTGTTACAGTAAAAAAAACGAAGTCTGACAATTAGTTTTTTTGGAATATTAATGTTTTTTATATTATTTCGAATGTGCCTTGCGATATCACCTCGGTGATCATCTGGCTTAATTCATGACATCCCTCATTCGGCTTGAAAATTAAAAACATCAATTATTTTAGCTATATTTCATTATCTTTAATCAATCTGAGTGTGCCTTACTATATCACATCGGTGATCATCGGGCTTAGTTATAGCCCACACTCGGGCTGACTACAAATCAAATTAATGTACATAGCTAATTCTCTAGATGCTTCTGCTGTCCGAATTGCCATTACTTCGTGCAATATTGTTTATAAATGTACATGTATATAAATGTGTTTCATTTATTCATTAAAGACTGTGATATTATTACTTCAATACAATATGTAGTGATAAATATAAAGATAAATTATATATCAATAAATATTTCATTGTGTTCAGTATTCAATTGTGATATTTTTCTTGGTCTGCCTCATTGCATATATATTGCAATACTTGAATTTGTGATATTTTTTAATACATTTGTTCAATTGTGATACTTCATAGACATTTCAATACTGTAATCTTTGTATTGTATTATGCCATAATTAGAAGTTATTCTCTTCGTCTTGTCCATAAAATAAATGTGTAAGATCCATGCATCTTCTTTGACTTTTTTCTTATACTGACATACTTACTACTCACTATTTCGTATCGGAAAGCAACTTGTGTACACTGAAATATACACAAATACTTTATTAAGTATGTAATTTCAAACGAAAATATTATCAATTAATATACAATGAATAAATACATATATTTAATAATTTGATAATTGAGTAATTTAATTAAGAAATATTTGCTTTCTGGTGCCTATTTTCAATGGTAGATTTTCAATATATCCCCGCTTGGGACCGAAAAGCACTCGGCCCATATTACTTTTCGGTCTTCAAAACTAGCCCCGGATCAAGAAAATCCAGACTGGGGTGCCAACCATGAGTGAAGTAAAAAAACATGTCACAATTGAATTAGAAGCTATTCTTTCATAAACTACATGTATGTTGATTATGTTTCAATCAAATAGTGTAGATACTAAACTTTCATGCAGATTTTGGCAGAAGTTGACTCTTTAATGTCCAAAATGAACATGATCAGGGAGTAACTAATGAACTATATTCACTTTTAACCGCCTATATACTTGAACTACAAACAGGTTTAGGCATGCTCCCTGAAATACAATAAATGTGTGGATAATCGCCGGTATAAAATAATTGTCAACGACAATATTGAAGTGGTAGAGCATCGGCCTTCAGCACAGGAGGTCATTGTTCGAGCCCCGTGAGAGGTAAACACATTACATTTAATTCGAAGAACATGCTTGTACTGATAAGTAACCCGGGATTTGTTATGAGACTGCACGCTCGCCTAGGGGTTTGCGGTGGCGAAGTAATATAAGCCTTAAGTGACTAGAATAGAAATATATTTACATTTTATTATTTCTTTTTTTAATATCTGATAACAAAACATTTATATATCATAACCACTTCAATATGTTTTTTTCCATTTAGTTTTAGTTACCATCGTCACATGGGATTTACCCGTAAAGTGTGTGCACATTCGTCTGATGTCGAATTATCATTATTGTACCTTTAGAATTACATTGTTTTTGTAAACAAATTTTAAAGAAAATGCGAAAATATGGAAGCAGGCATATTCCGGTAAAACTAAAATTCTTTTATTTTGCAAACCTTTAGACCCAAATATTACACTCCCTTCCATAAATTATTGAATTGATTAAAATTATTTTAAGAATTTTTTAATGAATTCAGTAATATCAGGTGTCAATTTTTCACAACTCCCCTTCAATTTTTCTGTTCTGTATGTTCTATATCACTAAAACACCACCACGACAGATCTGTTAATGAAAATGTAATAAGTACTATATTAAGATTTATATTATGTTAATCAATCATACTATTGCATGTCAAATGACCATTGACCAATGTATAATATTTCGTTATTTTTGTATATATATATTTACATTCTTTATTTGAAATTATGGGTAGTATGCCTAATATTTCTGAATAAACTATGATATATATTATGTATATATGCATGATATGGAAATTTAAAGCGCCTGGCTGATGTAGAGTGAAAAGCATACAATTCTTCTAGACAATCTCAAGGCAAATGAACTCAACAGGGGGTCAAATTGTATGGCACTTGCCTCGGCTATACTATATATAGTAGTATACAAGAGAAAATCGACCATAAATCAATGTATTGCATTTAAAGTCCTAAAAATAGTTGTAACCTTAAGAACTTATCAGTGGATATAATTTTGTTGTAGGAATAGAAAAAGGTCACTCCACAGCCGACTGGGGGGGGCACGGCCCCCTTGGCCCCCCGGTGGGACCAGGCTTGCACTCTGTCAAATGTATACAAGAAGCGAGGCTACCCCGACTTCTCCAGGCTTTTTACTTTAGTTTACAAAATAAGGATTGTCATTTGTTTAAATTGAACATTGTGTTACCTTCATCGCTATTAGTTTGGACAAGAGTGCGTGTATTACATAATGTACGCTGAATATTATACATTGAAGTATTTTTTGGCGAGAAACTTTTGGCAGTGGGGCATCAGAAAGAAAGGTAACTCTGTGTCCGTATTAACGTTAGCCTGGGGTCCTGGCTCACTGATTGCAAACGCTGTCAGTATAGCCAGGCGGAATACAATCACTTCGATTATCTGATTGGACGAGAATACCTTATGCGCGCGCATTTTCTTTATCCGGTATCTTGATCACGTGACAAACTTCAGTCCTGATCAGCGCTGAAACATAGTCACGTGGATTCTTGACAAAAATATGAAATCGAAAGAGGAAGTTTTAGTAAACATTTTCGAAGCTGATGTCATTATATTCGACAATTTTGAAAGATCCGTTTGAACATTCCATTCACATACTATTCACCACGGATTGAAAGGTTTGAATATTTTGTTATATTTCTTATTTTGATACATGTTTAATGTATAGTGTAAATAATTCGTAGTTTTGTTTCTCCCAAACATGACCGAACTAAAGTCGGAGCAAATATAGGTATACGATGATTGATTCGTTAAACATGTCAATACGACTGAACTGAAGGAACAATACATTCAATCATGTTGATACGTTCGACAATTATGTATTGGACTTTCACATGTACAGTAAAACCTCATTAATAAGACAACCTTTCGAACCCGTCAAAACTCTCTTACTGAGGTCTTAATTGAGGTTGAATAAATAGTATAAAAGAGTGAAAATGGACTTGCAGATTGTGTTCTTAATTTTGAGGTGGTCATATTATTGAAGAGGTCTTATTATTGAAGAGGTCTTATTATTGAGGTGGTCTTATTATTGAGGTGGTCTTTAAGTGAGGTTTAATTTCTTGTAAATATATCTACTTCCTTCAGCTGTATGAAATACTCGAATATCAATCAAGTAAAAGGTACTGTGTTTCATTAAAATAGCTTTATTAAAACTGTTACCAGCACTTACATTTGTAATATTTTAGTATCATATCATAGTAATGGGATATGGAGAATATTTAGAATATAATTATGTTACATACGCAGCTTTCCGTGCCTTTTAGCTGCCTTGTCGCAGTGGATTGTTTCCCTTGAAAATGACCCGAAAATCGATATCGAGTTTCCAGCTCTACCAGTTTTGATCAATAGACTATAGAGGGAAATTATCTTCTTACGTAAATTTGAACATTTTAGCAGTTATGACAATATTCTTCAATTTAGTCTCTTTCATTTAGTGTAAACATATTTATTCTAACTAAACATCTTTTTGCTTCCAATTTGATTTTAAAAGTATCACCTGTCATTACATAGAACATAGAGTAAAAATCAGTAATATTTTCCATTTCCAAATGTTTAGGGGCTAATAAATCATAATTTCCAATAAGTGGAAACATTTTAGCAGTTATGTCTGTTTTCTTGATTAAATGAACAATATCATGGTGTTTTTATAATTTTAAATAATTAAATGCTTCTTGCTTCCATTCTTTGTTAAAGTTAGTACTGTACTAAACAAATCTCGATTTTCTTTCATTATTCTCGTCTGCTATGTTGTTGTTGTTGTTGTAACTATCAATGGATTAAATTGATTGACTTGTTATTGACTGGTTTTATATATTATAAGTCATTTTTAATTATTTAGATCTTGTCACGGCGGAATATAATTATTATTGAATCATTTTAATTATTGAATTATGAAGGGAAAATCTTTTCAAACCGTGATAAATCAACATTCGTGCTCAAACAAACGTAACAGACTTAACTTTCTATACTTTATCGGGATGCAAATATTATGTTTCTGTGATTTCCCTTTTCCTCATGGTCACTTTATCACATTGAAATTAAGAACGGCTAAAACAATAATTTATATTTTTATTTAAACACTTTCCAATAGAGGTAGATACATTGTGCACATATATTTTACGAGTATAGCTCAAATTGTGTCCTTTCGATTGCAATTTGTTGGTGTAATGTGGATTATCTTTCATGTTAGCATTTTAGTTTTTAACGAATTTTGTTGAGAATAGTCAGATTTAGTTCTGTTCTGTTCGGTTTTAATTTAGAATACACTAGATATTGTTGTGTACGCTTTATCGGCGTCCAAACACGGCATCTAATGAAAGTGATATATCCGGATGTAGCGATTATACAAACTGTAAATAAACACCGAAAGCGCTTTTAGCGGGAATTTGGGGGGAATATAGGACTTTTATAGAATAGCCTAGAGATGAAATATTGGTATGGTCAATTATATTGGGTGGCAATATACAGCTCGACGATGATTCTGTTTAACTTTATACTGGAATTAAAATATTTAAAGTGATGCTATTTATATGGAACACGCTTAATTCCAGCCCCCCCCCCCCCCCCCCCCAGTCGGCTGTGGAGTGACCTTTTCTTATTCCTAATACAAAATTATATCCACTGATAAGGTCTGAAGGTTACTACTCTTTTAGCACTTTAAATGCAATACATTGATTTATGGTCGATTTCCTCTTGTATACTGCCGGTATAGCCGAAAGCAAGTGCATAAAATTTGACCCCCAATTGTGCTCATTGGCCTTGAGACCGTCTAGAAGAATCGTATGCTTTTCACTCGTCATGAGCCAAGCGCTTTCAATTTCCTTATCATGCATATCTATAAACATAAATTGAAAGCGTCAATAAATACAGATTTTTGGACATCATACATAACAGAGATCTGTCGTGGTGGTGTCTAAGGGCGAATCTGTTTGTACCAAACCGGTTTGAATCCAAAACTGGTTTGTCAAACCTTTCATTTGTTTTAACCAACTGGGTTTCAGCTAAAACAAGTTACTGTATTTGTTTATTACAAATCTTAAACTGGTTAATCAAACTGACCGAACTACCTCAAGGTGTGGTTTGTCTGGTTGGATTTATCCGAATAATCGCATACTAGTTGAACAAAATGGTGGACTGATTTTATGCCAGGTGACCGTACCACTCATAGGTGGGGCCATGTAAAATCAAAGCGCTATTGCGCTAAAGACCTAGGGCTGCAGATAGCTAAATTGTGGATTTGCTTGCTCTGAGTAGATCTAGTGACAGTATCATATTAACTACAATAAACTGTATTTCTATATCATGTTACCAGTAGTTTTCCATTAGTTATTTTGTGCAGACTATACAAGTATACGGTATATCTTGTGCATCAGTTACAACCCTTACCCTGGTTTATATGTTTGTGATTATAATAACAATATAAGAACATCCACAATCTGTCTGTTACTGCATTTAGCAATCACTACTCACCAGAAAATTGGCAACTTGAAGAAACCAACATTATGACAAGCAGTCACATATGTATCCGGTATGGCTAATATAGTTTCAACGTTTAAGCTGGAATAATATACATGTACATATTGGTCCTAGGTTTAAGTTCCGTTTGATATCTCCATTTATCAAGGTTTAATAGGGAGCTTGCATGCATGCTAATCGAAAATGGGTATTTCCCTTTAACTCTGTGGTACAAACAAACATATAATGTTAGATAACATCGTTTTCGAATTGCAATGAAAACAAAGACCTTTCGAAGAACTTCCTATAGAATTATAGAAGTAATATATCTTCAAATCGCGATAAATAAAAATCTCTAAAAGGTATCTTTCATGTGCAAACAAATGTTAGAGATCAAAGCTTTCACTTTACGATGGTGTTAATATTATGTTGCTGTGATTTCGACCTCACTTTCCTTTTTTGAGTTGTTAAAGTCAGTTTTACATTGACTGAAATAAGAAGGGGCTAAAACAATATCTCTGAAGTGAAATATTTTCCAAAAGAGGTAGATACTGTTTGCAGAGTTCAAAATGTGTACTTTCGAACGCACTTTTTAGATTTAATATGTGTGCTCTCTTATGCTATCCTTTTTACGATTTTTGTTAAAAGGTGTCAGTTTTTTCTATAATTTCGAATACACTAGATATTGCGGTGTACGCGTGATCGGTATCCAACATTGCGCGCGCATGATGAGATCTGATTATAAAAGGTGATAACCCCGGATGCAGCGATTATACAAGCTTATTATACATCGAGTGCATTTTATAGGGAAGAATTAGGGGGAAATGTGACTTTTTATAGAAAAGCATTGAAATACATATTGGTGTGGTTAATTATAGGGTGACGTAATACTTTTTGAAATGTAAAGGCGTGAAATTGAACATAGGTAAACTTAATTAAATAGTATACATAATATTTACTATCGATTAGATATAATCATCAATCAATTCAATTACAATTCAGTTTATTTCATATGACATAATATGACGATGATATAAACTAATTAGTTTAGTTTAAACATATTTTATTTACATACTATGAACATCATAATAATACAATACAATATACAACATTTTACATTAAACAAGTTTGTTCAGTAGTAATGTGAAAAAAACTAATTGCACTCCGTCATCAAAAAAACATGTTCATCCTTTATTAATGTGACTGAAAAAAATAAGTACAGGTATTGGTCAATGTCATTATAATTTCTGTTAGAAAGCAATGGAGACCACTTGAAACATAGACATGCATCTATATGATATATGTCAAAACTAGGGACCGTACATGTGTGTGTTCCAGTTACAACGAATGGTATAGAAAGTAACAAATATCTTTACATAATACTGTAATGCGAGTAAGTACGAGTATGATATGTCTTCAGGAATATTATATCCTCTAAACAGATGGTCGGTATTATTTGATTTTGATGCGTGCACATATGATGTTTTTGTCACCAATTGTTATAAGGCATATCATTTGAAACATAACAACTTAGTTGTTATTCAGATAGCTAAATTTTAACAAAAACTGCATCATTTTGTTGTTAAATTATTCATGTACTGGAGATTTACAGTTTTCATTTTGTAATGCTACACCACTTGAAACATGGAGATGCATATATAGTTTGCGCATTAAACTACAACGAATGGTATGGAGAGTAGTAAATGTATGTAGTTGTAAACCACCAACCTACGGTCGAAACTATGCAACAGCAGCATAAAATTGAAATACGGGTATTTTGCAGACAGAGATACTATACCATGATGTTATTGTAACATAAAGAATAAAGTGAAAATTTGTCGAAATCTTCGCAGTGAAATACCGCCACAAAAGTCTGTTAGGCTAGCCGCCCAGATCACTTACACGTTTTGGAGTATCGCCACATTTAAGGTCGATGGCACGATCCATCAAAAACTTTATTAACGCGTACATGTACTGTAGTAATTTGTACTTAAGGGAAATTGTGTCTGAAATGTAGCATAGATAATATGGCCTTGGGCTAAAGCCTCAGGCCAAAAACAAACAGGTCAAATGTATGTCTGCTTAATTGGAACCTGGCTATAAATTCGTCCACATTGTAACGAAACCGAAGTTACATAGTTTTCAACTCTGACTTTCTTATCACGCACCAATCTGTCTGCAATCACAATACTGCTAGCGGTCAAACCTGCAGTAAATGGAAACGAATTTTGATGCGCCAGAGTCGGTATACGGACAATATCCCCTTCGGACAAATCCCCTTGGCTCATTTTGTACAAGGCGGACAAAATCCCCTTCATGAATTTCACATGAACATTTTTAACATGGACAGTAAAACCAAGAAATATCAAAAACACTTAATTGGATTTACACTTTGATGCAGTCATTATTATCTGGCCTGAGTCACCTAAATCGTTATATGGTCTTCTGAATACAGTAAGTTATTGCACAATCAAAATCATGTGGGTCATTTCTATTCGACTAAACCATCTGTTTGTTTGCAAACCAATCTTAATCATAACTGGTTTAAGTTTTTTGAAACAAACTACAACAAAAATGAAACCTCAAACCGTAACCGTGGCAGGTTTTGCAAAACAAATTCGCCCTTAGTGATAAAAATTGCAGGAGAGTTGTGAAAATTTGACACCTGATATTAGCTCTACTGAATTCATTAAAGTTTTCTCAAAATAATGTTCATCAATTCAATAATTTATGGAAGGGGCCGGAATGTAATAATAGGACCTAAAGTTTTGCAAATAAAATATTTTTTTTGTCCCGAATAAATTAAAAACTATCATGTAATACTAGTAAAGGCACAATAATGATAATTTGACATGAGACGAATTTTCTTTTGTTCAACTTTAATTTTCCGCTGCCGTGCAGCCGTCATCAAAATTAATGTTATTTAAATGTTTCAACAAGTCTCAATAACTGTTCATGACTTGTGTACGGTTCTTTTGTTTTCAAAAACTTTGCCTTTGGGTGGCATTTTATGTCGTCTGTCAATTTTGTTAACGACGAATCCTCAACAAGTGGACATTGGTAAACAATATTGGTACTTTATAAATTGGTCGTTCTGCATTTTTAACAAGATAATACTTGTGGAATTCTCTTGAATGAGTCCTCAAATTTTAGACCCTGAAATGCACCAGAAGCAACCCTTTCATGCCTATATTATAAAAAAATGTCCGGGGGTGGTCTGACTAGGGTTGGTACAGGAAGTGGTGTCCCCTGGACATTTTGTAAAATGTTGGTCCTTGTATGAATTGGTAGTTCTGTATTTTTAACTAAATAATACTAGTGCAATTCTCATGAATGAGTCCTCAAATTTTAGACCCCGAAATACATCAGAAGTCACCATTTCATACCTATATTGTACAAAATTTCCGGGGGATCCTTTGGACCCCCTAAAGTGAGCGGTCATTTGTCCTTATTTTTGCCCCCCCCCCCCCCCCCCAGTCTGGAAATTCTGGAACCGGGCCTGTACATAACGGGGGGGGGGGGGAGCACGAGACATACCCAACTTTCGTGTCACTGCGGTCCGACCAACTTCCAATAGAATTATAGAGTGAAAATATCTTAAAACCGCGATAAATCAAAATCTGTTAAAGGTATCATTCGTGTGCAAACACATGTTAGATATCAAATCTTTCACTTTATGATGGTGTAAATATTATGTTTCTGTGATTTCTACATCACTGTCCTTTTTTGAGGTTTTTAAGATCCCTTTTTTACATTGAACTAAGAAGAGGCTAAAACAATATCTCTCAATTTAAATACTTTCCAATAGAGGTAGATTCTGTGTGCAGAGATATATTAGAGTACAAAATGTGAACTTTCCAACACACTTTTAGCTTTAATGTGGGTGCTCTATTATGCTGTCCTTTTTAACGATTCTAGTTTAAAAATGCCATTTTTCTGCGCAGCCGTACTAACATGGTTTTGCTAATTGCATATTCAGTGTTTTGTAAACCAATCAAATCTGACGTTAACCACCAAGGCAATTTCGCGCCATTTCTCTTCAATTTAAAAATACGTGTAACCTTGAAGCAGATTGGTTAACATTTTCTATAGCGTATTTCGAGATTTATCCAGCAAGTAGTGTTGTTATTCATCACAACGGGGAATTGTCCGGTGTTGGATTTAAGAAGACTTTCTTGGTTTTATGTACCAGTCGCGAACATTTATATTGTTTTAATCAGATAAATCGCTATGTAACAAGTTTATTAACATGGATGTGTGAGTTCACAACTTATGCGATAAGTAACGAGGAACTACATATATTGAAACAGACTATACTGTGTCTATGACTGATCACACTACGGAGTTATTTGTATCCTGTCTCCTTCGTAGTATTTTCTATATTTAGACAGGCGAGTCGACATGCGTCCACAGACATTCAGCGAGACGCTTGCAACGACTCACTAATGACCCAAATGTAGGATAGTAAACATGCGTAAAGAAAGCTTATAGTGCGAGTGCGCACTGAATAAACAGCTTTCACTGACATAGAAATGCCGCTGTGATTATGGAAATTGCTAGAAAAACTAAATAATTCGAACGTAAGTGACTATCGCTTCGTTGGCATGCCAAAAAAGTTCCGATGCCTGTAAATGTGTAGTGATTTAAGGTCATTTAAACAGCTGTCTATGCGGAATCTGCGTATATTTTAAAATGCGTCATATCGTTACTTGACATCTTGTTACTCGAATTCGCCACGCTAATAAATATTGTAATACGTATCTGTACAATCCTCGATGTAAGAACGAAAAATTGCCTTTTGTAAATGCTAAAATTTTATTGACATGAAATAAAACCGATTAGCTAGATAGTCAAAATTTCCTTCTACACTAAAGGCTGTACATTGTTTACACATTTGATTGGTCTTAGCGCATGAAAATACCCTTCTACATTTTAGTAATAAACTCAGTTGTTACGTGATCATGCCGACCAATGAATTTAGTATAAGGAAAGAACGGTGATTTCGTTCACTGCGACTAAATCATTGGTTATAGCAGTAAGGTTAAAAAGGTCAAATATAAAAATATACTGGGTAATACAGCAGCGTGTGAATGTAACGATAGTGGAATCAAAGCGCTGTGTGGGAGCGAACTACGCAGTGATCTCGGGGTTTCTGTAGTATAGCGTAATTGAATGACCGGCAGTAGTAACATTAAGCATTCTTTTTGTTGAACCACACATGTTAATCCCAGATTGCAACAAATGTGCAAACTTCAAGTTGCGCCGACCATCTTTTTTAAAGATAGTTCTCGTTTCCTATAATTTCGAATACACTATATATTGCGGTGTACGCGTGATCGGTATCCAACAGTGCACGCGCAGCATGACATCTGACTGAAGTGATAAATCCGGATGCATGAAGGGAAGCATAGTAACCAGGTGACGAGTATATTTATGTTGCTTCATTAATGACATGGACCATCACCGTGCATTGTTTGTAATGTTCTGAATATGCGTTGACACGGGACTATCCAATGCCACGAATGTGATTACATTTCTTTGTATAATTAAATACGACATATGCTAATTTACTCATTTGTTTTTCTTTAATCTTGTAGATAACACATCTGTTGCACTTGTGTTTTGTGAACTAGTGCACGTATTGTTTTCGTGATTTCGCATTTGTTAATGATGATTGGCTATATATCAATGTGTATATAGCTTCCATGTTCCTGAATAAATACATTATTTAAAATGCGACTGAACTGTTTCAAATATATCCTTAACAGTCCCATTTTTTCCCAAATATGTATGAATAAATGTAATAACTTACAAGCAGCAAACACATTTTCGGAAATTATCATTAATATATTAAAAATGATGGATTTTGCGTCTGAAAAAGGTGATTTCCTAAAACAATTACGAGTGGATGCCCATCCCGCACCCATCCCATCCGCGGCCCAAATGCTCAATACCCTCCTACGCGCCTGGTTTATTCGTACACACATGAATAATATACAGACACGATAGTAAAAAAATACGATGTTCTATTTTTTGACAAACAGTACTAGAACATTTGTCATTCGTGGCAGACATACAATATTAGCATAATCACTGGTATGCAACCATGTCAATGCGTGATGCAGTTCTAAACGACGACACGTCATCGATTCGCAACGAAAAATGTAATCGCTTCTCTCCGCTAATGAGGACATGCAGACCATTTCGCTGTACGGTAAGTCTAAAATAATTAGATTCCAGAGACGTTCGTGATTTTTCTTGGCTGCGTAATATAACTTTTGACAGTATGTAATCCCAGCTTATGTATTCAATGTTATGTTTTCGGAAATTATACGGATAAACAAACTTATTGGCACAATTGTACAACTGAGGTTTAAGAAATATGATTAAATATCATTTATTTTAGTAAATATACTGTAAACGGCAATGGAATAATGCACAACAAGAGTTTTAATGAATTTTATACTCATGTTATATAAAATCATGTGCACTTGATTTATTTTCGATGTAAAATAAATCTTTGATTTGGTGTTGAATGATGCCTCAACAAATGTCACCATTACTAAACGAAATCAAATATTATGTCATCGTTTCTAAACAAAGGTGTTACAGATACTAAACGACGACCATGGAAGTTTCCTACGATGATGGAGAATCTGTTTTCGTTAATACGCTGGAACTAAGTAATATTGTGGTCGTGGGATCGACAGAGATGCAAGCCAGACCTAAGCAACACACCTTACCTATTGGAATAATTAGCTTACCAGTCTGTTTATTGAGAAACACATTGTTAGGATCACATTCTATATCCCTACCAAACACAGTAAAAGAACGTGATTTAAACTAAGTCGAAAAAGCTGCATTAAAACCGGTCATCCTGAAACAGAAGTAAAAGAATAGCGGAACAGGTCGATGCAAGTGTATAAAGCAAAGTGGCTTAAGAATCTCCAATTAAAAATTAATAGAAGTACCTTTTATATGCGTACAGAAATCACATTGTTTTGTGTGTAGACCACTTATGCGAAATAAGCTATACTTATAAATGTATAACAATCGATACGTTCTCCGGTCAATCAATTTCCACTTAGATTCTTTTACGTGTTTGAATCACTATTCGTATAGAAATACTGACCGGGCCGGTTAGCGAAGTTTTTTAAACGCTTGACTACCAGAATTGAAATCGGGGTCAGCTGGCTATGGTCACTGAGAAGTAATTCGCCTCCAATCACTTTTAAAGTGGGAAAACTGTCAGTCGCTTGCAGCGGAACCGAGAAATGCACTAGTTGTGAGAAATACAATTGTATTTGATCCCAGGTATATCCTATATAGACTGACAACGTCTGTATATGACATTTAAATTATCAAAACCATCTCGGACGATTTGTTCAGTAAGGGTGCAAGCAAACATTAATAGTTGTCCGGCGGTTAACAATTTCAGGGCGTTTGATGCCGAAATGATGCATGCAAGTGCAACGTATACATATGCATCCATGGTGGTCATTGTGCACACTTGACTGGGCTGGAACAATTTGGATAACTGTGGTAAAAGGAGTATTCATGTCAGTGCGAGGTAACTCTGACTTCTTACTCTAGTTTAGGGAATGGAATTCTGATAGTAGATTGTAGACAGAAGATTTGCAAATAATATGATAAAATAAGCAATTCGTTCTTAAAATTTATATCAAAGGACTGAAGGTCCTGAGAGGCGCTTCCAGGGCACGTTTTCTATAATATTTGAAGGTGATTATTTTCAATAATCATCATCCTATGCCATCCAGCCGCTCTCTTCTTGGAATTAACCCCATCACACACACACACGCTTGATCGATATATAGTTCCAAAATTTTTTATAAAGGAATTAGACTCGAAAACCTTCTAAACTGTTTTCGATAATCAGTTTAATATGGACATCTGGGTTTTGGGTATATAATTGAGAAATATTCTGTACTTTCAAGAAAAAAATAGATATTAATGCGCTAGGAAATTCATAGACCAAAAAGTTGTCCCATAATGACACCTTTAAAAGTTTTGACAATGTACACTGTCGATATTATAAAGGGTATGGAGTGAAACAAAGTAGTGTAACAGTCTGGTTGTTATGTAACTCCATAGGTATTAACACGATGAACTCAAGTAACCTGACCCATTCCAGATGGAATATAGTGCAGTAATAAATCTCAATGAAATGATCCAGTCTTCAACTTTAAAAACATATTGTTACTTTACAATTGTAAAATAACAATACGTTTGTATATAGCTGTAGTATATCACTATATGACTTTCAATATAGGAGTCTGGACTTTCATATTGAAATACATTTGTAATTATGCATACATAACCATCAACTAGTTTTTGTAAGGGCTAAATGGGATTAACAAATAATACTAAGAATGACAATTTTATGTATACAACGCAAAGTTTACGCTGTTAATTGTTTCAGCATCAAGACTCCCATTCATGCAGTGTATAAACTTGTTCAAGCCGTATAGACAGTATATAATACTATGTTTAATTGACGTACAGTGTCTTGTATACTTTTTGTTTTCAATGAGTGTCTAGCAACACAGGTAGTAAAATATTAATTAATACTTTCCCTCATTAACTCAGACTGACATAACATTTTACTTCCAACTTTCTTGATATCAAAAACAAATATAAAGATCTAATATTGTAATTTTATTTCCTTCATTCCATTGTAGTTATTTTGGTACACATTTATAGAAAAGCAATGAATAACAAGTACAAATACAGTAATATTTCTTCTCAAAAATACTCATCTACAAATTCAAAAGTTTTTTATCTTCCGACAATCCAGTATAACCATTGTCTCTCTGAATGTATACAACATCTCGAATCAAGTCACATTTTATCACAGATCTATGCTTTCTGTATTCATTTAACGTCTTTTCGCATTGTCACATGTTGTATGTTCTAGTCTCTCGAAAAGGCGACTTTTACAACTGTCATAAATATCTGAGGCAAAATAGTGGACAGGGTATACCAGTCATCTTGGTATGCGACATCAACATAGAAGTCAGGGTTCTAGCTTGGATTTGGATTTGGATTTGCGTCCCTGGGAAGAAATATGAGTCCAGGAGTCACAGAAAATCACAGGAGTCTAGTATAATTCAATTTGGGGCAGTAAGTGGTTGACTTGATTGTGGATGAAATTCATAAATTATCCCTTTATCTTCTTCACTGGATTTAAACCGCTGTCATCTAAAATAGACAAATTTGAAACATTGTCATAAATTATCCGAAAATTGTGACTGTCCGAAGTTGGTACAATCGAACAAATCTGGGTCATGATCAATCAGTGTTACTCGTTTAAAATGGCACTTTGATAATAATAATTAATAATAACATTCACTTAAATGATCAAAGTAAAGTTGCTGAAGTAATATTCGAGAACTTCGATATGAGAATACTGAGCGTCACTCGATAGACGGATAAAGAAATTTGCAAACAAAATTGGTGATGCGAGATTCAGTAAAATAACATAGAATTTTGACATATTTTCGCTGCATCTTAACCTCATTGTTACACTAAGATACTTCTTGTAGTGAATGACCATAAGCTACGGTAGTGGTTATTTACGGTGCAACTACACAAGCTATTAAAACACTTTGTTCAATATTGAATTTATCGGAATTTAGTACTACGGATAGTGATTAGTATAGGAATTATCTCTGAACCAGGTATTGTGATCTTATAATTGACAATTCCAAGAAAACAAGTAAAGATGACTGAAATAAATAGTGGTATAGTAACCGGACAAGCTAGTAACGTTGACATACCACTTGTCTTTATGAGAGAAGTCAACATTTTTGGGGAACGTAAACCTACAAAGGAAGAATGGATTTCCCATGTAGAACTATATAAGGCAATCTCGCGCAGAATAAACGCTAATAATATTACTGGCCTACAGAGAGTCAATGGGCTATGGCGTATATATCTTGACAATTTGATTGATAAAGTAAAGCTAATGGCGGAAGGGGTGCCGTTAAGGGGTATGGTCGTACCAGTCTTGAATACAAACCCCTTACGCCCTGACGGGGAGAACACCGTCAGAATCAGAATCAAAAACATTCCATTGTCAGCTGACGATGGCGTAATAAATAGGGTGCTTACTCTACGTGGTGCCGAAGTTATCACGATTACCAGAGAAAAACTCCGTATCGACGGCAAATTAACAAATTGTGAAACGGGAGATAGATTTGTCATAGTGAAAGCTAGTTCCCTCAAAGATCCCCTACCCTACTTCATGATATTCGGTATATTCACAGCACGTGTTATACATGCCGGACAGTATGTTGGTTCCCAGGGGGAGTTGAAGTGCACGAAGTGTTTGCAAACCGGTCATCGGTTTAACCAATGTGAGAACGATTGGGTTTGCAAACAATGCAGTGGAACAGGTCATAAACAATCCGAGTGCCAAGCTAACGAAAATAACTCCGACAGTGAAAACGAGGCATCAGATGATGAGCCAAATGACAATCAGCAACTACCAACTAGTTCGCCAACAAAAGTCGACAAAACCAAACCGCGGCGGGGCGCCAGTCTAACCGATCGTCTCAGTCGAAGCGTGTCACGTGACACTCTTCAACACACAATGGAGCGTTTTGTCAACATGAGACCAAACGAAGACACTGACACACCGAACAAAACGAGGCGGAAGAATCCTCCAGAGCGTTCTACACCTACTCCTGCGGATGAACTACATGAGAAAACACAGAAGAAGACCAAATCTCGCAAACGATAATTATGACTAGACGAATAATGTTTCATATCACGCTATGTTATACGGACTTGAAAATAGAATTACGATTTATACCCAACTACGTGAACTTACCAGCGTATAGATGCTGTGTAATGTATGTTTATAATAGGGTGCACTTTAATATTAACCTAACTTGCATTGCTATAATTATATCAAAACTACAAAGGTATGTAATCTGCTCAGATGTTATATGTATATACTGGTATATTATACGAGTCATAGGTTTACGACATTGTCCATCAATAGTTAATCTCCACTTTGTTATGACAACTACCAATTGTTATTGTTTTATTTTTGTTCATAATTGTAATAATGAAACAGACTATAATGCTCGTGAAATCGTGCATGCTATTTTAAACCGCAATGTGTATACTAACACTAAACTTGATAGAGATCGTGTTGGTAATATACCTCTATTCAATGAGATACTATATGTTCATGGATTATTTTTGTATAATAATATATATCTCTAATCTCTAACATGACTGACATACTACACTTATTATCACTTAATTGTCAAGGCTTAGGAGATAAACAGAAACGATCTAGGCTATTACAATATTTGAGCGAACAGAAAACCAGTATTGTATTTTTGCAAGAAACCCATTTCACCGACACTATTAAATATGTTCTAGCTACGGAATTAAACGACTGGGAGCTATACCACTCCTTTGGTCTGTCAAATAGCAGAGGCTGTTCAATTCTAATAAATAAGTCTTTAAACCACAAAATATGCGATGTTTTCTCCGATGAGGATGGTAGATTTGTTTTACTTAACATTGAAACACAAAATAACGTTTACTCCTTACTTAATGTTTACGCTCCGAACGATAAAAGCTCGAGATCATTATTTTTTACAAAAATAACAAATATTTTAAATGATAAATCTAATGGAATAAAACTTATCGGTGGCGATTTTAATGAAATATTATGCAATACTGACCGTGTGTCGAAATCAAAAAATAACAAACGTAAATCACCAAAAAGTTTAAATGAACTTATCGATTTAATGAATCTAGTTGATGTTTGGAAAGATACAAACCCAAATAAAAGTCAATTTACATGGCGAAGAAAAAATAGTAATGATAAAAGCAGAATCGACTACTGGTTAATTGATGCTAACTTATCACCACTAGTTTACTCAGCCGATATACGGCCAGCAATTATACGCTCTACCGATCATATGGCTATATCACTTAAATTAAAATCCCCTGGTAAACGGGGACCTGGCTATTGGAAATTTAACAATTACTATTTAAATGATGAACAATACTGCAATACAATTTGTGAAATTATTGATTCATGTAGCAAATTAAATGTAGAAAGCCACCAGATAAAATGGGAACTATGTAAAATACATATAAAATCAGAATCATACCAATACGCAAATAAAAAATCTAGAGAAAGAAATAACAGGCTACAACTATTGGAAAAGAGACTATCACATCTTTACTCTTCCACAAATACTGAGTCTAACAGACAAATAAATGAAATTGAAGCCGAAATAGCGCAAATATATGATTTCAAAGCACGGGGAGCACAGATAAGGTCCAGAATTCAATTTCTCGAGGAAGGTGAAAAAAATTCAAAATATTTTATTAATCTAGAAAAGTCGAGACAACACAGAAAACTTGTAACATCCCTTAAAGTAAATGATGTTAGAATAAAAGACGAAAAAAGTTTATTAAGTGAAATTGTCAATTACTATAAAACTCTGTATGCCTCATCGAATGAGGATTTGAATTATGACGAATATTTAGATAATATCAACATTCCAAATACACTCTCTGAACAACAGGTTGATATATGTGAGGGTTATATACGTTCATTAGAATGCAGAAATGCCATTTTTAATATGAAATTAAACAAAAGCCCGGGTCCTGATGGTCTAACGGTGGAATTTTATAGAAAATTTTGGAATCAGATTGAAAATCTCTTAACACACTCTTATAATGAAAGTTTTAGAAAAGGCGAATTATCTATTAGTCAAAAACAAAGTATATTTTCCCTGATTTATAAAAAAGGTGATCCTGAAAATTTAGATAATTGGAGACCAATTTCTCTTCTGAATATTGATTATAAAATTTTAGCGCACACTTTAGCAAAACGCATTCAAAACATTTTACCAAGTATTATAAGTCAAGATCAACAAGGTTTTATAAAAAATAGATTCATTGGTTTTAACATTAGACTTATACAAGATGTTATAGATTATACAGATTTGTTTAATTTAGAGGGTGCTATTTTATTTTTTAGATTTTAAAAAAGCATTCGACTGTATAAATTGGACATTTATGTTCAACGTATTAAGAAAATTTGGTTTTGGAGACTCATTCATTCATTGGGTAAAAGTAATTTATGCTAATATAACTTCAATCGTTGTAAATAATGGATGGAAATCCGACCCTTTCAGTATTTCTCGTGGAATCCGTCAAGGTTGTCCGTTATCCGCTCTGTTGTTTGTTATTGTCGCAGAAATACTAGCAATCAAAATAAGAACATGTAATACAATAGAAGGAATAAAAGTGAAAAGCCAAAATGAAATCAATACTATCAAAATTTGCCAACTGGCTGACGACACCACATTATTCTTAAAAAATGAAAATGAAATAAATCAAGCACTAAGCAAAATTGAACACTTTGGCAAATACTCTGGATTAAAATTAAACTTAAACAAAACAGAAGGACTATGGTTGGGAAGACACAAAAACAGAGATTTAAATGCAGCAAATATTAATTTCAATAATAACACAGTCAAAGCGTTGGGGGTATACTTTGGACATAATAAAGAAAATTGCAAGCGCCTTAATTTAACGACAAGGCTAATTCAATGTAAAGAAATGATTAAAAAATGGGCAATGAGAAACCTAACATTTTATGGTAAAGTCACAGTTATCAAATCAGTCATACTACCTAAACTTACATTTTTACTTCAAAATATGTCGATACCTAAAGAATTTATAAGTGAATTAAACTCTCTATTCTATAGATACCTTTGGAACAGCAAATCAGAAAAAATAAAAAGAAATACCTTAATTGGAAAAAAACTCAATGGCGGAATAGACATGATTGATAGCAGTATATTCTCTAAATCATTGAAAATGAAATGGATTAGATCATTGAAGGGTCATGATAATGCTAACTGGAAACTTATTCCTAAACTATTTCTTAATCAATATGGTAAAAACCTATTAATTTTTGATATGAATACTGACTCCCTCAAATCTCTACCACCAACCAAACTCACTATCCCTTTGTTCTACAAAGAACTAATTGAGATTTGGATTGCTATGAAAAAAGAGATACCCTCCCCTAAACCAGAAACATTCTATAACATAAGAAAGCAAGTAATATGGGGCAACAAATACATTAAATTTAAAAATAAATGTTTAATATTTGATAATTGGATTGAATCCAATCTGGTTTTTATCAATGATATAATAAATAACAATGGTGATATCGATGAAACTATTATCTTTAACAAACTTAAAAAAAGGCAAAACTGGATATCTGAAATTTCTATCCTTAAACAAACGATACCCAAATCATGGTTAACAACTATTAAAACTGAAAACTCAAAACGCAGTCAAGTTCGAACTTCATTATCAGACAGCGTTATAAACAATATTAGGAATAAATCAAATAAGTATTTTTATGATGTATTTCTTCAAACTAAATTTCAAAAGCCATACATCCACGCGTTTTGGTCTCACAGCTTAAATGTTGATGTTAATTGGCCTTCCGTTCACTTTTTCATTAACAAAATAATAATTGACAACAGGATCAAACAATACCGTTATAAATTAATACACAAAATTATAGCAACTAATGAAAATCTGTTTATTTGGAAAATTACGGATAATCCTCTATGTGATTGTTGTCAAAATGTTGAAACAATTGACCACTTTATGCTCTATTGTAAATACCTTGATAACTACTGGGTTAAAGTGTTAAATGCATTTAAAACATGTGGCATATCTATCAATCTAAGAATGCTTAGATATCTTGTTATCGGATATAAAATTGAAATAAAAGAGTATACATTTGTAAATATAATTTTAAGCTATGTTGGATTTTCAATTTACAAATCTTATTTTTGTAGTGAACGAAGAAAAGAAAACTTCAACATTTTAAAATTGTTGATAAATGAACTGAGTTTGTTGTTAAAAATATACGAAAAGAATAAGTTGCACTGTACCATGATTAAGAAATTTCTTAATGCGGTGATATAATCCTCTTATACCACCGAATGTGCTATTTGGCTTCTACTATATAGAAGCGCTTTCTGCGAAATCTACAGAAAACCACATTAATTGAAATATTGTCATTTTTTCCCCTTAATATACATATATATTTAATTAACCTATCATCTTTCGCTTTCGCCTGATAGGTCAATTGCCATGAAAAAAGTTCATTGTACTGACCAGCCGCATATAGACAACTTAAAGCAAAATTAAGTTGCTCTTAACATGCGAGCTAATTACCTTAATACGTTAAACTTTCATTAAATCCTTTCTCTATAACTATAGTTATATTTTGATAATTTCGTGCATTTATGTTTTTTTGTGATTTTTCTTCTTTGAATTGTAACAATGTATAAGTCAAGAAAACTATAACATTTGTAATATGTATATATGTTATGTAGACTATCATCTGATAATTGAATAAGGTATATACACGGTAGTAAAAAAAAAAAAAAAAAAAAAGATACTTCTTGCAAATGATTAATGAATGTTGGAATATAGAAAAACACGTACCATAATTATCTTGTATACACTTAAAATGGTCATCTTGCTAAAAGTGAATCTCACGATTCCGCAATGTTAACGCATGCAGAACAGAGAGAATACGTAACCCCAGGGAACGCCACATACACAAGACAATACCTCCCCACGCAGACCTCCGGAAAAACAACAATCCGCAAAACATAAGGCACTTAAGGAGGCCAAACGGTACACATATTAAGGAACAGAGGCACAAGGAATGGCCAGACAGACCATAAGGAATAACTAGGAGAATCAAAGTGGACAGTAAAGGGAGGGGAGGGGGAATTAATGGATGGAAAATATCACAGGACAAGTCAAGACAACTGGCCGCAATAGGCCAAAAATGGTCAGGAAACACTCTGAACACTGTATAAAGTGACAGAGTTGCACAGGGGAAAGGGAAATATAAAACACATTCATAAAAACCACAGGGATACGGCTCATAAACGGACAAATAGGATTTTCGCAAAAGAGAAAAAGGACTTTTTATTCATATGTTTTCTAGCAGGTTCTACATGTTGTGGTCATTACTGATTGTTTCATCATTAATGCATCAATCTATGTTGAATTAATTTGTTTCAATTGCAGTTACTTTGAGTTGAGGTTGAAATTTGTCAAAATCACCTACCAAAAGTACTTTCAGTACTTTAATTGATCATAATTAGAAATTAATACGGGATTATTCGGGTAAACCAAAACTGACTCAAATAACCCAGATAACCCGTTTATATCAAGATTCCCCTTCTACAATTGATATATCTCTGACAAATCAGTCACTATGCTCATTGAATCTATAATAAATCAGAGGAATGTACATGTACTATTTTCTTGAGACGTATGAATATGGTTGTCGGTACTTTCAATAAACGATGATAGCAAAGAGACGCTAAAGCGCCTCAATAAAAAGAAACACATTAAATTCAAGAATATGTGTACGCTCTTACCATTTTACTAACAGAGATTCGTTATTGATCGCTTGTTAACCTGAAACAAAATTAAAAACGCTTAGAAACTATTCCATTTGCATTAATGCTTTCGTTTAGAGATCATTACATAAAATCCGATTTCGTTGAGACATCATGACACACTCTGCGAGAAACCATGACATTCGAAGAAAACTTAATCGTAAAATATACAGTTACCATGCGTTATTTTTGTGTGAAATTAGTTGTTTTGGCTTTATATCGACAATGTTATACTGAGAAAATCAAAGTTGTGATTAAAATGTATGTTTTTAAGCCATTGAACTGCAATGATAAAATACACTCCAAAGTAAACGATTCTAAACGATAATATGACAAAATACCAATTTCACTCGTACGAGTGTAGCCGAAATAAATACTTAAGGACATAGACATGCACCGTGGTTCATACCCTGGCTGAAAAACGAAGAAAAAACATTTGCTCTGTTTTAAAAACAACATAAGATACATACTTACCGAGATGTGTCCTCATAAGAGGAGAGAAGCGATGACATTTTTCGTTGCGAATCGATGACTTGTCGTCGTTTAGAACTGCATCACGCATTGACATGGTTGCATACCAGTGAGAGATATCGAATGGAAACAGGCACACATAAACTGACAACCATACCGGATTTCGTATAAACTTGGAAAATATTTTTCTAAGATGATAGTGTTCGCTCTCGTCGTCCCGATACATACATGCGTTCTGTGACTCAGAAGGAAATGGCAGCGATGTCTATGACTATGAGCCGAGTCTTCAAACTAAGATTAGCTTAAATACTAGATTAATTACGTAATTTTTCGACACAGCCGTACTAACATGGTTTTGCTAATTGCATATTCCGTGTTTTGTATACCAATCAAATCTTACGTTAACCACCAAGGCAATTTCGCGCAATTTCTCTTCAATTTAAAAATATTTGTAACCTTGAAGCAGATTGCTTAACATTTTGTATAGTGTATTTCAAGATTTATCCAGTAAGTAGTGTTGTTATTCATCACCACGGGGAATTGTCCGGTGTTGGAATTAATAAGACTGTCTTGGTTTTACCCAGCAGACCCGGGTTTGATTCCCAGTTTTGGACAGGTTCTGTTCTTCAGTGACACTGGCTACGACAATGTCTTGCACATGTGGAGAAGTTGGCAGTACTGGTTGATAATTACTTCCAGGAAAACTGGTTAGGTCAATTGACGGCTGTATATGACTGAAAAAATGTTGAAACCCTACGTAAAACCTCATCAAATTAATAAAGAAAGGGTTTATGGAAACGTATATCTTTTTCGGCTAAACTCGTGATCAAGCAAATGCCTGGGTATCTGTTTGACATACCTGAACAGTATGCCGACACTACTAGTATGCGGACACTACCCTATTCAGCGTATTGTGAACAATTCCGGGTTTTTAACTGGATGACAAGCAGACAAAGTCAGATTGTGAAACGAAATCATTGGTGTCGCTCTCAACGGGTATTGCATCTAGGGCGCCCCAGTCTTTCTGCACGTTCAGCGCTTTTATTAATTATTCACAGACGTCAATCGTTATCATTTTAGAACTTGTAGCTCTATTTAAGGTTGTAAGCCATGTAAAATTATTTAAATGTCCACTACGACAGTTTACTGCAATTCTCTTGTTTTTCTTATAAGCTCGTTTTCTGATCTTATAAATTCATCTTTAAACAATCTGCGATAATTTACCAGTATTAATGTTCACATACTTTCGAGATAACAAACTTATTTTTACAAAAATGTATAATTTATTTTTACAACACATTTTCTGTTTCCACTGAAATTTTAGTTGTTGCCGTGATTGAAGATTTATTTGAAATGTCACGTTTAAGTCATTGTTGTTCTATTCACCCCCAAGAATATACATTGTATAAAGTAAAACTTTTGCCCAAAGCAATTTCAACATGCTGTCGAAACACAGTGGGGTGGCTAAGTTAGTCGCTAATGATAAAGATCAAGAGACGTTAAATCCAAGTGTATATTCGGTTATAGCATGGAGCTAATATCGATTAATGATTATTGACTAGTTTGACAGGTGTCATTTTCGTGGGGATGGGAGACAATCCAAGTTAGAGGAAATGGCTTAAACAAAGCCGATAATCAAGGGAGATCATTCTTAATATTTATCCCAGAAAGCTGCACATGATTCATAAACTTTGCTGAAACACGCGGTCCGTTACATTACCTTCCAAGAAGTAATTAAGTGGTTGCCATTTTAATTTACTTTTGTATTTCTCATATTGATTACTGAATTAGATAACAACGAACAAGTTTACCGGTACATATATATTTCTTTCGATACATGGCTCAGCACTGTGTGTAGTTTGCGACTGAGTGACTCGACTTAGTACTCTATAACTGCTGCTGGTAACGTTCATACACACGTAAATCTAACAGACCAAGCTTCTTTCTATTTTAGAATGACGAATGTTCCACGGAATCTTGAGAGATTTTCTTTGAGCTTATCTGAAGTTCTCGATGATATAGGGGTAAAAAAAGAGATGATAATGAAGAGACGAGAATATTGTCAGTTTATTGAATCAGTTTCTGATGTTTATGTTACGTTACTTGAAAAAAGAGATAAATTGTATAAACTCGGAAGTCAATCAGAGGGAAGCACAACCAGGGGAATTAATTCTGATAGCGATTGTCTAGTATGCGTAGATTCTCATCACGTGATTCATGACTGGGCTGCTTGGAAACCCGGCGTAACGAATCTATTAATGGTACAAGATGGGACCACTACGCCTGGATACTGTCTCCTACAACTTCTGAGAGATGATGTACCTCTCGCTGCGACCTCTGTTCCACCATTTCATGCGTATTATAAGGATGGAAATGGGAGGGTTCTGCTGAAAAATACGATATTTCACAATTATTATATATTTGCTGGTTCTGTACAAAATGGTCCAGCAACAATGTTCCCAGAAAAACCAGGTGTGCTTGCTACTGACTTGGTTAATGCATTCCATTGTGAAAGTTGGCCAATAGAGGGAAGACGGTGGCTAAATAAAAGAAGTACGAGCGGATGGCCTGATTCTCAATTGAAACTTGAGTCCGAAAAATCTGGGTGTTTCCTAGTGCCGGTAGGTAGCAAGATTAGCAGGGGACTTGATGAACTTGAATGGAGAATTTCCACATCTTTAGCCGAGAGAGCTCTAATGTTTAGTTTAAATGAAACACACATGGGATGCTACGTATTAATGAAAATGTTGTTAAAATCATATCGTGTATTTCAAAACGTGATATCAAGCTACATGTGTAAAACCGCTTTATTTCACTGTATAGAAGATACCACTTCTGATTTCTGGCAAAATCGTAATCTGGTACATTGTCTTAATAAAATTTTGCAAGTCCTATATGACTTTATTTGTAATGAAAACTGCCCTCACTTTATCATACCTGAGAACAATCTCGTGGCAGGTAGAATATCTGCAGAACAACGACAAAGTTTGTTAGAAGTTATTCAACATTTTATCAGAAGTGAAGGTAGAATGTTATTTGTAATACAAACAGATGATGTCGGAGAAAGACTTCAATTGAAAATGAATATAATCATAACATTTCCCCATCATATAAAGTCTCGGGCGGATTTATTGAAGACTCTATCAGGTGAACTTTGGTATAGGGTTTCGATGCGTATCGTTAGATGGCATGCACATCTGTTAACCAAATGCAATGTCAACACCCAAGATGTAATACAAACCTTCTTCAGTTATTACGTCAGATGTTGCCAACAACATGTGAATTCTAGTCATTTAGAACAAGAAGCAATCAGTCGTCACATCATACCTTTATTGTGTTCTACGATAGGTTCTGTGCTCGCATCCTACATACCATTGTCAGACATTGCATTGGAATGGTTGAAGCTAGGACTTAATTCTGATGTGTCGTCTGGCTTGTTGAAACTTGCAACTGTTCATTACAGTGTTGGTGATATATATGTGGCTGAGGAGATATTACGTCTTGTAGACCAGAAGTGCGATAACCATGTTGTACCCATTGGTGTCTGCGCTACTCGCCAAATAACGGAATCTCACAAATTCTTCAATGTAGCTGATCAGGTCACTGATCTCAGACATATAGCATCATATTGTGTAATGTTCATGCAGCATGAAATCAATATTGTACCTCCGGAAATGAGAAAAGAATTCTTGCGGTCAACACCAGAAGATATTCAGTGTAGGGTAAGAGTGTATGATTACTGGATGGATCTTGCAGTGGTAGATTCACTTCCGTACTTGTACTTCCTACAATACAAAACATATGTACGTCTTAGAAATCATGGAGAACAACTGAGAGCTCTATGTAAATTACAACAAGTTATACGTGATGATCCATGCTTACCTCACATAGAGACAGCACTGAATCTACTTGGACAATGTATGGAACAAGAGAATCTACCAAACGACGCATTGCATTGTTATAAAAGATCACTTCAGGTTCGATCTCGGAATAATGCAGCAAACGTTCACATGTCTAGATTGCTTGCAAACAATAAACGTCTGAGAAACAAATTTTGGAACATTATGGTTACAGGACTCGGATTGTAATGATGTTAATACTTTCATTTTTTTTTTGGATATTGTATCCGTGTCCCATGTGGTTCCTTAATTTGCATCTAATCAACAGCATGCAAATAGTCTTACATTGTGTTTTGTGCCAGCAATTATCTCTGTTTAGTTTAAACACCGCTCAAAAATCTGTTTTGTTTTGTTAAAAATCAAAGATCTGCTATTAATTGAAGACAATTGTCATTGCATGTCACTTGTAAGAGTTTGTTACTCATAAAAGATATGGTGTAATACAATTGAGTAATTTTAAAATTAAGAAATGATTTCAATTAATTCTCATTCGCGTACCGTAAATCGAGGGAGCATAAAATAACATAGAGTAGATTATATACCTATTAAAGGTACTAGATCTTTCGTATCACATGTAATATGCAACTTTCTATAGCGAAGGAAGATTTTATGTAATAGGCATGTTATGAGTGAAATAACAGTAGGTGTCTATTGCCTGTGATATACATTGGAACTGTATTCAGAAACCACAATATCGGAAATAATTTTGAATACATGATTTACCCATAATGGATGCTTCAATAATCACACACTCGCGTCATCGGTTGTGAAGCTACTACGACGGGTCTAGGCTAACAATGTGACGTATTCAGAATATACGTATACAGTCAATACGTTTCACCATACTCTGTCTTAACGATTTCGTTTTCGAGTTAAGGCAGCCCATGGTGATTTGTTGAACTGTCCAAGGATAATCCAATATTAGTGCTCGTGTAGTCTAGTTTACACGAGTATATATGGTCAAAGTAGTATTTATTGACCAAACATAATTTCATGTCAAGATATGCATGTATAATTTTTATGTAATTGTGGATTTATAAATACTTTCGTTAAGGTCTATATATACAATATATGTACGTATATATGTTATACATCAAAATACTAAGACTTAGTCTTAAAAGCAGGAGAATCTTGCAGAAAATGTTACTCTGTTATCCTCTCTTGCTGGCTCTGCAAATACTAGCCTAAAAATGTATATAAATGTATATAGATGTATTATATCACTTTGTATAATATGTTGTTGCATGTGTACATGTACTAGTTTATGTCAAATTATCCAAAGACTGATATTTGTTGAACAGAATTGTCATGTTATATTGGAGATATTTGGTGTTTATTTTCTGTTCTGTAAATAAATTATGTTTAAAATTTATGCATTGTTTTACATATTGACAAAAGAATTTCAAAGAAACATTTGAAAGGATTACACTTACAGTGAATGACAAAATATTATTCTATAGAATACAGGGGATTGAGGGGAATGAACTACACTAAATATATGTCGATCGCGCGCTGAAAAAATAGCCCGCGAATGTCTGAAACCGACAGGTTGAAAAATTGGCTCTAGAAAAAAAAGCCAGCGCTAGCCCTGTAAGTGTATACTGTTACTTTACTTGCCGTAAAATATATATAACTAAATTATTCATAACCTCTTAAATGTGCATTATTCATTGATTTGATATATGTTCACATTTCTGTTCTTCATATATGTATATTTGTATATATGTAGTTCTATGTCTGCTGTATGTTGGTTTTTTTTGGTTAAAACTGTATATGTTTTGCTCTCCAACTTGGAGGAAATAAACGATCTATCTATCTATAAACGATTGGATTCCAATGAGATTATTCCTGTGATTCTTAAACTTGACGTTCTTCTTCACACATGTATGCTTTGTTTCTATTAATCATACATGTATATGAGGGTAGGCCCCTATGTCCCACTGTTTGAAATAGTAACAGGTATAAAACAATGCGCCAGTAATTTAATATATGAGCGCTGCTTTGGGATTTATAACCTCTTCTGTAAGTGACGTCATTTCAAGAGATGGCACTATTTCAAGGCAGGAAACATTATGGTCACCGAGTTTCTATATTGCCATATCGGGCAAATATTGCTTACTGTCATTACATGGTGACGTCACAAGTGACGTTGTCTGGAAATAACGTCACTTCAAGAAGAAGTTGGAAATCGTACAGCGGCTCTCATATGTTTGTAATTATATCAGGAGTATTCACGTCCATGGCATCATTGACCTATCACGCTACCCTCCATTTTACGCTGGTGTGTTGATCGGTTACAGCTTTAACTAGTTGACACTGACATTAAATTGGTCGCTTCATGATTTCATGAAGATATTTTTGAACCGAGGTCACGTTCGTTCTGTAATCCCTTCGTAATAGAGGCTTTCTTGTATGAGCCGTTTATTTTACATTAGTACAATCACTGGAATTTCATCAGCGTCGGATGCTGTGTCCATTGCTAACAAAGACACACTAAAGAATATGCAGTTTATATACATTTGTTCTGTTAGATGGAAATTGATCTGGTCGCTGGTCAAATACTGTAAAATCCATGTAAGTATAAAGCTAACCAGCCATCATTCGTTTGACGAATGTAATGAAATGGAATAGTCAAATGTGGGTATCCGGCGATGCGTCGTACAGGCATGATATCATCTAACATACTAACGCTGTTTAAAATATAATGCTGGCGACTAGATGGAAGATGCACAAGTCATAACCGTCTTGTTTCCTAAACCATTCTGTATATCGAAAAGTGTTACGTCGCATAATTGTTTAATTGTCGCATATTCAATTTTGTCAGGAACAATTGCAAACACAAATCCTTAAACCTAACTTGAATGGCGACAAATATTCTTTCCAAGACACAAGATATCGATATTAGAATTGAAAATGACAAAGGACTAGTCAAAGCTTTGAGACAAAAAATGTCTATATAGCGTTTATGAATAATAGGGTAATAAAGAAAACTTAATTTGATTCAATTTGATGAGAGATAAGGCTGGCCCTCAATACGATTGTTGAAGTTAAAAACTGTTTATTCATTATGCTCATGTGAGCAGAAAGTTGAAGAAAATGTGGTCGTCACATGCAGATTCTCTTGATATTTTCTCAATTAGCACATATTTGGGAATGAGAATTCATGAAAAAATAGGCATATAATTCACTAAGTAGTTGCATATGTATTCCACAATAAATGCTAAACTCACAGTAAAACTAACATGTTGGAGAACAAAACTCGTTTATTTATAGTGTCAATCAACCAACAATACACAAACAAATATAACAGTGACACAATGCTTAGCTAGTCAAACATATTAAGTAATACCTCAATAATAAGACCACCTTTGGCACCCTTAAAATCTGGTCTTAATATTGAGGTGGTCTGAATATTGAGGTTGTATAGAGCAAAACAGTGAAAATTGAATTGAAAATTGTGTTCATAATTTTGATGTGGTCTTATCATTGAGATGGTCTTTAAATGACGTTTTACTGTAGATGCATAAATTAGGGATGAAAATATGGTCATTCCATTGACAGGTTTTCTTTGAAGTCTTCCAACCTGTTAACCTAATGACAATAAGTTATTTGTAAATCTACAAGTAAAACCAACAAGTGTCCTTCAATGACATTTGTAATTCATGCAAAATTTTATCAATTACACGACATCTTAAATATGTCCATGTGTGTATGTAATTAGATGTACAGAACGACTCCACAGCAGTATTTCAACAATGTGCTTGTTACACAATACAAATCTGGCCCCAGTATCACCAAAATACTTTCATAGGTTAATGCTTAAGAAAGTTCTTAGCCATATGCTGTTGTCTGTTTTAGATCATTGGTAAAATAAACCGCAGTTGACAGACATACTAAGTGATGATATGTACTTACTTAATGAAATTAATGTGCTTATCCTTAACTTTGTACATGAACTCTTCAAAGCAACCTATTTTTGTGTGAATTTTGTTGGTGAAATGCACATAGACTAAGAGAATGAAGGATAAGCAAATTATCATACATAAGTACATGTACTCGTATATTAATAAACTCGAATATTTTCAACAAATTGGGGCCTAATTTCATCTTCTTAAAATGCATTATAGTGTGACACATTTTACTCTAATCATTGTATAAATATAATCGAGTAACAGCAACAAAATCATTATGAAATAATAACAGAGAAACAAACAGGACATACGCTTATTATATTGATGTCTTATGCCTCAAATCAAGTGTGCCTACATATATTCATGGTTTAAAATACATTTGTACAATGTACAGTTTTAAACTTTGAGCAAGGTGAACACATATCAAAACAGCCAAAACAAAATAAACATGAAATCGAAAAAAGAGTAACATTCTATAGATAACGAATTATATTACATATATTTTTTTGCGATTTGAAATTATTTTACATAAAAATTAATAAGACAACTCATCATAGCAAATTAGAATATCACTCTACTATCATCTTTAGCACTAAAGCCTTGACAATTTTTAAGATATTCAAATTTTTTCATTTTTTAACATCTATTACTGCACCTGATTTATCAGAAAATCTTATAACATGAATGTTACATCAACAGTATTTTACTCCGATAATAACCTTGCAAGTATTTAAGCATAAGTGAAATATAAATAGCATAAAAACAAAAAAGTCCTTTTCAACATGCAATAAATTAAATAGTTTATATAAACATTCAACAGGCAGAGGGTGAACAAAATGTGGAAAATGTTATACACTTAAATCCATTAAAAACGCCACCGAAAAATGTCTGCTTTAAAACATGACATAAAGAAGAAATAATTCTGTAACATAATTTCCTCAACTTATTCAATCATGAAATATGAATTATTGGTCCATAGTTTCAACACTTTTTGAACAATATTTTAAATATTGGTAACAGTTGGTAGCTTTTTTTCCCCATGTACAAAATGAAGTTCAATTAATTAAGTTGCGTTTTTAATGGCTTTAAGTATATGTTATTTATTGTTATGTAACTGTAAAATTACGCATGAGATTCACTGATAACAACAATACCAATAATTTCATTGTAATGCTGTAGTGTTTATCAATGCGATGACGTTTGTACGACTTTGATTGTACCCACTTCTTTAGCACTTCCTTGTGCATAGACAACTTTCTCCAAACCATTCCCTGCTTGTTCTGTCCCTGCAACATCTTGATTATCTCCCCTGACTTCTTCCACTGCTTCGCCATCAGTGACGATGTTATAATCTCCTGAGGACACTTCAATTTGTTGAGATGGTATATTGGTAACAATTTCCTCTGCGCTTGAGTTCCCTTCATAGTTTGATATGAGATAACCTCCACTTCCATCATCCTGCATCACCAGAGTATATTGTTGTTCTGTGTTCTCTGGTACATTCTGTATATCAGAAATTCCTTCAACTTTTACAACTTTGTTGTTATCCTGCTCCACAGCAAAGTTTACAAACGCCGACAGATTATCTGCAGCTGAGCCTGACTCACATTCTGGTATACCATTCACATAATTGTCAGTTTGCATACTGGAGTCCACTTTCTTCACTGATGACAAAACGTTAGCAACGAACGCTCTCATTTCAGCATCAGCTTGTTTCTTCTTGGGTTTGGGTCTTCCACGAGGAATTCCTCCTTCCTTCGGACCTTTCTGATGCATAACTGCATGGAGATCTAGATTGCTTTGACGTAGAAATCCACGCCCACAGACATCACATTTGAACTTTCGTTCTGTGGTATGTAACAGTTCATGGCGCTGTGAAGGATAAAAACAGACTTTACTCAAACAGGCATCTTAAGTATCATTTTATGAGGTTGAGCCAAGCAAGGTTATTTCATATACTCAGTGGTTCTAACAGCTGAATGTTCTCAATCCTGAAGATTTGCCGGGGGGCTTCCCCTCATAACAGAGTTCAGCCAATAAACCAGTTGAGCATAAAGAGGGCTCTTAACAAAATTTCAACCAACAATTATCTTTGAAATGTCTCTTGTCCAAAACAGCCATTTGACACAACATAAAATGGGAGAATTTCATGTTCACTAATTTCTTATGTAATGTTTCGGTAAGAAACGTTATAAATACAGTCCATAGAGCCTAAACTAATAGGAAATACAAGAACAATAATAACTTTATCTCATTAATCTTTAATACAACTTGAATTTCCAAATCTTGTGTAAAGCAATTTTCTGGTTATTGAATTACAATGTCTTACAATAAAGAATAATACTAAAATTCTGTTTAGTGTAAACTTATTTATTTTACATCATTGTGAAACAAGTTTACAAATTTAATCAATTGCTCTCGACGACTACTGCCTGGGTAAGTAACTAGTACTAATGCCTAATTTAGAGATAGTGCAATTCATGGTGTAACCTCGCTAAGGCAGGATTCAAACCCAGGTCCTTCAGATCAGGAGTCAGGCACTCCGCCCCCTCGTGCACAACACCTCAGTAAGGTATGATATATTTACAAAGTCTAAAAGCAATAAAAATTACTTTTCACTCACCTTCATAACTTTCTTTTCTCTAAATCTACGCCCACATACTTCACAAGGATAAGGTCTCTCGTCTGTATGGATACGAGTATGTGCCTACAGAAATACAAATAACGGTACATAAGCATTTCCACCAGCACACCAGGTAGATATTTTGGAGATGAAAATACAAATGGCCATAATGTTAGACCATGATTAATATCTCCGTAACATAAATGCTGACATCATCTACAAGTTTTCCTTATCAGTACAACGGGTCATAATAAATGATTTTGCAGGCAAAGGTCTCAACAGTGTGGCTGTTCTTTCAACAGTCCAACTTATCCATCAAAATGAATTGCACTTAGTATTAAGAATCTAAATATGTAAAAAGTTGTTTTGATGTAAGATAAGACCATACGCATTTTAATTTTGTTAAGTGTCAAACTAGGTCCGCGAACCCTAGTTACCTTTTTGAAAAAACACACCCAAGTTGTTTCGATAAAATACAAAGCCAGATAATAGACGAAGTATCATTTCACATGTTTTAATGAGGTAAATATGATAAAAATACAACCTAAACAACTTGTTCCTTTATAAAACATTAGAAATCTAACAGAAAACTGACTAGTGTTTCATTCACTATTTTCAAACATGCAAGTTAACAAAATATATACAAGGCAATTTCTTACATTGACGATTTTTATAAAGTTACGAAAACTTTTTTTGCTCAATAAAGCTTGGCGCACGTGGACACTTAACAAAAATATAAAACGGCATAGCCTTAATCTTAGTGCAAGCAAAACATATAACATCGAAACATAAGCACAGAGAACTGACTTAAAAGTAGCATAAATATATCATACTTGTATAACCTTTCATAAAACATAACTAGAAATGTGTCCACAGGACACAGGTGCCAACGCTTTACTCAACCAAGGGGCATCAAGGCCAATAACTCTACTTCCCGGGGAGTCTTCCCCAAGATCAATAGATACGCAAAACCCAAGGTGCACAATTTCACATGCTGATATTCATTCCTATAAAGTTTGAAGACTGCAGATCCATTGGTTCGGGAGATATAAACACTACACGTTTTGTGGGACAGACAGACTGAAAGACAGACAAGGGTACATCTAAGTGCCTCCCCACACACAGTTGTGGATGCATAAAATCATACCAACCTGAAGATGGCCATATTGAGTGAAAGCCTTCATACAGTATTCACATTTGTATGGTCTCTCCCCTGTGTGAGTTCTAATATGGCGAGATAGATGTATGTTTGAAGTAAACCTCTTTTGACAATGTTCACATTTGTACGGTCGTTCACCCGTGTGGGCTCGGCGATGCTTCGGGATCTGGTTTCTGTACTTAAACTTCTTCCCACATATTTCACATTCATATGGCTTTTCACCTATAAATAAGTATCAAAGTAATATTATTTCTATATCAAGAATAATATTCAGCATAGAACCAGTCTCTGAAATTCCTCTCTCACAGACTCTAGTATGTTCTAGATTCATTCTAGTTCAAATCTTTACAGAAGTAACTGTTTGTTACATAGACTTTATTAGATTTGTATCAGGGTAGTTCTAAGCAATAAAATGCTTGTCAGTTCTACAGATTTAACAACATTAATTCCTTCTGTTTTTATGAAATGCAAAAAATGTATCAAGCTTGCTGCAGTAGACATTCCAGTGAAAAATATATATATTAAAGGTATTAAATGTTAGCTCTGATATATGTCGAATACAAACCTGTGTGAGTACGTAGATGAGACATCATGTCATCTTTACGACGGAATCCTTTATTGCACAAAGTGCATACAAAAGGTTTCGCGCCTGTATGAATGGACTGGTGGGATACAAGAGCTGCTTTCAATGTGAAACCTACAATTCAGGAGGCAGAGTATGAATACACAAGATAGTTTCACAATTTATTTGATATTGATTCGGTATTCAATACATTTAAATTACCTATAGTACATTAAACCACTATATTGCAAGCACTGGAATTTATGCCAAGGAAGCTATACTCAGTACATTTAAAAACAGCACAAATTTTCTCAAGATTTGTAAACTTATGTTGAGCGTTAGAAAAGAACTGTAGATTGTATTGTTTCACGTTTATTTGCAATATAAACAGTGTATTTCATTGCAAGTATTGGGTATTTTCATATGAAATAAGTTTCAAAATGGGATATAATGATGATTTACAAACATTTCGCAGGTCTCAAACTGTGCGTTTTAAACGTATGGAGTATATTTTGTTAAGCCACATGGTCAGAACCACTAGGGGTAGTCTCTGTGAGTTATTAATTGAAGTTGTATTTACAGGTTTACATTTTAAAATTAGTTTAAACAAATTTCAAATAATCCACACTATTACAACAAGAGCATATTTATGTATGTGTAAGCCCCTGGAATGGAAATTTTATGAAAACTAAGTTAATGAAAAGTTGTTTGCAATCTTCACTTCCACTCAACATTTAAACTATTTTGACTATATTTATCAAACATTGAAAGACTGCTAAACTGCAATATGCTTACAGGGCTCTAGATTTTTTTTTCAAAGACACTTGTCCAGGACTAATGGAAATGTAGACTTGTCTGACACAGGAAGCTAGTTGTACGAGAATATCGGTCAATTTAATTAATAATCGATCACATGTACACTAGCGGATCCAGGGGGGGGGGGGGGACACTGGGTGCCCCCCTCAAATTCCCCAACCGTACATGTATGTCTGAGTATAAATACGAAAATATACAGAAATCTTTAATTATAAGATTTTCAAATAAGTGATTCTGAATTGGTTTTATGTTCAATAACTTAAAAACAAAGAACAAAGCACAGTCACTGCCGTTTTATAAGGCTTGAGCAAAATAACAAAAATGACCAAAAAGTTACGCCCCCCCCCCCCCCCCCTCCTAACTTGCCCAAGACCAAATCTGGATCCGCCCCTGCATGTATGTTTTTGAGCAATTCTAAGGTTTGACTTACGACTGAACAATTGCTGTTGGTTAGCATTAAAAACAGAAATAAACTGAACAGTACAAACCTTTATTGCAAATTTCACATTTGAATGGTTTGGAACCAAAGTGGGATTGATAATGGCCATTGAAACTCTGTAGTTGTTTGAATGTTTTCCCACATACATTACACTTATGGACTTTGTCCCCTGGGCGTACTGAAACAACAGAACACAAGTAACATAGGAATATAGACATTACTTTAATACAAATAGGTTTTCATAGCCTCAAATGGACTGGATGTTAAAAACTAAGCTCAGAGACCAGTCTCAAAATGCAAGCATCTGATTGGTAGTTTCCAATCTCAATCTTAAAAGTAACCAATCTCAAGGCTTCATTCCGAGACTGGTCCCCAAACTCAGTTTGTAACCTCAATGCCAAAATGTGAGAGACTAGTAACAACATCAGCAGCTAAAGTAACACAGACTTGGTTTGCTAAGCGTAATTCAAATGCCTATTGAGCATTTCACCAAAGCTTGTAAAATCTTGAACAAAACGAAGAGTCTTTATTATATCATAAACTATAACAGACTTCCCGAAAGCCGTCAGTCCGACCGACATGACCGGCAAATTTTGATCCGATCTGACGTTTTCTGAACAGAAATCGGTCAGATTGTCCGGCTTTTTTTATTCCCGGTAACCGGGTTTTAGCATTAACTAAAGGCCCGGTAACCGGGTTTTTGCATGAATGCGTTAGAAAAATGTTACATGTGTTTTCGTTGGTCGCTTTCGGCACAGTGCCCGTAGAAAAACCAATGTTTTTACTTTGTTTTTGTTCCATCTGTTTCAGGAAGTCTGCTATAACAAGGCAAGGTACTACACAAGATGCAGCATGTATCTTTCTATGAAATATAATTAGAAAGATAAATATAGAGGAACTGATAAAATACATTTCCTACTTACTGCTTCCACGAGGAGTGATTCTCTTCACAACATTCAACCCTGGATTAGCAATCACAAGTCCTTGATCCAATGACATTCCTTCTGGCAATGTTATTTCCTGAATTATCACCTGAGGCATTTCTCTGCCATCTTGACCATCACCACCTCCAAGTTCACTGAGTAAAGATGCTGGTATATCTGCAGTCTTACCACCCTCGGCAAACACAGTTATAACCTGTGGCTTTCCGTCAGTGTCTGTAGTTGTTACATTTATCATCTGCAGTCCCGAGACTTCTTCAACTAGAGTACCTGCTTCCTGAAACATGAAATGCATTGGATGACGACAGTTCCAACCGCCAGTATTCGCCAACTTCTTTCTAGTTACTATCACTTCCTTTATATATGAAGGCATTTTTCTAATTAGTACATCATATCTGAACTAAATCTCTCCCCTTTTGTTTGACTGGCTGAATATTTAAACATATAAAACAGAAACAGTGGATAACAATTTAAACCATTGAATAGTACTCAGGGTTTTCCCTAGGATTTTTCAGCTATGTGTCCTTGGACCCTTGTGTTTGAAAAATTGGGGGGTCCTTAGTAAATTTGTAGGATCCAAGATATGCAGATTATACTTGACAAAAAATTATTTTAGGGGTCCAAGGGATGCACAGTAAGTGGAAAATGGAAGTCCCTAGAAAGAAAAGGGAATCAGGGATCAAGATTTTTGCATCAGGGAACTCCCTGGTACTACTACATGGGTAGTTTTGACAATGAATGGATCACCAAGAACTACATCTTGCAAATAACAAAATTATTACTGTAATTTACACTTAAAGACCATATCAATAATAAGTACACCACATTTTTCAAGTCTATTTTGACTTTTCAGCCCTTCATTCAACCTCAATAATAAGCCACCTCAATTTTAAGACCAGTTTTCAAGGGTCCCAAGGGTGGTCTTATTATTGAGGTTTTTTACTGTATAATCCATTTTTGGCATGGAAACCCAGTCAAGCATGCTACTTCCATAAAAAAGCATCATACACAATCAGATTAACATGTATCACCTGTTCATTTTGTGTCACAACTTGTTGATGTTCATCTATCTGTACATCATGGATATTTTCTTGTTCAACAGTGACCATGGAAGAATCATTATCTGTGGCTTCAGCTGAAGTCAATTGTTTAGTAATATTTATTCATACATACATGTACATACTTTCTGGAACGCTTTTATGTATAAGGAAATAGCTGTACCAGAGTCGTAAATTACCCCGCCGAGCGGAGCTAGGCGAAAAAAATTTTGGACCCTTTTTAGACAAAAAATGATTTTTTTTTCAGCCCGCAATAGGAGGCAACTGCCTACATGCCTCCATGTAATTTACGGCCCTGTGTACCATAAACGTAACTTATTCGTAATAATGTATAAGTGGCAAAGTTTGTGACATGGAAATGTTTGATGATTTTGCTATTTTTCTCAGGGCCTCCGCTGTCGATCGCCAATGTCGCCATTTGCGATAATTTTGAGAATCTGGCGCTAAATTTTACAAGTTGGCGAAAATAAGTGGCGCATACTTTTTCACCCGTCGTAATATTTGTTTTTATTAACGATATAAGCGGCTTAAGAATTGGTTCTCGATTCGCGCGTTTTACCTGCGTTTTACTAAGCGTTAACCGTGATAAAACCGATAACCAGTCCAGTCAGTGTACTGTCAAATCGGGTAATTGATTTCGGATGACACTTTGAGAAGATAATTGCGTAAGTATGTGTGATCGGCTGATTAATCATTATGAAAACATCCGGCAGCGTGTATATTTGATGTTTGTCGATGATCCCCTTATTAACTACAATTATGACCGACTTTAAAGACAAAATGGGCGATTGGTTTAGTCAAAAAGACCGACAGGCTTGTTTGTAACGTGCGGTTGTTGTCAACTTTTTTAGTAATTACGATGTTTATTGCACACTTTTTTGTGATAATCCCTTAACTTATACGATCTCAATAATACTTTTATTATATACTGATGATATATGATGCAGCATTAAATATAGAAGTTTCACATTTTTGTTGTTGTTTTTTGAAGACTACTTAAATATGAATCATTTTCATGTTCTTAAACATGGCTGGAAACTTTGGCTACTTTTGGCTCTAAAGTGGCTCTAAAGTGGCTCCAACTTTTCTTAAGTGGCGAAAATGTTGGCGACAAGTCTAAAAAACCCAGAGGAGGCCCTGTTTCTCCATCACAAAAGTACATTGTTACATGCACACTTCAGTATCTAAAGATAGCAATACTCATTTCCAAGTTTTGAAAATATTTCTGCTTGTAAAATTGCAGATTCGTAAACTTTTGACTGACACAAAAAATATCCACCAAACAGTATTATATCAAATATTTTCATCTACAAAAGGGGGACAATTTTCATCAAAATTTCTACGTTAAAACTGGACATAATTTTCTTAAAATGCAGACGAGAGCTATGGAATCCAACTTTTGTGGAGCTGGAGAGCATTCTGTTCAATAGTTTCAGAGAAACCCCCTTGCATGTAAAATTTTTGAGACCGACGAAATGTGAAGAAATAGGACCAACAAGAGTGGCAACCTGTCACAAAATACGCCCAGTCCTAAGTCAGAGCTCAGAGTAAAACAATACATTTTTTGTAATTTCTATAATCAAAGGGCAATAACTCCTGAGTGACTCGATGATATGGCTTGTTATCGAACTTGTCCAAAATATTATGCCCATACACATTCTGACCAAATTTGGTGATGATTGGACAAATGCTTCTGAACTTAATGATCGGACAAGACCCATTTTGGTAATATCTATAATTAAAGGCCCGCTGCAGGTGCTCTATTATTTTTAAAAAATCCAGTGATTGAGCTTTAATCTACTGACATATTTTTACTCAATTGTTAACAGGTATTTTTATTAAAATCAAATCCTAAATTAAAATTGATGCCATATTAATAAATTCTTATGAATTAAAGGTCTGACACAATGTGTACACAAACCATATTATGACGAGGTTAGAATTTAAAATTTGGGTGTTCGAGAATAATGACCACTATGTATAGATAAGAATTATAACTGTCATACAAAGATGACAAATTTACCTTCTTTTATACAGGAAACACTCCAATTGTTGATCTGGAAGAATGCATACAAAGCAGCTTCCTGTTCAGCAGTTACTCTGACTGACAAAGATACTGTCCCACTATCAACACTCTCGCTACGAAGTTCTAAGTATAAAAAAACAGACATTTTATCAGTTTCTTACATAGGAATATCTAAGCTACACTAACAACAACATTACAAGGTATGTGTACTTATACCTTGTTCTGAATAGTCGGCCATATTGATTTTAAGTTTCCTTAAAGTTTATAGGGAATATAATGTAAACGATGATAAACTAATCAGATCTAAAAATAACTCATTCAGTATACTCATGCGGGCAGTTGGCGTAGCAAGTTGAAGAAAAAGTGGTTGTCACATGCAAATTCTCTTGGTATTTTCTCAATCATCACATATTTGGAAATTATTCCTATAAGGGCTTATCAGTTTTGCCAATCGAAATGGCTGATGATTAAGAACAAGGGAGGTAAATATTGCAGATGTGGGAACACCTATACACTATTGACTAGCCTTTACATAGAATTATCTAATCATGCATGAATACAGAACACATCAAATAACCCAGGGAGTCTCAATCTCTACATAATGTCATAACTGAAAAGTAATATCTTTAACATTTAATAACTTGACTTGATCACACATCTTGAGATTTCTACTGTGAAGAGACAGAACACTAGACAGGTAATAGGGACGGATACACACACCTAACAATTGGAACTTTGTGGCTTTAGGGATAAAAACCATACCATTTTAGTAGGGGATTGTTCTGATAAACAGCCCCAAAAATGGCTCAACTAGTGCCCCGTGAGACTTAAAAGTTAAATATATACCTTTGATGAGTTGCCAGCTGTTTATTTGGAAAAAAGCTTCCATGGCCGATTCCTGTTCCATTGTCACTTGTACTGTAACAAGGAATGTCTCACTCGAGTTTCCAATTCCATCTTCCAAAGACAGCTGTATTGTTTCCACATCCATCACGGTAGTGCAGTATTAAAGATCTAAAATACTAAAAAACAAATGACTATTAGTATACTGAATCTACACCTGAATATTATGCGAGTGAAATAGACTAAGTAAAATAACAAAGAAGTGCTGCATAAAAGGCAGTCAATTTATATACAGAGTTGACCCTTTGACCCCTGGATTTTCCAAAATGACACATTTTGACCCTCAGGATTCTGGCCGCCGGGTCAATTTTTCTCTGAATTATAGGTATTTTGGACATAAAATTGTAAAATCCCGTCAAATATGACCCTTGAGATTCAGCACCTAGTGGAACCCCCGATTACACCTAGACCTAGTTCTGGCTTCCATAAACAAATATGGCTGTACATAACTACATTGTATATATGTTACATATTTTCTGCATCACCTTAATAAGTTAAAAGCTCCTCCGATATTGTTTTCCCATCTTATCTTTTTTTAACAAATGAAAGTTATCGTCGTCAAAATTTACGGTTAAGGGAAAATAGACTATAATTATGGGAGTTTGTAACATTGGAGTAAACAAGTATGTCACTTCAGACTAACGTTGACAATTTTAATGCAGTTATTTATTCTACATGTACATGGTAGTTAATGTATGTAAAGTTTATATAAAATTTGAGGATTTATTTACGGGATTCTCTAAGTTTAAAAGTTTATTTTTCGGCGCAACCGTACTAACATGGCTTTGCTATTTGTATATCAGTGTTATGCAAACCAATCAAATCTTACGTTAACCACCAAAGCAGTTTCTCTGCAACTGATGATGTTTGTAACCTTGACGCAGATTGGTTAACATTGTGTATAGTGTCTTTCAAGATTTATCCAGTAAGTAGTGTTGTTAGTCATCACCATGGGAAATTGTCCCGTGTTGGAATTAAGAAGACTTTCTTTGGTTTTATGTACCAGTCGCGAACATTTATATTGTTTTAATCAAACAACATATTTTACCTTCAGATTGCAACAAATTTCAAGTTGCGCCAACCATCTATTTTTGAAGATATTGCCTGTTATGTCTACATCTAAATCATCTTTACTTCATATTTATTAAGAGCATTCACTCATGAAGATAGATTGATAGTTGGTTATGCACCAGTCAATTGTAACCACGGCCCCCCCAGGTCCGGGGGTATACCGGGGATAGCGGGGGAAATGGGCTGTGTTTTTACCTTCCAGGTGGCCCCGCAGTGCCAAGTGAATGCGGTGGTTTTGTTTTTGCACCGAAAATAGCGGGGAATGGGCCTTACCTAGGATGTCCCCGGGGTGCGGGGGCATTTGGCAGGGATTTTACCAGCAGTTTGTCCCCGCAGGGCGGGGATTTTACCTGGACCGAAAGTCAAAGTCCCCGCACCTGGGCGGGCCGTGGTGGTGCATTAGATAGACTGTCAACTAGATTATAATCACATCCTAGAATGCGAGTCTAGGATAACGGACTTCAAGGGATACATAATTGTGCTATGGGGGTACGGGGTCATTTAATTAATGACTTAACGATTTAATTTGAAACGTTTAGTGGTACACAGAAAATCATACATCTTTTCATGTTCGTAAACTATATTGATTATTCAACTGAGCCCTTTTCAGTTTATATGTTGGGAGTTTCTCTCTTCAACTCTCGTCTGTATTTTTCTCAACGACTGGTCCCTTTCACGGCCTTTGAATAATAACGGCGAAATATAACGGTGTGGAGGTCAAACCTGGGACCAGGTCAAACATTGAAGTGGCATAGAACTTTACAATGAATGAAGTTTGGGCATAAAAAAAGAAACGCACTTGAATCAAAGGGAGACCAAGAATCCCAAAACTTAAAATATTCTTGTAAATCGAAAGTAGATTTTCACATTCGGGATTTTGGTTTTAGTCTGACAAATCAAAGATGTTCCAAAGTTGTCTGAAAACGGAACACCTCGGTCTTCGCAGCAGACAGAAGGCTGGCAGCCACAGTTCCGCACAAATTCATCACTCACTTAAATAAGTTTCGTGTTGTAGTGTTTGAAACGTTTGATTCCTAAAAATACACCCGAGTAAATGCAAGTTATATCGAAAAATTACCTCACTATCTTCACAAACAAAATGGCTTCCCCACGACCGATGAAATGTCGCAACTGCGCATGCGGAACTCTCTGATCTTTTCGTCACGTGAGCTATAACGCGGATAGTCTGGAGTTCCCTCCCCTTTCACTATGTTACGGTCATATTTGAGTTATAGTACGCAGGGAACCAGACTATAACGCGGAGTACTTAGTAAACGCGGAGTAAAGGGCAATTCAAGACTGTCCAAAAATATCAACGTATTTTTGAATGTGGTCATTCTTGGGTGTATGGCCCTATTTTGGTTTTGGAATAGAAATAACTGCTTATTTGTTTTATCACGTAAAATAATTTGGAATATAGAGCTATATTTCGTAATTAGAACCGTTATTTTATGCTGTTTTTGCAGCCGTAGGCCTACTAACATGGCTTTGCTTTTTTGTGATGTGTAAACCAATCAAATCTTACGTCAACCACTATTCCAACTTCTCTTCAACCGAACAATGTTTGTAACACTGACGCCGATTAATTAACCTTTCGATAAGGGGTATATATATATATATCTTTATTGCCTCCATTCTCTGGAGAATATACATGTGTTTATAATTACAGACAGTTGCATATGCAAGCATGATAAAGGAAGTGAGCATCAATACACATATATTCACACACGCATACATACGCCAATAAACACGCCGATAACCTTTCGATAAGGGGTAGATCTACACTGTACCGGTGTAGCTAAATTGCGTAATGTAGCAAAACGTTGAAATTAATTAAAGGTCAAAATGTTGCATTAAAAGGAAAAAATGCAGTGACTTTTGTCAATTATTATGCAATTGAATATCATATATGTTAGAATATTAGTCCTACATTTAGCGGACGAAAAGGGGCTAAATTCAGCAAAATACGCCTAATAAAGAGCAAAATGTAAATCGAGTGAATTTTAGCAAGTGCCTAAATAGCCTGGATTACCTGCCCTTACCATTACATTATTACTCTTATGTGCAGAGTACGCTGGGTACCAGATTAAATGTAAATCGAGTGAATTTTAGCAAGTGGCTTAAATGCGTAATGTAGAAAAATGTTGCGAATACAGGGCAAAATGTATCAAAATGTTGCGATTAAAGGGCAAAATGTAGCGACTTTTGGCTAATTTCAATAACATTTAATGAGATAAAAAGAATACAGGAAGATTTGCATGAAACTATATAGCTACAATGTACATAAACTCCATGGCCAAACTTTGGAAACTTTTGACACAGCTAAATATCTTGATGCAAATATTTCAAATGATTTATGGTGGCATTTTCATATAAATCAAATTACTGCTAATGCAAATAAATCACTTGGTTTTATCCGTAGAAACATCCAAACTAAAAATAAACATATACGCCAACTAGCTTATAAGACAATGTATGGAGCCCACATACTCGACAAAATATCAACAATATAGAAAAGATCCAACGCAGAGCTGTTCATAGGGTAAGTGACAATTATTCTCCATACGACAGTGTCACCCGCATACAGCGTGAGCTTAGCTGGCAAAGTCTCGAGTCGACGGAAGAAACAATTGTAAGATGATTGTGTTCTACAAAATAGTACACCAGTTGGTGGCAATTCCTTTACCAACATATGTTGAGAGACCCACTAGGATGACCCGTCACATGCATCTCTTTGACTACATACCTGTACATACCGATCCCTTTTTTCAACCTGATGAAGATGTACTTCATTTTAATAGCATGTACGTGAATGGTGAAATTTAGATAGTGTTTGCAGAACTTGATCGCGTGATATCGTATAGTGAAATAAAAAAGGCTATATCGGAATTATCTTTGGGGAGTAGTGCTGGTCCGGACGGTGTTTTAAATGAATTTCTCATGTATGGCGAGAACTCTTTTATACATTATTTCGCGACATTATTCAACAAAATATTATCAATTGGTAATTTTCCAAAGGATTGGAGTGAGGGTTATATAATATCATTGCATAAAAAGGGTAACGTTAATAATGCAAATAATTACCGCGGTATCACACTCTTAAGTACAATTGGTAAACTCTTTACGAGAATATTAAACAACAGATTGTCTTACTGGGCTTAATTTTATATTTATGTGGAAGCACAGGCTGGTTTTAGACCAAATATGGGAACGTGTGATAATAATTAATCATTACATCAACAATAACAAGAAATTATTTTGTGTATTTGTCGACTTTAGCAAAGTTTTTGATTATTTAGTGCATCAACATATATGGTTGAAACTTATAAAGCTTGATATTAGAGGCAATATTTTTAATGTTATTAAGTCCATGCATGATACAGTTAAATCTAGGTGGAACATTCCAGTGTATGCTTGGTGTTCGTCAAGGGGAGTGTTTGAGCCCTTTTCTCTTTTCATTTTATATTAATGATTTGGAAGATGAACTATACAAAAAGGGTTTTAAAAAAATTGATCTTACATTTATTAAACTCTATTTACTAATGTATGCTGACGATATCGTCATTTTTGCCGAAACAGCCGAAGATTTACAAAAAGGATTAAATATTTTATATGATTATTGTGTACAATGGAAGTTAAAAGTTAATAAAGATAAGACAAAGGTTATTGTGTTTCGGAAAGCTGGTATATTACCGAGAAATTTGTCTTTTACATACGATGGCTCAATTTTAGAAATAGTTAATAAGTTTACGTACCTGGGCATTGTTTTCACCAGTGGGGTGTCTTTTAGTGAAGCACAATCAACGTTAGCTGGACAAGCATCATGACAAGGGAATATTTAAATTGAAACGTTACTTCACGAAATTTTCAAATATTGATGTAAAACATTCATTGGAACTGTTCGACAAACTTTTAACTCCCATATTAAACTATGGCAGCCAAGTATGGGGTTTTCATAAAGCTTCACAAATAGAAAATTTTCATTTAAAAAATTGTAAACAGTTATTGGGAGTCAAATCTTCTACACAAAATGATTTGATTTATGGTGAACTAGGTCGCACCAACATGTTAAGCGTTAGGGTTACACGTATTATAAAATTCAGGTTAAAAGTTGTTGACGCAAATGAAAGGAAAATGATAAAACAATGTATAACATATTATTAGGAGATATTGAATTGTGCCCGAATAAGATTAGTTGGGCTACTCTAGTTAGGGATACATTATATATGAAGTATTATTTAGTAATGAATCGACACCTGGAATATAGTCATCCAAATTTCCAGTACGGCTGTTAAAATCTCCACATATGAATATTAGCCCGTCGCTTTGAAAAGAGTACACATTTGCTAGCAATTGAACGAAGAAAGCATTAACATCGAACGGACGAGATGAATTATGTGGCGGTAGATAACATACACATGGGAATAAAACTAAATTAGTGGTTTTGTTGGACATTTTTAACCATAATATACCTTCAAATGTGTTATCAACAATACATATATTAAACAAATCACACCAATATTGTTTAATAAAGAAACCTACACCCCCGGAACCAGTCCTAGCATTGACATGAATGTTTGTTCTATTAAAACCGAACCATCTATAACCTTCAATATCTAAAACATTATGTTTTACAAGACGTGTTGCCGTTACACCTAAAATATCAAAATTATTTTCTAAAACACAGCTTGATATTAAAATAAAAATTTCTGAAGACTTCTCAAAATTCCATCCTCTCACATTCCAAAACCCGACATTAAGCTAATATGGAATCTGTTCTGACCACCACGGTTCCATTTACTTGAATCATTGACATGAAAGGAAAGCATTTTAAATTTACCAGGATATACAACTTGCAAGACACGTTATGTGCTGGTATAGACATCGTCTGCCATCGTTTTGACACTATTATCTGGTTAAAATTTGGTCAGAACATTTTCGGTACCGATAGTGATATATATGTTTGTGCAACTTATATATGGGGTCATGAATCACCAGCATACAGCATCGTTAATTGTAATTTATTTGAAACTTTAGAAAACGATATTAGTCACTATCAAGGTTTAGGTACCGATTTGGTTGTCGGTGATATGAACAGCCATGTAGGTTTAACACCTGATTATATCTGTTTTGATTGCTCAAGTTCTTCTATTGACAGTAATGATTGTGAACCAGACTGACCTTTTTACGATCGTCAATGGACCCGCAATTAAATGCTTATGGTATAAAATTATTAGATTTATGCAAATCTACTGGAATGCGAATATGTAACGGACGGTTAGATACACAAGGAGCATTTACTTACACTGGGTACAATGATAGTTCAGTGATCGATTACTGATTATGAAGAAGAAGTTTATTTTCAATTTCAGTAGGCCAAAGGCACATGTGAATATTATCAGTAGCCATGTAATTTGTGTTGTAGAATACTTATTGTTGTCACCTGTTACGTATAGCAAAAACCATTATGTACGTGCGTTTTATGAATATACATCGGCCTCAATTGAATTGTTTTTATAGAAAACACTGTCCGCAACGTTTATTGTATCGTCATATCGTGTATTTTATGTTTTCTTTACCTGGTATAATATTCAACTTCTTTTCTCTACCCTTACGGCCTATGATTACCGCTTTCTTGGCTTGTAATTGGGTGTATTCCATCCATTGACCCCTTTCCGTCTTGTTGTCCCGTCAATTCTTCATGAATCTCTATTGTCCAGACCAATCCTTGTTTCCTACTCGCATGCATATAAACCCTTGCTCATCCCCAGTCCTATCTGTCTTATGTATGTGCCCTTTAACAACTTTATCTCTCTTGCAGCAATGTTTTGAGTGCGATATTAAATCATGTATGGTCCTAACGTATGTTATATGATAGTATGTACGGACTTACTTGATATCTATATACTCTACATTAGCGTCATGCAACATTTTACTGAACGTAAAGCGTTTGTTTTTGACATTTCAGCTCTTACTCGATGTTCATGTGAAGAGAAAATTGAGATGTCAGCAGGAGATAGAAATGTAAAATATATTAACTCTTAAAATATGATAATTAATGAACACCAGATATTGAAAACTCCATTTATCTTTCTTCATATACAGTATATACAGTATTTTGCTAAATGTATCCAGTGGTTCGGCAGACAATTATTGTATCAAATAACTTGATCACACGTGTCGTCGGAATAGTAATATGAGTACAACAAATATGGGACAATTTACTTTGTTTCAAAGCAGACAATAATTTAGATTATCTACAATAATATCTAACTGAAGATATATTGTATTTCACAAATGTGCCTACATGATATACGCATCATAAGGTAGATAAGGACCCAACTGTTACTGGAACCGTTGCAATATGTTCTGTGTCAAAGATTTATGTAGGTTCATATTATGTATAGTATTACTTAATCTGAACAGCCGCCTACAGTATTAATTTTACCTTTTGTTAGAATGCTCCATTTCGAGGCAAGACAAAAAATAGAATGAAGTTACAATCAGATAATTTGTCAATAAATTACTATTATTCATGGATATACATTTACAAAAACATGTTTCGATTATGTTTTCTGTATAATTGTTATATACGAGTGGCTGTCAATAGGCTGCCACGAAACAACCTAAATGCACTTGGTCAATCCATGCGCTCTGGAGGAAGTTACCAGATACAGGATATGTATACAATATACAAAGATGTGCTGAATAGCGCATGTAAACGAGACGCCAGGTCGCTATATGGTCATTTCTCAACTCAGGAATCGATTTTTTCCCAGCAACCAAATAGATAATCATCATAATATACACAATATGTAGCTCGAGTATTGGAGACAAATACAACTTACTACTTGCATGCAAATCCTTAGCAGAATTAAGAAAAGGTATACCGAAAAAATACTACATACGACCAATCACGTTTAAGTTCAAATTATTTATGATCATGTGGACAGAATAAACATCTTCATTTGAAAAACTTTGTATTTGCATCAAAGAACTTATACGTTCGTTTCAATAGAAGAGAAATAATATGTTGCTACAGGGAAAGCCATATACGTAAGACGCACTAGTGCCTCTCCACACAGACCGCCGGGAAACACCGATCCATAAAACATAAGGCATTTGAGGAGGCTGAAGAGTACATACGAAGGGAACAGGGGCGAAAGGAATAGGGATATCTAGGGGAGTAATAAAAGGTGTTCCTATGTTTGGCATTGTCTATTTATCACATCTTTTAACTATCTGTGCCTTCTTATTCTATGATTTATAATATATTCAAACATTTGGAACATAAGAAAACTTGTGTGTATGTCGACTTTTGCCGGTGCTTGTGAGTAATCTTGGTTTTTCGTTGTATTTGTACCTCAGGTATATTATCTAGTATATGTCTTGTTATATTCATTACTACATCCTGCAATATTCTCACACTCATGCATTCATGTATTCGTGGCCTTGTTGCCTCATTTGGGCTGGACGTCTCGCCGCAATGTGGAAGCTAATCAATTATGGTTGATACTACATCCTGCAATATTCTCACATTCATGTATACGTGGCCTGTGATTAATCAAAATAAGAACAATAAGACACAAGAAACATGTTGATTAACTACACTTTGAAGATAATCGATTGGCCCGGTAAAGTCTAGATTAAAACCCTATTAAGTACATTAAAAAAAGAGACTACGTTGCTACACGGAACGCCACATACATAAGACAATGGCGCCACACATACTATGTAACAGGGAAACAACAGTCTAAACACATTACGGACTAAGGAGGTGCAATGGTACATTTGTTGAAACGAAGTACGAACTATGTCGTCCCCGGGTAATCTAACCTGGAGCGTGAGGTCAAAGGTGTGACACGGTATCGCAAAACATAATTCAAACTTACGTTAGTTCCATGAGGCGCAGTTGATTGTCGTTGATCTATTCGAAATTAATATTAATAATATTATAATACTATTAACGACACGTAATGTTATTGCGATTTTGATTGATACAGGTGTTGTGAACATCTGATTTGATAAAATTAAACTTCACCATATTGTTGGTAAGATATGGAATAAAAGTCTGATTTTACTGCAGTCTTTATCTGTTCAAGTGTATTTAGACGATGCCTTATAAGTACGTTCCACCTTACCTTTGACTTCAATATGGTCAAGACATTGACATTATATTCTACGCTATTCGTTGACAATGTTCACACCAACTCACTAGTTCATCTTCTGTCTTGATAAATGACAACTACAATTTGTCTCAATCTAATATAGATGATGCATACACATGTAACAAGGTAACAAGGTTAACAAGTATGTATTTGTTTCCTAAACTACACAAAACCCATATAAGACTAGATGTTTTGCTAATGCTAGCTTCCGACTACTCCACAACTATCCATATTTCTAGCTAATTATTTAACAGCTTTAACATCTGAAGTTATCAAAATTGCAAAGTTCCGGCATAAACATTCATTGGGACATGGACAATTCTACAGAAGTTTTAAATATTGTTTTCTTTATATTTTAAAGCTTTGCGTATCTCTACTTTTGGGGAAATGAACATTTTATTGAATGCATATGAAAAATCCATTGTTTTAGTAAGTCCGGAAAAATAAAACGTCGCGATATTTGTCTTAAAAATTAGTCCGGCTAGCCACGTGTTCATGTGTCATAAAAGTCATGTGACCAAGTAACCTGATAAAGCAAAACATATCAGACACCCTGTTGTCGGATCGATATTACAAGTGACAGGACAAATTAATATTCCACGGCCTAAATTGCCTGAAAGTGGGGCAAATAAGCTGTAAATGTAGATTATATTGAATCATGGAAATGTAAAATGACTTAGCAAATTATCAAATGATCAAATTCTACTATGCCCACATTACAGCTGTTGCTATCAAACGGTATATATATTTATAAGACTGGTGATCTGTTGCACCTCTACACGCTCACATAGTTCGTTTCTACTGACGGTGTGAACCATTGAAAATTTTATCATGAGGTAAGATTACTTTATATGTATTTTAGTAAACTGTACTGCAGTATGTTACGGAAGTCCTGGGATCTCGTTTTGAATTACTATTTATTAGTTATTATTTATTTTTACTTGTTAGTACGAGTCAATTTTTATTATTTATTTGGTAAGACTAACGTTTTACTAATGACGGGAGAAAGAGAGTTCAAGAATATTTTAAGGCATACATACTACAAAAGGACTAATTTATTTCAACATATAAATGACGATCACATAATGTTTGCACTGTCTTATGTATGTGGCTTTCCCTGTAGTTACGTACTCTCTCTCTTTTAACACTACATGTAGGAACTACTAAGTGTTTAAAGGATGTCTACAACATTTTGCAATAACATAAAAGTCTGAAGATAATAATACAAGTAGTGCTAGATGTGTTTGCAGAGATGTACTACACATATTTCACACGAATCTTGTGTTTTATGGTTATTTACACTATTTAATAGTAAGATATTTGACTACGACATGGAAAACAGCATTTACATTTTAGTTAACCACGTAATTATCTAGTTAATTAAGTAGTTATCTAGTTACTTTAACGCGATAACCAGAAAATTATCTAGTTAATTAAGTAGTTAACAGGTGTCAGAAACATGCCACCATATATATACTACAAAAAGATTTCATAAGAAAACAAAATCACAGGGAACACATTTCGACGGTTTTAGCATTGGGTCACAAACCGAGCCAGCAGTGGAGTCATTGTCATTTGAAGAAAAGTTCAGTTTCCTGACCTTCCTTACCTTGTCAGAAAAACTTAAATGTATCTTACTTTATCTAAGGTATCTGTCAGTCTGAATTTTTATTGACAATGAATATATTTGATTCCTTGTTCATTGTGTTCTTGGGAGGAGCAGTTTTAGCTTAAGTGATGTTAATACAACATGCACACATTATTTTTGAAATATTTACATTTTTAATATATTTTTATTTTATAGTTCTGTTGATTAAAAACTTGTGTTAAAAGCAGCTCATGCCTTTATTTGTCTACTAAAAACCCATGGCGGTTGGGACCATGCAAACACTTTGCAACAATTACATTCCTTTGCGTTTAGAAGTTTGGTCGTGACGGATGAATGGATAATAAATTAACCGCCATGTGTAAATGGTAAAATGATGTGTAAATCTAAATATAAATGTCTTAAAATTTTGACCAGCGTTCGGAACCTACGAAACCTTCCATCTGCTAGTTGTACTGTTGTTATGTGTTAAATGAAACCGTTCGTTTGTATTGTTTCTTAAAATAGAAATGGGGTCACGATTTTTAGAAACTTGTGTAATTCTTCTTGTTTTTAAACGCATACAAAGGCCCTAGTTGTTTGCTGTAGAAGTGGTTTGATATTATATAAATTGTTTATATTTTCAAAACATGTTCCAAAGAAAATGATAAGTTTGCCTTTTGTTTTATTTATATGTATATATTTTAATCTTTATTTTCGTCTCATCTATATACATGTACATACATTTGACAATAACATAAATATGTATGTACATGTGCATTTTTTCACAGTTATATCACATGCTCAATATTTGCCATCTTGTGTTTGTGTTGCTACCTCATTTTGGTTTTATTTTCTCTACATGTACCCTTAATATATTTATCAATATTTCTTTTGGTTTTTTTCCCGGCGACATTGATGCCTTTCATTAAATTTCTCTTGTATATAAAAATGATATTGTTGCATAAGTTACTGCGCGTATCTGTATTTCTACAATTCACGATAGTGTAGCTGGTTACTGTGTGCGATTGTACTTCTCTATACATACATGCATGCTAATTTGCTTTCGTAACCGTATGTATTTCTGGATGAAAGTGGTGATTAAATGAATGCAATTCTGTAAACGTATGTAGGATAATGTTGATTTCTTGAACATGCTAGTGTTTGACACTCAATATGTTGATATGTTTGTATCATATTGTTGATTTTCTAAAAGTGTTTGATTTTTTTGTTTATTGATGATGATTTACTGAACGTGTTTGTATTTCTGGTTTATAGAGTTGACTTACTGAGTGTTTGTATTTCTGGTTTAAAGAGTTGATTTACTGAGTGTTTGTGTTTCTGGTTTATAGAGTTGACTTACTGAGTGTTTGTGTTTCTGGTTTATAGAGTTGACTTACTGAGTGTTTGTGTTTCTGGTTTATAGAGTTGATTTACTGAGTGTTTGTGTTTCTGGTTTATAGAGTTGACTTACTGAGTGTTTGTGTTTCTGGTTTATAGAGTCGACTTACTGAGTGTTTGTGTTTCTGGTTTATAGAGTTGATTTACTGAACGTGTTTGTATTTCTGGTTTATAGAGTTGACTTACTGAGTGTTTGTATTTCTGGTTTAAAGAGTTGATTTACTGAGTGTTTGTGTTTCTGGTTTATAGAGTTGACTTACTGAGTGTTTGTGTTTCTGGTTTATAGAGTTGACTTACTGAGTGTTTGTGTTTCTGGTTTATAGAGTTGACTTACTGAGTGTTTGTGTTTCTGGTTTATAGAGTTGACTTACTGAGTGTTTGTGTTTCTGGTTTATAGAGTTGATTTACTGAGTGTTTGTGTTTCTGGTTTATAGAGTTGATTTACTGAGTGTTTGTATTTCTGGTTTATAGAGTTGTTTTACTGAGTGTTTGTGTTTCTGGTTTATAGAGTTGTTTTACTGAGTGTTTGTGTTTCTGGTTTATAGAGTTGTTTTACTGACTGTTTGTGTTTCTGGTTTATAGAGTTGATTTACTGATTGTTTGTGTTTCTGGTTTATAGAGTTGATTTACTGAGTGTTTGTATTTCTGGTTTATAGAATTGATTTACTGAGTGTTTGTGTTTCTGGTTTATAGAGTTGACTTACTGAGTGTTTGTGTTTCTGGTTTATAGAGTTGATTTACTGAGGGTTTGTGTTTCTGGTTTATAGAGTTGTTTTACTGAGTGTTTGTGTTTCTGGTTTATAGAGTTGATTTACTGATTGTTTGTGTTTCTGGTTTATAGAGTTGATTTACTGAGTGTTTGTATTTCTGGTTTATAGAATTGATTTACTGAGTGTTTGTGTTTCTGGTTTATAGAGTTGTTTTACTGAGTGTTTGTGTTTCTGGTTTATAGAGTTGTTTTACTGAGTGTTTGTGTTTCTGGTTTATAGAGTTGATTTACTGATTGTTTGTGTTTCTGGTTTATAGAGTTGATTTACTGAGTGTTTGTATTTCTGGTTTATAGAGTTGATTTACTGAGTGTTTGTGTTTCTGGTTTATAGAGTTGATTTACTGAGTGTTTGTGTTTCTGGTTTAAAGAGTTGATTTACTGAGTGTTTGTATTTCTGGTTTATAGAGTTGTTTTACTGAGTGTTTGTGTTTCTGGTTTATAGAGTTGATTTACTGAGTGTTTGTGTTTCTGGTTTATAGAAGTGATTTACTGATTGTTTGTGTTTCTGGTTTATAGAGTTGATTTACTGAGTGTTTGTATTTCTGGTTTATAGAGTTGATTTACTGAGTGTTTGTATTTCTGGTTTATAGAATTGATTTACTGAGTGTTTGTGTTTCTGGTTTATAGAGTTGACTTACTGAGTGTTTGTATTTCTGGTTTATAGAGTTGATTTACTGAGTGTTTGTATTTCTGGTTTATAGAGTTGATTTACTGAGTGTTTGTGTTTCTGGTTTATAGAGTTGATTTACTGAGTGTTTGTGTTTCTGGTTTAAAGAGTTGATTTACTGAGTGTTTGTATTTCTGGTTAATAGAGTTGTTTTACTGAGTGTTTGTGTTTCTGGTTTATAGAGTTGATTTACTGAGTGTTTGTGTTTCTGGTTTATAGAGTTGATTTACTGATTGTTTGTGTTTCTGGTTTATAGAGTTGATTTACTGAGTGTTTGTATTTCTGGTTTATAGAGTTGACTTACTGAGTGTTTGTGTTTCTGGTTTATAGAGTTGACTTACTGAGTGTTTGTGTTTCTGGTTTATAGAGTTGATTTACTGATTGTTTGTATTTCTGGTTTATAGAGTTGATTTACTGAGTGTTTGTATTTCTGGTTGATAGAGTTGTTTTACTGAGTGTTTGTGTTTCTGGTTTATAGAGTTGATTTACTGAGTGTTTGTGTTTCTGGTTTATAGAGTTGATTTACTGAGTGTTTGTGTTTCTGGTTTATAGAGTTGTTTTACTGAGTGTTTGTGTTTCTGGTTTATAGAGTTGTTTTACTGAGTGTTTGTGTTTCTGGTTTATAGAGTTGATTTACTGAGTGTTTGTGTTTCTGGTTTATAGAGTTGATTTACTGAGTGTTTGTATTTCTGGTTTATAGAGTTGATTTACTGAGTGTTTGTGTTTCTGGTTTATAGAGTTGATTTACTGAGTGTTTGTGTTTCTGGTTTATAGAGTTGATTTACTGAGTGTTTGTGTTTCTGGTTTATAGAGTTGATTTACTGAGTGTTTGTATTTCTGGTTTATAGAGTTGATTTACTGAGTGTTTGTATTTCTGGTTTATAGAGTTGATTTACTGATTGTTTGTATTTCTGGTTTATAGAGTTGATTTACTGATTGTTTATATTTCTGGTTTATAGAGTTGACTTACTGAGTGTTTGTATTATAGTGTACTTCATTCAAAGTGTAGTTAACCTTACTCAACTTTATATAAGTTAAATGTACACAAAAATGACGTTAGGTCGCAGAGGTGTAGTGGTTAGCATAACAGACCGGCAATCCGTTGACCCGGGTTCGATTCCCGGTTGCGCCATTGACCGATTGTTCGTGTTCCATAAAACATGACTTTAATTTACTGAACGTGTTTGTATTTCAGTATTTGTATTATTTGTATTATAGTGTTAATTTACTGGACGAATTTGTATTTCTAAATTTGTATTATAGTGTTAATTTACTGGACGAATTTGTATTTCTAAATTTGTATTATAGTGTTAATTTACTGGACGAATTTGTATTTCTAAATTTGTATTATAGTGTTAATTTACTGGACGAATTTGTATTTCTAAATTTGTATTATAGTGTTAATTTACTGGACGAATTTGTATTTCTAAATTTGTATTATAGTGTTAATTTACTGAACGTGTTTGTATTTCTAAATTTGTATTATAGTGTTAATTTACTGAACATGTTGGAATTTCAGTATTTGTATTATAGTATTATTTCACTGAACGTGTTGGAATTTCAGTATTTGTATTATAGTGTACATTTACTGAACGTGTTGGAATTTCAGTATTTGTATTATAGTATTAATTTACTGAACGTGTTTGTATTTCAGTATTTGTATTATAGTGTTAATTTACTGAACGTGTTTGTATTTCAGTATTTGTATTATAGTATTAATTTACTGAACGTGTTTGTATTTCAGTATTTGTATTATAGTATTATTTCACTGAACGTGTTGGAATTTCAGTATTTGTATTATAGTGTACATTTACTGAACGTGTTGGAATTTCAGTATTTGTATTATAGTATTAATTTACTGAACGTGTTTGTATTTCAGTATTTGTATTATAGTGTTAATTTACTGAACGTGTTTGTATTTCAGTATTTGTATTATAGTATTAATTTACTGAACGTGTTTGTATTTCAGTATTTGTACTATAGTATTATTTCACTGAACGTGTTGGAATTTCAGTATTTGTATTATAGTGTACATTTACTGAACGTGTTGGAATTTCAGTATTTGTATTATAGTGTTAATTTACTGAACGTGTTTGTATTTCTACATTTAAGGTTTGCTTTACTGAACGCGCTTGTCGCTGGACTGTTATCAACGGTGATGTCTGCCGATGTACGTGACTGTTTCACACATATCACAAATGGTTGGTATGAACTTGATTGAACTATTACAGTAACATTTTACCGAACTGCTCTCTTGGTCCGATGTAGCCAATAGCAGTGTTGATGAACTTTCATTTCAAATCATCTCATAATATTTTTATCAATTATCAAAATGATGCGTTGTAAATTCCTGTAACAACCGTAATTTAATTAATAATTTCTATCACGTTTGTTTGTTATTATATTTTGTTCTTATTCATTATCATACTTGAGCAACAAACACTCTCATGGTATGGACTCAAGTATTCACTGATCCGTTTTTCTAACTTCCGAAACAAGACACAGGTAATAATGTATATGTCCAACTATTTGACAGAATGTCTATCAAAGATACAATATGATTAATACATGTGTATGGTAATACTTATATTTCTAAACAGACAAACGTTTTTTTTTTGAAAATTTCCTCCATGTAACCCTAGCGCAATATCTGAGCGCTGTCTGCCATGTTTTTCCATAGTCCATCTTCAGTTCTCTGCACTCATAGACGAGAAACCAGATCTAAATGTAAGCTTACATAATTTCCTTTTCCTTTTCACGTGTTCTATGGCACTTGACATTTCTCAACATTTGTAAACAACCGTGGGAAATTGCGTACGAGTTTTCTTTTGTAATGCTTAATTTAGTCGCTTACTTCTTTAATTTTTCTGATTAATGCTCATCAGATGCTCCCAAACGCAGATAAATTCATATCCCTATTGAAAATATATCATTGACTCATTTGAACAAGGTGCTTACCTTAATTATATTCAATACGTCACAATATATTCAATACGTCACAAGACTAATTACGTATTATTAATAACAGACTGCAAATTTCAGCAACCCATTAATTTAATTCGTATTGTTTTTTATTGAAAGCGCCTTTAAACGATAGACACGAAACCTGCTTTCCTTCTTCAAAGTATCTGCTTTGGCTTATTCATTATCACGTAGTATCAGACAAGAACACCTGTCCTCAAAATATCATTTCCGACCGAACGACCGACGTAGTAACGTACTGTAATACGTATAATAGATCATTTCATTATACATTGCACGACAACATAAATCTATTATATAGTTACTAATATACATGTGAGGACGTTTATAATTGACAGGAAGATACCAAGGTTGTTACGAGGATTCCAGGGATAGAATTTTAGCTGATGCCACGCTCACCACTGACATCAATAGTGTACCTCTTTGCGTCAAATTCTGCGGAAATCAAGGGTATCCTTATGCTGGACTCGAGGTATGCGATACTAAAAAAACCGTATCCGATTATTGTTTTACATTCAAAAATCAATTCAATGTTTCTTACAATGAAAACTATCATTAATATTTTATTTAGACAATTAAAACTATCAAAGGATCAATATTATGGACTACTTTTTTAACTTATCAGTATGCCGAAGAATGTTTCTGTGGTAAAGAAGTGAAACGTTTGAGCGAAAAAAATGAGGCGGAGTGCAATATAAAATGTAGTGGAAGCCATGAAATGTGCGGAGGGGACTGGCGAATATCTGTATACACGACGGAAGGCATTTCAACACAGTTGCCAGAAAGTATGTAGCCATCTGACGAGTTATACAATATTGTAACTTCCATCAATTGACTTCTATTGAACCAGTTTAACACAAAGCTTTGATTCTAATTACTGATATACGTAATAATATATATGCAGTATTCATGTACAATTGTCATCTGAAACGTTAAAGATTCAGATAAAGATTAAGATTTAAGATATAAAGTGATGTATTTGTGTACACGGTAAGTGTCACCACATGGTTTTGGGCACTTTGAATAAAGACGGATTATGTTTATTTGATTGTACATTTTTGTATGTATTTTATAGCTAACAAATAACCCAGAACCAATGCATCGGGGTAAAAACTGTCGTAGCCGTTAGCCATTTAAAATCGGAACTGCCCTTAGCGTTAGCCATAAAGTGTTCTTTGTCAGTTTTAAAACCATGTATCTGCATCAAAATAAGAAGTTACACAGTGTGACTTGGTAGAACTATTAGAGAATGATTCACGTTTATACTTAGTTATTAAAATTCCATGAATTATGCGGAGAATGTAATACCATATAAAAAAATGTCAAACTTTTCACAAACATTGCGTACATACCCGTTTTCTCGGTAAATATGGCACTTACTCGCACACAAACGGTATGTAGAAATCACTTGTTATTTGCTAAAACGATACGCATATGTGTTTACTCCAAAAATCAACAATAACGCACCAAAAATAGCAAACACGTACCCTTTGACGATCTCGCACCTGTCATCTTGCAAAGCCATCAACCAACAGAACTGCTATCAATACAGCAGGTTGAACGGGGTCATCTAGCACTGACATAAAACCACTCAACAAGTCAGAAAACATTTGGAAAGAGTAATGATTTCAATAAGATATTAAGTATACATGCATCATAGATAATTATAATTATGCATCGCTCGATTACATAAACTATTATACAGTTACTAGCATACATGAGCGGACGTTTATAATTGACAGGTAGATACAAAGGTTGTTACGAGGATTCCTGGGATAGAGTTTTAGCTGATGACATGAAAACCTCTGAGAGCAATAGTGTATCTTTTTGCGTCGAATTCTGCGAAAAGCAAGGATACCCTTATGCTGGACTCGAGGTATGCGATACTAGGACAACAATGATCGATTAATTGTTTTACACATACATGTATTAAACAATTCAATGTTTCTTACGATGAAACCTGTTATTTATATTTCATTTAGACAAACAAATCTATTAAAATATCAATATTATAGAATACTTGTTTTACTTATCAGTTTGCCAAGTATTGTTTCTGTGGTAAAGAAATGAAACGTTGGAGACAAACAAACGAAGCGGAGTGCAATCATAAATGTAGTGGAAGCGAGGAAATGTGCGGAGGGTTTTGGCGAATATCTGTTTACTCGACGGAAGGCAATTCAACACAGTTGCAAGAAGGTATGTTTCATACAGTAGTAAACTTTAAAATGTATCCCAGTTCGAATAAATGCTATATTCGTCTCGTAACCAAATCAATCGGGTACAAAACGTAGATGGACGAGTTTCACATTTTTACAAAATTAGTAATGTGCGCATGCTTGTACGAAGTTAATAATCCGTACAACAATCGATAAATCACGGTGTTTGGACCTGGTACAGCGTACCCACGTGATATATTTTGACATGTTAATGCTTTATTTACCTAAACTCGTGGGCCAATTCTAAAAATAGCCTTTGAAATGCGTGATGACGTCACGGAAACGCGTGTGATTTTAGAAAAAAAGACAAAATACCCCTTTATCTACATCTTTAATGATTTGCATATCATCTCTTGTGGTCTTTATAATAATTCAAAGTCATTTATAAAATTGTAACAAATAAACGTGAATGGTGTTTTTCCTTATTCCGTTGGCTGAAGGCAGACAAATTGAAAACATAAATACAAGTCTCACCAAACTATTATATCGATCTAACATTCAAAGAAATGCAACTATTGAACCTTTAAGACACTAACAAGTTTATTGTCTATGTATATATATATATAATTAACAGCAATATGGACAAAGGAACTCCCCATGTCTTCATACAACCTTCAACACTTCGTACACTCTGTCCACTTAACTATAACAAGTGTATTACATTAGAAGAAGAACTTGCCTGCGGGAAAAATGAATAACGTTTATTGATGTATGAAATATGAAATGAAATAGTAATAAACTTTATTCCATTTTAATATGTTCACATACCAGATGGTTTGGCGAAATGAAATATTCTGTTATCTATTTTGGTCTGATATCATTAACGATACACTTCTATACAAATGACCGGTTAGAACGTTTGATGATTCAATCCCTCTAACCCGAGAAATGTACGTGTTTGCCTGACCACGACTTAAGGAAAACTCACTTGTAAGGAAAGGCAGCCACGTTTCGAATTATAGTTAAATCCTGTTATTTCATTTGGTACAATGTGTGTATCCATTTTATACCTATTAAATAATATGTTGTCTATTGTTCGTGGAGCCAATCAAAATCGTTTATGTGTTATCCACATTAATTTTGAGTCATGAACATTTCAATTTTAATACCAACATTGTATTGTCTGGTGTAAAAATCCGCTCAGGCTCAATTAGTCGGCCACACTAGGCCTTTATCAAGTCCCTTTGTACACTTTCTAAATCGATTAACGAAGCATTTTTGAATTTCTAGTAAGAGTTTCCCTTTGTACAATTTCTAAATCGATTAACGAAGCATTATTGAATTTCCAGTAAGAGTTTCCCTTTGTACAATTTCTAAATCGATTAACGAAGCATTATTGAATTTCCTGTAAGAGTTTCCCTTTGTACAATTTCTAAAGGCATAATAGTAATGTTCAGTTCTATAGCATAGAAACATATCAATGGATTTAATATCAGCATGCAAAATATGTGACACAAGAAACAATCAAGACGAGCTTGTATAATACGATTGTTTTAAGCCAAGCATATATTTGTTCGTTTATATGTTCCTCTCTACAACAATCTATTAGATTCAAGCATTAAATCAAGCATTTGATGTCTTGCCATTGGATTATTCTCATCAATATAATTGAAACATTCATAATATGAAAAGAGACATCTTCGTTTATTAAATATCAATATCAGTGACCTCACCACGCTACACTAGAATTCTCTTTATTCAAACTGACATACATTTGCAGCTAATTAAAATATACCAGTTTTTGATAATAATGAGACGCGCAGCACGATTCATTCCTAGCGACTGCAGTACTACTAGCTAACCAACCAGATGATTTCTAACCCTGGATTGACCAACCTTGAGCTCCACCGCCAGCATGTCATACTTGACTTGTGGACATCCCTGCCAAACCGGTGATGGTGCATCATATTTAATATGGGCTTGTAGACAACCCTATCAAGCTGCACTTTCGCCACTCAGTCACTGTCACCAGAGGTCGCGGCCAACCAGCTGAGGAGGGAAATGTTATAATATATAATAATGTGACATGTCTTCTTTAAACTATATCAAAGATGTAATTTATTTACATGAATATGCAAATAGGAATGAGGTCTCGAGATTTGATTGGATAAAGAGTACATTGAGCATGCGTAGTATAAATCTAATTCTATTAACATGCTTTCGTGCAATAACTCAAAATATTAACTAATAAAACTACAACATCTTTGTCAATATTGATTTTTGGCGATCATCTATGTTTTAAAGATATTTCTTGATTTTACATTTCTTGGCGAAATTTGAGACTTTCGTCCGTTTTTGGGCACGTGAGTATATGCATGAGTATATGAATACGAATGTCGTAAACATTAAGTTACCGTGTAATTCCTGATTTTTTCTGCCAACAAAAAAAAAAGATGGATTTCATTTTTTTCCCTAAAAAATACCTCTTATCTTACCTTGTCATTTCAAAAGCAGTATGGAAACACTTATCAAAGTATCGCTGACTGGCTTTCATAGGGAAATGTGATTTAGTTTGTTTTCCTGACGTTGTCAGACGTTGTGTTTCTAATGCGTACCAGTCATTTCTCTATGTAGTCTCCTTTGCAAGCTACACATTTCTTATGCCTGTCGATCCACTTATCGAACATATCAGAATACCAATCTGTATCAAGAGTAGATACTAAACAGTGAACAGCATAAGACAGATCCTGAAAGTTATCAAACCTGTGCCCATTCAAAGCAGACTTTACCAGGGTGGTCGTAATTCGAATCCAAGCAGTACGATATCCAAACGTGTCGTCTGCGCTGTATGGGCAGGAACATAGTCCTAGTGTAGTAATACATCATCTAAGTTAACATCAGGCCGCTTCTTTTGCAATGCACTTGTGAGATCTTTGCACAGAACCTGAAGCCAAATGGATTTTAATAAGACATTCGTATTAAATGACAATCGTATTTAAGGTCATATAAAATACATAATAACCGTGAAATATTTTCATACATTTATCTCAATGATGATTATCATATATTACATGACAACAGGTGGCACATTTAGTTTCCCTGAAGGATGTAACACATGCAGCTGTACCTGGGAAGACCAAGCTTTTCAATTATCGTGTGACCCTGTCGCCTGTCCACAATTGAACTGCAACCAACATCTTCAACAAACGTTACAAGGAGATTGTTGTCCAACATGTAAACGTGGATGCTATGTAGAAGATGTTGGTTTTGTAAATGAGGGTAAGATAATAATGTATAAAATATAATAAATGGGACGAAATAATAATTATAATCAACTATTTGCTCGCATTTAACGTAACTCTGTCCATCATTTTTGTATCATTTACATATATTTTATATACATTTGTAATACAATAAAAATGTAAATGTTGAAGCCAGTCTCCGGTTATTTCGTATAGTTCTGTTTTATTTTAGTGAAATAAAAACGTGTAGATATACAACATATAATCATTTCAATTTATCATAAATCGGAAGTATATTTTAACTCGGTATGAAGTTGTATTGAAATTGTTTTGAATAAAGGAGACGAGATTGCAACAGATGATCCCTGTGAAACATGTGTCTGTGACGAGAACCAGGAAGGAGGTTTCAGTACAGTTTGTGTGACCATGTCTTGTATGATGGACTGTCCATATGGGTATTTAGATGACGGATCGTGTTGTGGAAAGTGCAAGGAATGTGATCCTAATGAATGTCCATCTTTAGCATGCCAAAAGAAATACCAGGTTGAGTTCTAATATTTTTCATCGACAATTATTTAGTAATTTACTGTATACGTTCTGTTGTCATACACTGTAGTATAATTATGACAAAGATCTCGCACCTTGTTACTTGTAGTAAATATTAGGCTTTAATGACCAATATCATGAATGAATAAAATCATATTGTACATTTTGCGGTTTCTCTTCAAATAACAGTTAGTAAATTGTATAGACTTGATATCGACAGCAACTTACCATACTACATTGTATAGGGATCAGATTACCGCATCGTTTTTCTTTGATTTATTTGATTCAGTTTCAAACTGACGACATGTGTTGTCCGCAGTGTGAATGTCGCTATAAAGGTGAAACAGTAAAACCAGGCAAGGATGTTTTTTAGATACAATTGTAAATGTACTCGTATGCAATATAATAATACGAATGTCTAACTGTCTAACTGCAAATGCCACCGGTACATGGAATATTCCATTCCTGTTGTCACCAGGCTTGATTAATTATGACCTAAATCATCACTTGTTTCGCCATTGTTCAATACATATTTATATTTTCATAGTATTGAAATTACATTTGCTTAATTTTGATTTATACGAGTAGAAGTAAACGAACATGACAATATTCATACGTAATTACATTTTGTTTTCCATTTGAAAAACAGAAGAATGTTTAAGAGTTAATGTAGATTTGAGTAAAGCGTTTCGGACGTCATTTTGTAGTTCCCTTTTGCACGTTGTTCCTAATACCTGAATGGCCATAAAAAGTGGAGTCTGATGTTACAATTTTGGTATTAAATGTTACTAGAACAATATATCTATTAGGACATGTAAAAACCTGAAAAATGAGTTTAGTCACTATTACATGTTTTGTCATGAAACAGCGCATTTGTTTTTATTATTCAGGCCCTGTTGGTGATTCGTGCGACGGCTGTGTATGTGATAATGGTGTCATTAAATGTGATCCAATCCAGTGTAACAATAACGCAAATCTTACATGTGTTGATCCAGTAAAGGGAGATGACTGTTGTTATATCTGTCCTAATGGTACAGTACATTCTTCTGTTTACAATTGTCTTAATTACATAAATATTAACAATTTCATAGATACATGTTAAACATTTATATAACATGTTCATTTGAATATTAAAATTCTTAATTACATTTTAAACATGTATTTATTGAGTAATATAAATCAAATACTAGACCTGTGACTATAAAGACAGTTTTATACATGTAGCATATATTCACTAGAGAAAGATGATTGAATGTGAACATCTTTTGTTATTGTGTTATAAAACCCAGTAATACTTCATTGTGATGATGCCTGTTCATTAATATAATTTTATATTCTGTAAATTTTTAAACCATCGTTTGAACCTATCATTATATTAATGCAACACTGAGATAAAAAGGAAAGATCATCAGCAGGTAAACAAAAGTAGGTAAAACGTGCAGACAATGTATTTATAATTACAGGTAATACATGTAGACATGAAAAGAAGACAAAAGTTGTTATACGCGAGGGTCAAACGAAAGTTGTGGGGAAGAAGTTCTGTTTCTGTTCGTCTTCCTTCTAGTATCCGTATGCTTTCTGTGCGAAGCTAAAAGTCAAGGATAAGGCTTTCCCAGGCATCGAGAATCACAAGAATATTGTAGCAAAGTGGTTCAATCCAAAGAATTAATTTCATATTTAAACGATGTACATTTGTTTAATGGTGTAATTTCATAATTCACTTTCTCGCTGCATACATTTCTTTTCAACCTGACGTCTTTTGTGTTGTTGTCATAGCAACTTCCACAATGCCGTTCGTTTTTGTTACATGATATTTTTATTTACTACGTCGTAAAGTACGTCGCATTAGCGTGTTTAAATTTAACAGAATACATAATTATCATAATTATCTGTAGGTACAACTTAAATTCTTATATTATAAAATGTTCATAGTAACAAGCATATTAATAATAGATTACTAAGATATTTTCACCCATCACTTTTAGTGTGCCTTTTACCTTTGTAATGGTTAACTCGTACGTATAAATTGTCTCATTGCTTTCTGTGGTGGCTGTGCACATTGTATAGGATATTTCCTGCTGGGCGTCATTATTTATAATGATAAAACTAAGGGTCAATGTCCTCCTACTTACTGACGATACAGAACATAATAAAACGGCTGCGTGATGGTGGGAATGGTTGTTTTAGATTAGTGGGAAGAACGTTCGGCTATTGATTCATATTAAAGCTTTAACGTATTTAAACGCATGGATCATGTATTTCTAAAATTGTTTTATCATATACTCTATCTTTTAAATGTATTGTTCTCTTTCATTTTTTGTGATTGCTCAAACAACAAAGTTGTGTGCAGTGACTTATACTGGTTTGTAGCGGGGTGATCATTTATCGATCACAGTATATGGCATTGAGTGTTGAAAAGTGAAAGTACAGTGGTAAGGCATATTGCAGACCCACTGATATAGATCTATTGCAATCCTTGCTAGTTTTCTTAGTTATCACTTCATTTCTGTTTTATTACTTTAAATTGTATTTCATGTGGGTTAATAAATTTATCAGGTAAACATACCGAGTTATATTTATTCTTAAACAAGTTTTAGTCATTGTTCAACAAATATAACATACTATCAGAGGAAACCAACTTGTGAGTTCAACAGGAGGCACCATATTTCTACCAAATTATTATAATTTTTTGCTTTCTGAGAAGGATACTTCAAAGTTTCCCATAGGGAACTATATAACTACATTCAGTTAACAATATATTAAGGACATTTTGTACATGGCATGCATTTAGACGAATTAGTGGCTGAAAAGAAAGTTTGAAGTTTACAACAGAGTAAAAACAAAAACAGTCCATGTTCCCAATGGTCATACTTTTAACTGATCAAATAATTAGTTCAGCAAATTGTTTTTAGTCATTTCATTACAAATACTTTAAATTCTCATCATTTGGTTGCTAAGGGTTACATTACAGCCTCGGTAGATATGGGGTTAGATATTTGCTGAGGACGACCAAATGACCTATTCATCCTATTCATCTTAAATTCTGATAATTTGTTTTTCAATGAAATAAAGTCATGTTTGTGGAACACGAAAAATTGGTCAATGGCGCTACCGGGAATCGAACCCGGGTCTGCGAATTACCGGTCCGTTATGCTAACCACTACACCACAACGGCCTGATGTCATTTTCGTGTAAACTTAACTTATATAAAGTTAATTAAGGTAATCTACACTAATAATCTACCAATTTTTGTCATACATATAATTATCCCCGACCGAACCGAAAGTTTTGAGACGGGGATATAGTTTTGGCGTTGTCCGTCCGTCTTTCCGTCCGTTACACTTTTCTATCCGGAGCCATATCTTGGAACTGGTTCGACAGATTTCATTGAAACTTTCTATGAATATATAGATGGGTATGGGAATGAGGCACATCAAAAGCGGTCACAACTCACTCATGCTTGACAGAATTATGGACCTTGGTTAATTTCATTTAGCCATTTGCTATAGGAAAAAATTCATGACCTGTTTACCCACATCACCATCTTCAATAAAATATGCTATTGGTACAAGTAGCCATGATAATAAAAATACTAACAATGCTTTATTTAAAGATGGTCTCTCGATAAGCCTAGAAGGCTTATATCACTCGGAGCCATTTATCAAACAACATAAAAAGCACAATCATACACGTCAAGCATAGATCTCGTATATTGTGTCTATACATCGTATTTAAACAATTCAAAAACTTTCATACAATAATCATACGAGAGTTTCAGTACAACGTTCAGTGGTTAACGACCTAAAAAAACAACAGAGAAATAACTATAGAGAAAAATGATGGCATGAAACAGTGGTGATCCCAGTTTTTATTGAGGTAAAGATAGTATTTGACATAGAACAGAACAGCACATACATGTTTAAAGACTTGTTCAACGTACATTGTATACAACACATGTTTTGATACATTTTGTCAACGTGTAAGTAAGTGGTATTGTACAACAATAAAATCTACGTAGGTATCTGTCATACATGGTAGAACGATCAGAGACATGTTTTACAAAAATAAAGCACTTACATCTGTCAAAAAATATATAAAAATAAACGCCCAAGTAAAGGTTTAAAAGGCATACAGCATATTCATGACAATGCTTCAGCCCACAAAAGTAAAATTGTACAATCTTTCTTAGAACAAGAAAACGTTTTTCAGGTTGAACACCCGGTTATAAACAAATTTGGACAGACTGGCCGGAGTCCAGGAATGATTCGTGCATTCGAACTTGTCGGTTCAAGTTCTCTTGTTGGTGTACGAGGGGCATTCAATAAACTATGTCACTGGTCTTCGTATGTTTAAAATTTTCACTGCATCGGAAATTTGTTCACGTCAACACTTCGAAGTATTTCCTCTGCACAGTTACACACTTTTGAAGTCTTGCTATCCACGGCCTAAATGCTGCAACGTAGTCTCCCCTTGGTATGCTGTTGAGACACTGAAAAATTGCAGAACCAAGGGCACTTCTAGTAGCATAGCGCTTACCTGAGAGCATTTTTTAGCAAGGGAAATAGGAAAAAGTCACAGGGGCTTAGGTCAGGGGAATAAGGTGTGCCGAATAATCAAGAATAGTATAATTAAGGTTTCAGCGTTTCATTTCTGAAGTTAAATATTTATTTATTATGGTATAATCCCTACAAAAAGGGTCAGCCAGTTCTATGCTTATTCACCTCCGAATTCCTATCCATTAAATCTGTGCATCAGACAGGTAGACAAACGGTAACGATTATTTAACTAGCTGGTGGCAACAATCGATCATATCGCATCGACCCCAAACGGCATTCGAACCTTCGACCTCCCGTTCCCCAGGTGACTGCCATAACCATTCGGCCACAGGAGACGATATAATTGAATACATGGCAACATTACAGAGCAGAATAGAATCAATACGTTGACTCGATTCATAAAGTTCAAACACATTACTTACCAAAACCTATTAAATTGTTCTAATGTATTTATTAAATCAAACAAAATATAATACACCGAGATATGTGTTTGAAATATGCCTCTAAAAATGAATGATAAGACGAACTTTAACTAGAATTGAATGCAATATATAGCTTGCAATCTCTGTTTTTTTCAATGCAAAACCCATGTCAGAGTGTTATAACAATCTTATAATTTTAACATTGATTTTATCATTAAACATTTTGAAATATTAAAACGATGGCCAATTTAATCTTACCTCTATTCAATTATTTCCGTAATGACGAGAAAAGTACCGACTAAAGAACACGTCCATAAGTGTCCATGAAATCACCTGACAATTTTTAATTACTAGAGTTACCTTCAATTTAGCTAAACATGATATCAGGTTATCAAGCGGTTTGTCCCTGATCGATACTTGAATAACGGAAGGCCGCACTCATTTCACGTTCCATAGTGGGTCGTGGCGACGCCTACAACATTCTCTAAATGAACCCACTTGTGTTCGATGGTGTCTAAATTCGGGCGTCCATTGGGTTAGTCAGTGAAGTGTTGTTGTGTGTTCCACATTTTCTTTTAAAGTTCATAGTGACTCTGAGACGGTTATTGTGGAGTGGTGGTGGCAATGTAACGTTTACAATCAATTTGTTCCGTAACACGTAGTCACGTACAGGTTTCATTCAATTATGTCCTGACTAATTTAAAGGCCCAACAAGGGTAAGTTGTATCCATTCTATGAGGAACAATGTTACGCTCATTGGGTGGTGGTTATCAGCAATTTTCTCATTCCATATCGAAAAAATCTAATAAAGTTTACAAAATACATCATGTTCGACCTTGTCGCGATTTCCTTAAATTCCCGAAGTGCTTCCGTGACTTTCCGTATGCGATATAAATATTCATCTGAGCAGAAGTATTGTTAACGTCAAACTCAACTACGACAAAAATAGTTAATTATATTTAAAATTGCCATCATGTTATGAAACGTCAGCCGATTTATGTTCACCCATCTGTCTGAAGCAATCAGGAACATCGATATACAGCGAGTCAGTGTAAACACAAAACGTGAGAAACTAGGCTAAATTAACCGGTCGGCAAGAAAAGAAAACCGTGACTACTTTTCGCACTAATATTGAATCTTCTGAAGTTTGATCGGACACTATTAGTACGTGAATAACTTTTAAGTTTTAGAGAAAACTTAAATATGGGCATTTTCTCGATATTTTATTTAAAATGAACTTACTTAAAATTATGCGCGCAATTTTGGCATTATATACTGTAAACAAACCTTAGTGTGATGAGCATATGTTCTATAGAACACAAAATAACGCTGTCATTAAGTCCGCGATGGTCTATTAGGTATTGACTTTGAATATTAAACCATCCTTATTCCGCATTTGAACTATTAGTGCAATATATTGAATGTTTATGTACATTCTGCTAAAAAACGGACACGCCAAATGAACCTGCGGTACTTATAGACGACAATGGTAATCTGCTTTGCTAGTAAACATACTTGCTTTAAAAGTTTAAACTTATCTATTTTACATCGATTGTGAAACAAGTTCTTACAACTTATACTAACCACTCTCGATGGCTGCTTCCTGACCACCAACCAGTACTTACGCCAAATTTAGGGATTGTGAAGTCGCGGTGCTCGAACCCACGACCTTCGGAGCAGGAGTCAGGCGCTCTACCCCTCGACCACTGCGCCTCCCATGCTTCAGTAAAGAGACGCGTGAATACCCATCGCCACGTGCTATTTCTGATGGTGACGGTTTCATTTATGTACAAAAACGAGATAAATGTTATAAGAGTTGTGACCTATACGAGTAATTTTATGTTTTTTTCTGATGCAGATCGGATGCTATGAAAAGTCAAAAATTGTATTGCGATAAATATGAAATAAAAATAATATGAATTGTTTCCATAATATATGTGTTTCGTTTTGTTACAATTACGTGTAAAATATTTAAAATATTTTGTTTTGCACTATATAGTTTTAGTTTAGTTTAGTTTATTAACGGAAGTAAGGCAATCTGCCTATCACACCACATATTTACAAATAAACATGAAACATAATTACAATTCATATACATATGAACACATATCCAAAAGAAACATATACATGATCAATGACGGTACATACTAGATTGAGAGAAGGTTCTAATTAACATAGAAAACTTCATTTCTTTTTTCCATGTTACCCAATTCGAGAATTCCTATAGGAGAGAAATAATGCAATGTGAATGTCACCAACGGTCTTTCTTACAAATGCCATAGGATGTATTATTGTCTGTCAAATTGTGAAGGAGAACAAAAGTCTCATCCGGGTTCGATCCCATAGCCTACATTTTCGGTTGAGATAATCGGGTGGGCATTGTATTAAATAGTATCATACTTGACAGACACATACTGGATATTACTCTCGCAAACATAACATGGAAACAGCTAATGGAAATCATTTAGAAATTACAAACATTACATGTGGATGAATTGTAGCTTTGACCGTAAGGGACAAGACCGATATAACCCGAAGGTAAATACACGATATGTCATGCGGTCCTACAGATGTTTTCTACACGTAGGAGCACCTTATAGCCCGTGGCAGAAAATCCCCGGCTCTATACGACATTTGGCTCGTAGACAGTCATGCAGGGCACGTATGGGTCCCTTACGGCATCGGATCTCTCACCTGCCCGCAGGGTATTTTGGTCATATTGGTGCCGCACGGACTCTAATGGCCTCGGATGAGCCCCATATTGGACCTGCACAGGCATTCACGATTGGTTTCGTCCAGCGGTTTGCTGCCTACCTGCGGTTATATAAGAGCCAGCGTTTTGAACAAGGCTACTGGTCCGAAGTGTGTTTACACACATTTACAGCTTTATGTCACATCTTCGTTCGGTTTATATTTGAATCTATATACCCAAACAAATGTACATTTGGGCTCGCATGGGACTCGTACAGCACTATACGTCAGATTGTAAGGTTTTTTTAAACACGCTCGGCATCCGTGCGGACATCTGCACTTTACAGAACCTGTAGGGTACACGTACGGGTGTTTTCGATCCCGTGACCAACAGATCCATTGTTGCCGTCGGTTTGCATAAATAAAAGTATGAATGAGTGAACATTATCAATCATTTATTCATGGTTTGACAAATAACACAAGATTCGTATGTGAATTACAGTTCATACTCAAATGTTTTCATATTTTAAAAAATACTTTTTTCTTATCATCATATAATTAATACATGTTTGTGATTTATTTTAAAATATGCGGATCTTAGTTGAAACAGATGCCGAACAAATAGGCCTGTTACTTGGTTTATTTATTTATAAACATGTAAACCAACATGCACGAGGTCAATAGTCGGTAGGTTGCCATCATCGTCGGGACCTTGGTTACAGCTGAAATGACAAAAGATGAAAACAATTTTAATTTTTACTGCATTCGTATGCACGCGTAAATACAGTTCGGTGAAACAAAATGATTCATGATTCTCTAAATTGATCGGAATAAAAACGGATAGAAAGATATTAATAGAGGTTATTGGGCCCGTTTTATCAATATTCTTACGAACGAGCGTTCGTAAGATATGAAATGTTCGTAAGAATTTTCATACGAAAATATTTAAGACCGTTTTATTAACGCGTTCGTATACATGTATGACCGCGATCTTACGAATAAGAATGTTCGTGCGCACAGTAAATCAGTACCGGCTCTTCCAGGGGAGGTCAAACTAGACGTATCTCGCGTCGTCGCTCAGTCGTCTGTTGAGAAACAAAAATATAACCGCCGATCCTTCTGTTGTCAGTAGGCAAACTAACTTTAGAAAGACGAGCAAACTTCGGTGGACAGCTGCTTGAAAGTACTGGGACAATGTAACAGAACACTGAACAGTATTCAGTAAGATATTGCGGCAGATAAGTCAACCCACTAAAAGCCTATTTCTTAAAAATATCATGGGTGATCAGGTTTGCTTTTTCATGCCTGATGACTAAGATACGAATGTTTATCCAACAGGGGCTGGTCATAAGAGGTTCGAACTGAAATATGAAAGTACTGTAGTGATGTGGCGCTTGATGATGTCACGGCTAGAACCCACGCCAACCCCCTCTACACCAGCATTGCGCTCTACCAACTGTACTAACCAATTGGCTGTATCACCCCACACCGACACTGTCCTCCCACTTACGTCACTAAACATCTGCTACCTTCATATAAATGCAGGGTGGGTGTGCACCCAGTGTTGGGCTCGACCCCACCCCAACTCTCGCAAGGTGCTCTGACGTTTCGTTACACTCCACTACACAGCTTAAGAAACAGTATATTGAGTGGTATTCAATACTCCGAAGGATGAAAACTTGCTTAAAAAGTTTATTATTTTCTTGAGTTTTCACGTTCTTTAAGATATAATTGATCGAGGATTAAATACTGTATCATGTTTACAGTAAATTTCCTTGATGATGTCATTCAGCTGGTGATGTTAATGATGCAGACTATTATTAAAGAAAATGTAAATGCTGCTTAAAGTCACAACCACTGGTATTCTTATGATTTATATGAGTTCATAATTAATATGTCTTGATACATATATTCATCAATTTGATGACTTAGCAGATTGAAATTAGGCTTAGCAATAATCAAATAATACTATTCAATTTTAAAAGTTGTATGACATTGTTGATACTGTACTTCAAATGTAAACCATACATTTTAATTCCATATATACAAGTCCACATACTGCATCAGCTAGTCTATATGGAATCATCTTTATAAAATAACATACATACTTGTATTTATTTATTTTTATTTGTTTTCAGTAATGCCAGATCATTTCATGTGATATGAAGTAGATGAATTGATTAAAAAGTTCATAACAGTTGTTGATTATTGTGAAATATTAATATCGTTTTGGTTACGAACGTTACGAATGCCTTTAACCATTCGTAGCATTTCGTTAAAACGTACAAATACGTAGCGTCTGCATGCGTACGAAAATATTGATAAAACGCTTTTGCGATCGTAAGAACGTCGTAAGAAATCTTACGAAAATTTCGTGCGTAAGAACGTTGATAAAACGGGCCAATTGTGTGTAAGCTCTAAAGTTATTTCAACGCGTTAACAGCTTAACAGAAATATGTTCACGAGTGGCCGAACCATATCATTGTTTGCTTCATAGTTATGTAACCTGTTTTACTGTAAATAATTATGTGATACAGTAAAACATCAATAATATGACCACACAAGAGACCCTCGAAAACTGGTCTTATTATTGAGGTTGTCTTAATATTGAGGTTGAATAAAGAGCAAAACAGAGAAAATGCACTTGAAAATTGTGTTCTTAATTTCTAGGTGGTCTTATTATTGAGGCGTTTTTTAAGTGAGGTTTTACTGTAAATCATATCATATATTTATATGTATGATTAATTATATGAAAAGTGAGAAACGTTTAGAATAGGGAAGATATAATTCTCACTAAGGATTGTGACAACAAGGTGTGAAAGAAAATGTTACATGTTACCGTGTTCCAACTAGTGCACCATTTCTTTTTTACAATGAAAATTACGACAATAGCTACAACTACGAGGACTACACCCGAACATGCTCCAATAATGATATATATTCTTGCTGAAGAACTGTCAGCAGCACCTGCAAACAAAAAATGATCAAAGAAGTTCAGCAGGAATTGCCTTATACAAAAGACACAGCCACTAGGTCCCAAAGTGCATGGAGATATGCAAATATACAAATATGAGAAGAACTACACAGGACAAACATCGATAATGAACAAAAATAGAAGTGCCACCTTTATTTGCCAAATTAAGTAGAACTCGCACCAACTATTGTAATATATACTTAAACTCATGATTTTTCTGATTGATTACTTCCTATGTTGTCACATTGCTGTTTTTAAACAGTGAAATATGGATTTACTTATTACAATAGTGCTTTTTGTCTCATTCTTATACAACCGTTTATCGATTTTTTGACGTTTTGCCATTTCCACATAATTCCAAAATTATGGCATCTTGGACAGTCAGTCCAGATTAAGTAAATGTTATTTGCATTGTATGTGTGTTATCCAGCACGCGTTTGTTTTCGAGTATGTATATCAGAGTTATGGTGTATGGATATGACATGACATAATATTATAATTATATTTTTGGTGTTATTCAATTCCAGTGATGTTATTGTAACCAAGGGTTTGGGGTAGGCGCGTATTTAGGACACAAATAATGAACCAATGACAGATGTATTCAATGATTTTCACCATACCATACCTCATTGAATTTTGCTCATTATTTTGGTTTCTTTGGTACGTACCTACCCCCTCGATTGCAGCAATATTTAACAAGTTTATCGGCGGTATAACAAACAAAAAGACTATGGAGGCGTTCCTTTTTAAGGGATGCATAAGTTCGTACAGGAAACGCAACTTTCACAAAACAATGCCTCTTATCGGAGATCATAAGGCAACATATACACACAGAACACTAGTAGAGAGAGAATAAGTTGCTACATGGAACGTTACATACACAAGACACTTGCCTTCCCACACATACCTCCGAAACTAACACTCCATAAAACATAAGACAGGTTCAATGGTACATACGCAAGGGAACAGAGACGCAAGGAATGGCCCTGTCGACCATAAGGAATAACTAGGATAAACAAAGAGGACATACAGTGGGGGGGGGGGGGCTTTATGGATGGAAAAGACCACAGGACAAGTCCAGACGGCTGGCAACAATAGGCCGAAACTGGGCAGCAAATAATATGAACACTATATAAAGTAGAAAAATTGCACAGGGGAAAGGGAAATATAACTTACATATAAAACACAAAAAGAAATAGTAACCATACAGCGAATTACAGCCTTGGAACTGTCAGTAAAATACTGGGGGTTTAAATCGATTTAACGGCTAGACAACCTCACACTTAATCGCTACATTGTCGTTGATTTCCAACATATATACATGAATTGACTACGAAGGCAGTAACTTATCATTAAAATCATTTAACCATTACGTACATAACAAAAGACAGACTGTGTAAGAAGGAACAAGCAGCCTTATACTGACCTTGCTTCAAGTAACTAAATTATTTATATCAGAATGTACAATAACCATAAAATATCAAATCCAAAACTTAATGTTAAGTCATCCGGAACATGTAGTTAACAATTAAACGAATCTTAGATACTAGTGATAGGAGTGGAGAAAGTATAAAGGATAAACATCGAAAACATTTAATAGTCTTATACTTTAGTGTGAAGCATAACAAAGCGCAATGTAGCTATTATCATAGTCGGGAGGTAGATTCTTAGTTATACAATAAGTTCGAAGTAATAATAACGTAAAATCTGTTAACAAAGGTGTTCAACCCAAAAACAATGCAAATAGTCAACGCATAAATTGGATAATTCAAAACTGATTTAGACTTGTCTACATGGAATGATGTAACAAATACGGTTCATTTTCATCAGTCGCCGGCTTCCCTTTGTGTATTCCTTTTTCATTGTGTTCATGGGGCTCGGATTTAAACAAAATGCTTTCGATTTTTGCATCAATATTGTAATTGATAAACTCGGTCAGAAATGCGGTCGCCCGGTAAATACGCACCACCTTTTACTTCATGCTTTAGTTCCCTTTATTAACAAAAGTCTGGCATGATTCCATGCCAGGCCTTTCCAACTCACACTGTGTTGGTTTTGACCTTTTGTTTCACGACATAAATAAAATTACAGAGGGGGAGAGGCGCAAATATAAATACGCACCTCCCCTTGTTTTTATTTATGCGTACGTAAATATTTACGTCTTCTATTGTGGAAATGTCGAGGGTGGTGTTGTTAATATGCATCGTATGGCTTAACGGTTTGAGAATCAAATGATGTTGGGGGATTTCATTAGTTAAGTATGGGTCTTTAAAATGAATTCAACTGTCACTCCTTCAAAAGCAAATGGTAAGTACAATATAATCATTTTTAAAAACGTTTCTTTTTCGAGTCAATATACATTTTTTGTACCAAAAGGGTCGTATACAATCGCATTATTTAATGGCCGGACTATTGCGACTAATGTTTGATCTAAAGAATTTATTTAGAAAATACTGATCACGTGGTTATACATAAAGTTTTGGTATTAAATGGAGTATACAGCATTGTTCTATCATCACTCAATTAAATATATTTATTATAGTGTCCAAACTTTATTACAATGAGGGCCCTCATATCCCTGCTGACATCCATCTGGACAAGTCCCGTTGTCTTTCGTACATGTTGTGCCATTGCAGTGACATATTTGAGAACAGCCATCTCCAAATGTGCCATCTGGACAAACTAAAATGTGCAAGTAATAAAGTTAATATTTCTGAAAGTTTTTTCTACGAATTTTCGACAATATGACTTGTGGTAGTAGAACAGGGCAACCTTTAACATTGGCGGACTGAAAGTACCTCTAAGAAAATATTCGTTTATAGGTATTTATTTTTTTGTAGCAAACCTTTTAAAGGAAATTATTTACGACTCGAATACAGAGATAGTATATTTATGCAAGCATACTAATGAACTGAGACGATTGGTAATGGCGTGAAGTATGTATGCAGTACGAATTATGTACCTTTATTGCAATGAAATCCTTTGTATCCTGCCTGACAACCATTAGTACACATCCCGTAGTCCGTTGAACAAGTTTTGTATCGACAAAAACACTTATGTTTGCATTCTTCACCAAATGTTTGATACGGACATTCTGAAAGGTGAGTACTTGTTTAAACATTTGTATAGAAGTTCAACACGGACGTAATATTTGGGGTCTCGTTTAACTGTCAGTGAGTAGAATAAAGTACATGTATATAAAGTATTAAAAATTACTATTGTCAGCTGTCACAACGAGGGACGAATTATTTAAGTCCGATTCGATCACATTAAGGCTATCACCAGTACCAGAATCGTCGGATGGGAGTCGGACAAACCCCGCCCGGACGAAACCTCTCCTATCAGTTTGTCAAGACGGACACAATCCCTCCTGTGAGTTGTACTGACAGGATAGAACCAAAACCCAAACCCATCCCATAAGAATTCAGGGTGGATAAAACCACCATATTACCAAACGGATATGAACAGTATTTAGTGGCTATAGTACATTTTTTTTCAGTCCAGCATGTGTGTTAAGTAGGCAAATAACATTTGATATAATATACATATTGTTTCAGCATGTTCATAGTTCAATCCCAGTGGCAGGGATATTAAAATCATGGGCGGTGTTTGTACTACCGTAAATGTCCACGTGAGGAGTTTTGCCAACCTCAGCAGAAATCGACGGGAGGGGTTTTGTTGGAGAGGATTTCTGTTCAAATGATAATATTTAAAAGTGTGTGTCCAGAAATGACGCACGTTGTTCATTTGTTACCATTGGAAGATCAGCGAAGGAAATCATTTCTATTCTAGTTTCTCAGCCATAACGAAACTTAAAGTAAAGTACTGATTATTTAGACAATATCTATAGACTAATTGAACCATGCTTTCAACGTGTAATAACATCCCCAACGTAGAAATCGCACTAAAGCAAGATAATGAGGGTCGAAAAAGTTTAATATTCCATTAATATGTAGACAACTGTTCATAATTTCGCTGATAATAATCACTTGAATCAGATTCTGCGAATTAAGAAAAATATTGGAATTAGAAAGTGTTATAACCACAGTATAGAGTCCTTGAATTTCACAATTTACCGACTTATTGATTTACAGAGCACATTCTCTGGAGATATACCCGTTAGGTAACGCGGAGAGACTACTTTCATTGTAAATTTCTATGATAGGAAAAGATAATGTTTTTAACAGATAGGCTGTGCTTCATTAGAAGCCCGCTATGGAGAGGTTGCTCAAAGCGACAACAAAGTCAAGAACAGTATAAACAAACCATCATTGCAAGATCCCCCGGTCCATCCTATTTTGCAAACTGAGGTTTGACAAACACCCGTGTGTCTATCGCAAGGTTTGTCGTCTGCACAATGGCACTCTTCCTTGCACTCAAACCCAAACAACCCTACCGCGCAATCTGAAAAAGAGAAGTTGCTATAAATTGACAGATTTGTCACAGCAATCGATAAAAATACTATGATAGATGAAGTAAACAATTTCTCCGATCCTCAATTTGAATAATTACAAATAAATACTCCAACAAAAGATGAAACCACAAATTATTTACAAATGTAGTGTGTTCAATACGTTAATACAAATTGTAGTTGGGATCGTCACAGAATTATTATCTAGACATTAAACATCTTGCAGACATTTTATAGGTTTGCAATTACGATAATAATATTTTATTTGTTTGCTATATTATCTGCTATTTTGTATGTTCAGTAATAATAGCTACGCAAGTAAACAAATGAAGCCAGTTATGAGGTGTTCTAAAGGCGACTAAATCGGTTTTACTAAAAAGTCCATTTTTATGCGCAGCCGTACTAACATGGTTTTGCTATTTGCACATCAGTGTTGTGTCCAATCAAATCTTACGTTAACAACCAAGGCAATTTCTCTTCAACTGACCAACGTTTATAACCTTGACGCGGATTGGATAACATTTCGATAAAGAGTACGTTACCTAACCGAATTCCACAGAATTTCGGTGAATTTACCGAAATCCATTTTGGATCTGAAGTAACTAGCAATCATAACATCTCGACATTTTTTTATGTTGCACAACAAATCTCAACCTTCAAATTGCCCCGACCATCCTTTTTCAAGATACATGTATTTATGTTAGCATTGGTTCAGAATCAGTATCGATTTGTTGAGTATTTGTTGTGGTGTCTGTTATGAAATCAATGTGTTTTACGGCTTATGTGGTTAGTGTCTTGAAAGTAACGCGTCCTCGACACTAAATGGGTGTCTCATAATATAGCTTACCTCCTTCAATTAGCGAAATATTGCATAACGTCAGAGTGCCCACTCGTTTAACTGTCACGTATCTGGCAATAATGCTTGACAAACTGAAGTTAAATTTGACACCATTATCTACTGTAGAATTGTCAGTGAATACTAGTGTTCCATCGGTGTTGGATTCATTGCCCAGATACACCGAGAATCCTCTTAATTCGTTGAACACACGATCTGAATTAGAATTGAAACATCATGTTTAGTATGTTTACAGAAACACAATCAATGAATACTTAAAACAGAAAACCGATTAATAAATTAACTGGTCAAGTCAATTCCTGTAAAGGTTATATTGTTATTAATTATATGTAATAAAAAAATAAGTAAATTATGCACGTGTTTACCTAAACGGTTCAATACAAACGATTACCTTACCGTTATCACCTTTATATAAACGCATTTCTTTTAATGGATACAAGTGCCCTAAGTCCAACATCCACCATGAAAGTGGCGCATTCCGTGTTCCACTGCAACATTCACATGTATAAGGATCCCGGGTCCCGTTAAAGGGGTTTATAGCATAGTCTGGCTTCCAGCCGTTATTAATGGAGGACGTGGTCGCTGTGAGATTACCTCGTAGACGTGCAACAAGATTCGTGTCTAGAGTAACACAAGGGGTATATTGTTACAAATCGGGAAACCTAAGATGTTTTCATTTTATGAATCATTGTTTGATTACTTTGTCATAACGGTTCATGTACTCCGATTCATCAAACATGCAACAGAGAAACAATATGAGAAGCTTAAGTGAAAGTGAATGATAAGGAAATTGAATAAGACGATGTGGAAATTGAATGCATATTTAATTATAGAATCACTTGTTTCATTATGGATCTTCTTAATATAGACGAAGTAATTTAAATCAAGAATTATTTACAAATGTTCACTGACACAGAAACAAAAATTTGCTTACCTGTTTTACACTGAATACCTTCCCAGTCTGCCTCGCAGCCATTAGAACAATTTCCAGTTACTATATTGCAATCAACTATATCTCTACACGCCCCACATGTTTCTGCACAATTCCGACCATACTCACCAGATACACACGCTACAGAAATAAATGGTTTGGGGGTAACGCCATTATGAACATATTCTTCAGTTTTACATGACGGACAGTTATCGTTACAAACAATACTAATTTGCCCTTGTGCAAGCAGCTGACAACTTCTCCCAATGAATCAGAGAAGAAAGACATTGTCCATTACAAATTGTCAAGGTCAACCATGACCTGCCATGCGAGTGAATCTAAGTCGGACCTCTCGGTGACAATCCATTTCTATACCAACTGAGCTAAACGGTCGGGATATTCCAGTGCTACATCAGTTCCTGGACATATACTATTGTCGAGAGTTTATTCAAACTATTTGAGGTAATATGAATTATCGTAATGACACATATTTCACTTTTAAACATGATACACCTTTACATAGTAGAGAAACTACTGCAACGCATTTATCTCCCTTTATATAGTACAGAAACTTCTACAACACAGTGGTCTCCAATTACATAGTACAGAAACTTCTCCAACACAGTGGTCACCAATTACATAGTAGAGAAACTACTGCAACGCATTTATCTCCCTTTATATAGTACAGAAACTTCTCCAACACAGTGGTCTCCAATTACATAGTACAGAAACTTCTACAACACAGTGGTCTCCAATTACATAGTACAGAAACTTCTCCAACACAGTGGTCACCAATTACATAGTACAGAAACTTCTCCAACACAGTGGTCTCCAATTACATAGTACAGAAACTTCTCCAACACAGTGGTCACCAATTACATAGTACAGAAACTTCTACAACACAGTGGTCTCCAATTACATAGTACAGAAACTTCTCCAACACAGTGGTCACCAATTACATAGTACAGAAACTTCTCCAACACAGTGGTCACCAATTACATAGTAGAGAAACTTCTCCAACACAGTGGTCACCAATTACATAGTACAGAAACTTCTCCAACACAGTGGTCACCAATTACATAGTACAGAAACTTCTCCAACACAGTGGTCACCAATTACATAGTACAGAAACTTCTCCAACACAGTGGTCTCCAATTACATAGTACAGAAACTTCTCCAACACAGTGGTCACCAATTACATAGTACAGAAACTTCTCCAACACAGTGGTCTCCAATTACATAGTACAGAAACTTCTCCAACACAGTGGTCACCAATTACATAGTACAGAAACTTCTCCAACACAGTGGTCACCAATTACATAGTACAGAAACTTCTCCAACACAGTGGTCACCAATTACATAGTACAGAAACTTCTCCAACACAGTGGTCACCAATTACATAGTACAGAAACTTCTCCAACACAGTGGTCACCAATTACATAGTACAGAAACTTCTACAACACAGTGGTCACCAATTACATAGTACAGAAACTTCTCCAACACAGTGGTCACCAATTACATAGTACAGAAACTTCTCCAACACAGTGGTCTCCAATTACATAGTAGAGAAACTTCTCCAACACAGTGGTCACCAATTACATAGTACAGAAACTTCTCCAACACAGTGGTCTCCAATTACATAGTAGAGAAACTTCTACAACACAGTGGTCACCAATTACATAGTACAGAAACTTCTCCAACACAGTGGTCACCAATTACATAGTACAGAAACTTCTCCAACACAGTGGTCACCAATTACATAGTAGAGAAACTACTGCAACGCATTTATCTCCCTTTATATAGTACAGAAACTTCTCCAACACAGTGGTCTCCAATTACATAGTACAGAAACTTCTCCAACACAGTGGTCTCCAATTACATAGTACAGAAACTTCTCCAACACAGTGGTCTCCAATTACATAGTACAGAAACTTCTCCAACACAGTGGTCACCAATTACATAGTACAGAAACTTCTCCAACACAGTGGTCTCCAATTACATAGTACAGAAACTTCTCCAACACAGTGGTCACCAATTACATAGTACAGAAACTTCTCCAACACAGTGGTCTCCAATTACATAGTACAGAAACTTCTCCAACACAGTGGTCACCAATTACATAGTACAGAAACCTCTGTCGTCACAAACATTTTAACAGTAGTCATTGATTTTTTTATTTTATATATTTTCAGGGGAAAAATTAATTCTGCTGGTTAAATGTGAAAATACATTTGACACACAAATCGTCGCCTTATTTCCAGAACCCAGAAACTCGTTTTTTGGCGGTTTTGAGTATTTGGTATCGATGAAATCGTCTTTCCAAGCTCATTCTATCTGTACCTACCTATAATGTACTGGAATGCACACAACTTGAATAAAATGCAATTCCATAACCACGTATACATCAATTATCTTAAGAGGGTAAAACTTTAAATTAGTCTTTCTCAACAAGACGAAAAACAAGTTATGGGGTTCTGGAAAAAATGCGACGAAATGTCACACAGTTTTTACAATGCATGACGGTCGGTTTATTTAAGTATCCATCATTATGTGACATCTGTGAAGGCAGTCGTTAACGACTGCTGAGAAAGACAAGCGCTGCAATAAGTTTGCTAGAGGCTGACATATTGAACTGAAAACAAAATGAAACATGGCAGCATTACTTGTTTTGCATTGTTCCCCTGTATATCCTTCTACACACCCATATTTACAGTAACCCGTCAGCTGGTCACAAGAATGCCATCCGCCGGAACAGTTCCCACAAATACCAGAACAATCAATTCCGTAACTTCCCTTCTCACAACCTATTGATAAAAATAATACAACAATATTTGCAGCTGCATTAAGTAATACAATTTGAAATAAGAACGGCCAAAGTTACAATATTCAACCTTGGCATAGGGATGAAGCACACACAGGGAGGGACACAACAATACCAAGGGGCACATATGAGGAGGGGACAGACACTGGCGAAATAAGGAATAGAACACCAAACGACTCAGTATATCCACCGGGCTAAAACAATGAAAATGAAACAGAAAAACACAACAGAGAAACACGAGGCAAAACAATATGTCTTGGAACTTCAATAAACAACTGGTACTCCAGTCTCGGAGTAAGTCTCGTGTGCAAAACGGCACAATGACATCTTACATAAGTATATAGATGGATGATTGAAGTTTCCAAAACAATTTGGGTACACACGTGGCATTATGGTACTTTTTGATAATCTCAAAACAAATCAGATATAAAGAGAACATAGATCCGTCCGCCTTAGTCCAGTGGTTAAGGCACACTCCTTGGAAGCGGGAGGTGTAAGGTTCGAAACCCAGCTAGTTAAATAATTGTTGCCGTGTGCCTACCTGCCTGTTGCCTGGCATTATATGATAGGAATCGGGAAGCAAATGTGCGCAGAAAGTAGGTGTCTCATAAGTCCGAAATGACTGGCCTTTTAAATAGAAGAGACCCTGTCATAAATTAACACTTTAGATACTAAGCAGCGCTACTTCATCTACAATGTACGAACTATAACACATAAATATGAACGACACAAGACTACACAGCTATACATGCAAGCATAGCCTGATCTAAATAAGTCTTGTTTCGCGGCTACTCTTAATACTCTTTACACATAATGGTGAGTTCAACTCCTCGAAACTTTTATCTCCTGTGATAACAAGGTTAACTGGAATTGCTATAAGTTCTACTTCATGCAAATACTTTTCATAACGAATTGACTGATTGTCATGACGCCCTCTTAAATAATTATAGAAAGACAGTAATCATGTGAGTCGTATATCTACTACATGTATTATCATTTTCTCGTAACATTCAATCATTTGATTAAATGATGGCTAAGTATTTTTAATTTGATTCTTACAACTATTACTAGAACGAGGTTTTACATATGGTGGCATATTTCTGCCACCAGTTAACTACTTGCCAATGTTTCGTGTTAAGATATTTATCTGGTATGAACATTTATCACGATACTTATCTAGGTAACCACATAATTATCTAGTTAGTTAAGTAGTTATCTAGTTTCTTTAACGTGACAACAATATAATAACCTAGTTAATTAAGTAATTAACTGGTGGCAGAAATATGCCACCATAGTTACATATCTTACTATATATATCTGAACTTTGCTACGAGTATGATAAGATAATACCTCTTATACAAAATGGCGGTTCAGTACTTCCACTACAACCGTTGACACAATAGCCTATAACAGCATCGCATGGTTCAAAATGGAAGCAATCTCCACATGTATTCTCACATTGGTTCCCCCAAGATGTACTATTACATTCTATGGAAATATCAAGAAAAATATCGAAATGGTATAAAATATGCTTAAAACGGCATTGTATATTTGATATAATTAATGTTCAGTAAAACCTCATTTTAAGACCACCTCAATTCAAGTCAATTTCCACATTTTTGATCTTAATTCAACCTCAATAATAAGACCAGTTTTCAAGGGTCACAATGGTGGTCTTATTATTGAGGATTTACTGTATAATGTACTCGTATGTTACATATTTGATATGGATTGACGTTCTTGTCGGCATTTATCTCCTGCCATTCCTCTAGGAAACTTCGCTGTCACTGAATACATTTTGTCCCATGTTCACAAAGGATCAACTGATCTAGATCAATTTGATCCTGAAAAGTATTTGCCATTTTCTGAAAGCAGTTGAATTCTTTATACAGTGTTTCTCATAAACAAACACACACATTTCTAAATATCTTCTATACTATTTAAAAGGTTACCCTTTTTGTTCAGACGTCATTTAATTATACTTATGACTAAAACTGATATATTATATCAAATGAGGATCATTTTTCCAGAATCGGTGTCTAATGTCGTCACAAGTCACCCATCACATTCTTTAAAAACGATTTAGCTTTGCATAACATGTGTTCATAGTTTGGAAGAAGCAACATTTGATCGTGATCTTGATCCTGAAAATATATTCTTTGTGAACTCGGGGCCAGTGTATTACCTATTGAACGTGACAATCTCCGACACGAAAACACGTATAATTGAGCCTTTTCGTGTATTCACAACGAATGTCGATCCAAGTTCGTTACAAAACATTAAAGTAGAAAGTCCATTCCGATCTGTCAAAATCCTCACTTTCGTTTTGATGACCATATTCTGCTACTTTCGATTTAGAAAGATGTCAATATCTAACTAACAGAAAGTTATTTGTGTAGGATGAAATGCAATTTAAATGGCTTAAAACTACATTACACATCTGACAGGAGAGAAACAAATGAATTCCACTTTCATCGTTTGTTGATTTAAGGAAAAAACTCGTTTTCTATAAATTTACAAAATTATACTTAAATCATTTGCACGGACAATTGTTTTCATTTACCAATATTGCATTTATTCTCCAGCCCTGTCCATCTTCCATGACATCCGTATGGGCATGTGCCATTTTTGCGATACATTCCTGTTGTATCATTAGCGCAATAACAATCATCTAAACAATCCCAGCCACATTTGTGAAGAGGACATTCTGAGGAAAAAGAAAGAATCGGTTATTAAAGATGTATCTGGCTCATCTGAACCTAAAATTGTTTAATGGGCTTCATCCAGAATTGTTGTTACATAGTTTAAAACATCATTAATAAAAACCATTGCCATGTATAACAATAATGTTTAATCATAGTACAACCAGACAAAACTAGTAAAATAACACCCGCTTGATAAAAAAAACTTGAAGATTTTTAATTTTATGATAATACAAACGTCTTTTGTTTCTACAAATACAGAGAAAACATTATAAATGTATTCTGTGATGATGCACATTAAGTGAAGTTTTAACTAGTTAAAGTATATTTTTCATGTTTGTTTAGGTACAAAAATGAACAAAAAAGAGCATAATATATCTTTCAGGTAAACATACGATTTATCATCTCACTCAGTCCAAGAATTATTTCTTAAACTTTGAGACTTTCATCATTTTTGACTTTTTCAAAATCAGTTAAAATAACGCCACACGTACCTATATAGATACAGTTTTATAAGATTTCTAATTCATCCGTTAATTCTATTTTATAATATGTTAAACAAAATGAATCGCACATTTAGATAACATTACCTGCAAAGGCTTCAACTTCACAAATTGTGAGTATAGTATTATCAAAGGGCCTGTTGACTCCAAGATAACGTGCGGTGACAGGCGAAGTTAACTCTACAACCATTGGTTGGAACTGACCAGGTGAGCTACTGCCTGCATCTTGATATATACTTATCCCATGAGGCCCGTCATCTGTGAGTGATATTCGGAATCCACGGTATTGGCTATCTGAATTTGATTTGAATTTTCTCTTTATATAGTAAGATTATGTATTATACTTAATACCTTTCTATGTATTTGTAGCGTGTATGCTCTGGGAATATTCTGATATCTGAGTCTCTAAATAAAGTTGCTGAATTAGCCGGGTATAATGTATTACACTCACAAAATATGTGTTATATTGTTGCGATGTATTGAGTAAGAATAAAAGCGACATGACATATTTAAGTAACTGAAGTATGTAAAACATATTGTAAATATAATATGGTCAGACTGTAAAGTATGTTGTATTGAGAAATAAACTATGAATTAAACATATTTGGTAAGGAATGCCATCATTGCCGACGAAGATTCCGCTGAGTATGAGATAGTTTGCCATAAATAGGACATTTATTTCCATACATTCGAAGAAACTTCACGGCCACTGAAGAAACTCTGGGCATAGACTGTTGAATGTGACCATTTCTGAAAATGCGTACGAAAAACGTATTTGTTGTAATGAGATATAATTGCAATTGTTTTCATTGATCAAATGAAAAATTTGACAATCCGCTCCGCTTTTTATCAAAATCCCTATTTTCGATTAAAATTTAACTAACAAAAAGTATTTTGTAAGGTAAAATGCAATTTGTGTGGTTATAAACTATCATCTAGCCATCTGAAAAGACTTGAATAGCTGGACATTTTAACTATTATCGATGACCAATTGTCCAAATGGTTGACCGATGAATAAACAATTGATTGGATCGATATTAGTTTCATCTTTAATTTTATTTTAATATATAACCACATGAAAATAAATATAAACCGGGTTTTTGGTCACAGTTAGACCATAGACGCGTCCTTAATTAACAATACGATATAAAACAAAGATAAAGGAAATTTTCACCGTATAGTTCAAGTCTTCCGTAAAAATAGACACTTTGCACACTGTATTCACCAGGAAAATTTACAAGCCAATGGGGATTGTTTTCATTGCCACCTGTCGTAGAGCAGGTGTCTTCAGCAATTAATCCGGATGTTTGAGCTTGACCGTCGACAGATAGCGATGAGGTGGAGTCTACATACGTCGATGATTGGTCGGTAGGTTTGTTAAATGATATAACACGACCTGAAATAATGATAAATATTTGATAGCATGCTGCCGAGTATGTCGCATCTTCAATTGTGAATTGCGTGCAATTGAGCAGCGTCATTATTGGTCCAATATGAAGACCATTCTTACGACAAGCACAACTCATGCACATAACAGGTCGTAGCTGCATTGAATAAACGAGAAATTTCAAACTTACACATGTATTTAGTTTGTATCAATTGTGAAACAAGCTTTCGACGGCCGGATCCTGAGTTCCTAATCAGTACTCGCACCTAACTCATGAAGTGCGAAGCTTCTGGTCAGGAGTCGAGCGCTTTATCTCGCGCCCACTATGCCGTCTGCTGTGAAGAGTAACTGGTGAAAACATCACTGAATGAAACACGTGGAACACTTTGACAGATATATCGCAATTTTAATTTTCAACTGAAATTAATTCGTTCGGGTAATCGTTGTTTTATATACACAATACATGTTTGATAAATAATAAAAAGATGTATTATAATTTTAAACGAGAATAACGGCTTGCTTAACAGACACAACATTCTTGTTATAATAAAGACATGTTTTGAGGAACACGAAAATTCGTTCAATGGCGCTGACGGGTTTCGAAACCGGGTCTACGATTTGCCGGTCCGTTATGCTAACCACTACACCACATCAACCTAACGTCATTTTCGTGTAAATTTAATTTATATAAAGTTGATTAAGGTTAACTACACTTTGGACGAAGTACGGGGCGAAATATTACATCCTCCACATATTGCCATACCTCCGTATATTTCCACTTCACAAACACGTATTCGGGTGTTTGGTTTACTTAGTATGATCCGAAGATTTTGTGTCCAGACTGTTACATTACACATTATCTCCATAACTGGTGTACCAGGAATATCGCCGTGCTGGTAACAGATGGAGTTGAAGTTACTGTCATCCGGTCCATATCCAGTTTCCACTCGAAAACTGTTAAAATCCTCTTCAGTATGAAGTAAATAAGCAGCAATATTATTGTTCCATTTTACTATATTACGTGCCTGTGACAAGTAGGCTTCTGGACTTAACATATAGTGCTTCGCTCAAACGCAATGCTTACAAAGTACTAATATAAACGTATTATTTCGATGATGTTGATGGTTTTTAGAATGAAATGTTTAAAAAATGAAAGTCTTAAAATCTCGAAAACTGTAATAAAAACGTGAGTCCTAGGGGGCCCAACCCCATCTTCATAATTAACTCTCAATATCGTCGTCTTATTTCTAGGACCCCGTAACTCAGTTGATTTGGCTGTTTTGAGTATTTGGTATCGTTGAAACCGTCTTTCCAATCTCTTTCTTTCTGTACTACCTATATTGTTCTGGAATGCACATAACTTAAATAAAATGCAATTCTTTAACCCCGTATGTAGCAAAACTATATGAGAGTAAATTTTAAAGTTGTTTTTCTAAAAAAAACGAACTACAAGTTATGGGGTGCTGGATATAATGCGACGATATGTTCATACCACGCCCCTATGAATCGTTAATTATTTGTTGTCTCTGACGATGGAGAGTCGATTCAAAGACTAGTAATGAAAAGTTCTGATCTAAATGCTTGCTTACCGACCTCGGAGGGTTTAATTTTCACAACAAGACCAACAATACGGTATTCCCTATTCCATTGTATCCTCCAGTAATGAAAACCATTTGGTGGACTTCCTGTACTCCTTGCACATGTAGTCACATCGCCGTCTACAGCCAATACTGAGAAGTCAGATGCTATCGTTGTCATTCCAATAACACGTACAACGTAGTTGAATTTAGCAACGTTACCTGTTGACATAAATGATTTGTAGCAGATCATCCTTCACCAATAAAGATCCTGTTATTTATGAAGTGTTGTCTTAAAAATTACTAAATTCGACATTCAGCAACTGTCAGTAACTAACTTTCAAGTATTTTCTTCTGTTAAGGGTAGCAGTGCAGTGCCACATATAGTCCGTGTCGCAAAAAGTTCACGTTAGCTTTATGCACCCCCCGAACTGACCCAGGATATTATTGTTCAACTGTCTGATGTGGGGATAGTATGCCAGGTGACAAAAAATTATATTCCTTTTGAAAGTGTACATAGCAGTTTGAGGAAACACAATTTTTCTTTAAATTAGAACAGATGATGGTGACTTTAAATATGACAACACATAGAATAGCTTTATGCGACATTTCCATGCCTTTTTGTCGCATATAGTTCGCCTCGTCACGAACTATATGCGGCACGGACTATATGTAGGACTACAGAGCAGTATTGCAGTGGATAAATTGGTAGCCGCTCCATGCGTGTGTTGTATGTGCATATATACCGCAGGAGCATTACTACGCCTACTAATAAGAAATTAATATCGTTTCTAAGGGAGTGGTCATGACATTTATATCCTTTGACATACATGTCCCATCACAGTCAAGCTTAAAACATAGTGCTATAATTGCAGAAGGCATACAAACAGTGTTTTGAAAGTATGAGGCGTTTTGCTCAATGCAAATAGTAGAATACCTGACAAAGGTCATGGGACGGAAGAATCAAACCACAAAACCATAATGTTGTACAATTCACTTGCATATATAATAAAACAGAAGGCATGATGCATTCTACTGTACTTCTAATGACTTTACATGGATTCAAACCAGCAACCAACATTCTATTCTACAAGCACCTCCAAACTTCGCCCTACCGATCAGAGGAAAATGACCATAACATATATTTATCATAATTGATTGTTTAAATTAGGGATAATCTGATATTTGAATATTCGTTTGTACGTCCAAATATTTGAATACTGATTCGGCATTCGAATATTCGATAAAACATATATTTTCAATATAAAAGTGTATTAAATTTCAATGATGGGTATTCTCGCATTGAATAACATTTTACTAGTGAAAATAATATCCACATGTATTAATTGACATGGCATATTGTATATTTTGGGGCAAGAGAGATATAACACTCTGGTGATGACACTTAGGCCCTGAAAATGTTAGTAATCCTGGGCATTTTTACAACTTAAGTGATCAGTTTAAAACACAAAATTGATAAGCATAAAGTTAAGCTTCGAATTTCAAATGTTTTATTATTAAATAAGAAGGTTGAATGTTCGAATATTCGAATATTCGTTCGGAAGTTTGACCGAATATTCGAATACCAAAAATTGCCATTCTTTGACATCCCTAGTTTAAATGATTGCGTCTTGCAATACAATAAACCAGAGACAAATATATTTACGGTATTGACATCCTGGTCCCATCCAACCAAATACACAACCATTGTCACATTCGCCCGTCGTTTGGTTACATTGTACATCTCCCTTACAATGACAACGATACTGACAGTTCTGGAAAGTTGGTGAGTTTGGAAATACGGTGTCACAATCTGAAATATCGATTGAAAAATGAGAAATAGTGTTCGTCCATAAAAAAGTGTGCTATTCTGCTTTCTAACTAAAGGCACCAATCACAAAACAAATACATGCATTTCACTTTGTATATTTTAATACCATTGCGTTATACAACGAGGTTGTGTTCCCAGCGTACATGTGCACACCATTAGCGGTCCTTGGTTCGAGGTGACACAAGGCCGCCTATTATTTACCTGTTCAATATATACCTACTGTGGCGAAATCAATACAATATACTAGTATTTATAGGGCAAAGTGTGTTCCGGAGGAATATTGGGAGTTAGAAGTCTTATTTCTTTACAAAATATGTCAAATTCCGTGAAATATAAATATATTCGTCGACAAGCTTGACATTCCCTATCAAATACGTAAAATACTATGCTGCATACATTAAGTACACAGAAATATAGCATGACGCTTTAACGTAAATGGTTACTATTTATAGTAACGTATGAATTAATTATGTTTATAGTGATCATCTGTGTATGACCCAGTTCAGACCAGATACATTAAGAGGTTTACAAACTAACAATACAAAAGAACTAACACTTGAATTCAGATTGTTCGACTATCTGCTAAATTACATAACAGTGATTCAAAATATGTCCAAATTAGATTTACAATGATAACAATTTATCTAATACAATGGCAAAGTTGTAATATCATTTACTATCAGTTGTTCTCAATGTTTAATACATGTACTAAGAATTGACGATTAGAGTGATAAAAATACCATAAAACTAATAAAAACGAATTCGCTAACCAAGTACAAGTACAGTACACAGTTTCCAGCGCAACACCCTTTGTAAACACAAACCTTGGTTGATATTTGAAGGTTGTTACTTTATGCATATCTTACTACAGAAAAACATGATAATATTGTTGAAGAGAGTATGTTACTTAAGATAGAGGAGTTGCACTATGTTTACAATAACCATACTAGTCAACGTTTATTACAAATCTTCAGAGCCTAATTACTTAAAAACACACTACGTCAAGTGTCCCTTACAGTACTTTGATTCATCCAGGTCTCTTTTTTGTAACTGGTCATTAAGCACATACACCGTTAGGGTCATGTAGTGCAGTTTTCAGCTAAAAGGGCAAGGGAAGATCCCCGTGTGTCCCTTCTATAATGGACGCAGGCTGACACCTAGATAGAACCACCGACCTACCGTAAGCCAGCTCGATTGCTTCCTCACATACAAAATTCTGTATTACGAGTGGGATTTGAATCCAAAGAAGAAAGCACCCGTAACAAAACATTATGCAATGCCAATGGAAGTCCACGCTCATTTTTTCGGCGCAGCCATACTAACATGCTTTTGCTATTTGCATATCAGTGTTGTGTTAACCAATCAAATCTTACGTTAACCATCAAGGCAATTTCTCTTCAACAGAACAACATTTATAACATTGACGCTGATTGGTTAACCTTTCGATAAAGGGTACGTTACCTTACCGATTATCCACTGAATTTCGGCGAATTTACCGAAATCCATTTTGGATCTGGAGTGACCAGCACTCATACCATCTCGACATTTTTTTATGATGCACAACAAATCATAACCTTCAAATTGCGCCGACCATCTTTTTTCAAGATATTTCTTGTTTAAGTTATGAAAGCAGTATTATCTACGTATTTATTACAAAGGTATCTTCGCCGTCAAAAATATATATGGACTGACCACAATTTCTTTGGTCATCATACGAAAGCTTACCAATGCTATAAGTGTAACAGTGTTTGTTATATGTTTATTACACTACGCATAAGATAATGTTGTGAAAACAAAGTGTCAGCCATTGTGATCATCAATTATTACAAAAAATGAAAAAGTCCTTAAATCCGCAATTTGGTGAAGGCGTTATGAGTAAATTACTGATCAATGTCTTGTTTTTGTCGTACAATGCTAGTTTAAGTACATTAGTAAGACGACTATTGCCTATGCACGCGTTGAAAGCCAAAAATTATCCAGAATTTTATCAGTTTAAAATAATTCAAACATATTTCTTTCACATTCTAGAAACAAGATAATATTTACATAAATGTATACAAATTATACGTAAAACTTTTGTTAAGGAGGATTGAAAGCCAAAGACTGATATAAATCTTCTTAACGATATAAAAATTGCAACAGATGCGCGATTGGTTTAATTGTTTACATGAAAATAGGAAACTCCAAATAAGAAGGAGGAAGCATAGTGTTATGTTTAAGACGAGATTTGTTACGAATTTTGGAATTTGTAGAGAATATTTATTGCGTAATGAGATAATATAGGAATATCTTATAACAGTTTAAATTGACATCAAATGTTTCGATTATCACATTTCGCACAGATGTACACATTAACAGACACACATTGTAAGAATGACATTAAGAATGGAACTTAAAGCGATCTTGAATACCGGCTTTTATTTGATAGTTTACACCAGAAATTGATGAAACATGCTAACCCACCAGTACTATTTCATGTAGTTTCAAAAAATCTATTGTCTACTTCTTCTGTTGGTTTTGATCACAGTAAGTCATAGCAGTTATATTTCAAATAAATATACTTCCGAAATATTCACTGTGAACATCTTATCCATCGTTCCAGTTCACGTAGTCATAATGCAGTGAAGATTATCAAAATTATAAATTACGGGTTAGCTCTCTAGTATATAGATCTAATACCGGGTATGTTATAAATTAAGTCTGAAGTTACAAAAGTTTGCTTGAAAAATCATTTAAGCGATGATACATTGACTTTGTTTATTTCATTATTCAGTGTGTTTTCTTTACATAAAAGAGAAGGAATAAGTTGCTACAGGGAATGCCACATACATAAGACAGTGCCTCCCCCACATAGACCTCCGGGAAATCAACAATCCATAAAACATAAGGCACTTGATGAGGTTAAAGGGTACATACGTTAGGGAACAGAGGCGCAAGGAATGGCCTGGCAGACCATAAGGAATAACTCGGAGAATCAATGAGGACAAACAGTAAAGGGGGAATAGTGGATGGAAAAGATTACAGAACAAGTCAAGACAGCTGGCAACAATAGGCCGAAACTGGGCAGAAAATAACCTGAACACTATATAAAGTGAAAGAATTGCACATAGGAAAGGAAAATATAGCATACATTCAAACACAACATAAATAATAACCATACAGCGAATTACAGCCTTGGAACTGTCAGTAGAAATACTGGGGTTTTAATACATAATACAAATTTACGTACGGTTAAAGATGTAATTTGCTTACCACTGCTGATATAAGACAATCCTGTAAGGAAAAGGATTGTTAAGAAAATTCCTCTGAATTCGTCCATTTTCGTTTAGACAAGATTTAGATTCAATGTTGCTAACTAAATGTTGTATCAATGATGAGAAACGCGTTTTTATATACTGATAACTTCGCGTTTCTTCAAATACCAACCATTGTGTGTTATCTAATCATTTTGAACTTTATCATGATCTATACATCAGAGTATTGAATAATAGGTAAGCATATAAATATAAAACACGACATTACGGCTGACCAGGAACAGAATAAGTAAGCCGAGAAGACCGCTTTATTTGGTAGTAATCAGTAAATACCGCTATATCAGATCTTCAAACAATTCAGTATAGTTTGTCTTTGTAGCAGTGTTATTCAGTCACTATATATATAGACTAGTTCAGGGAACATGTAGATACGTCGTGTTATCTATTAGATGTGTCTGATTAAAGTATAGTAGTTTCACTTTGTACGTAAAATTGATGACATTCTAATATCGTTCAGTTGGTCAATTGTACACCAAGTTAATTTCGTATCGTTATTTGTTTTTAAAGTTAAAATATATACAGTGGAAACTCCGTTCTTTCAGTGATTTGAATTCTTTTATTCGACTTTGCAGAGTCATAGGGAAATTTAACCTTCACTATTTTACAAAATTTATGTAAACTTGTGATTTCAATTTATAGCCCAAAAGCATAAGTTATAAGAGATCAACATATTTATGCTCCTTTCTTAAAAAGAAAATGTGCAGAGTATGGAAGCCCTGGAGGTATGGAAGCCCTAGAGTATGCACTTAGTACGATGTATTTTCAAAACGCAATTCTTGAAAACTATGCACCATAGCTTCATTTCAAAAGAGTTTTCTTAGAGGAAAATAATGATCTACGGTAAAATATTTAATTGTGATTTGTGTACCCAATGGACCTTTTTCTGCGCTCACGTCCAATGTTTTCCAATTGTTTACATAATTAGTACACCTCGTACCCGATCTTACCTTGTTCCCGTCAAAACGGAATGCATACGATGATAACACATAATAGTCTATATTCCCAGAGACAATTAAAATTAATATGGCTGCTTTCAATTCTCAGTCATTATACGATCTGACGTATTTTTTCGGAAAATTATCGTCCGGTTTTGGAACAGAAAAATTCGTTCGGATTCCGGAGTATGGAGATCTGGACTTTGGGGGATTTTTTATATATGTATTGGAGGAACTAAAACGGGACCGAGAAAATTGTCCGGTTAGAGGAAATTTCCGGACTGGAGAGTTTCCAGATTAGGGAGTTTCCACTGTAGTATGTTTAACCCCGTCTCTCTCTTTCTGCTCCTCTCTCTCTCTCTCACTCTGTTCTCCCCTCTTTCCGTCTCACTGCCCCCCCTCTCTCTCTCTCCCTCTCTCTCTCCCCTCTCTCTCTCACTCTGTTCTCCCCTCTTTCCGTCTCACTGCCCCCTCTCTCTCTCTTGTATTCGAGTTAATGTCATTTCAAAGAACAAAATCTTGTAAAAGCTCGCATTATAAAATTGAAAGAAAATGCAGACAACTAATGTCAGATTAATTGACAAACCTACTATTATTAAAATGTTAAATAATCAAGAACATTACAAAATGAGTGTATGCATCACAATTCAAATTAAAACTTTGTAGAAGAAAGTAATCTCTACGAAAATTGTAACCAACCAATCGGTTGTTGGTGGAGGTTACAAATGGTTATGGCTGCAATGCATTAATCAGTTATTTTCCGTATTAAAATGGCTTGTTCGATTAGTGGCAGCTGAGCTAATGAAATCTGGAGGTAAAAGTTATATACACTTTCTCCAAACAAATAACGCCAGTAATATGGATGCCAATTTGTTATATTTGTCTGAAAATGTCAGCACACAAATCAAGGGACTCGTCGCAGACATGAATATAAAAAATAAAACAGTGGGTGATGGGGCTTATCATTTTTTATTTATGTTTGTATCGTTTGAATTAGGCATATGTCCCCTCCTGTCTAATGACTAAAGTAGAGTGATGAAAATGAATAGTAAAGCGTTCATTAAAAAGAGAGATAGAATTAGTTGCTAAGCGAACGCCACATACATAAGACAGCGCCTCCCCACAAAGACCTCAGGGAAAACACCAGTCCATAAAACATAAGGCACTTGAAGAGGAAATACCTGAACACTATATAAGTGAAAGAATTGCACAGGGGAGAGGAAAAAAAATATGACATACAGTTTAAACACAAAAAGAAATAATAACCATATAGCGCATTACAGCTTTGGAACTGTCAGTACAATAATAGGGGTTTAAATCTATTGAACGGCAAGCCAACCTCACACTCAATCGATATATGGTAATTGATTTTCAATATATACACATACATTGACTAAGTAGGCAGTAAATATTCATTAAAAGCAATTATCCATTACGTACAAAACAACAGACACAATGTGTATAATCCAGCACGAAGGAACAAGCAGTTTCATAGACACCACAACACAACACAATCTTAAAAGAACTGGTCAATAGTTTTAAGATACTCTATGGAACATATTCTGTTGGTTCCATGGCAAAGGATAAAACCCACAAAGTCCCGGACATAATCTTCCCGTACAACCAGCTGTATAGCTGGCTGCAGTTTTGATTGATGGCTGCTTTATGTGCAAGGTGCGATATCGACGAAGGGTAAGTGTTTGCTGTATATGTTGCATTTTTGTTGATTTTAAGACTAACCACTTATAGGTATCGTTTTAGCAATAGTAATTTGAAAACTATATTGAAATTTGCGACCAATGGAAATTTCCGGCCCAATGGAGATGAAATTGTGCAACTATAAAATGCCGTAGACGCACACACAAAAACTTACTGGACGCAGTAACAGCTGTCCGGCAAGCTCTTTCCTGCAGAAAAGCCAGTGTCAAATACAATGTTCCAGTAATGACAATCCAAAACCGAGTAAGCAGTCGCATTGATGACCAACTGTAATTCCTACTGATATAAAGGAGAAAATAGTGGCAAAAAATAAAAAAGCTGGAGACATGGTTGGTTCTATCATTTTTTGGTTGGTTTGATCTTTTTCCCGCTGTTTCGATTCAATTCTATTTCTATTTCAATATTGAACTGTACTGTGTACCGTGGCTTCAGCCTGTTCTCATAGCAATTGTAGGGATCGTTTCTTCTGTTTATGTTATTCCGGGGGTCTTGCTGCTAGAGGAGGCTATGTTTCGTGATTTCTGGCTGTCTTGTTCTCTATACTTTAATTTATTCATAAGGTGCTTGGAAGTGTTTACACTACTATCAAGTAAATTATGTAATCATTACAAAATCTGAAAATTTCATTTTAGGGATTTGGTATCACCAGACGAATGCTTAGAGTGAAAGTCGGACGGATGGTGAGGAAATAAGGGATTAAAACCCTATTCAAACATGGGATCCCATGAAAGGACTGGGTAGCCACAAAGATGTAACCTTGCGAAAACCACAGGCTTTGTCAACTTGCCGTGCACGCATGCTTAATGAAACTGTGACAGACAATTTTTATAATGATTTGCACGGTCTGTTGGATGACACCGGTTTAGTTAACTAGCCATTGAAAATTTGGCGAAACAAGTGCTCCATTTCTGCATAAACCAGTCGGGGTTTAGGGACATACTGGTACGAAAAATATACCAGGTCGGGTGGGAAATAACCGGGAAAATATATCTGTCCTGACATGTGTAAATGCTGCCGGTTGCATAATTATTATGGACCTTCATTCATCACATGAGGCTCTTGGTTTAATAGACGCAGCCATTAAAAATGATATCGTTCTTTTGGCCTTCCAGTCCCACACAATGCAATGGCTGTGTCCATTACACAAAACAAAATATGGGCCCCATCTCCAGAGAATATTCGAGAGTATGCACAGAGTTTGTGACATCCAGTCCAAATAACATCGTAAATAAGTGGGAATGGCTTAAATTATTTAAACAGGCCTGTAAAAAGTTGCAACATTTTGCCCTGTAATCGCAACATTTTTCTACAATACGCATTTTCGGCACTTGCTAAAATATACTCGATTTACATTTTGCTCTCATTTTAGCCACATTTGCCCCGCAAAATGTAATACTTGTATTATAACATTTATGAAATACAATTGCATAAAATTTGCTAAAAGTCACTTATTATGTCTTTTAATCGCAACTTTTTGCTACATTGGCCCCATTTTGCTACATTACGCATTTTAGGCAGACCCCACTGTACGTTACCTTCCCGAAAGTCCACTGAATTTCGGTGAATTTACCGAAATCCATTTGGGATTTGGAATGACCAGCAATCGTAAGCAGATTGTACTTTTTTTCAATGGTCGCTGCCATTATGTCAAATTTGCTGATAGCTCTTCACAAAGGAGATTCATATATGTTATATGCATAGCCTGGGTACCGAGGATGGGGTTGTCTGAACTGTGTCATCTGCTTCAAGTGATCTCCACTGAAATGTATGCAACTTGGAATATACCAATCTCCATTTCCTGGTTTATTGCACATATATCTACCTCCTGCACTAAATCGTATATTCGTATGTAGAACATCATTTTTGCAAAACAGAGCATGCACAAGAACATTGAATCATTTTACGAGTTGCTTGTATAATTCATGTTCCTTACTGAACCTACTGCTGCATGCATATTGTCCAGTTAGTACATCTTGTGAATCACAAATAGCCAGAAACAATCTACAGACCTGTCAATACACTATAATGTGATAACGTACTGCCATACCAAGACAATACATGAGGTATACAATCAAAAAAATAACAACACATCGACATAGTTTTAAATTTTCTTCATTTTTGACATTTTTTCTACAAGACAAGCTATACAATTTACAGCAAATACATAATTTACTAGACAACATGATTAATAACAGACATTCGGAGACTTCAAAACCAAAATTAAGTAATCAACCTATCAAATATTTTGAATACAATTAACATAAAATAAAACAAAAAAACTGATACTAGTAAGAATCATGACAACATTGCCAAGTTCACAGCATTTCTCAACAGTATTGACAACATTGAAGCAAATAAAATCATTCTAATAATTCACTGCCATTCATACAACATAAGATGTTCGCAAATTATGTATTAAGACTAAAAACAAGCAAATGTTTTTCCTTCATTGACAACAAATAAACTTGGACATATTTTGTAAAATAAAACCATCTCAAACATATCCGATTCAAATGCCCTGTACTATCAATAAATATGGAGAAACATCTCACACACTTGATAATTTTGTTGTAAGCAGTAATGTTATGTATACAGACATATCACAATATACAACAGATTTTGAACTAGAACACAAAAGTAATATTTCTGCAAGCAGAAAGCAACAAGCAAACACTGAATGAAGTCCACGCTTCAGATACAAATGTGAAAACACCTGGCATGAAATGAGACACAACAGCAACTAACTTAAATAAATCATGCTGTAGCAAAGTTAACAAGCTGGCTACAATGTGTAAAGTATGTTGTCAAGAGAACCTTTTAAAACAAAATCTCAGAAAATGCAAAAATCATATATTCAACCAATTTAGTTTTAACACTACTGTGTACAGGCCTTCCTGCAGCTTCTGTCAAAAAGTAGGGCTAATTTTAGGGCTATTTTGAACTCATTTTAGGACTAAAATTAGGATTTTAGGACTCCACTCTAAAATATTGGTGCCTTTTTAGGAACCACTTACCTCTGAAAAGTTGAGACAATATCAACTCACACAATATAGGAAGTCATACTTTGTTTACCAGTGCTCTCTAGTCTTCAGCTGGCTGTGTACTCAAAAATCAAATCTTTGTACACCAGTCACAGTCAGTACCAAGCTGAAGCTAGCGATCCACTGGTAAACTGAATGAAAAGCCAGTGTTTCAGAAGAACTAGAAACAATATGTTTAAAAACAGTTTAGATATATGAACAAGTAAAGTAATTCTAACTTAATCGATATCCACCATGAAAAGAAACATGAAAATTCGGAATTTCAATGAAAATTAGGGATTTTTTTTGGACACTTAAGGAATTGCAGCAAAATTTTAATAAATTAGGATTTTTTAGGAATTTTATGGGCTGCTGGAAAGCCTGTGTGTAAGACACATTCAAAGCCAATGAAAAAAGTTGTTGTTTACCAAAAGTTAACCTTTGAAACATGTCTCCTGTTCTCATAGTAAACAAGGATAAATATCATTAATTATGCAGTACTATTTAATGGGTGAGTTTTGTGTTGAAGTGTGCATCTTTAAGCTAGGTGAACAGAATAATACATTAAACATATGACAGCATGCATTGTTATAATATAAACATTTGAGCTAAAAGCAACATATATAAAGATAAAACTAAGTATATTTCAATTAGTTCACATTCACTTAAAAAACAATTGTCACGCCCTATATACAAAACATAAATATTTGGTCAGTCTAAAAATTCCAATTAGGTACTCTGATTTTACGCCACTTGTGCCGAAACAAAATGAAGCTTGCACAACTAACAGCCAAGGTCTCCAATAACACAAGGGAAACAATTATTGTTTGAAGTTATTTGCTTCTGCGTGATCGCCTCCCTTCATCACTGTACATATGATCACTATAACCATTGGATTTACTGTCTCTGTTGTAAGCATAGAATGGCAAATATCTCTTCATTTGATCTATAAAATACTTTTCTGACAGATCAATACAGTCATAAACTTCGCTGCCAACCTGAAAATACAAAAAAATGAATTGTGTCAGTCATTAAACAAGCATGCTTCCATTTACTCGGTGAAATGGCATTGGCACTTTGATCCAATGAAGAGGCATCGTCTATAAGAACACTACAAACAGAATTTGTTACACAGACTTATAGTTACTAGTGCTCTGACAAGAACTGTACAATATCAGGGTTTCATTTAGGCTGAATGACCCGTAAAAATATTCCTAGAGCGTCTCGAGGGACGCAAACGCAATGCGGGTCAAAACTTGGGTACAAATGCGCTAAATTCGAAAGGAAATGAGTACGAACGCGGTAGTTACTTTGTAATAATTCCAAATCCAGCAAATCCCTGCATTCTTATTGGCTTTTCCGAGGCGTGCATGCATGAATGCCCAAATTTCATTGATCACAGACTATTTTATAATGTATAATGAATTGAAAAATGTTTAATTCATTTCATGTTGAACACAATGTAAATGTAGTATGTATATGTTATAAAACTACAGTCTACCTTATTATACTCCACTGCATTCCTGAACAGTAAGGCAACATCATCAATCACCTCCTGTGGTGAGCCATACACGAGACAGTTCAAACGATCCTTTATCTTCTGAAAGCTGATTGGCTGCCTTATTATATCGTAGTAATCTGGAACCTGAATTAATTGGATAGAGTTAGACATCACCATCTGAATGAAGTACTACATTTCATTCCATTAAATTCAAAATTGTCCTTACTACATGTAGTGGCCTATCAGTTATAAAGAAACAAGGAAGTAAAAATATAATTACAACAACACAAAGACATAACATCATGGGTGTCAATAAGAGTCGGGAAAATTACCCTGTAACTTAAGCGTCATCACCCGGCTACTTTTCTCGTATGAGTGATCATAATAAATGGAGTACACCTCAGACCCGCCTACATTTTATGATTTCCCTACTAATTCAAAAGTTAGTGATACCCCTGTAACATGGTGCATTGTCATGAGATTTCTGTCCCAAACATTATTTACAAGAAAATACGCATTTATTAATATAGTGCACAATAATAAAACAGACATTGGAAATGATCACAAACAATAAATGTTTACATACATGAGTACAAAACTTACATCACGTTTGTTGACATTGATCCAGAATGGCCAAGCTGCTTTGAAGTCCAGCATTCTGTTGATTATATCCTCAATGACCTGAAATATTATTTAAACACCACAATAACAATCTTAGAATGAAATACAAGGCAATTAAGAAATACATCGGTCATTTGACTGATATCATATTGAATTACAGAAATATTCCAATATTTTTTCCCGTCTTGTACAAACTATGGAACATGCACAAATAGTCTCCAATAATTATAATTAGCAATACAATAAACGAGTAAATTCAAATATCTAAAACAATTGTCCTGTTCTTTTGAAACTACATGCCGTTCTTTGATTAACAAAAGATGTAACAGAAAAGTAATTACAAGCAAAAATATGCTCAGTAAGAAACACAAAAGAAATCTTGTTGTTGAAATATCCCAAAAAGGGGATCAATGTAATGTCATGCTTGAGTGGTTTTTATACCAGACAAAAGAAATACTTACAGATAATTCTGATGGAGCTCGTCGGGAAACTTTTGGTTTGCTTTCATACTCTATGTCAGGTGATGAGGCAGATCTTCTAGCCTTGGACCTTCCGTCTTCATTACGAGGTGAATCAGACTTACGAGGTCTCTTCCCAGGTCTACCAGCCTTGCCTCTGGAAGTTCTTGCAGCCTTCCTGGCTTGTGGTTTAGTTTCATCAATATCATCGCCTTCATTATAGCCATCACTTTCATCAGCATCATCATTCTTGTCTTCGTGGTCTGAAGATTCATCCTCACTGGACTCCGCATATCTCTTACGTTTGACTGACCTCTCAACTGTAACAAATTTTTAAAACTGATTTATTTTACCTCAATTTTGAAACAAGTTCTTACTACTAAAGCTAATCATTCTTGACGACTGCTTCCTGGGTTACTAACCAGTGCTCACACCCGAATTAGGGATTGTGAAGTAGTGATCAAACCCTACCCGGCAGAGCTCCAACTAATGACCATTGGATCAGGAGTCAGTCGCTCAAACCCCTCAACCACTACGCCTCCTAAAAATAATTCATCCAAATTTTATTAATTTAAGGTCTTCCCACTCGAATGGTGTCGGCAATTTTCGACAGTTTCCTAAGCATTTCGGACTGTTGTTTTGTCAAACTCTGTAATACCAAAATTGTATTAACTGATTGGCTGTTTTCCGTCACGTGACTTCATGAGCAACAAAATGGCCAACAGTAGTCATGATAGACACGGACGTTTGCTAAATCTACAAAAGCTGCAAAATCAACTCGACAAAATGTGCATGTTATTTTAGAATTTAATTTTAGAATAGTGAGGATTTGATCTTCAAGTCATGATCTCATAAATTCCACTACACAGTAAATAAACAAACAGTAATGAAAATTTGGAAAATACCTCTCTTTTTTATCATAAACTTAGTGCCTCTTGATGTTCTTCGTCTTGTAAGACCATTTTTACAATCATTACACACCCAGCGACCTCTGCAATATTCCAAGATAAGAAAGTTAGTTTAAAAATGTTCTGACACAACTACTTTAGCCAATATAAGATATTTATCTCATCAATCAATTAGCAAAATGAAACAGTTTGACATAAACTATTTGGATACTTTAAGTATGGATTGAATAACAACACTTCAAGAAATTGTCAAAGAAGAAATTAGAAAGTTAAAATTTTGAAGAAGTTTTCATGCTACTCGTTAGATATAGTGGAAGTGGACAGAAACACTGCGACATCACTGTATTACAAACACCTGATGGAAGCCGACTTTTAAAACTGGAGATAAAAATTACACAGTGTGTCTACCACTTAATGTAATAACATCTAACCTTGGTGGATGTCTGAGTGGTGGATCGTGACATTCTAAGTGATAAACAGATGGACATTCAGCACATAGTATAAGGTCTTCATCCCCACCACACTCCACACAAGCTTCCTCGTGTTTTATACTCTTTGTCTTTGCTTGTTTAATTTCCTCATCATCATCAGAGTCTTCATGATATTTACCAGGTACATCCAGAACTCGTTTTCTATTTAATGGCTGAAAAAGAATTATACAACTTGGATCAACGAATATAGGTAATAAAGTGAAGAGAGAAACAAGCGCAGGCACATGAAATATCAGTAACCGCAAACTATTGCACAGTTGTAGAAAATCTTGGAACATGCAGTACTGTGCTGTAGTCAAACTGCACACTCAGAAATAACTTGATTGTCAAATTTTACAAAATGTATAACTTGTGATTTTGAAAGACTGGACAAACAGTCAAAGCAACACATGACCTAAACGCTGAATACATTCAATGCAAATATAAATATGGAGTTGAATACTAAGTAGTGAAGCTTAAAGTGATGTAAAGTCATACATTTAGAACATACTGCAACACTTAAGGGGACAGGACAATCAAAAGAATATAAACTCTTCAGTTTTTTCGTAAAAAGATAATATAGCAGATACTCACAGCACAACCAGCACACTTCCATTCACCTTTCGGTACACATGGTAATGCAGGACGTAGACAGTATATATGAAAGGCTTGATTACAATCATCACATAATAATAATCTGTCCTCCTCTCCCTTCTTTCGACAAATTTTACATTTCTGGAATGGAACATCAATAAATTATTAGGACCTATTTACTGACATCTATATTGGTAACTATGGTACGTTTGTACAGACAAGCTTCAATATTACATTGCTTAAAGCAAAACATTCTTCCCCAAGATCAAAAGTCTTAGCTTAAAGCAACTTAATGTAGTTTAAGTGTTTTAAGCCTCCATAATTTATAATGTTTCCAATTCATCTTTGCTGGCAATCAAATTAAACACTTATTAACATATGAAATACATTAACAAGATAAAAGGTTATATTTTCATGGAGCTTTTGGATTAAGATTACGGAAAAGTTGAAATAAAACATACAGCATTTTCTGCAGATTTTTCCCATTTAATACAGGAGTCCATAATCCCTAACAGAACATGTAACCGTGACAACGTGCCAGCAGATTTCACAGCATCCCTCCATTGCTGGATTCCTGGTGCTTCTTTCTTTTCTTCCTCTGTAAGATATATAGAATTCAAACTTCCTAAATTTAAATATTAAACTCAAAATGAGAATTCTGAATAATAGCTCTTACAGATTGATTATAATCAATGGAGCAGTAGCAAGAATAGGCTTCCAAATGTTATTTCATAAAAAAATTACTAAGACTATCCTGACAAAAAAACAAGTAATTCGAAGTGTCTGTATAACTAATTAACTTGTATACATGTACTGTCTAATCCACGAGTATTCATTTTAAACTCCAAGGATAATACAGTAATCTTGCCAGATGTAGTTACACATGTATTAAGCCACTGGTCAAAGCATAATCAACAAGTCATCTGCTATATTGGGATGTAATTTTTGCACATCCAGTAAAACCTCACCTAAAGACCACCTCAATAATAGGACTACCTCAAAATTAAGACCACAATCTGCAAGTCCATTTTCACTGTTTTACTCTTTATACAACCTCAATAATCAGACCACCTCAATAAGATGACCAGTTTTCAAGGGGGGTCGTGTTATTGTGGTTTTACTGTAGCTTGAAACATGGAAATCTAACCCCAATATAGCAAAGTTGTAATACGAGTTGTTAGCCAAGCATTCACATTTTTCAACACCAAATAAATATTTTACCATCCTCCTCTTCCTCAGCGGCATTTTTCTTCTTTTTAATCACCATTATACCATCTCTAAATTTCTCTAACACATTCAATTGACAGTCCAACAAACATTCAGCCTACAAGACGAGCAATCAGATTTAGCACGGTGTATATCTAATAGAATCTATAATGCTATAACTTTTGTTCTAGAAGAGATATCTTCATAATACAAACTGTTTTACAGAGGTTTTAATGAGCTCTTTAATATGCATTAACTTTCTTTTACTTATGTAAACATATAAAAATTGACTGGGGTTGCTAAATAGATGTGTCTGACTATGCCGAACTCCAACAAGAAATATCTTTAAAAAAAATGATTGGCGATGTTGTAGTACATGTACTTTCAGATTTTGAGTTAGTGCAAAAACACATGTAAATAGAATCAATAAATAAAGAAATCAAAATATTAAAATTCTGCTTTTGTTTCATATTTAATAAATTTTAATATAGCGCATTTATCCTGTCACTTGGTGTCTTTTCGACCCGATAACGGGGTGCCTGATTTTTTTGCTTTATCAGGTCACTTTGTAACATGACTTTATCTCACGTCACATGACCACGTGACTAGCGGTACTATTTCTAGTAAAGTATCGCCATGTTATCCTTTTCCAGACTTACTAAAACAGTGGATTGTTTCAATTGAATACTATCACATTTTCATATTTTTTGTATAACGCATACAATGAAATGTTCATTTCCCCAAAATTGTTCAATTTAATTCAAGCAGTGCTTGATCTTATCCGTTAATCGCGCGTAATTAGACAAACTCAGTCTGCATTTTGACCCGAATGTAAGTGCTTACTGGAACGTAGTAAACAACGTAGTCAAACAAATTTTCGGCTGTTTACACCATTGGAACAACATCATGTCGGAAATTTGAGTCCATCTGCATTTGAACTCATCAGGGATGACCATGCGGTCGAGTCAGAGACTATTTGACAGGGACATTGTGAAGAATAGCATACCAGTCTAGGGATTTCAGTGGACGTTTCAAGCATAACGCTCCATGTGTCAAAATCTTCCACACCTCCGAGACCACCATTACGTAATCTTAACTCTGTCTCCAGTAATTCCTAAATACAAAAAAAAAGCAAAAAAATAATAAAACACAGAAATACTGAGAAAGTGTATTATAGGATTACAAACCTCAGCTTAGCAACAGAAATTTAACAACAATTTTACTACTAAATGTGTTCCTAGGACACAGATCCCCCCCCTCCCCATGGGCTTTTCAGTAGAATGCAAATACTTGGTTTATAAAGACCAAATAATATTGAAGCAATATTAATTGGAAAAAAAAATTTAAGTACAGAAAGAACCATAAATCCAGCTGGATCTGTAAGTTATTATCCTGAGCTTATGTGCCCAATATGAATTGAATCCATCCATCCTTGAGTTACTAATTGGAAATCAAGTTTTTTTTAGTAAGGAAAGGGCCATAACTCCTCCAAAAATTGACATATAGTAACTGAAATCACCCTTGACCTGCATTTTTATTATCCTATGCTTACATGCAATATGATTTGATTCCATCTATCCTTTCACGAGTTATTGATCAGAAACTAAGTCTTGTACGGACGGACAAAAGGATGGATAGGGTTACACTTTATGCCCCTTCACCATTATTCGGGGGCATAAAAATGTGTTTCTGTAAAATACTAGTTCGTAAACATCAAAACTGTTTTATAAATAAATATTATCTTCAAGACAAACTAAACAGACCAATGACAAACCTGCAAATGAAGAATAAAATGGCTGTGTACTAAAAATCTTATAATATGAGCAAATGACTACAAAGGCCATGAATGAATTTTCTTGCAAAGAACGATAAATGCCACAGACTATGGTTATAACTCATTGTTTTAACCGACTTGACCGGATATTACAAAAAAAAAAGATAGTATAAATAAAATAATGCAGGCCTTTTTCTGTCCATTTTGGGAAAAAGACCCTAGATAAATTGGAAAAATTTGTGTCGTAAAATTTGCCAATTTGGGAAAACTTTAAACGCTTCATCACCAATTATGGGAATTTTCATAATTAAAAGAACAGGCTTTTCATAACTAAATTTTATACAATCAAGCATTCTAAACTACATTTCTCTATCAACTGTCAAAAAGACACAAATGTCCACAAACATTTATGACATAAGGGACAATAATGGTCACAGATTATTCGCAGAGCATCACGATATTCCAGGTCGCTCCAGGAGATTGTTTTTTGTAGATGCTTCTTATTGGGAATTTTTTTCTGATTGGAAAAAACATACTTGGCTTTGGGAATAGGTCAGATAGTCTGTCCCGTGAAAACTATAGAAAAAGTTCTGTCTAAATGTTAGAGGAGAACTTACCCTTTTGTAAGACTCGATCATTTCCTTATCACCATCACAGTCACGTAACTCTTTATTTGATCTGCAATAAATAAGGTCAAAGAAACTTGTTTTTGAAAGCATAATAATTTCTTCCTATCAGCTAACATTTAAGTCAATACAAAGTGAATTTCAAGTAATGGGAACCTTGCCAATGGAATCAATCAGTATTAAAATGTTTCAAAAACTTTGTATTTCAATATAAAAGGCAGGAATGTACTAACATGGCTTTGCTATTTGCATATCAGTGTTGTGTTAACCAATCAAATCTTAAGTTAGCCACTAAACCAACTTCTCTTCAACCGAACGTTTGTAACCTTGATGCTGATTGGTTAACCTTTCAATAAGGGTTACGTTACCTTATCGACATACGTTATCCTACCAAAATTTTAATCCAACTTCCTACGAAGTCACCTTCCCTTAGAGGTATCGGAGTTACTATAGTGAAGCATAACCGAGTGACCAGCAATGGTAACATCTCGGCAATTTTTTATGTTGAACAACAAATCATAACGTTCAAATTGCAATTAATTTGCTTGCTTCAGATTGCACCGACCATCTTTTTTCAAGATATTTCTTGTTTATAGATTATAACAGTAAAGATTAACTTTTAGATAACATATAACCTATATGAAGACTACAGCTTACCTTTGTTGCCTATAAATAGCTCTAGATATATCAGCTTGTCTTTTTTGTAGTTCCTTTTTGAGAATGCTTTCACGAGAACCTTGTGGATGCAAGGATTCAATGAGATCATTTACTGTTGATAGTTTCTCATAAGTAAACCACAAATTCTGTCCAACATGAGGAAATCTGTAACAAAAGTGTGACAACAACTTTATCAGGGCTTCAATATCTATTCAGCAATGTAATTGGCAAGGGTTGATTAAGCACAGAACAAAATAATATGGGTGGGTTACACTTTAGTTTGGAGAGTTTACCAAAGGTGTCCTGATCAACTGACATGTTGTGTAACAAGTTTCCCTGATATCCCTCTTCCGAGTACACTGCAATTTTGGCTGAATTAGACTGATGTGCCAATAAAATGGTTGAGGTTCCATCAAATCTGATTAGGAGATGTCAGTTATGTTTTCCTCTATATGCATAACCACACCCCCTGGCGACCATGTTTTTAGAAGGAACATAATAATTTATACAATATTGGAACAGGACAATTACATTCACTAACTATCAAAGGCTTAAGCTCTAACACCCTATTGATTTGGACAAGAAATTCTCACTTTTAAAATCTATTTTTAGCTCCTGTGACCTATTTTATGCTGCAGACCAGAACAATTTCTATAAATATGAAAGAAGATCCCAAGGGTCATTCTGCCAAGTTTGGCCAAAATCCATTCAGCAGTATAGGAGATGTCGTTTAAAGAAAATGTTGACGACAACATGCTCAGGTGAGCTAAAACGGACTTCAAGCTCAGGTGAGCTAAAACGGACTTCAAGCTCAGGTGAGCTAAAACAGACTTCAAGCTCAGGTGAGCAAATGGACTTCAAGCTCAGGTGAGCTAAAACGGACTTCAAGCTCAGGTGAGCTAAAACGGACTTCAAGCTCAGGTGAGCTAAAACGGACTTCAAGCTCAGGTGAGCAAAAATGGACTTCAAGCTCAGGCGAGTTAAAAATTTAGTTGGCTAAGAAAATAGGAAATTTTACAATAATAATTGTCTGGTAAAGACTTGCTCTATTTTGAGAACGTAGTACAGTAATACCTCACCCCAAAACACCTCAAAATTAAGAACTAATTCTTCAAGCCCATTTTCATTGTTTTGCTCTTCATTCAACCTCAATATTAAGTCCACCTCAATAAGACCACTTTTCAATAGTCCCAAAGGTGGCCTTATTATTGAGGTTTTACTGTATAAAAGAATGAACACAGGCCTCATATGCATAAGAACATGCAATACGGCAATATACACTCTTCATAAGGGTATATAAATACTTACGTTGTGTCAACACATTTTGCTACTCTAACATATTTAGATTTCTTGGAGGTAGCTGCAGAATTTGCCCCCTCCTCTCCATCTGGTGCATCATCTTCATCTTCTGAAGAACTGGACGAGTCGGAATCATTATCATCACCTTTCTTACAACAGTATTCCATCTCATCACCAACGTAACCTGGTAAGTACATGTGTATAATTCTTAACAAATTACTGGAATGTGTTGTTTAATAAATTCAAATTTAGTGGTGCACAAGTACAAGTCGAAGAGATAAGGAAAATGTAAAGCAACTATTAAACAAGAGATGTTTGTAAAACATTATGCCCCCATGTGACCTTGACCTTTGACCCCAAAATCAATAGGGTTCCTCTGCTACCCAAGATGAATGTGTGGACCAAGTTCGAGGATGATAAGTCATGGGGTTCTTGAGTTATAGATCGGAATTTGAAAGGTTTTCTAGCCTTTGCCCCAAATTTCTATGTTCAACGCGCAAAAATTCCCTGTTTGAAGGGTATGGGTCATCTTCCCAAAATAGCAAAAATAGACCCTGCATGTAAACATCAGAATAATTTCAGTTTATAAAAATTAAGGTTAGAAACACAATATTCTATACCAAAGCAAATGCTGTGGAGTTATTTTCAGACTGGAGTACAAAACACGGAGATGCAAGTAACCCCACTTAATTTCACGTTTTTTCCAATGTCATCTAATCTACAAGCTCTGTAGTTAAAGAATTTTGTTTTCAACAAATTCACAGCTAATCAATCCATCCCACAAGTTTCTGGTCATTTGTAATCAACTACAGAGAATCTATCAAGCCTTTCGATGTGTCAAGATGTTCATCACAATGCTTATTGTCCCAATATCAACCAATGAAAGGCTTTGTTATAAATTATTTACGAAATGAATGTTAGACAAAAGCCATATCTGTCTGTTACCGTGGGAAACATCTCAAAATGACTTGATCTGGTTCATTAAAAATCTGGAATTCTGTGAATACCCAGAAGACTTGCATTTCTGAGAAATCCATACATGATCCAAGTACACCATTTTTATTTGTGGCTTATAAAGTATAGATAGTTCCGACGTCTACAAAATTTACCTCCCTTGTTCTGAATAGTCAGCCATTTTGATAGGCAAAACTGATAAGCCCTTATGAGAATAATTCCTAAATATGTGATAATTGAGAAAATACCAAGAGAATTTGCATGTGACAACCACTTTTTCCTTAACTTACCAACTGCCCACATGAGCATAATAAATAAGTTATTATTTTTAAATCTAATAAGTTTATCATCGTTTACATTATATTCCCTATAAACTTTAAGGAAAATTGCCTATCAATATGGCCGACAATTCAGAACAAGGGAGGTAACCATTGTAAATGTGGGAGCTATCTATTAAATGACAACTTACCTTTCTCCACATATACTCCAGGTGTTACATCACAGAATACCCAGTATCTAGAATGATGTCTGTCTGTGCCAACTGGCATTTGTCTCTGTGTTATCTTTGCTAGCATAATTCCCTCCTAAAAAGGATCAAATTACTGTCATGCTATTTGAAGACAAACTCTAATGAGCATTGGTTTCAGGTCTGTCAACAACAGAAACAACTAGATGGTTGTTTTTGAAACAAAAACATATGTCATCCCCCCTGACAGTTTGTCAGTAATTGTAATACTGATACATGATGTTCTGCACATCATCTCAATATGGTGGACATTTGTGGAAAGTTATTTAAAAATGTTCAAGCAGTTCAAAGTTATGGAGTGGACACGATTTGTGACAGATGAACAGACAACCCAAGCAAAAACAATATGTCTCCCACCATCATATTGGGATAAAAGTGGATTTTTTAAGAGAATTTTTAAAAAGCAAGCTTTTTTGCATCATATGCTTATTACATTTTAATTGAAAAAAATGTCATACATAATATGTACAATTCAGAAATATAATAGTTAAAATTATAAAATTTACCAAATACGAAACTTTTCCTTTAATACACAAGAATAGCGCAATAAAAAGTTTTCCTTTACTATGTAAGTTTAAACTTACATTAAAATCCTTCTCAAATTGTTCCTTGTCTTTCTGTTGTTTAAGCACTTCCATTTCTTTCTCACGCCTGAAAAGTATACATATTTGATGAACAAAACCCATACTGGCAGAACATAAGCATACTGACACAAGATTGCTATTGGCAGGTATATTAAGCATAAATAAGATAAGCAAAGAGCAGGTAAGTAAGCATAAAATATTTGAAGTATTATAAAACCTTAGCATATTCTAAAAACAGAATATATCAAACTCACATGACAAATTAGATTCCTTATATACGTCCCTCCCCTAATAAACACCCACTCCTCTTTTGAATAAAAAAAAACCCCGAATATTTTTCTTTTTATAACCTTCATGCCACGTAAAGCATTTATTAGGGAATATTCGGTATTTAGCAAATTCAAACAAAGGTACCTCAATCTGTCCTCCATTTCTTTTTTCTTTCGTTCCTCCTGAGCTTGAGCAGCTGTCATACGACGTCGTTTTATCTTAGACATAACATCATCATCATCAATTTCCATAGCGGTCTCACTGTTATTACCGGAAGTCTGACCCTCCTCTTCCTTCTTGCCATAAAATTGTGTAAGTAAGGTATTGCTTGGAGCTACAACCAATAAACAGAGTTAATTTTTTACATACAAAAGTGTTATCACACATTCAAATGACACTTAAATAGTGGCAAATAATCAAACATGAGAGGTACAGAGCCGGTTGAAAAATGCTGACATTTTCTCAGTTTTAGGGAAGTATGGTGGGTCCTTTTGATAGTGGAAATTTGCATCATGAATCACCTTATTTTGGTATTTATAAGGCTAAAATTTTGAATTATTTTACTGAAGGGGCAAATAATTTGTTTTAATTTTCTCTTTGGGGAATGGGGCTAATATTATAATATCAGCCCCAAACTTGCCATAAAAAAGGGCAGGAAGAAAATTATGCCTCTTGCGTGCATTTTAACTTCAGACAGAGCAATCAAAGCAATAAGACTTGAACTAACTTTTAAGCTGTTGAAAAAAACAGAAAATTCGAAGTCATCACCACTTACGAGCATCTTTCCCTTTGTCTTTTTCATTCTTTGACTTCTTATCATTTTCCTGAGAATCTTTTCCATTTTCTTTCTTCTGTTTCTCCTCTGCTTTGCTTTTCTTGTCTTCCTTCCACTTTGCTAACTGTTCTCGCCTGTAAGTTATACTTTTCAATTTAAACATGTGCATGTTTAGTCGCAAATAGTTTCACATTTTAAGGATTTGCAAAAAAACTAGCACAGGGTTTTCCCTATGGTTTTTCAGCTAGGGGTCCCTGGACCCTCGTGTTGACAAATTGGGGGTTCTTAGTAAATTTGTTGGGTCCCAGATATGCAGTTTATACTTGACAAAAGTTTATTTCAGTGGTCCCAGGGATGCACATTAAGAGGAAAATCAGAGTCCCTAGAAAGAAAAAGGAGTCAGGGACTCGAGATTTCTGCTAGCGTAGCTCAGTTTGGGCAAGGAATCAGTTACAGAAATGTTGTGTAAAACCTTCCAGTTAGTAGTCAGCAGTCAGTCTGAAGTAATTTCACTGTTGGCAGCAAGAAACATTATTAAACCATCAAGTAAATGCTGAAATGAACATTTTCTCTCAAATCATAGATCATAACAGACAATTTACAACCACTTTTCTACAGTACTTGAACTGACGAATGGTACATAAAAATTTTAAGTTTTAAAAGACATTTAACATATAAAATACACATGATAGCTGTAGGCATCAAACACTGATGAAGTATCACATACCACAGACGAGCAGAGTCCTGCTGTTTTTCTTCCATATAGTCCTGAACCGAGTATGTACCCATAATTCTCTCACATAAACCTTTCAGTATAGCCAGCTTCTGTTCCGGTTCTAACTGATATAACTCCTGAGTCTCCAATAATTGTACAATTTCATCAGGCTGTAAGAAAACATAGAAATAGTAAAATACAAAGTACAGTAAAACCTCACGTAAAGACCACCTCAATAATAAGACCACCTCGAAATTAATACCACAATTTTCAAGTCCATTTTCACTGTTTTGCTCTTTATTCAACCTCAATGTCAGGACCACATCAATAAGAAGACCAGCTTTCAAGGTTCCCAAGGGTGGTCTTATTATTGAGGTTTTACTGTACATAGAACAGCCACACCATTAATACTGAAAACTAAAAATTTGCAGCATCAGCACAGTGACATTATAAAGAAATAATCATATCTTAATTCTCATTCATACTTTCCTAAACTTAATCAATTATCAAATAGGAATACTAGACCATAGTTTAATTTCTTGCGTGCATTTTAACTTCAGACACTTGGAACAAAATGAAGACTTAAGTGATAATAGTTGTGGTTTTAATGTTTTTTAAGTATACATGGTTATTGTGAAATACTAGTTAACTGTTACAAATTAATAAGCATTCTATTCTTGTCAATTAAATGGCCACACTTGAAATGAATAACAATGTCTGAAGATATTTCCTATCTGTGTACTGTTCAAATGTTTAATGAATGCCTTTCACTGGTCTAAAAGGATTTCAGTAAAGGTAAAATCACTGGCCAACTCGAGCTTCAACGATTCAACTGTCAGTCGATACGATTCGATTTTTTTCTATTATATGTATACGTAACAGCATTTTCATTCATCTTAAGGCTTTTGCATTAATTTCAGGCCAATACATAGTTCTCACATTAACGGTATTTACCTCCCTTGTTCTGAATTGTAGGCCACTTTGATAGGCAAATTTCCTTTAAGTTTATAGGGAATATATTGTAAGCGATGATAAACTAATCCGATATATAAAACTTATGCATTATGCTCGTGAGGGCATTTGGCTCAGTAAGTTGAAGAAAAAGTGGTTGTCACATACAAAATCTCTTGGTATTTTCTCAATTGTCACATATATGTAAATTACTCCTACAAGGGCTTATCAGTTTTGCCTATCAAAATGGCCAACAGTTAAGAACAAGGGAGGTAAATATTGTACATGTGGGAACTATGTATTGAAATAGTGTTTTGCAAATAAAATTAATAGACTAAAAAAAAACTTATTATTTGTTCACAGTGGTCTTACTTCTCAAATTAAAAGAATACATTGGAAAAAACAACCTTTCACAATGTGACTTTCTTTATTTGTGACTGGAACATTTTTCTATGGAGGATCTTTCAGCATAACGACGGAAGCCATTTTACTAAACTTTACTTCCGGTAAATAAAGTAGCAACAGGGGAAGCGACTACGACGTGACTAAGCGTGGATAAAACCTGTGATTACTGTACCAAATAACAGTTTGGCAAACTGGAACTAATAAAAGCGAGTCGAAAATACCAGGGTATGAATCTCGAATCAAATTGTGAGCTCGGTAGTCGAATTCTGATGCAGCGCATCAAATCGTTGAAGCTCTATGGCCAACATGCGGTCGGACCAGTAAAACATTTCTAAGAGTAAATTACTCACCACTTCTCCTTGCTCCGAATCTTCTTCCATACTGGTATCACTTTTATCATCAGTGATATCTTTACGACGTAGACAGAGTCGAACGAGTTCTGAATATGTTCCTTGATTCACTGGTATGTCAGAGAGTGATACACTAATCTCTTCATAATCCTAAAATCGAAACATTTGAACATGATCAGAAAAATCAAATATAAAGAAAAACATGCATTGAATAAGTTGTAGAAAACAAATCTGCACAAATAGTGACATGGTAAAAGGATATTAAATGTCAGAGTTTACTTCAAGTAATATTACGCACATTTTTGATGTTTTTTCTTTTACCTAAACAAACATGACAACATTACTGGATTAGCCCATTAAAACAATTTACAATCAGATGAGCATGATACATTTTTAATAAGAACCAATGTTGAACATCACAATATTGTCTGGTAAAACTCCGTTCATAGCATTTAGTCTGGTCCAATGACACGGACCGTCTGTGTTGAAATGAACTCTTACATGCAGGCAGTTCGCTCTTCAGATAATACAAGTTAAGGTGATCCTTAAAATTATGTCTGTTTGCCATAACCCTAGTCAAATTTAGATGGGTAGGTAGGCAATTAATTTTTAATTTATTATTTTACTTAGTCATTCAAATATCAAACATTAATAAGCAGCCCTCCCCCCTCTGCCCAAGAAATCTTCAGATACCTCAAAGAGGTCGTTTTCTGGGTTATGCCAAACAAATAATTGTTAAAGATGACCGAACAGTAAGAAAAAAATATTTATGATAGAACATGATTTACTATCAGAAAAAAGTATGCCACAAAGAAATAGAAATAATACTAAGAATGTTTACATCATGAAAACATTTATTCAATAGTACCTTCCAATCCTAGGAGGGCAAAAGAAAAACAGAATGTTATATCAGTATTTATTAACAATAAATACACAGCATTCAAGCAAATTTTGAATTTCAATCTTTAAACGAAAGGACATCTCTAAATCAAGTGGAATTGCACCTTTTATATATAGCAATACATTGTTCATCTGTGCTTCATTGCCTTTACATGAATACCATACCAATTTAAAACTGACCAGCATAAAAATCAATAATACTGTTCATTATTTCATTACACTGAAATTATGATAACATTTGAAACTTGACAAACCTCGGATATCTGGTCCTGTAACAATGTTTGTAAGAGTACTGTAAGAGTTCTACACAGATATGTGAAACCATCCTTCCCAGACACCAAGGCTTTCATCAATGCATCTGTAACAGAAAATCATCATAGATACATACGTATCAGAATTCCATTACAATATGCAGTAAGTAATTGGGGTGCAAAAAGATTATACAATTCACCTTTATGTAATTAATACTCATTTCATTAAAAGAGAAATTGATGTTTTAACAGCAACCACAGCAAAAGGAAGTAATATTTTATGTTTTAAAACCTTGTTCAAATAGTATTTACTGTACAAAATACATACCAGTGTATATTGGGTACTCGTCATCTGGCATCAGAAGTCCAGAATAACATGATATGAATTCTGTAACCATGGCAACATCACCAAACAATTCATTGGGTAGACCATCAGGAGTGACAACCAGTTTAGGTGGTGGCATCGGCTTTAGATCTAACGCGGTATCCTCATACTTCTGAATAAGAATATTTTCCCCGATTATCAAAACTTTTAATTCAAATGAAGCAGTAGTCTTCGAAAGTCTTCTTTGACAGCGAAAGAACACTGAACACAGAATTCTCATAATAATGAAGCAGATATTGCCATTTTCACCAACAGAAATCATACAGCAATGCTTTCGTTATTTTATAAATATCAGATCCCGTGGAGGATAAAAGCATATAATGTTAACCCGAGAAAGTTAATGTCAACTGAGGCGTAAGATGAATGCGAATATTGCATGGACAAATCACGTCTTATTGATTGTTGTTTTAACTATATATGAAGTATAATAATATAAAATGTAAATTTTGCAGGAACAAATCATGCGAGGTATAATAATATAAAATAGTATAACATGATAATAAATTAATTACTTTTTCATGTATATTAACTATCACATGTTACGTAATATGTAAGTTTCGTGTAAAATTATTGTTAACTTTTTCTTCGACAACATGGATTTTACTGGTTTTGTGCATAACTCTTTGAATGTTTACAGACTTTGGGAGAAAATAGCAGCCTTTACACTGTTTAAGATGTAATAGGCATTTGGATTGGTCTGATATTTGTATGCGTTTATGCAGAGTGACAAATTATGCCTACTCCTGTAAGTAAATCTTACCTTCTTGGAATGCTTCATTTTCTCCTTCATTTTTTTCCTGTACAATTCTTTTCTTTCTGAAGATCTCTTTTCTAGATATTTTTTCTTTTCTTCCTCTGTCATTTTTGACCTATCAAATAAAATTTACTAAATAATTCATACAGACTACGCAAATCTACTAAGTGGGAAATAACAAGAGCGCTGACTATCGCAAAATATGCCCGTTCTATGGTTATGACAAATTTTAGGTAGTTCATATAATTAAAGGGTGATAACTCCAGAGTGACTAGAGCGATATGGCTGATTATCAAACTTGACCGAGCTATAAACAGGAAGTTGCACACATCATCCAACAACACTTTTGATAAAGCATTAAAGAAAATAGATTTATAGGACACTGAAACCAGAACAATCTTGCATATAATTATCATATGAACAGAACAATTAAGGTGAACAAGTAATATAGAGGATATTGCAAGGGTACCATGACCATGAATAAATTATGTAACATACCGTGATAATTACAATGATGAAGTATAAAGTCTAAGGTGGTATCTAAAGTACCAGTCTAATATGTACTGACAAGCCTATGCAAGATTACCATATACTTTGAATTATAACCAGATCAACATTAATTATTGCACTGCGAAACTATTTTAGCAACATAATAGCTATAAGTTCAGAAAGAAAAGAAATATTCTTACAGCTTTATTTTTTCCTGCAATGCGTCATATTTCTTCATAACATGTACTTTCAAACTTGCTGACAATTTTTCACGCTGACTGTTGGTAAGCATCTTGGCAGCCTTAGCAGAATAAACACCCATCAGTACCTTATCATCCTGTTTCACAGCCTGTTGTAATCTGAAAACAAAACATCAAGTATGACACTCATATATACAGCACAGAATTCACATGGTAAGTGTACCCAAGCATGTAGATAAATTCAGACTGCAACCAGGGTCTAGTTTAACAAATTAGAGTCTGAAAAATTAAAAGCAAGGAGTAAACCAACAGCATGGACCATCTGGGAACCAGGTTAAAAGATTGATCTCTAGGCTAAATAGATTCCCTGTTTATAATATTTACCTTCCTTGTTCTATATTGTCGGTCATATTGATAGGCAAATTTCCTTAAAGTTAATAGGGAATATAATGATAACGATGATAAACTAATCAGATATGAAAATAATAACTTATTCATTATGCTCATGTTGGCAGTTGGCTCAGTTAACTTAAAGAACAAGAGTGGCAAACTGTCACAAAATAAGCCCGTCATAAGTCAGAGCTCAGAGTTAAAACAAGACAAATTTTAGGTAATTTTTAAAATCAAAGGGTGATAACTCCCGAGTGACTTGAGCAATATGGCTGGTTATCAAACTTGGCCGAGTTATTATGCCCACAAACATTTTCACCAAGTTTGGTTAAGATCCAATGAAACTCTATGACTTAGAGAGCAGACAAGGCTAATTTTGCCAATTTTGGATAATTCAAGGGCCATAATTCCAAAGTGCCAGGGGGCGATGTGGCTGGTTATCGAACTTGGCCGTGATATTATGCCCACAAACATTTTCAAAAAGTTTGGTAAAGATCGGACGAAAACTCTTTGACTTAAAGAGCAGAAACCATGTGGACGCCAATTTTGGATAATTCAAGGGCCATAATTCCAAAGTGCCTGGGGCGATGTGGCTGGTTATCGAACTTGGCCGTGATATTATGCCCACAAACATTTTCAAAAAGTTTGGTAAAGATCGGATGAAAACTCTTTGACTTAAAGAGCAGAAACCATGTGGACGCCAATTTTGGATAATTCAAGGGCCATAATTCCAAAGTGCCTGGGGCGATGTGGCTGGTTATCGAACTTGGCTGAGATATTATGCCCACAAACATTTTCACCAAGTTTGGTAATGATCGGATAAAAACTGTTTGACTAAGAGAGCGGACAACGCTAATTTTGCCAATTTTGGATAATTCAAGGGCCATAATTCCGAAGTGCCTGGGGCGGTGTGGCTGGTTATCAAACTTTGCTGAGATATTATGCCCACAAACATTTTCACCAAGTAAGGTAAAGATCGGATGTAAACTCTTTGACTTAAAGAGCGGAAACCATGCCGCGGGCGGGTGTTCCCATAATACGTTAACGGGCGTATAAAAAGTGGTTGTCACATGCAAATTCTCTTGGTATTTTCTCAATTATCACATATTCAGGAATTATTCTTATAAGGGCTCATCAGTTTTGCCTATCACAATGACCGACTATTCAGAACAAGGGTGGTAAATATTGTAGATGTGGGACCTATCTATAATCAATTTTGTGATTACATTTTCTGAAGTTACTTGTGGTATGATGAAGTATTTCGCAGTATTTCTGGATGCATCCTATCTTATCTAAATATCTACTAAAACATGTAAGTTATAGGAAAACGAAAATTTACCTAATACTCGAAAACTCACTATTTAAGCGGAGGATTGTATTAATATTAGTTAAATCAGGCACTAGATTGTCTAGCAGTAAATCAAACAAACAATATTCATGGATAATTCTAGCAAGCGATTTTTGCGATTTCTCGCACAAAAATCATCTAAATCTCTTTAAAAATACATAATTGTGAGAGAATATCGTGCTGGCTCGCAGTTTGTGTATTTTGTGCCTTTTCGCTCACTTAATGTCTTTTCGCTCAATTGTTTCAAGCGTTTGCGCATCCCGGAAGAGTCTCTGTTTACAAGCATTTTACCCACTGAATTTAATAAGCGTCTATACTATCTGCAGTGCTGCGCATTAATGAGATGGGAAGACATCGTCTGCCATACGCATTGTAACATAATAAGTTGAAATAATAATGTAGAATTAGTCTATATCAATACATAAGTGTTTCATTCTAGTCAATATGAATAAACTTACTATTGAGCATTAAAATTCTCTCACCAATTTTGGACATATGGGAAGAATTTTCTCATTGAAAAATTGACATAAAATTTACCCTGATACTTCAATGGAATCACTGCATGTTATTATAAACATTAGTACTGAACAAAATTCAAAATATCCTCAACAAGCTTTTACAGTGTTCAGGAGTTTACCTAGGATTTTATAGCTAGGGGTCCTTTGACCTGTGTTTGACAAATTGTTTGACAAATTGGGGGGCCTTAGTAATTGTGTAGGGTCTCCGATATGCAGCTTATACTTGACAAAAGTTAATATTAGGGGTCCCAGGGATGCACATAAAGTTGAAAATGGGAGTCCTTAGAAAGAAAAGGGAGTCAGGGACTGAAGATTTCTGCGTCGGAGAAATCCCTGGTGTTCATCTATAGTTGAACAAATAATTAGAACATACTTTTGTACAACAATTGGAGTTTTTGGTGGACTCATCAATTTCTTCTTTATATCAGGAGTCCTCTGCAACTTCAGAGGAGATTTATGTTTACTGGGGCTTCTGTGTTTCTTGTCTGGGGTTTTCAAACCCTTCTTCTTCAAGGAGTCCATTAGTGTCATCTGTTTGGGGTCCTAAAAATATACACAGGATAATAATTTAAAAGTACATGTTTGTACAAGCTTATACAATAACCGGCATTAATACCATTTTGTAAATACCATTTAAATATGAGATTGCTCCTAAAACTGTTTTTTTTTTTCAAAAAACCAATACATATATTGAAAGGTGGAATACAGACAGTCTAATGATGTGGTTTGAACAGATATACAGGCAAATTGAGCACAGTAAATGCTTCATTCAAAACAAATTGACCACTTACAATAACAGTAATATCACAAGGCTAAAAACTATTGCTTTAAACTCCTAACAACGACACCATATCAGGGATGTGAACACATACCTGCCCTTTCTTCTTTTTCTTCTTCATCTGTTTTTTATCTTTCTTTTTTTCGAGCTGTTTCTTGAGGTCTGCTAATGTTAAAGGCTTTTTCGATTTCCCCTCTTTCCCTTTCTTACTTTTCATTTGCTTTTTTAGTTCCGCTAATGAGGGAGATTTCTTTTTTGCTGATTTAGAAGGGGATTCACTAGAGTTTTTCTTTGGTGTTAACTGAGTTTTCACCACAGACAACGGTGTATCAGAGTCAGAATCAGAAACAATCACTTGGTCACCATTCTCACATTCTGAATCTGACGAATCATCTGAAGAGTCTAGCTCAGCTACTTCACTTTTCTTTGATTGTTTTTCTTTCTGCATTTTTAGTTTTTCACTTTTCTTTTCAATTTTTGAAATTGATTTCTTCGCTATTTCCTTTCGTTTTTCTTCTTTTGCATCCATTTTTGTCTTTATGCGTGGAGAACCTTTACTTCCCGACTTTATGCTTTTCACTTCTTCGTCAATCTTTTTAGCAATTTCATCTGCTTTCCACTGAAACATTGTGCATATGCTGTATTTGTGTGTATTTCAACAGAAACAAATAACCAGAATCCATACATTTAAGTACAAAATATCAACATTCCAAACGTCACCATTAAATCCAAAAAGAAAAGCAGAACACAAATAAAAATCATAAGGGACTCAGAAGAAACATAAAAATCCATAGCAAGAACTTTCAACTATAACTAATCTTAGGTTTTATTTGACAATATTCCAACAGAAACCTTAAATGAACTGCGAAAATCATTTACCTTCACAGGAGAGAGAAGAAAGCTTGCAAACTTGCTTGGTAACTCTAATTTTTTTACTTGAGCATCATCGACAATCCAAGGACTGTTTGGAGTGTGTCCAGCACGAACAGCATATGTACGAATAAACAAACGTAGCAATTCCTTTGAAGGTGGTTTGTCACCCCGACTGAAATAAAGAGATTTGCAATGAATGTAATACTTTGAACAAACTAGAAGTATCAATAGTACAGACATGGATGCCCCAACCCCCTAATCAAGTGTTAAAGATTGGAAAGCAATTTTTAAAGTCGAAAAGAGGCATTAACTCCCATCAAAAAAGGGATCATTTGCATCTAAAATCAAACTTGACCTGTACTTTATTATCCTATGCTGATGCGCAAAATATGAATTGAATCCATCCATTCTTTCAAAAATGATTGATCAGAAACCAATTTTGCACATGGACGGACAGGGGCAACACTTTATGCCCATTCGCCATTCTTCAAATGTAGGTGAAATAAAAATGCAAATTAACAATATAGAACAAGGCAGTAATTCCTGATTTAAGCTCAAGAATATTTAACAATTATAAAACATGTACCCCTTATAAGCATGCATCGCCACATTACAAGTTAATATTATCAGCACTCTTGGTAAAACATGAATCATGTCACTTTTTTGTGTTTACTGCAAACTGGTTATATCAAACACTACACAACATGGGTATCATAGCAGGGGTGTCAATAAGAGCCGGTAGCCTATAAAATTACCTGGAATCTGGTTACCTCAACACCTGGCTACTTTTCTTGTATAAATGATCTTAACTAAAAGAAGTACCCCCCAGACCCCTGCCTACTTTTGACAATTTCTCTGCTAATGCAAAAATTAGTGACATCCCTGCATAGAACAGTATTTTTCTGATAAAACTTGTTCTTGTTACCAACATCACTTTATACCTGAGATCCAAGGCAGGTACAGAGTGTATAACACTATCTTCATTTTCAAATCTGATACTGTATTTATAGGGTAGCAACTGAAGAAAGAATACAATAAATAAAATTTGTATGGCAGTTACATAACTTAATGTTTTGATGCCATATTTACTGTACAACAGGGGCTCCACTAGACGCTGAATCTCAAGGGTCAATTTGATCATTTTTGACCATATTTTACCATTTTATAGCCAAAATACCTACAATTTAACTAAATATTGACCTTTCAGCCAGAATCCTTAGGGTCAAAATGTGGCATTTAGAAAATTCAAGCGGTCAAAGGGTCAACCCCAGGGTCAAATGGAATCCCTGTCACAAGTTGTACACAATAATAATAGTAATTCTTCATGTAGTAGTGTGCATCAAATCTCCATCCAAGTTATAGTCCGAACATATTAACCTGTTTCTGACCCTTACGAATGAATATATTATATATTGATTACGTCGACTATATTATTTTTCTGCGAGAGTATCATGCATCATCGGTATTTTTCATTGCAGTTCCGAAAATCATTGCATTGTGAATTTCTCGCAAGGGTAGGGTGGTAGGGAAAATATTTTTTTTTTCATAAGCTGAAAATGTATATTGCATAGATGTAGACAAAAACGTAACTAGACAGCCAATCATACAATCATGGACTTTCTTCTTAAACCTACAGTATCCTGACGAGAGATTTTGAATGATACGCCAAGTGAAAATTGATTTATCTGGTCTTCACAATGTTTTCAAAAGTGTGACTGCTCAACAGACGTGTACCAGCATCTGCAGAGTTTTTTGTACCCAATAGCCATTGTACCACGCTAATATTTGTACCCAACATATTTAGCGAAAAAAAATTGTTGCAAACCTCAATAAAATATTTTCAATGGTCGGTTGTGGGAGTGGAAACAATATTTTATCATAGGCCCAAGTTGTTCATCAAATAATGATTTGTGTGATATAATTACCTTAGGAGGAACCCATTTCTTAGGCGATGATGAATTGCTATCTTTATTTTCTTTGTCGCTAGATGGAGAGTTACAATTGCTGGTAGGATTTCCTTCAAAACCATCAGGGTCAACCTTCACAATAATAGCTTTCATACTAAAATTGAAAGTCAAGCAGAATATTATTTATTTGGTAAAACCATGAGCTGACTTGCAATATACATGTACAGTGATTTCTTTTGTTAATTTTTTTCTGCTGATATAGGCTGTTTCCCCTTATTAAAAGTGTCCATTTCCCCCCCAAAAAAGTCATCATTTTTACCCAATTCTTTGTTCATTTTCCCCCCTCTGACTGAATTTCTTTTTATTAAGTTAGGTTTTTGTGTATATAACATTTTATAAAGGAATCTTTGCTCTTACATCACCTCATATATATAACAAACACCAGCCACAGTTGAAGTTATTTTTATAAGCAAAATAACAAAATTTAGGATTTATTGCGCCCATTTTCCCAATTGAAAAGGCACACAGTAAATTAATCTCATAAAAATCCCCGAATGTACATTCAATTAAATTGTAATCATCACATGTTAATTCGATTAATAAATCTCCAAAATCAATGTCAAATTACTTTTATTCACTATCATTATAGCAAAATATTTGACCAAAAAAGATGAATTGTAAGGACTGGTATTGGGAATGTAACTTGTAAGTAATACTCAAATTGCATAGTCATACTGCATCTCAGAATATTTACATATTTAACTTACGATTTTCCACCAGATTTGACTTTGAGAAGTCCTCTTTCACCAACAACAAGAACTTGCTGCAACATTAACCATGCCTCATCAACCAACACATCCAGGGACTTGGTACCTGAGAAATATTAAATTATGTTTAAATTTGTAAAAAGTTCATGCTCACTAACATCAATACAAACATACTACAAGTCCATGGCAAAACTGAATGTTCAATTTCTTGAAGAATACCACTTGTATTTCCACAAAACAAGCAAAATTGACAATATGTATTGATATAGAGTTGTAAATACATCTGTAGATATAACTGAATGAATTTTCTCTGATGCAAAGAACTTCAATCCATGTTATGACACCCATACAAGTCACCTTAGACAAAAAAGAGGCACACTGCTTTGGCAGGGGTGTGGAATGCCCGACTTGTCCAACATATTGGTCTTTTTTCATTTTTTGGTGCTCAGACAAGTGTATTTTTCCACTTAGCAGAGTCTAAACTGTTCCAAAATGAAATAATTATATAAACAGCAGATAAATGCTCATGCAATATTTGGATACTGGGAAAATATGTATCTAAATTAAGAATATTGATTTATTATGGTATAGTTTACAACTGAACTGGTTGGGATAACTCAGGCCTTTGTCCATATTTGGAAAAAGAAATCTATATCCCAGGTATGATTCAAACCCATAGTGGTAAGGGGCAAGTGATTTGAAAGCATCAACCATAACCATTTAGCCACTGTTTACAGGATAAATACTAACAAATGCATAAAATACGCACAATGATGAACTAATTCCAGAACAGGCTTGTCATAGCATGGTGCAAACTGTTCTTTCAATGTCTTGAGAACTGCTTTCTCAGAGTTCCATGCTTCTTCATGTGTGAGATTTACGTGACCAGTGCTTTGACAAGTCCATATTCTTTTCTTGTACAGCTGCAAACGCTTCTCATATTCACTGTCAGGTAGTTAAGGTAATCATGAATGGAATTAATACTGGTTAATTTATACACAAATATCTATAATAAAAAATGATCAACAAAATATCTATAAATTTAGCATTTTATGCCAACATTCTGCAAAAAAACAGAAATCGTCAACAGAAGTCTATAATACAAACAATTTCTACCAATTGATTATTTCTACTTGTTTAAAAATAGACTTATTATGTCAGTTTAGTCTTTTCACCGCCTTCATATGTAAGTTGACCTTTGACCCACACAGTCTAAACAGGTCCTACCTGTGCTAAACAAGAAACTATTTGAACTAAACGTGCATTAACAAGGCTATTTCTATGTTATTTGATGACTTGATACTAGTATTACACATGGGAACACGTGTTAAACTCAGCAAAGTGGTACACTTAGCAGGTACCACCATCGAGGACGAGGTTGAGCTGGCAACCATGAAAAACATGGCTGCCATTTCTACTTCTTTGTCCTTTGAACGGGCTACTGTTTCGACTAGGTAATCAAACTGATCAGATTTAAAGCGAACAACGCATTGTAGGCCTTAATCAAACATTAACCTCAACATAACATAGCAAAATAACGAAACTAGCCATCAGTAAGAAGCGAAACAACAAAATTTCCGCTGGAATATCGACAGATAGTTGAATGAAAACCCCTATTTAACAATGTTTCTTTTACAACGATACGTTCCAAATGTACCACAAATGATCCTGGAACGCTATATCACGTTAAAACATACGCACAACTGTTAAATTACGCATGAAATCGTCTGCAAAAGGCATTTCCATGGGCGCCGCCATCTTGGATTTTTGATAGCGGACGATTTTTGAGAAAGGATACTCTTGTGAACGGATTTGTTCCTTAGTATGTGGAATGGTAAATATTCTTTCATCCGGTGAAACGTCAGTTAAAGGTTTGACACAATTGAAAATGCGTTTCGAAAGGAGCGGCATCTTGTTTTAAATCCATGAAACAACACTAAAAACATTTGTTCAAAATCTGGCGCGCATCAGCAAAAATGGCGCTGCTCATCGGCATATTTGTATCACGTGATATTTTGGTTTTGATGTTTTTTATTTTAAAATTAAAAAAAGAAACGAAATCGATTACTTCGTTCATAATGACTATTATGGAATGTCTGTGGTCTATTTTGAATTTTCAGTGAATATTGTTGTTATCACAAGAGTGACTTAATTTTGCGGGAAACTTGGATTTAGCACGAGTTACCTCCCTTCCCGACAGCTGCTCGACACTCGGTACTGAAACGGGGTCTACCTGTGAATTTGTTTCATAGTTAAGTGATACATTGACATTTAAATAATCATGTAATTCAGTAACGACCACTTTTGTATATTTGCATTTGGGGTTTGCTATGATCTTTTTTATGAACCTTTATGCAGATATATTGTTGTTTCAAAACTAAAAATACTATATTTAAAATGAAAGATTAGCAAGTGAACTTCATGATTTTAGAAATATGAAATAAAATATATGCAAATACTGATCTGTCTTGTGCAAAATAAAATGTACAGTATTCATCTGTAAATAAAATCTATATCAATATAAGTCTTAAACTTTTTACTTACCGTACATTTAAGTTAACATTTACTTGGGTCTACGTTCTGTACATCATCATATCACAGGTACTTAATTAAAACAAACTATTTTAATGTTCTATAATATATGGCCTATTTAATAAAATAAGAATATTTAATGTTCTATATGGCCTATTGACTATAATATTCTTATTACAGTAAATAGGCCATATCATGGACATCAGTCATTCCATAAAAAACGTACATTTGGTTGAATATCAGAAATAAAACTTCAAACTTGCAAAACTTTAATTCCAACAATTTAATTAATCAAACATATCATTATTAAGTAAGAAACACATCATTGTTTTTATTGTTCTAAGCATATTTAGCAAATACGATCAGTTTTTTACATGGTATGGCTAAAAAATGTCACCTCCGTTACAATTATTCTATCCTCAGAAAATAATTATCTAGATATTTTTGATCGAAATGACTTTCTAATACAAACAAGTTACAGTTATATTAAGACCTATTAGTAAAAAAGGCGCAAAAGTATAGATATGAAATCATTAAATCTTCAAAATGTAGTAGAAAATCAGAAACAGATAAAAAACATAGCAGTTTATACCTGTCTGAAATGTAGATTTCGAGATTACAAATTTCTTGTCAAGTGTATATGTTGCATTCTGTCGGGGTTCAATATTTATGGAATGAATATGCGTTAATTGCGAATACTTTTTTGTATTTTTACCAATTTGTCTGAAGTAACGGAACTTACTTTGTGTAACGGAAATGACACTGTGTAACGGAGTTGACAATTTAATTGAATGACTTTGCTGGGAGACGTAAGCATCAATTCATTAATTACAACATACTTCGTTGTATACATAAAATAAAAAAGTACAATTTTGTGTTTGACACATTATAATTTTAACAATTAGAAAGCAACAAAAGACAAATAACATTGGTCATCAAATAGTGCAAATAATTCTGTCTTCGATCAATGTTCAAAGATTTAATTCCTCTTCAATGAGTTCCCATACTTTGGGAGGAATTTGACAATGTCTTGAAGTAATTGACTCAGGCTGTTGGTCGAGAAGTGTTACAATTTTGTCAATTGTGTACCAACACTGATCCTCTATTAGTGGCCAGAAGTATCGGTTGCGTCCGATCCTGTGCATAACCTGAAATATTGAGTTGTATATGCATTACAGGAGTCAATTCGAAAGCAGCAGACTTTTAACTGTACTTACGTCTTTGTTCTGGTTACATCAATGCGACCATTGAGTTAAATTAGACATAAAGCACATTTGTCTTCGGGGGGCGTAAAAATGCCATATATTAGTTTTTTTTATTTGTTTGTATTACACTAATGTAGAGATGTAATTTCAAGCAGAGATGATGCCGGGCAAATTGACGTCTACTTTAATAGACAAACAGGTAACTAACAAAGATTTACATCCGGGCAATGTTGATTTGTAAGCATGTTATATAAAATTAGTGGTCATTGAATATTGACATTATTGAACTTGTTGCCTAATTTAATAAAGGCTCGCCATGCTTTTTATCATTTTTTATGTTATCAATATTTGACAACTAGTCATATATACATGTATAATATCCTTTGTGTAAGCATTCTCAATGCATAGTTCAAACGAGTCCAACGAGTGGTAGTTTACCTTTATATCCATATCTTCTTCATCTATACCTAATATTACACCAGGATATGGAATTCCATCATAGGTAACGACAACATACTTTCCAATCAAGCTCTCGTCCACGCATGTGACACTTTTCAGCTGAACAAATAAACACAATCATTCACGTTATATGCACTAAGATACAGATTCAATTGATAGTACTTGATGTAAAAATAAGATCTTTACGCCTTCTATTGTATCTACGTAAGTCGTTTCGATCAAGTAAATAAAACAAAATTGGTACATGTACTACTAGTACTAGTATCATTATCAAACTCAGAATATTCAATTTAAAGTACATAGTTCATATAAACAGAAGCCATTAAACTATTACACCATTGCTGTAATTTATTTTGTAAGGCCTGTATAAACTGATATTATATAAATAATATAATACCTCAGTTGTAACAATGCCTTTTGCATCTGATACTGCTGGTGTCTGTTGTTTGTGGATAGTAGGCACAGTTACGTCTCCGTCTAAGATCTGACTGGGTGATGACGGTTCTGTTGGTATGTGATTATCCACGCCTGACAGAGTAGCCTATAAAAGTATAAGCACAAATTTACCCACAAGCACACATGCATCTATTAAAGTCGGTTTGTTTGTTTATTTGTTTTTATAACGCTGACCCTCAAAGATATTTTAATTATAAACGGCGGCAAGTTTTCCAAACCATGTTTCCTGGAAAGTACTGTCGTCAGTACTACTAAATACCCTTCCACAAGCCGGTTACTTAACCACATACAAGGAAAATACTATTTTTATTGAGGAGTCGGACCTACCGCAACAATAGTTGCAGCCAATATAAGTACGCTTTTACCTCTCCTGGCAATGTAACTGGAAATTGAACGTCAACCGGTTGAAAGCATCCGCACACAGATGGGTAAGTACAGTAGCAGGACAGGACTCGGCAGGATATTTCACCACGTTTGCGTGTAGTCAGCTGCAAAATAAAATATACACAAACAATAAATAACCCAATACAGGTTGCAATTAACATCAATTATCTGAACGTGTGTACGCGTACTAATTAAAATTAATATTATTGTGTATCCTTTCAAGGGCGGATTGGAAGGGTGATGGATCCGGCGGACACCCCAACATAATTTCGCAACATAGGTAATTTGTTTATCTAGATGAAATATTGGTTGAAATGTGCATTTGTTTCGCTCACTTTCCTCCCATAGATACAACACATGATAAATATATGGTTTACAAGATCAAGTTATTAGTTGTCGAATTTACACCAAATAACCAGAAATCTTGCCGGACATGCATTTTGTGGTATCTTATAAGTTACACGTGGTAATCAATAATTAATATCTACCTGGTGAAGTTTCATTGTGTTTTTCACTGGCTTTAGTGATGATGGAATGTGGCTTTCTATGTTCAGAATTGACTGTTCTTCGACGTAAAACATCTTCACGGAGCTCTGTTCTTCAACACAAGCAATTAAATCTTTTCCACATGTTATGTCCTTGCGGTACGTATTCACTTGCTTGTCTGCCGCCCTTTTAACCGCCGCTCCAACACCATCTGCTGCCCCTTTACCATGAGCCGCTTCCAGGAAGTTCCAGGTTGATGATGTACAGCCGTACTCGAACACATAGCTACATACTGTATGACATTTTGTTATTCTCACTTTCGTATTTCTTGTGTAGAGTTTTCAGATCTCCATTCATCAAACGTTTCTGCATTTTAACCCCGTGTCTAGTAATGGTTGCTTGCTTGTCAGATGTTATCCTTGAGTTGTCATCTCTCTCAATAAATGTCTTCACTTTCATTTTCATTTGTACTTTAATTCCAGCGGGGCGAATTCTTCTGTCCTTGTTATACATGTACCTCCGTGATATCCCCAGAACACTTCTAGCATAAGCCCCGAGACCATACTTTTTCAGTACTCTCTTTCCAACGATGATATTGGAAACCATTCTTTTCTCTAGTCGGCTATTACTACGCTGATACCATTTTCTTACATTCATAATCAATGTTTTGTACAAGTGATAGGATTTCGGATTCAAATCTCTATCAACCGGTTCGGTTGTCTCGTGTCTTTGTCTGTTTCGGTAGTATTTCTTCTTGTACTTTTCCATTAGCTTTTGTTGACATTTTAATTTGACTTTTAGTTTCTCGTTCAATCTGTAGCATGCAGACTTTTGTTTATTTTTCCTCTTCTTGTGGGATATCACCATGGCAACTCGCCGGGCCTCCTGTTCAATTGGTCTAGGTACGTCAAGTCTATCTTGTGGTGAAGTTGGTGGTGTTAGCGCTAGCGACACCGCTGCGGTGACCATTCTTTTTCTATCTCTGTGATCCTGGCTGTTTTGTTTCCAGTTATGCCGCCGTTTACGTTGTTCTCTAGGAGTCAAGTCCTTTATCATTTTCACAACGCCTCTCTTCTTTTTATCATTGTATCTCTCCCTGTCTTTTACCTTGTGCTCTTCATACTTCATCATGTTTTCTTTCAGACGTTGACGGTATGCTCGCATCCGCTCTTTCGCTGATTTTCCCATTTTTAATCAAGACTTTGCGTAGTTTTATATTATCTTTTATGTCAGCTATTTGGTCAGCGCAGTTGCACACTGCTGTAGCCCAGCCAGGAAGTTGTAAGTGTCGAGGAATACTTAACAACGTTACTTGATGCTTTTCATGGTATGCTAACAGTTTATCCATGGAATCTAAAACGAACTTCGCAACTGAAATGTTTTAAAAAATATCAGAACGTTTAAATACATAGTAAAGAAAGATCGATTTTATTAAAACTGAAAAATAGTAAAATAACACAATATTGTATGTCTCGTTTTGAGTGACTATTATCAAATATTATAAGTACTATGCTATATGTTATATAACGAAAAGAAAACCCTCGCGAATTACTATATATATATACAGTGCTGGTGCTTTATACTACATTAAACAAGCAATAATATCATAATAGTTCTAAATGTAGATCTTTATTGAAGTATTGTAATGATATTTTCTATTTTAACACAAATGCAGCTTTGGTACATTAAAACTATATTTTAACTTTTCTACTAATAAAGAACACATTAATGGCTATGATTTCAAAAAAAATAGATACAACTGAAGCAATATTGATTTCGGCGTATATAATAGAATATCGTCATTTCCGTTACAATTTTTTTACAATACCGTCGTAATGGAAATGATTGTAACGGAACTGACGATTTTGAACATTTTTGTTAGATTTTCTGATGAGTTTTAAATGTAATGTTTACACAGTGTTACAACGGACAGATGCAGCGACTTTACACATAACTACTGCTTAATATAGATTATATTAATATATGTGCGGGCGATAGAGCACGAACGGTAATGATGCAAAATAGGAATACGGACAGTAAAACAGCAACTTACCTGCAAGTTTTTCTTCCGTACTCATTCTGCTGCTACAGCGGCCATTGCTTTTGAATTTTCGCGCCACGAAACTTGTGTATTACGTCACGGGTTTTTGTGCGCAAACGGGAGGTAATAACGAAAAACGTTTAAATAGCAGTTGTAACGGAAATGATTGTAAATTGCGGGACATACGAAATAGTACACACAGAAGTTAAAATTGATGTATGAACTAAGTATATACATTGTTTTTAATTAAATTGGAATATATTCATTTCAAAACAATACATGGTTTAGAAAATTAGAGGTAAATCGCTCTAAAAATTTAATGGGACGTGCACAAACCGGACACAGGGACAGAGCATTTTATCTACTTTGAGCATATTGTCAGGAACATTTTTTATGCGTTAACTACAGAAATACTAAAGTGATCGATTGTAGGTCCTTAAGTACCATATAATATATCAATATTTCGGTTAAAATAAATGATATAAACACAAATATCGGAATCAACGCACAGGGACATACCATGTACGTTTTTTATAGAATGACTGACATATGTCCGTGGCAGGGGCGGATCCAGGATTTGGTCTTTGGCAAGTTAGGGTGGCGTTACTTTTTGGTCATTTTTGTTATTTTGCTCAAGCCTTATAAAACGGCAGTGACTGTGTTTTGTTCTTTGTTTCTAAGTTATTGAACATAAAACCAATTCAGAATCGCTTAATCGCTTATTTGAAAATCTTATAATTAAAGATCTCTGTATATTTTCGTATTTATAGTCTACAGACATACATGTAAGGTTGGGGAATTTTAGGGGGGGGGGGGGGGGTGGCGCCGTGTGCGCCCCCCTTGGATCTGCTAGTGCGTGGCAATATAGAACATTAAATAGTTTGTTTCACATACCTGTGCTTCATATTCAAAATTTATATTGTATTCACAATTGCCAGAATTTTTTTTAGTTCCTTAAAGAATCAAATCAAGGTTCCAACCCTTAAGATTTTTAGAGATTTCACTGGGAAATGTGTAAAAGAAAAGAGAAAATGACAAAAGTACAAGTGGAAGTAAATGTAATATCAGCCTTCACTTAGATGTAAGGGATTTGATTTTGTTTTTAGTTTAAATTGTTTTTTTCTTAAAAAACTGAAGGATCCCCAAAAACATTAATAGCAAGTATTTCCATATATCCAATTATAAACAAGTTTAAAGGGGAAAACATCAGTAGACCATAATAATCACCCAATGGTAAAAAAAAACATTAACAAGTTTGTTTCAAAATAGATGTGGTTACGGTATATATTTGAAATATATTTCTGCTGTGGTTTGCAATGATTTGTTAACAGCAGACAGAATGTGTTGGTGGAACAAGATGTCAATGTAGAGAATGAGGAGACAGTGCTATGTGGATATTACTACGACACAGTGATTAAAATGAATTTTATTTTAATGATCTACTGTCTATCATAATTATAAAAGGATCATCAAAAATGTCTGGGTTACCTACAATATGTACATCAAAGGTCTCTCACACCTTCTTAATATACTTTGATGTTTACCTAACATTAACTTGACAGACTGAATATAATATTGTATGGATAAATTATGCAAATACAGGTACAGACCATACGATTCCTAATCCTTATCAGACCATACTTAACTAATTAGTATGGTTCCATGATACAGATAATAAGCTACAGACTATCAATCTTATTAATATGAATAAAGATTCGGTAGCTGCAAGAGACACTGAATGAGCATTGATTTATTGTTTGTCTATTTTATCTCATTTCTGTTATTTCATGACCAGTTTTGAGATAATCATTATTTAATTAACCACAAGAAATGCACAAACATCGAGTGAATGAAAGAATTTGCAAACCTGTGTTAGTTATTTCATTTTGAAATCATATTGTTAACATTTTTTTTTTAATGCTGTGTGTGAAGGAATGAAGAATGAGCACTTTGATTGCTGGCCCAGGTTTACAAAACTTCTCAAACTGAGATTGTTCTCTAGTCAGTTACTTTGGTATAATGAACACTAATAAATATGCTGTCTTGCCATTGATAGTCATGCTGATGTATCTGATGCATTGTTTAGCTCAAATAATTCTCGAAAATTTGAGTTTGATATCTATTGTAAAATTGAACCCTGTGCTTTCCTGGCATCGGTTTGACAAAATGTCACTACTACTACAATTCCAGTGTACACATTCTGTCTTTCTTATCATTGGATTCTGAGGAAATTCATGGGGATTTGTGACGCTTTGAATGTACCATAGATTGATATTATCATATATGATGTTACTGACATGCAGAGACCAATATGGTTTTTTTTATAATTCTCCAGTGAATTAACAAAATTTGACATCTCCATTGTCTCAAACAGTTACCTGCGCTATTATGGATGAAAACGTTAATTTTACTCATACATTAATGAAATTTTAAAATTGATTATATGACTGGCCAGTTGGCCGGTAGAGTATGCATGCAGGCAGTATGTAGTAAGATAAAGTTGCAAAACAATTATGGAGTTCAAGTCTGAAACACATAGGAAACAAGACATGATATTGTGTCATATTTATTATAACATAATGCAATTAACACAATCAGACAAAAGATACAAAACCTATTCAGACTACCAAAAATATACAAACAATTTCCTAAAACCTTGCGCAAGATATACTGACAACAAGAATGAATGATTAAACATAAATATTCTCATATGTTTCAAATACACATTAAAATGCTTTTCTAATTGGTCACATCTTTTCATACTTTTCACAATAAATACTGTAAAAAATAACCATCATTGTTTTATTATTTTCTCACCGATACTCCAATCTTTAGTAAAGCAAAACGCTTCAATGATCGTATCCGATTTGCATCTACTTACTTCTATTGAAATTCATAAACAGCAGAAAATAGGCTGAAAATGTATAAAAGCAGTTCAGTGTATTGCTAAATCAGTAAATATCTATAAAACATTAAATGATACAGTTGGTCCATTTATGATACTAAGAACAAATGGAATTAATGCCTGGAGTTCCCCAACACTCAGTGCTAGGTCCTCTGTTATTCCTGCTACTAGTATCTATATTTCATATCATATAACAACTGCCAAAAATTCATCTTTATGCCGATGATTTCCACCCTGTATACATCAGACCTTAATATCAAAACTATTCAGACAAATATAAATACAACCACTTCTTGGTGCCAAATCAATAACATGCTTTTATTTCCCAATAAATCTAAAATGTATGATTCTATTGTCGTTAAGGTTTTTGAGTGACACAACAATAGAATCATACATTCGCATGACTCATAAACCTTGATATTGAACTAACGTTATATATAAATAAAACTAAATGGCAAAATGTAAATGTACAAAAAAGGTACTTGGTATTTACATTGATAACACCTTATCTCGGAATGTCCTACTAACAAAATATGCTCTTATTTAATTCAAAAATGACACTTCAAAAGAATTTCACCATTTTTATCATTTAAAATGAAAATATTTTATAATGCATATATTCTCATACATTGGACTACACTTGCACTGTTTGGGGACTGGAAGAAAATGTAAGATAACTCTAGGTAAATTACAAGCGCGAATAGCTAGAATAATACAAAATTTCTTATCCTCTTCATCCCATTCGGGACATAAGGCCTCAGAATAATACAAAGGGATTATGCAAACTTTGTTGACAAAACATTTAATTAAATTGGATATCGTTTAAAAATTGCTGTTTTACCACTCTACAGTCCTAGTTTACAAAACTTATTGCAATGAGAGTCCCTAGTATATTTGATCATTATTAAATTTTCAACTAACAGTATAAATATTATACAGCTTAAGACCAGAGAACAACTATGACTTTGTTATGCCAACTCAGAAAACAACCTACACGAAAAGGGGTTAATGCAGAAACCGCATTAAAGCCAGGTTTTTTATTTTGACAAAGGAAATTTTGCAGTAGGATGTATGCTTATCGTATGGTTTGAACATAATGTAGGTATGACTCATATTAACACATGACTAAAATGTCATGCTGACAAATATTCTGATGAAGATTGGATAAAAACTGTTGAATTTATGAAAGGAATAAGAAATCAAAACACATTTTTCCCCCTAAGATTTGACGTAGTTTTCAACCCGAGATGACCCATATTCACCCTTGTCAAAGATATCATGCAGACAAGTATTCCGAGTTTATACGTACACATGCATATACCATAGACGATTTTAACAATAGATGGCTCAAACTAAGTGCTTGATTCGATGGCAGTTCAAGGTTTTGTAATTCTACTGTAACACTGTCAGTGATATTGGTGATGAATTTATGAGGAAGTAATTAGTATTCAGTGTATTTAAATGCAGTAAAAGCAAATAATCATAATTAACTAACAAAAAAGCACAAGTACAAGTGTTGAAAAATAATGAGGTTATTTGAACTTCTGATACTGTCAAAGTGTACATGTTCGTCCGGTAAATCAGTATAATTGCACAAGCGTTAATTTTGCAAAAGAAACGCATGTATACTATACAGAGATAATCATCAAATCTATCGAGATTTAAAAATAATAATAACATAAATTAAGTTTTTATTCCAAAATAACAACAGAAACAAGGGGCGAGTACGGAAATTCTAGTTTTTTTATATTTTTATTGATATAATTTTGAAAAGAAAAACTCGATAGCATAAGCTTGTATACTTTCTCTCCTTTCCAAAAATACTTTTGATATTAAAAAATACTTATGTGCATTTACCGGAATGTAAAAATCATTCTACATGTACAACTTTACTATACAGTGTACATGTATATAGAGTTAATCCATAAATGTGTACATTGATAAACTGGTCAAAACACATGGCAACTTCACCACCTTAAAGCTACAAAATGTATATGTAAACATTCAAACAAGTATTACAAAATGAAAGCACATTTGTTTATAAACTTGAACATAGAGATACCAACAGCTTTGCAGATTTGTAAAAATATCAAAATGCAAATTTTACAAAATCAACAGTATTTGTATACTCTTATATCAAAATTTAACTTACTGCTACATAAACTCAACAAAGACACATAACGTGACATGAAAAAAGTGGCATGAATTAGCTAAATTGATTTTGACATAATTGCAATTAAATGTAAACAGAAAAGAGACAAATGGGAACAAATCTACAATAGTTTAAATCTTAATGCTTGATTCTTTGCACAGAGCTCCAGACAGCTACTATGTGACACACTGTCGCATCATCCACTCAATTACTTTTCTAATTGCTCAGTTTTATACATGTATTGTCATATTTGTTATACAGAAAGTGATAGAAATCAACCACATTTGTAGCGCTTCACACAGATCCATATCACAGGCTGTCAACTCACGTCTTCTCAAAAAGAAGGGGTATGTTTTTAATAAAGTAGGGATAAAGAAGGGATTTTATTGGCTAAATGAAGGAATAGTAGGGATAATTTCTTACCCTTGGCATATCAAAAATGGTAAAAATTCACTTCATTGTACATTCTCCATGATCAGACCTTCGTGCTTCATGCAGTGAAAAAAATATTTTGAGTCAACGCCACAGATTTGAAAAAGTAGGGCTCTTTCAAGAAAGAGTAGGGGAAAGTAGGGAGCAAGTAAAAACGTAGGGAAATGTTGGAAAAGTAGAGCCCACTTGACACCCTGAAATCACAATTTTGCAATCAAAACATCAAACGTATGCCTGCATAAAAATCGTCAACTAATAACAGGTTTGATGACAAACAACAATAACATCAGGTGACCATTTAGAAAAGTGTATCGGTGTACTGATACCAATGTTAAATCTATGTGCACCAAAAATGCTTCAACAGTGCTTAGCAAGAAAGACAAAAAAGTGAAAAAAGCAATAATTCTGAATACATGTAATACTGATGTAAGTGAGTCATTTTCCATTAGTAAACGAATCCAGCAAATTTATTGTACATCTTTGTGTTAACTTCAGTTTCAAACGATCAGCAAGACACGCAGGACTCTCAACCACTTCATGACCAACATCACCCAAGGCAGTGTCTCTACCATTCATTGAACTTTCACTGGTTACAGCAACTGAACTTGTATCTAATGTGTGAGGAGATAAACCAGTCTGAAGAGAGCTGGTTACATTTTCTAACAATAGATCCGAGTGAGAGCCAGGAATAGATGATTCACTGGGTAATGGATTTGTTAGGTTGGAAGAGGTGAACGTTTCCTCAATATTTGAACAGCCTTCTTGATTTGCAGACCAATAATCCATGAAGGTTCCATGTTCATATTTAGAATCTTTGTTTACACCAGAAATATTTTCAGACAAACTTGAAGAGTCATTACAGTTCTCAATCGGTTCTGTTGGTAATGTCATTTCTGATTTACAACACTGAAATTCATTTGGAATATCTGGACTTGATACAACCACACTTGGGTCTTCTTCAATCTCGTCCATCTTTAAATTTTTGCAAGCTAATTCCCTAACAAACTTTTCTGAATGTTTTTCTTCACCATCATCCGGTTTATGATGGATGCAGTTTGTAGCATCAAATTGTGTCAATGAATTCCCACTCTTCATTTCCAGTTGACAAGTTTCTTTTTCAAAACTCTGTAAAATGGAGTTTACAGTTTTTTGTTCCTGATCAATTTTAGGCTTGTCATTTATGTCGTCAGGAGCACCACATTCAATCATTGAAGTAAGACTAGCATTATGTCCATCAGTGAAGAGAGCAACAGCAGCTTTCCTTTCATTATCACCATTATCCTCATGAACATCACCATTAGCAACAGCACCTTCTACATCTTCCTCACAATCCACAACCAAGACATCATTGTCACAATGTCCTGACACATTTGTTTCATGCATATCTGGAGCACTCTGGCTTGGCATGCTCACTTGTTGAAATTCCCCTACATAATCATTTTCATCAAGATCTTCCATTTTATAGCACCATTTACTGCATCTATCATTATTTTCCAATGTGTACTGTTGCATAGAGCCTTTTATGCAATAACCAGAAGCACTTTCATGCAAAATTGTATCTTCATTATGTGTCCTAAAAACTTCATTTTGAGAGCAAGAACCTGAATAATTTTGAGTTTCTTTGCAGAAAGCAGCAAAATAACTACCACTGTCACTTTTCTTTTTACAAACATTAGGCTGTCCGTTAATAAGCATTACTTTGCTTTCCTGTCCACAAGCACATTTATGTCCACCATTTTGATGTATTGTTCTAGGATTCATGTCCTGTATCTTAGTAGCATTACAAAAGCCTTCAGTTTCAGTTCCTAAAACATCATCTGTCTCAGAGGGCACGTTAACAAGTGACAGTATTGGTGGATTATGAGCAGTACCATTCTCTTCTGCCTCAAGAGCATAGATTTTATTTCTTGACAATATTTTCTTCTGTTTCATGGACTTAATTTTCAGTTTTGAATCCAAGTCTGAATCTAATTCCTCTCCAGCAACTTTACAAGAAATGCCCTCCAGCTCTAACAGAGTGTCGTCTGCTGAGAGATCCATGAAGGGTGATGCTTTTTCTATCTTATTACCATTTTGCATTTTACAAGAATTTTCAAGTGCCTTTTTTAAATACCCTGCACATACGGCTACTTTGCCATCATCGAGAATACTGTCGTTTGCAGACAGATCAATCATAGGTGACGCTTTTTTTACCTTCTTCTTGCGTTTCTTCTTTTTCTTGTTCATTTCAGTCAAGTGGCCACCATCAACAATAGCACCGTTTTGTTTTCTATCTGCTTGAATATGTTTCGCATCATTGGCTTGCTTCAATTCATATTTTACTTCAGCACAGATATTTCTATCTTTACCACATTTGGGATCACTCGTATCCAAAACTGGTGATTTAACATCTTTAATGATTTTAATATCATTTTTAGCATCTGTATTATGCTTCTGACCACCTTTGTTTCTTCCTTCATGCGAATGAGTTTTACTTTTTGAACTGTCTTTTGATGGTGAGCAAATGATTTGTTTCTTCCTTTTGTTCCCATCATTGTCATTATCATTAGGATGGGACAGTCTGGTTTTTAGATCTGATTCCTGCTTTTTATTCAGTTTCTGTTTCTTTTGGGACATGTTTTGTAGTTTTACCATATTCTCCATTTCCTGTACTTTTCTCTCTTTTCTTCTTAATTTTTTACGAGCAGATTTGGACAACTTCGACATAACATCTTCATCATCAATTTGAATTGGTCGTAGCAGAAGATTTTGATTCATTTTCTTAAAATTTGTGGAAACTTTCTCAATTTCAGCAAAATCAATGTTTTGCTCCAAATCAGATTGTTCTTGGTCACCTAAACCAGTCACTTCCGTATTCTCCTCTGATTCAATTTCATTCAAAGTAGCAACCAGTTGCTCGTATTCTGCTTTTGTCATGGAAACACCTTTCGGTGTGAGAGCCTGCACCAGACTGGTACACAAACTATTCATTAATGAAGTTTGAAGCTGAAAGTCACCTAACTCGGTACAATTAAGTGCAGATTGGTTCCCAAATCCACATGTTTTATTGCTAGAATTTTTAGGTGTCATAACTGATCCATTTGAGTTATTTAACAAAGACTGAAGTGATTTCAATGTAATTTGCTCATCCATGGCACTGCCGAGTTTCTTACTTTCAAACATGGCTATTCCACCATTACCAGCACCACTTCCAACTTGCTGAATACCAGATTCAATCTTCTCCACAAGTTTCTCAGCTGTAGATTTTGAGTCAATGATTATTTGTCCTGATACAGATTTCTGGCGAGAGAAGTAACCAGGACTATTGATATCAAGTTCATTCATTCCAGATCTCTGTTTAAGGATTGACGGACATTCAATGTAGTATGGACTGCGCTGAATTTCAAAACTGTCCCCTAAATCCCCTTTGTGTTTCATATATGTCATGGGACTACAGAATGTGTCAGTTGAAGGACTAGACATTTGTTGAACACTTTTCTTAATGCCGTTATTTCGGAACATGGTACATGACGGCAATTGTTTGGATCCAAATAGCGTCGGTGAACTGACGTCTGAAAGCTTAGACTTTGATGCAAGGCAACCTGATGGCTCGCCTTTTCTTATTGACAATTTCGAAACATCTTCCAATAAAGAATTAAAACACTCTGCATTTTCACTAGAACTCTTTGGAATACATTTACCAGGTGTTGCTGGGTTCACTTTATTACTTTCAGTTTTATTCTGCATTCGTAACTTCACCCGCTGACTCAAAGACATGACTGCCTCGTCTTCAACAAAACTTTCAACACCTTCATCCTCAAAATTTAATTTTCCGCCAATTTTTGAAACATTTGTGTCAGGACCACCGATACTATCACAGTTGTTTGCCCTTGAATCAACCAAAGTCGTTTTCGTAGCTGGTTTTTTACTGTTTGGACTGAGAGTAAGATGTCTGGGTTGCTTAGCTTTTGTGGTGAGTGTTGATTCATTGTACTCAGAGAAAGATGGATGCACGTCTTCCAGAGACTTTTGAAGACCGGATGTTACAGAATTCAAATTGATCTTCCCAAACTGGAAAGACAAATTGTCTACAACTGGAGTGGGTGGGGTAGGATTTGGCTGTTTCTTTTTCTTTTTCTTGGCTGAAAATGCAACAAAAAGTAAAAATAGTCAAATGTACAAAAAACAACTTTTACAACATATAATTATAATATTGTGATCAATAACAAGTACAGTGCAACACACTTATAACGTACTCGATTATAACGAATAATCAGATAGTACGTAGTAATTTTGATTCCCCGACCAAGCTCTTCTATATTTTATTATAAAATTACACGGTCATAACGAATTTGGATAAAGTGAAATTTTGGATATAACGTATTAATGTGTGGATCCCAAAAGGAATATTTTAACGCAAACGTACACGGTTATAACGTAATTCACAAATACACTGCATGTTCTGTATCATTACACACACGTCTAGTTCAGTTAAAACAAGAAACAAGTCAACAGTAAGGGATGTTATACGTAAGTTTGTTATATCTATACAATTATAACGAAATTTCATTGTATGGATATAACAAAGTTTGGATATAACGAAGTAAATATACAGGTCCCCAGAATTTCGTTATAAGCGTGTTCCACTGTATTCATAGGAATGAGAATCCTCAGATAAAAGGTACACAAGTGTTCGATGTGAAGATCATACTAGATTATTTCATTACCATCACATAGTTATTTGGCCACAATCAGTTTGCATCCTACATAACAACTGAAAATGTTACGTATTTCAAAACTAAGGTCAGGTGAATACTGTCTAGGAAGTAGATCTACACTTGATCATACTAGACAAAACGCCTCATATTGAGATATTTTAAAGTTAAAATGTTAAACAATTGATAGGTGTACTTCAAAACACAACATTTTATTAGTTTTACAATCTGTTTCAACTGAATAAAAATATCGGACAAAAGCAAGATTTTAATGTACCTTTCGGTTTCTTTTTATTTTCAGACACTTCACTCTCAAATGCTTTCACTACTACAGAATAACATTTGCTGAACAAGTCCTGACTTTCTACAGTCACATGGTATAGATCTTCATTCACACATTCTGTCACTGAAATACAATAATACAACACCTTGCATAGTGTAAAGACTAAGAATAAAGATTTATAGAATAGAAAAAGGAACAAAATGCGTTGTGGTTTACATTAATAAATAATCTAATATACTCTAGATTTTTCTTCAAAGACACTTGTCCCCGACTAATGAAAATGTAAAATTTGACTTGTCCGACATAGGAAGGTAGTTGTCCGAGAATATTGGTCCTTTTAGTAACAAATAAACACACACAATGATAGCTCCACAATCTAAAATTAATAATCACAGGAATGTGTTTGAATGGATTCTAAGGTTTGACTTACAACTGAATAATTGCTGATGTTGGAAAGCTTTAAAAACAGACTTGTCCGGGACTAACTTCAACTCAGCTGTTGGTCGCCCGATTCAGCATTAGACTAGTCCGGGACTAGTCCGGGACGTCGGGCTAGTGGATTTCTAGAGCCCTGACACTCCACTAACATAACACTTTATATAACTTCTCCAATTGTTTGCTTCCGTTATATATAGTAAAAATGAAAGGCAGAAATCTTTCCAAGAAATTGAGTCTTTATCAGATTTTCACTATAAGAGATCCATGAGGGCCTGTGCTCTACTAGCCGGCCAATTTAATCACTTTTTGTCTTTTAAGTTCTTAGAAGGCATTTATGAAGGCTTTATTGATTACAGAAATTTTGCCAATTTTAAGGGCCATAATGCAGTCATGCATGCCCGGATCTGTCCGTTTTTCAAGCAGAACCAAGGTCTCATGGATACCAAACTACTGACCAAGACCAAGTTTGGTGAAGATAAAAAAAAATGGAAGCTCTATTCACAAGATCATGTTCAGCAATTTTTTCATTTTCAAGGGGCCATAACCCCGTCATATATGGGCTGATCTAGCTGATTTTCAAAAGGAACCAAGCTTTCGTGGATATCTAAATACCGCATAAGTTTAATTCAAAACTGACGACTTAATCTTGTTCACAAGCAATTCTTTACATACACACCGACGGAACCCAGACACCACGCTATCGCACAAGGCCTTTGGCCAGTAGAGCTAAAAACTACCAATTGAATAAATAAAGTTTGCCACATAAACCTGGCCAAGTTTCACGCATATTACAGAGTCAAGACAAATATGAATCAATCAATTGTTATATATAAGGCATTCATAAACAAGAAATCTACCTGGTTTGTTCCATTCAACTTCGTAACAGGGTTCACCTTGTCGAATTCTTGTTTTCACAATTCTACAAGAAAATTAAATTAACACCGATGTAATTATAATGTAGAACTATGAGGTTCAAACTCTTTTACATCAACAGTCAAACAAGTTTTAATGGCTTATGTTAATCACTCTCGAGGGTTTCTTCAAGCATAACTAACCAGTACACATGCCTTATTCAGATATTATAAAAACTGCGGAATAATCTTCAATGGTGATATTCAAACCCAAGACCTCCCAAGAATCTGGAGTCCTGCACTCTACCCCTAGACCACTTTGGAATGAATCTGAATGAGTATCCATGACAACCAAACTTTTACCTTGCATCAATGCTTCTCAAAACCTGACAAAATATTCTGCTTGCAATGTTTTTGCAGCAGTTATATGGTATATTACAATAATTATCCATCAAGGTATTTAGAATATCTAGATAAAAGAAATACAAAATCCACTCTTAACCTATTTTCTGATTTAAGAAAAAAAGTGCATCTAACAGTGTCATAATTGGTTTGTATACCTATCATGAAATAATGTTTTATAATGATTTAGACAGATTTTTTATTCTAATATACATTATGAAATTGCAGTAAAACTCATGATACAACCGATTCAATTCTCATTATTAAGACCGTTTTTGCGGACACAAATTTTTCTCTATATAATACAATAGTCACGCAATTTTTTGTGGGCAACTCAAAATTGCTGGCAACTCAAAATTGCGGGCAACCCAATATTGCATAATGCCATCGCTTATTCAGGTCCCGATCATTAATGAAAGCACAGTTTTAACTCAAAAATACGACCAAGTACCTTAAAATGGACCGTATTGAATTAAGTCATGCCGACAGTCAAGGATGCACATGTTGTTACTTTGGATGTTTTTACTATAATTTATGACACTTTAATCCCTCCAGGTATTATTAACACATCATGAGGTGGGTATGTTATAGTTTGGCCCTTTGTGATACCCTTAAATGAGCCGTAAGCAGTCATGTTTCAACTTTTCGCCCTGTTATTGTTATAGTCATTGTAACGAGCAAACAACAAATTAGATAAACTTTCATAATGTTTCCAGATAAGTTTATCATATCTGAATTTGATTTTGCTTGATAATCATCTACCTAGGTGATTAAAATTGCTACAAAATGTGACATGAGCAGAAAGTGGACAGAGATTCCTTTGAAAATGGCTTTAATCAGTGACAGTCAATAAACATGTACATTACCTGTGTGGTTTAAGATGTTGATGTATTGAAGGATTTCTTGACTGTAGAATATCCTGCATATCCCACAATGTCATCAATGGTAAAATCTTCTCCAAAGTATATTCTACCGGCCACTCTAGCTTAATCAGAGAAAACTCCTACAAACATGGCAAAGACATTACAGTGCATTACTTTGGTATTCGTTTGCTTGGCGACTCACTGCAATTTTATAAACATTTCTTACTTTTAAGTTTATGTCGATTTTCATTTAATAAGAGTAAAAACATATTTATCTAAAGAACAACTATATTAAAGTTGTGCACATAGTGTTATGTTCAAACTCAAATGTATATGGCTGAGGTTCAATATTTTTGTAGCCATTAAATATTGAACAAGAGATGTTTGTAAAACATAATGCCCCCTCATGGTTTTTTGTCAAAGTTATATTGTGTACAATTGCATAAGAAGGTTCAAAGTATGCTGCACAAATATACATGCTGGAAATGTTTTGTGGGAAAAATGGTAAAAAAAGGGTTTCGTGGATGTAAAGTTTGAGTGCCATATTGGAAACAGTAACAGTAACATCAGGTTGTTTGTTAACTGTAGGTAATGAGAGAGCTCATCTCATGTATGTGATGAACTGACCTTAAATTTATATAGATAGTCAAGTACAATAGAAGTCCACAATTTTGTCATACTGAACATTCCAATTAATGGGAGGTGTTTTAAATACAATTGATCTATGACCTTGACCCCAAAATCATTAGGGTTTCTCATCTACCAAAACTGAATGTGGGGAGTAAGTTTGATGATTAAAAGTCAAGGGGTTCTCGCGTTATTGATCGGAAACGGTTTGTGAACAATTGATCCCTGTGACCCCCTGACCCCCAAATCAAAAGGGGTTCCTCTGCTACCATAGCTGAATGTGTGGGCCATGTTTGAGGATGATAGGTCAAGGGGTTCTTGAGTTTTTGATTGGAAACAGTTTGTGATCAAGTGACCCATGTGACCTGGACCTTTGAGCCAGTGACCCCAAACTCAATAGGTTCCTCTGCTACCAAAGATGAATGTGTGGACCAAGTCTGAGGATGATAGGTCAAGAGGTTCAAGAGTTATTGATCGGAAACAGTTTGTGACCAATTGACCCCTGTGACCTTGACCCTAGAGCCTGTGACCCCAAAATAAATAGGGTTCCTATGCTACCCAAGATGAATGTGTGGACCAAGTCTTAGGATGATAGGTCAAGGGTTTCTTGAGTTATTGATCAGAAACCAAAAGGTTACCGACCGACGGACATGTGCAAACAAATATGCCCTCTCTTCTTCGTAAGGGGAATACAAATGTAGTGCTTTGTTGTAATAAGATAAGGATTATAATATGAACATCAAACCTGTAGTTTTGCAAGGACTGGTCGTTTCCATTGTGGTAGTTGTGATGGACAGCGATCCTTTACAACCAAAAACTCATCTATTACCTGCAAACATGAATTTCTTTACATAGACCAGACACAAGATAAGAATGCATCTAGAATGTTGATACCTGTGTCTACATCCCTCAGATAAACAGGCAGAGATAGGGATCAAAATAACACATGTTAACACTCTTTAGTTTAAACACTGCTGTATCACAGACTTATTCTCCTAGCAATGGATATTTATGTCCCTGTTCATACCTTTGTACATCATGACATATCAGAATCTTTCACTACGTTAAGGATAGATATATCTGGCTGATGGGTTACTGTTTTAGCAACGAGTCCCTGCTGAGTTAACGCCTAAACAGTTACCCGAGAGCTGGATCATCCACACACAAGCTATTGATAGATTTTTTTCTTGCATACCATTTTAAGAAATAAAGGACGATATTAAATATTTTTTTGTCATAGTAACATGTGATGTTACAAATTCATTCCAGTCAATATTCGCCGATGTGTGACGTCATTACATGACATCATCAACATGAGAGGCACATTCTACACATAAGGATATAAGAAAAAGAGTTTTCAAGCACATATGCAAATGCAGAAGAAACCGGGAAATACAGCCATAAGTGTTAATGCAACTACATTGTAACCTTTACAATTCTATAAATACACTCAGTACATTTAAAAATGCAAAATTTAGTTTTTCTTATCATATTTGGACTGATATAGGTATACAAGAAAATAACTGTGCACAATTGTTATTGCATGTTTACAAAACATGTATGCTAAATTACATTGCAATCACAGGTATTTTCATTTCAAAATATGATCTACCTACCTATGCAATAAATGATGCATAACAAAAATATTGCAGATACATAACAGCACATTTATCTGCACTGAGAATGCCATGACTAGTAACCCACTTCTGTTGTTTCCCACAAAACAAGCCAAATAATAAACCTGCAACTTTAATTTTACAATTATATTTTGGAAGTAATTGACATATGATTGAAATAGAATAATTCTAACCTTTGTCTGTGGAAACTCTGGCACTTGAATTGCTTTTCTTCTAGCCAGAACTTCTACCTGATCAACACAATCTTTCTCTGACATTGTTTTCCACAACTGCAGTCTAAACGGAAAGAACTAATTTTCAGAGGAATAGAAATCAGCTCCTCAAAACTTGGATAAAATATCCTACAACCAAAATATGGTTACATATGGCAGAATGACAAGTTTATGACATTTTGTTGTTAAGACGACTATAAGATTAAGCTTAGACAAGAGGACCATTATGGCGGTCCTATATCGCTTACCCGAGTACAGGTACAGAGGCCCACCCAAGGATCTTTTCTATGAAGTCCATTCGCCAGTTTAGGAGGAGATCTTGTCTAAAGAAAATGTTGACTGACAACAATGAACAGCCAACAATCCTAATAGCTCAGTTTGAGCACTTTGAAAAATTTTTTTTGATGTGTCAGCTTTTGTTTACCAAAGACCGAATTATACATGTCATACTTTGCTTGCATATTGGAAGTTAAGGTAATGTCTTGGCAAAAATTAGCAGTTTCTGCCGTTATATCATAAATAGAATCTTACATTTGTGTTTATTTTCTCATTGAATTTATTAAACTCAATATTAATAAATTCAATGAATAATGACCACTCATATAAGATCCTCTATTTATTATTGAATACACATCTAATATTGCACTAAGTGCAGTACTTACCTTGTTAGAACATCCTGTCCTCCCAGTGACTGTAGAAGTCTGACAGAGTTAGCTACACCAATGCCAGGTACACCTTTTGGTACAAAATCACAACCAACCAGAAGGCCAAGAGCTACAAGACCGCTCCTATCTATACCAAGCTTGGACTCGATGTCTGACACATCAAACATCTCAACATGGGGATCCTGCAAGTGTATGGTTAGCAAATAAGTCTATAAAATATCCCGAAAATCGATACAACACCTAAAAATATCAGATTTGAGAAAGCATGTTACAATTCACAGTATTACATAAAAATTATAACATTATTATCATTGTGTAAGGGGCCATATTTTTTTAACTGTAGTAACAAGTAAATGTACAACTAAATTAGCACAATGTATCATATAGTATTTCTTTCCTCTATTTGGTTATGAAATGGACTAGAGAAAAACTTGTCTGTTATCTAAATTAAAACAGAAATTTCAGATGTTAACTCATGATAACTGGTTTGGAGTTTATGCCATATTCAACAATATATTTCAATTAACCCATGATAAACATAGGGTTTACATAAAATACTACCTTAGAGTTCATAGTAAAATTTCTGTAAACTCTTTTAGCTCCATACAGGAAAGCATCTCCATCGTTTGTCAAACATCCATCAACAAGCTGCACGAATAGAACAGGCAAAAAAAAATTCACACAAATATTTCCGAATACAAAATATTAAATCAACCAATTATCAAATGCAAAAAGAATGTCTAGTACAAATTTATAAACAGCAGAACTTGAAAAATGTACATTTTGTATCAATATATACGAACAAAGTGTCAGTTTATTGTTCAGTCACACTGCAGCACCAATGAAACATGTAAAGACAACTACAGCAGGATAACACAAATAATTAAAGATATAGCAAGACACAGACTCATCTACAGATAGAAATTGTTCTCCAAACTTAAAAAAAAACCTGTTTATTTGTTGAACTGCACAGAGCAGTTATAATGGAATTTTATTGGAAGGAAGACCATATGTTACTTTCCAATAATCAGGGCTCTAGAATTTTTTTTAAAGACTTGTCCTGGACTAATGGAAATGTAAAATTTGACTTATCCGACATAGATAATTTGTTGGATTCTAAGGGTTGACTTACAACTGCGCAATTTACGATGTTGGTTAGCTTTAAAAACAGACCTGTCCGGGACTAACTTCAACTGTTGGTAGCCCTATTCAGTATAAGACTAGTCCAGGACGTCAGGCTAGTGGCTTTCTAGAGCCCTGCAATAATAAATTCAGTATTTAACAGACTTACCCCAGCAGCATTGAGCAGAGCACACAGAGCCTCAGCTTCACTTTTACTTTGTATGTATGGTATGCCCATTATCTCGAGTAACTCACAACACTGAAAACACACACACAGAATACAAAAACAAGATACTTTGTGTACTGTTATATTAGTTCTTTAGTTTCTTTTCATTTTCTTTTTTCTATTTTCTTAGGTTGAAGAGTATTTTATAAGTAGATGCTAATTATCTACACTTTTTATTGTAGAGTTTTGATACTTGTCACCATTTTACTTGTATTTCACTTGGATAACGTGTTTCATGACTGTATGAGTGTATGCTCTTTGTGCTGTTTTGTGTTATTTAACCAAAGGCATATACGTGGCGAGTCTGTTAATAAAGAAATAATAAAGTTATACATGGGGTAGAATTGTTTGATTTTTAATTTATTCCAGTCAAAACATTAATCTATACCAACTTATTACCCCCTGACATCACATATCCAATGCCAGGTTCAAGAAAACAGTTGATATAAACAAGCACACAATTATTATTGTTTACAATAAACAGCAAAATAACTTGGATTAAAGCAGCTCAGACAACCTACTTAACATAGAAATATTACAGTTTCTGTCTTGTTCAAGTCCTATAAACATTTGCCCTTCTGGCAAAGAATGAAATATACATTGAATCATATTTTACCTCTTTTAACCAGCAGTTGAAATTTCTTCTAGTCTGCTTTCCAGCTTGTTTTGGAGGGGACTGTTTCCCTGGCCTGCCAGGAAATCTTGACTGCTGGCGTTTCACCATGGTGTCCCATTTTAATTCAGGGGCTGCCCCTTCAATAACGAACACAAGCTTCACGCCAAGTTGTGTCAGGTGTGAAATTCGGAAAAATAAATTCCTACAATGATACAAGTTTTTTTGAAACATGAAATCAAATCTAAAGAATGGACACAAGACTAATTATACAATGCACTTTGCTGGTATCGTTCATGAATGTGATGTTGCCAGCAAGATTGACCCACAACTTCCCGAGTATATGCAGTTTAAAACTATAGTTGACAAACATGCAAGTACAGATACCACACACCTAGACCAATCACAAAAGTTCACTTAAGCTTTCAGCTCAAGTAACAATATAAGCAATGAACAAGTGATGCATAATTCATTTTAACTAGTGCCAGAAATGATGACTCTTCATTAATTGTGACAAACTTTGATGCTGCTTTGTATTTGGTGCAAATAATGGTTGCTCTTCATAGAAGAAATTTATTCCGGATTTTCAGCTGATTAATACAAAGATTTCATATTTCACAACATATGTTCAATTATTGTTGTATATCACTTCTGTTTCTAATACTATCACACAGAAATTAGGGGAGCAGTCATACAACTACAGTCAGACCATGTTTATTCGACATCCTTCTATTCGAATACTTGGTATCATCCAAAATGAATATCTGGCCCCAATATATCTTCTCAGGCATGTCAAATTGAAATGGGTTATTCGAAATAAAGGTTTGGATCTGATGAACTCGAATGAACAAGGTTCGACTGTACAACACAAACTGTGTAGTTGAAAGTTAAGCAATGACATAGTACACCGAGTTTGAAAACAAAAATAATAACCTGAGGAAAGGCTTAGCAACGACTCCTTGCATTTGTTTCACACTCTGATTTTCACACACCCAGATAGATAGATCCACAGCTAGTGTCTGACCATTCAGGGAGGACAGGGAAACATGATGCTCCACAGGACCCAGTACCTGCCATAACTGAGTCACCCCCATTTTTGTCTCTAGACTGTAACTATGACACCAGCATAATCCAAATATTAATCACAAAGACAAGCCTGAAAAGAACAAATACAAGTGATTATGAAATAATTTAAAAGGCATAAACACACTGTTTAAACAAAACAACAGTCCGACTATGCACATTAATTGGTAACAGCATAGACATTTTGCATGATAATCACAACGTCTAAGTAGATGTTACTGAATACAACAATATATGCTATGTTTGCTATCTAGTCAACTTGTATCTCCTTCAACCTGTGACCCTTTTGGTTAGCTCTTGGTCCGTAAAGAAGGATACGCATTGACTTGAGTTCAGAGTTGACAACAGATTTAAAATCTGTTTTCTCTTACTTCTCCGTATCATGCTTTAGCTTGAATTGCATAATTGTCTAAGTCCTCAATATGGGTTTGACATTATTGAAAGAGAGATAGATAGGCATTATAAGTTCAGGCTAGTAACTTCAGAATAAAACATCAAGGACGCAGGAAGTTCTACTAGCCCAAAATTAATGTAAGCAGCACCAGGCTTGTAAGTTACACTTAAGTCTACGCACAGCCTATCATTAATCATTAACAAAACAATTCAAACTGGCAAAGTGTAAGTTATAAAACGTTTAATAAATAGTGTTGTACTTAGCATGATACCTGCTTGCACAAACACAAGTTTACTTTTAGGAAAGTTTACAGCTTAAAACTATCGTCATACTCAAGTGTATCTAATTAGACATCTACATCTATGTTTACTTTGACAAAGATTTAATGCAGGGTTGGGTATTTTTGCCAAAGGAGGAAAAATAATCTGGTATAACAGAAAAACTAACATTGGTTTATGATAAATAATATTTGTAAGAGACAAATTTTGTTGATGGACACAATTTGTTACATATAGCACAAGTCACAAATGGATCAAAACGTCAAAAACACTAACTGTCACAATTGAAATTCTCGTGATAACTGAAACCAAGGTTGACTAAAGCCAACAGGAAAATAACTGAAAATGTCGTCCGGATACTGTGACTATCCGATACGGGGCTATATACTTCTATTTTCAAAAAGAAATACTTGAAATGAATCAAAACATTCGCAACACGAATGAAACAAATTCAACTGTTTTTACCATTCCAGATTATATTGTAGCAGGGACAAAGCCTATGGTTAATGTCTAGTAATTGCAACAATTATACCGATACTCTGTGATTCGCAACAAAAAGTCTATATCGCAATGGTTGGAGCAGATAATATCTCAATGGGTAAGGCCGAAACGCCTTCTTCTTAAGCCCCTCCCCTAAATACGAATAGCAGTCAAAACGGCCGCCGCCAAAACGGCCCGGACGAAACGGCCCGGAATGTCGGACAAAAACGGCCCGAACTGTCGGACGAAACGGCCCGCTTTATGAAAAAGATATTTAGATGTTCTAATAAATTCAAATAATGATAAATGTTTTGTTTTCGTGTTATGAGCACATTTGTGTTTGTTTATCTTTTATTTCCCGAGCAGAAAAAACGCTTTAAGCGAGAAACATTTATTTGTTCTATGGTATCAGACGTTCTGCTCTTAAATGAATCAAAGGGTTTCTTGATAACCGACGACAGTCTGTTGTTGTAAATGGATCTTCATCCGAATCAATACCTGTCTCATCTGGAGTTCCTCAGGGATCTGTGCTTAGTTATTCACATAATAAGGTCCAAAAGTCCAATTCCAACACAGTACATTCTTCACTGTTGCGTACTAGAATCTGTATCTTCGGCAAAATATCTGGGTTTTGACATCTCCTCAGACCTATCGTGGGACACGCACATAAATCGCATTTCTAAGAAAAGCAAACAACACACTGGGCTTCATGAGGAGAAACATTAAGGTACACTCTGAACCTCTCAAATATTCTGCCTACAAAGTTCTTGTTCGTCCTCAGCTTGAATATTGCTCATCAGTTTGGTGTCCATTCACTGAGGCTCAAATATCTCAACTTGAGTCTGTCCAACGTAGGGCTGCCAGGTGGGTCAAACATGACTATGGCCAGACATCAAGTGTCACAGACATTGTGCAGTCTCTACAGTGGTGTAGGCTTGATCAAAGAAGAATAGACAACAAGCTCTCTCTTATGTATAAAATTAATCATAACCTAATAGCCATCCCTATCTCTGGCTACCTTATTCCACTGACAAGACCATCTCGACATTATCACGCCTCCTCTTACAGATTGATAACTGCCTCAACTGATTACTACAAGTTCTCCTTCTTCCCACGAGCTATCTTCCATTGGAATTACCTACCACCAACCATTGTGGCATGTCCTACCATGGAGCAGTTGAATCAGGCAGCCTGCCAGATTGAACACGTCTCTCCATAGAGAAATATCAGAATTCTTTTACGTTTAAAACTAACCTGTATATATTTGTACTTTCTTATTTTTAACTTTTATTCTTGATAGTTCCTTTATTTCTCTACACAACTCTAACTAACATTCTCACAGCTTGGCGCGCAAATGTCTAGGTCCTAGATGTGGGTTATCACTTATATGGCTAAACCAATACGAATTGTTAATTAATTATAACCAATTAAAACAACGAATATGTATTATCAAGTTTGGTACTCATCTATTAATAACTCAGGACGCTTAAATACATATTGTCTCTTTAAACATTCATTTGCGATGGAACAATATTTTAACTTCATTAAAAACAAAAAAATCAGAAAAGCTTTAACCAAATTTCGAACTTCTTCTCATGACTTGGTAATTGAACGCGGAAGATATCACAATCAAAGAATTTTAAATAATGGTAACTTAAATATGATAAAAAATGAATATCACTTTTTACTTATTGGTCCAAAATACAGAAATCTTAGAATTCAATACTTAAAACGTTATTATTACAGCTGGCCAAGCATACACAAATTTACTAATTTTATGTGCGGAAATCCAAAAACTACATGTAATCTTAAGAAAATTTTATTTACTTTGCCAATTCATGTAGAATCAAACCAATGTATGAAAAATATGTAAAATTTGTGACGCTCTTTGAAAATCCATGTTTTTCTTCTACATTTTGTATAGTAGTATTGACATTGCTTTAAACATTGTAACATATTTTATGCAATAAAATGATATTATTATGCATGCTAGTTTATTGCTACATATCTCATTACGTCTTATTCAAACTTTGGAATGTTATGAAATTAACGTAGGACACGCTACATTAATGTGTATCTCTTCCTTGACATTATCTACTAATGCAGCGGCGTCATTAAATATAATTAGATACAGTAAAGGGCTATACATTTGAGTTGATTGAGAATTTAATAACTTCTCACAAATTACACACTACTAGTAATTAAGGAATGATTTTCACAATTTGCACATATTGGCCTCAACCATTAGGATATTGGACAGTGATGGATAGGCACATTATGTGAGCAATATTGAAATCGGCCTCACCCGTTGGGAAATATATCGAAGCATATATCTAACTGCATGTGTTGCTTGTAATATTGAAGTCGGCCTGATCAATGCTGATTTCATTTGGAAGTAGTATCTTATTCGGCGTCGCCCGTTGGGATATTGGACAGTGATAGATAGGCACATTATTTGGAAGTAGTACTGAAATCGGCCTCATCCATTGGGAATATATAACAGCTTGTATCTTCCTATAAGAGTTGGTAATATTGAAATCGGCCTCACCCATTGGGAAATATTTAACAGCTTGTATCTTCCTATAAGAGTTGGTAATATTGAAATCGGCCTCACCCATTGGGAAATACATCAAAAGTTGTATCTTACTTTCGTTGCCTCACCCGTTAGGAATTTTAAACAAACTTAACATGTACGTGTCACTATCTGTTCACAATAAGATAATAAGCACTGATAAATGCTCACTTCATTTGGAAGTAGTAATCGGCATCACCCATTGGGATATTGGACAGTGATGGATAAGCACTTTATTTGGAAGTATAGTAGAGCTACTGAAATCGGTCTCATCCATTGGGAAAGATATAACAGCTTGTATCTTCCTATATTTGTTGGTAATATTGAAATCGGCCTTACCCATTAGGAGATACATAAAAAGTTGTATCTTAGTTACGTTATTGGTGAGCAATATTGAAATCGGCCTCACCCGTTGGGAAATATATCGAAGCTTATATCTTACTCTATTTGTTGTTTGTAATATTGAAATCGGCCTCATGCGTTAGGAAATACATTAAAAGTTGTATCTGAGTATATTGGACAATGAAATTAAACAGTATTAATATTATTCACTGTTTGTTATGATATGAAAACACGGTTTCAAGTGTTTTCAAATTAAACAAAAACTGATGCACACTTTATTTGTTGTCCGTATTGAAAACGGTCTCAGTGGTATACCTCTCTTTGATTCTCATGAGTGAAGTCTCAAACCAAAGACGTACACCTATCACTCTTTCATACTCTATAAATAGCACAGTGGTGATTATTTATCAAATGAACTTCAGTCATTAAGTATTTATATACTGCTTAAATAATGCTCTTCATCGGTCACCATCGTAAGAAAGAAATAAAACGTTAAATATTGAACAAGATCTCACTCGTTGGAAATAAATGCTTCTGATGAAAAACTAATTTGTATCATAAATTCGAGTTTTAGATGCGTTGGTTGCAAAAACAACATATATTATTGAATCATTTAACACTCAATACTTGGTTGAAAACTATTCTATAAGAAGAGCATGCCTTTTTACTTTTTATGAATAAGCTTAATTCCAAACTATCTATACAGTAGGCGGTCCGGCTTCACCCGTTGAGAAATAAAATATGTAAATCGGCCTCAACCATTGAGATATAACAGACCCGTTTCGTATACGTAAAGGGAGACCACTGCGTGTGGAAATTGACATGATGCGTGCGCATGTGAATTTGTGTTATTAATTTAGATTCTGCGCCTGGCGCGGGAACATTGCACAGGGATTTCGTCGTACATGAAATGAGTTGGCCCTTCGAAATGGGTTGCACATGAATAATAATATAAAGGTCTTCTTCTTCTTCCAATACTGGACTGACACCTTCTGGCGTAAACTCGTACAAGCGCATGACGCTGCAAGTTATTACAGTGTTTATTTAAAGAATCTATATACGGTCCCTATATACAGCGTGGTTAAAAACGCCCATATCAAATCTAGCCGAGGGTGACAGTCGGCACTTCCCTCTTGAAGCTGTCGATGGTCGCACAACTAGCAACTGAGTGGAGAAACAGAGAGAATGCGTAGCTACAGGGAACACCACATGTAAACATAAGACGGTGCCTCCCCACGCAGACCTCCGGGAAAACAACAATCCACAAAACATAAGGCACTTAAGAGAGGTTAAAGGGTACATATGTTAACTTAAGGAACAGAGGCACACGGAATGGCCTGGCAGACCATAAGGAATAACTTGGAGAATCAAAGTGGACAGTGAAGGAGGGGGGGGGGGGTTAATGGATGGAAAAGATCACAGGACAAGTCAAGACAGCTGACAGCAATAGGCAGAAGGCTGTTCCAGAGTCAAATGGTGTCTGGAAAGAACGACTTCTGGTACTGCTATTTCAGACAGCAGTTGCATCCTATTCCTTACAATGACTGCTATTTCAGACAGCCAACATGTACCCTGTTACAAAAATGACCAACAATGACTGGCAATATTTGACAAGTGATGAGAAAATTTCCCCACAAAAATAGTATCTTATATTAAACTCACTTCGATTTTGCAACAACAGTCATGTCCACTGCTTTGAAATGACTGCTATGTCAGACAGCAGTCACATCCCTGTTTCAGAATGACCAACATTTTTTAAACAAGAGGGCCATGATGGTCCCTTATCGCTCACCTGAATACACTGCCATTCTGACTGAATTAAACTAATGTGCCAATAAAAAGGTATAGGTTCCATAAAAAAATTCACTTGGAAATCTAGTTTTAGCTCCTGTGACCTACTTATGTAACAGACTGGAACGATTTATGCATCTTTGAAAGAGGTCCACCCAAGGATCATGCCTATGAATTTGGACAAAATCCATTCAGTGGTACAGGAGATGTTGTTTAAAGAAAATGTTGATGGACGACAGATGACGCACGATGCCGGACATCCAAGGATCCTAAAAGCTCACCATGATCACTTTATGCTCAGGTGAGCAAAGATGCGAGTCGCCTCTAATTCCTAGACTGTCCGCAATTTCAGACAGCAGTGATGCAACATGCCCTGAAATGACTACTGTAGTATTAGGCAAGTGTCAGGTCCTCTTGTTTAGAAGATATAACGACCGTCCTCTGTTTTAAAACAAAACTTGTTTATGATTTCAGCCAAGAATCACATTCTCTGTCTTAACATGACATCCATTTTAAACAAGTGTTATGTCACCAGTCTGATTGAGGTGACCACTTGTAAAATGGCAGCAGTTTCAGATATGCTCATATAACAGCCATGTTCCCTGTTGCAAAATGACCTTTAGAAGGACAGGTATTACTGACACAAGGCACATCTCCCTCATATACCTATACGGTATGTCACAATAACTTTCATCATTGACAAGAGAAACATTCCTTGCTGTAAAATGACTTCTTATTCTGATATGAATCATGTTACCATCAGTAAAATGACAGCTATTTCAGAGGAGAGCCACGTCCTCAGACTTAAAATGACTGTTATTTTAGATACATGTACAACAATATGACATGCCTTTAACTACTTCAAAGTACATTTTATTAAAATGTATTACAAAATATGAAATCTACATGGCTGTATCATTACTAGATATGGTTGAACTTCTGCATACCGATGAATGTGGTTGATTTAATCAATAAATGACGTACACAACATGGGAGTATATGACAAAGATTTATTATCCCATAAAATAAAGTTTACAATCAAACTTGCTGTCCTTTTCGCCCATGGCATTCACGACAACCACACTACAAGCAACATGGATAAAATTTACATGACATATCAACAAATGTATGATGCTATAACATGAAATACAACACAAATGGCAAAATGTGCATGGACATGTAAATTGAACAAAAATGTATTTGCGGCTTTACCGTCCCACAACAGACGTGTAAAAACAGGGTTAATAGTTAAGGGCAGGAATCATACAATATTCTAAGTAACAAATTCACCAAACAATCTTGTATTCTCAGTTGAGACTTATTGTCAAATTTACACTTCATAGGTGTATATGTTATATCATATTTTAGACTCCATCATATTGGTGTTGTTAATATAAAACAGGTTTTAATCTAATGGATTTAAAATGCTGTATACGCCAAAATATTGATAAGCAGAAAAATAAGGTTGTTTATAAAACTTACAAGTCATTGTAATTCATCATGTATAGTTTTGAGGCCCTCGGCGTAGATATTGTTTGTAATAGGCCATTTAGTATCAATTTGTACTGTTGGGAGATGTTGTTTTGAATTAAGCCAGGTATGTATTATTTTTCATACCCTCACCAGGTAACTAGAGTGTATATAAAATATCTGTGTTCAGACTTAATTTGGCAGCATAAGATATGACATGGTTTCATTCTGGTGGAAGTGACGAAGCACCAATTCTTGACCTTGCAAACATATTAATTAAAAACATCGAAAAAACATGAAATTTGCACCTGTCATTTAAAAGGCGTATACAGTATGATAAGCAAGCTGAATTGGTTACCTTGAATAATGCATAATACTGCCCTTTTTATCAGTTTGCATAGAACATATGACAGTTAAACTACAAGGAATCTACTTAATGTTACTGCATAATAAATACTCTTTCTATCAAAACTACAATCAAAACGTGAATAACTAGAACAAAGTAAGAACAATGCAACAGAGATTTCACCATGGCAACCATACATAACTAACATAAGAATACAAGCGCATACATGTAAAATACCATAGATGTTTTAGGTAATGCAGCTTTCTCAGAAGATGCATTTACTTTTACCATGTATATTTCACGTCATTAAAAACGCAACTAAAAATTATTCGCGTCAACACTGCGACATTATAAAGAAATAATTATATTTTATGTCTCAAATATAATTTCCTAAACTTAATCAATTATGAAAATGAATACTAGGGCCATAGTTCTTATTGATGAATGATTTACACATTTTTAACAATAAAACATGTCAAACACTTGGAACAAAATGAAGGCTAATGAAACGGTAGCGTTTTTAATGGCATTAAGTATATATTGCATATAATATGTCACTGAGCTGAATGTACTTATTTTGTTCCTATTATACATTATCAGAGAATGACATCATTAATCAAATGTTACGAGCTTTGAAATTATCTAGGTGCACCAAATACAGGAAGGCATGTCATTAAATAGATAATTGGAGAACATTCTCTAATTACTTGCATTTGTGAGAGGATAACTCAGATTACAATATCCCCGCTATCATAATCTAAACAATGCAGCGCTTTAGAAAGCACAATCAATATATAATATACAGTAAAACCTCACTTAAAGACTACCTCAAAATTAAGACCCACACTTTTCAAGTCCATTATGACTGTTCCACTCTTTATTTAACCTCAATATTAAGACCACTTCAATATTAGGATCAGTTTTCAAGGGTCCCAAGGGTGGGTCTTATTATTGAGGTATTACTGAATACCATTACAAAACACAAGTCTCCCTCACATTCATATAGAATAATTTACCACAAAATATATAATATCATACAGACAGTTGAATAACAAACAAGCCTTAATAATAATTTGAACAACTCCCAACTGACAACATTCACACAGAAACAGTAAGACACGTCCTTCCATTTCATGTACACTCACAATACAGTATGTCACACTTGTTTGATTAGACCAGTAACCATGGTGACCACTTGTTAAGCGACATAAGCCTGCCCATACATAGTGCGATTGCTAATGAAAAGGAGCTTACATTCTTACTGTGTATAAGTACATTTTGGTATCAAATAAACTTCATGCTCTCTACATTTTGTATTATTTTCATTTGAAATCTATTTGTAATCAAGTCTGTAAATAACTTGTTATCAGAGAATAGTGACTTTTTTGCCGAAATAATTTACAAGTACAGTAGAACACACTTAAAACGTACTCAGTTATAACAAAAATACGGATACATGTAGTATGTAGTATTTTTCATTCCCCAACCCACTTCTATTATAATAAATTTGGATAAAACGAAAAATTGTATATAACATATTAATATTTTGGGTTCCAAAAAATGCATATTTTAATGCAAACATAATCGATTATAGGGATATACACAATATTGATTGTTTTGGGTATGAAAACAGGTGATAATACAATAATTTATGGTAGCAGAAATACATTATAAGTGTGTTCCACTGTATAAAAACCAATACAACAGCAACAATAAACTGGTTTTCTTTTTCTAATATACAAAACTATTTCCTTACTATCACAAAAATTAATCAGAGAAATATAATACCACAATAATGTAACAGTCATTCGGAATTCATAACAATGTGTTACCAAGTAAAATGAGAAGAGAAGAATAGACAGGAAGCACATGTTGTGTGAACATTTCGTTGTTATCAGATAACATTGTATAGGAAATGAAGATATCATACAAATATCGGAGTATCTTGCTACCTAATACTAGTTTGGTGTAAATATGGATTTCTATGACATTATTATTAATATCATTCATATATATTTGATGAATATATTTATGGTAACAGAACAATTAGATTATAATTTGTACAAATGCTAAGCAACATATAACAGATAAGCAAATTTGTGTCTAAAGCAATCAACTAGACAGGCACTTCCCCAAACCTTGGCATGGTAAACTTGGATTATTCTGCAAGGTTTCGTGAGACAAGTAATGAAGCACATTTATTTTCTTAATGGATGGAAAAGATCACAGGACAAGTCAAGACAGCTGACAGCAATAGGCAGAAGGCTGTTCCAGAGTCAAATGGTGTCTGGAAAGAACGACTTCTGGTACTGCTATTTCAGACAGCAGTTGCATCCTATTCCTTACAATGACTGCTATTTCAGACAGCCAACATGTACCCTGTTACAAAAATGACCAACAATGACTGGCAATATTTGACAAGTGATGAGAAAATTTCCCCACAAAAATAGTATCTTATATTAAACTCACTTCGATTTTGCAACAACAGTCATGTCCACTGCTTTGAAATGACTGCTATGTCAGACAGCAGTCACATCCCTGTTTCAGAATGACCAACATTTTTTAAACAAGAGGGCCATGATGGTCCCTTATCGCTCACCTGAATACACTGCCATTCTGACTGAATTAAACTAATGTGCCAATAAAAAGGTATAGGTTCCATAAAAAAATTCACTTGGAAATCTAGTTTTAGCTCCTGTGACCTACTTATGTAACAGACTGGAACGATTTATGCATCTTTGAAAGAGGTCCACCCAAGGATCATGCCTGTGAATTTGGACAAAATCCATTCAGTGGTACAGGAGATGTTGTTTAAAGAAAATGTTGATGGACGACAGATGACGCACGATGCCGGACATCCAAGGATCCTAAAAGCTCACCATGATCACTTTATGCTCAGGTGAGCAAAGATGCGAGTCGCCTCTAATTCCTAGACTGTCCGCAATTTCAGACAGCAGTGATGCAACATGCCCTGAAATGACTACTGTAGTATTAGGCAAGTGTCAGGTCCTCTTGTTTAGAAGATATAACGACCGTCCTCTGTTTTAAAACAAAACTTGTTTATGATTTCAGCCAAGAATCACATTCTCTGTCTTAACATGACATCCATTTTAAACAAGTGTTATGTCACCAGTCTGATTGAGGTGACCACTTGTAAAATGGCAGCAGTTTCAGATATGCTCATATAACAGCCATGTTCCCTGTTGCAAAATGACCTTTAGAAGGACAGGTATTACTGACACAAGGCACATCTCCCTCATATACCTATACGGTATGTCACAATAACTTTCATCATTGACAAGAGAAACATTCCTTGCTGTAAAATGACTTCTTATTCTGATATGAATCATGTTACCATCAGTAAAATGACAGCTATTTCAGAGGAGAGCCACGTCCTCAGACTTAAAATGACTGTTATTTTAGATACATGTACAACAATATGACATGCCTTTAACTACTTCAAAGTACATTTTATTAAAATGTATTACAAAATATGAAATCTACATGGCTGTATCATTACTAGATATGGTTGAACTTCTGCATACCGATGAATGTGGTTGATTTAATCAATAAATGACGTACACAACATGGGAGTATATGACAAAGATTTATTATCCCATAAAATAAAGTTTACAATCAAACTTGCTGTCCTTTTCGCCCATGGCATTCACGACAACCACACTACAAGCAACATGGATAAAATTTACATGACATATCAACAAATGTATGATGCTATAACATGAAATACAACACAAATGGCAAAATGTGCATGGACATGTAAATTGAACAAAAATGTATTTGCGGCTTTACCGTCCCACAACAGACGTGTAAAAACAGGGTTAATAGTTAAGGGCAGGAATCATACAATATTCTAAGTAACAAATTCACCAAACAATCTTGTATTCTCAGTTGAGACTTATTGTCAAATTTACACTTCATAGGTGTATATGTTATATCATATTTTAGACTCCATCATATTGGTGTTGTTAATATAAAACAGGTTTTAATCTAATGGATTTAAAATGCTGTATACGCCAAAATATTGATAAGCAGAAAAATAAGGTTGTTTATAAAACTTACAAGTCATTGTAATTCATCATGTATAGTTTTGAGGCCCTCGGCGTAGATATTGTTTGTAATAGGCCATTTAGTATCAATTTGTACTGTTGGGAGATGTTGTTTTGAATTAAGCCAGGTATGTATTATTTTTCATACCCTCACCAGGTAACTAGAGTGTATATAAAATATCTGTGTTCAGACTTAATTTGGCAGCATAAGATATGACATGGTTTCATTCTGGTGGAAGTGACGAAGCACCAATTCTTGACCTTGCAAACATATTAATTAAAAACATCGAAAAAACATGAAATTTGCACCTGTCATTTAAAAGGCGTATACAGTATGATAAGCAAGCTGAATTGGTTACCTTGAATAATGCATAATACTGCCCTTTTTATCAGTTTGCATAGAACATATGACAGTTAAACTACAAGGAATCTACTTAATGTTACTGCATAATAAATACTCTTTCTATCAAAACTACAATCAAAACGTGAATAACTAGAACAAAGTAAGAACAATGCAACAGAGATTTCACCATGGCAACCATACATAACTAACATAAGAATACAAGCGCATACATGTAAAATACCATAGATGTTTTAGGTAATGCAGCTTTCTCAGAAGATGCATTTACTTTTACCATGTATATTTCACGTCATTAAAAACGCAACTAAAAATTATTCGCGTCAACACTGCGACATTATAAAGAAATAATTATATTTTATGTCTCAAATATAATTTCCTAAACTTAATCAATTATGAAAATGAATACTAGGGCCATAGTTCTTATTGATGAATGATTTACACATTTTTAACAATAAAACATGTCAAACACTTGGAACAAAATGAAGGCTAATGAAACGGTAGCGTTTTTAATGGCATTAAGTATATATTGCATATAATATGTCACTGAGCTGAATGTACTTATTTTGTTCCTATTATACATTATCAGAGAATGACATCATTAATCAAATGTTACGAGCTTTGAAATTATCTAGGTGCACCAAATACAGGAAGGCATGTCATTAAATAGATAATTGGAGAACATTCTCTAATTACTTGCATTTGTGAGAGGATAACTCAGATTACAATATCCCCGCTATCATAATCTAAACAATGCAGCGCTTTAGAAAGCACAATCAATATATAATATACAGTAAAACCTCACTTAAAGACTACCTCAAAATTAAGACCCACACTTTTCAAGTCCATTATGACTGTTCCACTCTTTATTTAACCTCAATATTAAGACCACTTCAATATTAGGATCAGTTTTCAAGGGTCCCAAGGGTGGGTCTTATTATTGAGGTATTACTGAATACCATTACAAAACACAAGTCTCCCTCACATTCATATAGAATAATTTACCACAAAATATATAATATCATACAGACAGTTGAATAACAAACAAGCCTTAATAATAATTTGAACAACTCCCAACTGACAACATTCACACAGAAACAGTAAGACACGTCCTTCCATTTCATGTACACTCACAATACAGTATGTCACACTTGTTTGATTAGACCAGTAACCATGGTGACATAGGACAACTTGTTAAGCGACATAAGCCTGCCCATACATAGTGCGATTGCTAATGAAAAGGAGCTTACATTCTTACTGTGTATAAGTACATTTTGGTATCAAATAAACTTCATGCTCTCTACATTTTGTATTATTTTCATTTGAAATCTATTTGTAATCAAGTCTGTAAATAACTTGTTATCAGAGAATAGTGACTTTTTTGCCGAAATAATTTACAAGTACAGTAGAACACACTTAAAACGTACTCAGTTATAACAAAAATACGGATACATGTAGTATGTAGTATTTTTCATTCCCCAACCCACTTCTATTATAATAAATTTGGATAAAACGAAAAATTGTATATAACATATTAATATTTTGGGTTCCAAAAAATGCATATTTTAATGCAAACATAATCGATTATAGGGATATACACAATATTGATTGTTTTGGGTATGAAAACAGGTGATAATACAATAATTTATGGTAGCAGAAATACATTATAAGTGTGTTCCACTGTATAAAAACCAATACAACAGCAACAATAAACTGGTTTTCTTTTTCTAATATACAAAACTATTTCCTTACTATCACAAAAATTAATCAGAGAAATATAATACCACAATAATGTAACAGTCATTCGGAATTCATAACAATGTGTTACCAAGTAAAATGAGAAGAGAAGAATAGACAGGAAGCACATGTTGTGTGAACATTTCGTTGTTATCAGATAACATTGTATAGGAAATGAAGATATCATACAAATATCGGAGTATCTTGCTACCTAATACTAGTTTGGTGTAAATATGGATTTCTATGACATTATTATTAATATCATTCATATATATTTGATGAATATATTTATGGTAACAGAACAATTAGATTATAATTTGTACAAATGCTAAGCAACATATAACAGATAAGCAAATTTGTGTCTAAAGCAATCAACTAGACAGGCACTTCCCCAAACCTTGGCATGGTAAACTTGGATTATTCTGCAAGGTTTCGTGAGACAAGTAATGAAGCACATTTATTTTCTTATATACAGGCATGAGAATGCAACATCTTAAAATCAGCTGAAAATTCGGCAAGGGGTGCAGGGGGCCGCTGAAGCTCCTGGCTTAAAAGCATCTAAGATAGCTTAAATTGTTTAAAGACGGCCCTTGCGAATGTCAAATCTGCGGATTCCCACAAAAAATTCTCATGCCTGTATATAACTGCATACAATTTTAGACTTATGGATCAGGCCTTGGTCACATGAAGCTTCTAGGCCCCGCAAGGGCTAAAACACTGAGAACATGTGTGTAACCCCACAGCATACCGTGCGACCAGCATAATTTTTAGAATACTTTTTGGACTGTAAGGGCTCTCTCGCTTGTGTCTAAAAGTTGAGACTTCATTAAATAAAATAATTAAAAATGTCAACAAAAATAAATCAGTTAACAAGACAGAGACGTGCCCATATGATGCCTACATGTATGTGTCTCCTAGCGGCAAGAACAAACACAAAACTACAGCAAAATGAATGGTTTTATGAACTACAACAAAACGTTTGTTCAAGAACTCTTATCTCTTGTAAATGCACTGACAGAAATACTGAATTTACAGGGACATAAAAATATTTCATTACTGTTATATGTATTGAGCAAATCTTATTTCAGAACTGAGTTCTAAGACGGTAAAATCCACTGACTATATAAAATATATGAATGAAAAATATAAATGGTATTCCAGCATTTTCAAGCCTTGGGGTCAAACTCAGGAACCAATACATTCAATGTATACAATATAATACAACATGCAATTAAACAAACTTAATAACACAAAGATAGAGCACTAAAGTGGCATACAATCCAACACGACAATGTTCACATAGAATAACTGATAAGTTTGTAAGATTTTTGTTCAACAGCGTTTGTTCATTTCGGCGTAACATAAATTATACATGTAACTGATTCAAATAATGTATATACATAAACCGTAAAATACAACCTCATGTGTTGTATTATTATATGTTCACAAAATATGCCGACTATAATAATAATATACACTAAATAAACGTCAATGGTGTGCTTTAAGTGGGTATCGACACGACTGAACCCATACTGGCATGAAAGCACCGTTTTAGTTCAAATATGGGTTTAGTCTTGCCAATACCTACTCATGAAATGCCATTGTCCCCATTAACACATAACCTTCACAATAATGATTATTATAATCAAGTATTCAACTGACAATATTTCTTCAAAGAACATGAAATTTGCTGGTCTATTGTATACGACACAATGCCAATAACCAGTTACTGCATACAAGATTTTGTCCAGTACACAGTATAATATGTTTATAGTAAGGTATACAATAACACAAAATACATGTATAACTGTGACAGACAAACAAGTCAAGGTGACAGCAAGGAGATCATACATGTACATACAGATATTATCATTCATTCATTCTTCCACCAATAAGAGTGGAATATAATTACATTAGCAGTATTAGGGTAACATACCTCGTTGAGGGATAATGGATGGCCATTTAATATACATTCCTCAATAAATAGACACCATAATCAATGAACAATGCAGCAGTTATATACATACAGACATGGTTTATCAAAGTGGAATACAGAAAGAGAATAAATAAAATACAGACTTGTACCAATGCTACATAAACAGTTCTCAACAGCAAGTATACCTGCACTGTGGAAGAGAATGTCAGCGGTCTGCTTGCCAACACTTGTCCCCACCATGATGTTACACCAGACACCCAAACCATCCCCTTTACAAAAGACAGTAAGTGACAGCTGCAACCATTAACACTATATACTACAGTCAACTCTCATTTTACTGACATTCATGACTACAAATTTCGTTTAACAACAGAGATCTGGTAGGAACAATTCTGCACATTGTGTCATTGGTTGAATTCAATATATAACATCAAAAATTGAGGGTTCAGTGCAAGACAATAGGCAACTTCTATATAAATACATAGGAGTTAAGGCATTTAACGAGAGTTGACAGTATTACGTAATAAGCAGTACTTGAAGGTAGATTTATAAATATGTATACGTGTAATAAATATCACTAATGTTACCATTATTTGTAGGAAATTGTTATTTTATATGTTTCCCAATAGATACATTCTCCAGATAGCAACACAGTACATGTGGCATGCCCAATCAATACTGTCCAAATGGTACAGAAATTGTCTGTGTACAGTAAACTGAAAACTGGCCCGATATATTTGATCAAAGATTCAACCTAAAGCTGTTGTAGATAAGCAAACTGTTTGTCACTTCAATTAGAAGTTTAACACAGGTAACAAAAACATACAACGACAAATCTATAACTGGTAACAGTACTAACTTCTTACAATGGTTAGTGACATAAAATTTTACAATTGAGTATTAACTAATATACTGAGAAATAAAAACCAAAGAACAAGAGATGTCCGTATGGCAGAGTGCTCGACTATTCCACAGAACCTGTCACAATGATGTTGTGAAAACTTGGAATATATATTCTTTACTAGTATGGGATAAAGCACATGAGAGTGTCATGAGTTGTTTCCCTTTATTCCATCAAGAGTTCTCTCCCTTAGCCAATTCCAAAATATATATATACTACAAGGAGTCTAATGCTTTTCACACCTGACCTCTTTCCATGACCAAAATTGCGCTTCATACATCAAAATATATCCAAGATATGCACCACATTCTACGCATGAATAAATTTTCTTAGATCTTAAGATATTTTAGTAGGTTTGATGACTGGGAGGTTTTGTATTGAATACATGCAGTGGTTACTGAGATATGGCCTTGATAGTAACTTGCACACAAACCTTTAACTAAGGTGTGACGCCAACTTCAGGTGAGTAGAATAACTCTCACTATTCTTTGAATAGTCTAGCCAAAAATTAAATGCATGCTTTATAAATCAAACGTGCAAAATTCTAAAAACAGAAAGTAAAGAAGACATATGTTGAATAAAAATACATAAATTCCTTAAAATGTATAAATTACATATATAATTATGCTATTTTGTTCCTAGCAATGCAAATTTTGTACCAGAACCATAAACAAGCTGCCAACATTTAGAATTCTCTCAAAACGTCTTTTCAATAAATACTTTTGTAATGAAATGAACACTAAAAGAGGACCTATAATCATGAATATTGTATAGACCTAAGTGCAGTAAAACCTCACATAAAGACCAAGTTGAAATTAAGACCATCTCATTAATAATACCATATTGTCATGGACCGGTCTAAATTGTCCTTCAATATTGTAACTAAATAATCAGACCACCTCATGACTTACTTCAGAACTAATGGAGGTTTCTTTGTAAAATTATTCTGATTGTAAATTACATGTATTACTTCATCAAGGCTGGTAACATTCAATACATTACTACCATGTACGAGTTTCTTCTTAATTTGTCAATTTTAAGGACACAAATCATGAAAACTAATGTATTTGCATGCAAGCAGTGAAAAAAAACTAATCTCTAAGATCACATGTTTGTTGAACTAGACTAAATACTGATATCTACATTACGTCTTCGATTTAATATGTCCAGAAGTTTTCTTGTCTTCAAACAAACTACGAATCAACATCACTTGCACGAAGCCAACAATTAACATTATAGCAAGTTGTAATCCTGAGAACAGATTAACTCTGTCAAAATTTATTTCAACTATATTTCTATCTCGAGCTTCATACATCTTTAAAACTGTCTGCAAATTTCTTGACTTGTCTAAATTTTGCCCCATTGTGTCCAACATCATCTGCAAAAAAGAAAGAAATGAGAACTGGGTTATCACAACATTCATATATATAATAATATACTCGGTACATTTTAAAAATAAATGAATTCAGTACATTTAAAAGCGCAAAATGCAAGATTTCTCAACTTTCATGAACTTACCCAGGGATGAGAGATAAACACTTAACATGATAGTATTTCTAAATTTTCTTTCAATCAACGGGTATTTTCATACCAAAATGAGTTTAAAAACACAATAAAAGTCATTTAAAAGACATATCTGTTACATTTATCACACGTACAAAAAAGTTTGTTTTTTAAATGTTATGATTATGTATCGATTTAAGTGGCATTATATCTTTTTCTATCTTCACAGAAGGCTATATGGTTGTTTCAATTCACCAAAATTGCATTTTATTTTACAAAATACCATCTGTTAGTTTGACATTGGGTGTGTTTCTAAACCGAAAATACCGGATTTTTGTCATCAAAATGAAAGTGGTGACTTTGGCAGAACGGAGAGGATTTTCTGATTTATCATTTTCATGACATACATGGAATGACATTTGGTTTCACGACATCAAAAACGTTTATCAAACATGTTTTCACATCAGGAATTGTCACATTCAACAGTCTGGAGATCTTCAGTAACAGCAAACTTTCCTTAGCCGGGCGTTAAATACCTAATTCATCGCGAATTATGTCGAAGTCAGCAAAATAAAATAAAAGTTTGCATGTAAGAATGTCATTCCTTACCAGACATGTACAAAAGTTTTTTAATACATTAATTACAGTGAAACCTCATTTAAAGTCCACCTCAAAATTACGAACACAATTTTCAGGCCCATTTTCACTGTTATGCTCTTTATTCAACCTCAATATTAAGACCAGTTTTTTTTTTCTTTTTGGGACCAAGCAGGCCTATTTATTAGCATTAGCATTATATACAATAATGGTAACATAACATAGAATACTACCGTGTATATACCTTATTCAATTATCAGATAATAGTCTACATAACATATATACATATTACAAATGTTATAGTTTTCTTGACTTATACATTGTTACAATTCAAAGAAGAAAAATCACAAAAAAACATAAATGCACGAAATTATCAAAATATAACTATAGTTATAGAGACCAGTTTTAAGGGTCCCAAGGGCGGTCTTAATATTGTGGTTTTATTGTACATAAAATGTGTAAGGTTGCATGAAGAAAGCAAACCAAGGCATTTAAATAAAATGCATGATACCTTAAAGTCTTCTAGAGTCATGTCCACTAATTCTTGTAGTTCTTCTTTCGCACCATCCCATGATGCAGGGTCAGCCTCATCTTCTTCTTCATCATCAGAAATCAATTCGAAGAACACTAATTTAGAAGCAAAATGGCTGAATGTGTTATCTAAGCATACTTTCATGTCACCAACTGTAGGAATATCTACCCTGCAACAACAAGTACATGACTTTAGAACTACGTGTAGTCATTTATAATAATAAAATTGTGCAATCAGATCAATTGGCATGTTATAAAACATTTAATTTAGGAATTGTAGACATATTCATGTCCCATTTATTGGATTAAATGCCAATGTTAGACTTTTTCTTTAGTTATACATGGTGGTCAGGTGACCTTACCTGTTTTCCTGGAATTAATTATCACCCAGTACTAACTTGCCCTTTAACAAGCAGCTGACAACTACTCCAAATGAAGCAAAGGAAGAGGTAATAGGAATTAAGAAGGACATGCCCTGCTCCATCAGGGAATTGAACCCTGACCTTTCAGGTGGGTCTCGTGCCTCAGTATCTCAGCATTTTAATCACACTTGTTTTTCGATCTACGAACAATGTACAGTTGAACCTGTCTTAAGAAACCACTCAATGGAGCAGGAAAATAAATATTAAGTACAATGCATTTCATTTAATATTTTAAAATACTTTATAAATATTTTATTAAAGACATCAAATCGGTAAAATCAGGTAAAATATTTAAATTACGTGTACATGTTTGTTACAAAAACTATAGAAACCAATAAAAATGAAATCTGTCTGCCTTGAGTGGTCGCTTAGCAATGACACTGTGTGGAAAAAACAAAGGTTGCCTTGGTAGTAGCGTTTGACAGGTGTTTGCTTATGACGATTAATTTAACGCTCAAAATGCACTGGAGGAATTAAGAATGGTTGAAAAAGGTTGCTTGTAAAAGGTAGTAGGAAGGACAGGTTATAATGTACGTAAATGATTATATTGATATAGCATTACGTACTTGTGAAAGTTGTCTGTCTTTCTGTGTTCTGAAATAAGAACCCTTCCATCAGGTGCTTGAATAAAGAAGTTAATGTCAAGGTCACCACCATCTATAACCTGCAATTCAAATTTATGGTGTTCAATAAGGTCATATTATATAAAACAATTCCTTTAAACTAATCAAAACAATACTGACAAGAGTGCCAAACTGTCACATAATACGCCCGTCATAAGTCTGAGTTAAAACAAGACAAATTTTAGGTAATTTCTAAAATCAAAGGGTGATAACTCCCGGGTGACATGAGCGATATGGCTGGTTATCGAACTTGGCCGAGATATAATGCCAACAAACATTTTCACCAAGTAAGGTGAAGATCAGACGAAAACTGTTTGACTTAGAGAGAGGACATCGCTAATTTGGCCAATTTTGGATAATTCAACGCCATAATTCCGAAGTGCCTGGGGCGATGTGGCTGGTTATCAAACTTGGCCGAGATATTATGCCCACAAACATTTTCACAAAGTTAGGTAAAGATCAGATGAAAACTATGAATTAAAGAGCGGAAACCATGGATTCCCACAATACATTCCGTTTTTCAAACAGACGTATAAAAATTTTCATGGTAGAAACCATTGAAGATTTCCTTAAAACATCCAGTATTTTCTCCAATTTTGGGATTTTCATAGTTAAAAGAACTGGCTTTCTTATCTAAGTTTTATGATAAAAAAAACATTTTGATCTACATTTTTTATATCAACTGTCAAAAACACACTAATGTTCACAAACATTTATGACACAAGGGACAATAATGGCCGGAATAATTCAAAGAGCTTCAAGATGAGCAGAGGGCAATTAGGTGTACCATTTTACCATGAATACACTCCTTCCAACAACTGTTCTAAAATATTAGACGTATACATGCCAATTCATTACATTGTTATTTTACTTTCACTTTGCATGTAACTTTATTATCTGGGAAATGTCAAAATGTGAAATAAGTTTTTGTAGGGTCGTATTTATAGGTCTATCCAGCAGCCAATTATCATTATCACTATCAGAAAAATTTGTCTTCAAAATATAAAATAAATCAACATGATTCGGAATAAAAACAAACTTTACAAAGCGCACTTCATTGAGGGATTTGATCAGTGCTATGTTCGATGTTCATCGCAAGCATAAATAAGTTGAATAACCATCTGACTCACAGAGAGAGTTCTGATAGAGGGCTCGACGCCGTATCAAACATGGAATTGATCGTTTTCGATTCCCTTTCTTTCTAATTTTGACGTAGTAATATTTACTAATTTGCGACATTTTTGTATTGGTTCCCGTTCACGATTAACGTAAGTTGGCGGTCACTGAATAACACATGTTATTTATTTGAAATCAACGATGAAATCCGAGAAAGCTGAATGCATTTTTTCGACGTTTATTTCGCTCAGTGGTAATATGCGGGGTCGCTGGCGTAGGCAATTTTTCGTGGGTGCTTCTTATTGGGAAAAACCCATATATTTGGTTTTGGGAATGGGTCCGATAGTCCGACCCGTGGGAACTATAGAAAAAGGCCTGTTTGACAATTCTGCATCCAATGTAAACAAATATACGTGCACATAGCAGATATTTTGATCTGGCGACCTATTTTTTGGTATTTCTCGGTACCTGTCGAAATTAGGTTGTGGTCGGAATCTTGTTGTTTGAGGATACATTCTTTAATTATTTTTAATTTAATGAATTGACAGAAAAATAATTATTAATAAATCATTTGTTTTCATTCCGAAAATGCACATTTAAACATCGGGTGGGACTATAACCGGTCATAGCCCAATTATGTCTTTATTTTTTATTATCAAACAATTTTCGCCAACCAACTGAAATATTTATGTCCAACAATGCTTATAACTGTAAGCTGTCAAACTGAGAAACTTCCACGAAATGGGTGGGGTGACCCATTACCTGATATTCTACTTCGACTCCACCGGGTTTATTGACAGGTTGAAAGAAGCATTCCATTTTGCCGGCTGCTATTTCAACAGTTAGATCTTGTTCAAATGCAACAGCACTTCCTACAAGCATTGACAACAACAAAAGTCTCATTTTCATTTCTTGTAAACAAAATCTCGTCGGAAATAAAACGGAAGTACGTCCACACATAGGCTGGGTGTAAAATGTAACCATTCCCTACCTGAATATGATCAATGTAAAACAACAAAGAGCAGAGTTACTTCCCTTGGCCCTTTTCCTAATCACTGTCCTAATCTGGGAGGATTTTATTGTTTTGATTAACTTTGAAATTTATTAAAACTGCATATGCCACTTGCCAGTCATTTGTGATAAGAGAGATTAAGTTGTAACAGTAAACGCCACATTCAGAAGAAAATGCCTCTCCACACGTACAACCCTCTGGGAAACAACAGTCAGGAATGATCAGGCCGACCATGTAGAGCAACTAATGATAATTTAAGGGGACAACAATCGGGATATTAATGGATGGAATACATCTCGGGACAAGTCAAGAAAAACGGTAATGGTAATAATGTGCCGGCGGGGGGGGGGGGGGGGGGAGAGAATATTATATCATGTGAGAGAACTGTTTATAGGGAAAGTGGAACTTAACATAACTCTTAAACATAAATATAAATAATAACTATACAGCGCCGTACAGCCTTGGAACTGTCGGTAAAAATAATTAAGTTTGGGTTAAATCGATTTGACAGCTAGCTTAACCGCTATATAGTCATTGATTTCCAACTATTGCACATAAATTGACTAAGTTGACCGTAACTGATCATTAAAGCAATTAACCATTACGTATACAATAACATATGTATACACTGTATATAATCCAGTACGAAGAAACAAGCAGCCTTATATTAACCTTGTTCTCAGTAACTATACATCAGAATGCGAAACAACCACAGAATAGTAAACGATCTTACGTAGAGGCAACTGGAAAATCTTTTTAGTTATTAATTAGATATAATCTTAATTATTGCTGACAGGGAAAGGGAACTTAAAATAAAGACAAAAAGAAATAAAATATAAAATGGCGTTCCCTGTAGCAACTAATTCTCTCTCTTTAATTGAGAAAACGAAACAAATTTACGACTATGCAATGGGAAGAGTAAGTAGCTCTTCTGTTATAAAACAGCAGAATAGAGGACAAATTTTCCGTGATACTGCCAAATGACGTATTATACGTATGACTTGGCGTCATAATAAATAAAGAAGCTTCGAAAAATCTAACTGGAATAAATGCATTGATGGTAAAAAAGTAATGCACAGACATCCGACGTCTTAAGTATGACATGAAAAAAGAGAGAGAATAAGTTGATACAGGGAACGCCACATGCATAAGACAGCGCCTCCTCACACTGACCTCCGGGAAAACAACAATTCATAAAACATAAGACACTTGAGGAGGTTAAAATGTACATACTTTAAAGAACATAGGCGCAAGGAATGGCCTGCCAGACCATAATTAAGGAATAACTAGGAGAATCAAAGAGGACACACAATGAAGGGGGAAATTAAAGGATGGAAAAGAAAACAGGACCAGTCAAGACAGCTGGCAACAATAGGCCGAAACTGTATATAATGAATACACTACAATCGGCCAATATTAACGCATCGAATTTTAATACCATTCATAAAGAAGTTTGTCTAATGTTTTATTAAGGGAGTAATCACAGACATGCAATAGAGATTGTCATAAACCTGTGTACAATACGTTTGCGTTACCTCATCCTAAACAGTATGTTAAATGAAATCTAGATTGTGTTCATACTTCTTTCCTAAAGTTATGGATTTTTATGCAGCGTGGGTAGTCAATATAAATTACGTATTTTGAGCAACAAATACTGATGTTTTATGATGGAATAAACCATTGAATCCGTAATAGGGCATTTAACATTGTTAGTTTAATTTAGTGTGAATTAAGTTTATTTCTAAATTGAACCGGGCAACACATGTTACAGTAGGACCTAGAATAACGATATTTTCTTATGCTAATGAGTATAATGAGTTTGTGTCATGGCCCTATTACGCTTGATGAACAATCCACATTAAACAATCACGGATGTATACATGTCTATAAACCGTGATTTATATGTCCATGACGTGATATAAAGGAATGCAGTATTTATGTATAAATAAAAGAATCTAAATACCTAAAATAAATAGAAACACTATTGAAAACGAGTAAAATTACATTGTGAGGGGAAATAAATTGACATGAAATGTTATAATCGTGATTCATACAGGCACATTACAATGGATTACCACGATCTGCCCTCCAACTAATCGCATCAATTTCCGTTGTAAAGAGCGAATACAGTCGTAAATATTTTTGTGACGTAAATGAGCTGTTGCGCGGTGAGAAAGTAGGACAGCATATTTTGCTGTTTATGTACAATATTTAGACCTTCATGTTGACAAATTGAGTAAGATTTGTTCGGTTTCAATTGGGAAATATGACTGACATTCTCTTTAAACTTTATTTTCGCAGAGAAGCAACAGTGCCGAACGTGCCTCATAACTACTATTTTGCATAAAACCTTGAGCCAAAGAAGTTCCAAAACATAGGTCTACGGACTATGTTCTATTTTCCTCACATTTGCGATTATGATCTATGATATATCATTTTAAGTGATTAATTATTAGTTTTAACATTGTATTTTAATAATCATATGACTGTTATTCCTCAGTTATAGGATTAGCTACTTGCGCATTGATATGAAATTTATGCGTACTTGGTGATTAGGTCAGCCAGTCGAAGGCACCGAAACAGATCTCCGTACAGGTGGAAGATGGAGAATCTTGTTGCAAAAACAATGGTGCTGAACTGTAAAGTGTCTCGGAAATTCGTGACAATATTTACTGCTAATGTCGAACCTTTATTTATTGCTGTAGATATCTAATCGTTAGCTCGATTTATGTCTTTTTTACAGTGATACTAGGATTTGAACCAGGTCACAAGAGTTCCAGAACATTTAGGGAATCCCTCGCAGACTCCGAATTCCTTGTTAGAATGTAAACAAACATTTGTTTCTGTTCATATCAGTTTATCATTTCATAAACCTTATGTCATCATGGATGAATCTGAATACTTATTGGATTCGTTGTCGTACGAACAACAGGAAAATGAGGTCATTGAAGTTCGTGAAGTTGACAGTTCGTCAACAAATGATAATAACCAGATGGATGGAGAGAACGAAGAAACGAATGAAGAAGAAAGACAGGAGACACCTTGTTATGAGATAGAACTAGAACTAAGTGAAGAACTACAAGCTGGTTATAAGATCCTAAATGATCTGATGTCTCATTCAAAGAGAGCTGCCAATTGGCCTTTCATGGAGTCTGTAGAAGTTTCAGCTCCAGATTTGTATGAAGTTTATAAACAACGTATTGAAAAGCCAGTGTGGTTAAAACTAAGTATGAATTTTTGTTTCAAATTCTATAGAAACTTAGTATATTAGACCTTCTTTGCCTCAATTTCAAAGATATAACAAAAACCTCTGATCAGTCTTTTGGAAAAATTCAAGTTAAATTTTATTATTATTTATTTATTAGATTTAGAAGTTGAATTTAATGTTAAATGTAATCATCATTTTTTTTTTGTAACATTGTGATAGTGTGACAACTAGGTGTTAACTTATGCCAGGCATGAAAATTTGCTTGCTTGCTAGGACCATTTTTTAGACAATTGAAGCCATCTTGGATGCTTCAAAGCCAGGAGCTTCAGCGGCCCCGTGGACCCCTTCCGAATTTTCCGCTGATTCTGACATTTTGCATTCCCCTGTCTGAATAATGAATTTGTAAAAATATAGTTTCTGTATTCTTGGCAGTTAAAAATACTCATTTAATCTACCATTTATTTCAGTAAAACAAAAGTTTGAAGAACATCAGTACTCTACAATTACTGAGTTTGTCTCAGACTTCCGGCTGATGTTGGAAAATTGTTATCGTTTCAATGGACCTGATCATTATATATCAAAACGGGCTCAGAAGATGGAAACAATGTTGGAACAAAAACTGGCTTTGTTGCCTAGGTAATAATAATCGCTGACTAGTTGTTTTTTAGATTGTACCTTTCATCTCATCAAAATGAGATGAAAGGTACAATCTAAAAACAAACTAGTCAGCAATTATTTTTTTTTGGTATTTTGAAAATCACTGTTTGCTACAAGTCTTGGTTGCTGTTGAATCAAATTGTTTACATTACAAGTTTCCTAATTTGTTTTATTGGCATTGTTAAAATTTAATTATAAACTGATTTGTTTTACATTAATTGTGAAACAAGTTCTTACCTTACAACTATTCTAATCACTCTCGATGACTGCTTCCTGGCTAACAACCAGTACGCGCACCTAATTTTGGGATTGTTAAGTTGGTGATCAAACCCTGCTCACCACAGGAACTCAAGACCTTAGGATCAGGAGTCGGCCGCTCTACCCCTCGACCACTGCGCCTCCCACTCTACCCCTCGACCACTGCGCCTCCCACTATAGTTCAAGTTGTGCACAATTGTACAGATATACATTGGTATTAGAAGTGTAACATTAAAATGTTTTCTCATTCAGGGATCTACGAGATAAAACAACCATTGATGCAACTACAGAACAGAAAGGAGAATCCAGTTCTGGGGGTATCGGTACGTTTTTGTTCAGTTTTGTACTTTATATGATTTTGAAAACTAATTTTAATTATTTTATTGTAAATGTGATAACATTAAATTTTTGTCATGATTACAACTAAAAGTACATGTTTAAACACACAACTGCAAGATGAAATATGACGGGTTAGATTGTACAGCTAATCCAAGTGTTATATTTTAGGCTTACGAAGGAGGCCTAAGTCACATGTTCTTCATGATTCTACATACTTGTTAAATCAGTTACGAGAAGCTGAGTACCAGAAAAAGCGTGAATTTCGTATACGTCAGATAATGGCTCGACGAGCCGAGCGTGAAGCATTGGCGCAAGAAATCATGGATTGGGAAGATAAAGTACTGTTTGATGACAAGAAGGAGCATATGAAGGCAATGTGGGAGGTGAGTTATAATTATGGGATACATTTGAACCAAGGTTCGCACAGGTCTTGAGAAGTCCTTGAATTTGTTGTCTACTCCTTGAAAACTACTTGAATTTGTACCAGCAAATATCTCCTTCAGGAGTACTTGAATTTTGAAGAAGAAAAAAATTTGGTAAATTGTCCTTGAAGTTTTCAGCTGCGAATAGAAAAATGACCAAAAATAACAAACATTGTTAAACACATGAAAACAAAGGTGAAAGTATGATAATAGGGTAGTCGACAGGTTTTATGCCATCTTAAAGTAATTCTCACAAAAATACACTGTATCCCTTCTTCTCTATACCAAAAACATAAACATTTTTAGTCCTTGAAAATGGATAAAAGAACTTGAAAAGTGCTTGAATAGTCCTTGAATTTTTTTCGGGAAGTTCTGTATGAACCATGTGAACTGTGTTATGCAAAGTTTTTACTTAGTCTCATGGAGCAGTTTAAAAAATCAGGAAATCTTTTATACAGTTATTTGTTTTAATAATTGGAAAAATACTCATTATAAATATTGCTGTAGAATTATTAACCAGCCCAATTTGGGGATCAAAATCATTTTGTATGCATATTATGTTGGAATAGAATTAGTGTTTGTCATTTTCATCCCCAACCTTATTGGTTAATTTCATGCTGGATTCAGTTGAAACATATTTTTACATGAATTGTGCACTTCTTATATTAATCACACTTGATGACTGCTTCCTGACGAACTAACCAGTAATTGTGCCAAATGGTGAAGTTAATGGTCCAACCTAGTGCAAGGAGAGATCCTAACCCACGACCTATGGGTCAGAAGCCGGTGATCTATCCCTCAACCACTATGCCTCTGTGTATTTGTTCAATATTTCATTGATTATGTTTTCTCTAGTATTTGTCCGAGGGAATTCCTTTTAAAATCGTCAAAGATATATGAGCGTCGCTGTACGATTTCCAACCTATTCTTTAAGTGACATCATTTCCAGAAAATGTCACATATGACTTCACCATGTACTGACAGTAAGCAATATTTGCCCCATATGAAAATATGAAAACGAAGTGACCATATGGAGTAAATATTGTTTCCTGCTTGCAAATAGTAACATCACATGTTGCGTTTTTTTGAAATGACGTCACTTACAGAAGAGGTTGGATATCCCATAGTAGCACTCATATTATGTTTCACATTTGAAGGGTTCTTGTTTAGACACTATTGACACTATGTTTATGTATTGTTTCAGATACCACAGATTGGTTTATTCTTGTTCCTCTGTCAAAGTCCATTGAATATTGGTGAAGTAATGCATTTTGAATTAGAACGATCCTTCATGATGCCTAGAGAGAGTTCTACAATGCAACTTATCATGACATCATTACTGAGCACCCCTTTCCAGAGACTTAAGTAAACTTCTATATTTATATTAATCTCTGGCTTTCTTATGACTTAACTTTTAAGTAAACTTCTATATTTATATTAATCTCTGGCTTTCTTATGACTTAACTTTTAAGTAAACTTCTATATTTATATTAATCTCTGACTTTCTTATGACTTAACTTTTAAGTAAACTTCTATATTTATATTAATCTCTGGCTTTCTAATTTTTTGTTATATTTACCTGCCATCACTATCTTTGTCATCACTAATCTCGTATTATTTGCATAATTACACCCACTGTTGTTTAGGAAAAAATGTGGTTAACCGCCTTTTTCTGAAATAAAAAACATGATGCAAACTGAAAGCACATGCTACTTTAATACATGGTCTTACTAAGTGTCTGGAAATCATTTATATAATATTATTTATATTGTTATAAACTTATATAGTTTGATGCAGATTGCTTAATCTTTGATATACTGACTGCTAATGAGAATTTGTTATATTTGAAGGCTAGACAAGAAGAATTTAATGCCATACAAGGTATGGGAACAAAAACTTCGACTAAAACTTGAGATCTGGTATAAGGCATATCACGATAGTGAAAATGATGTCGTAAAAGTGAGTTACCTATTGTATACATTTTTTAAATTTTCGAAACAAATTCCTTGTCAGGGGCGTAGATTCCTATAGGCTGAGGCATCTACAAAAATGGCTAAAACTGCAATAAGATATTTAATGTATGTTTTTGATGTCATTGTTAGCATATTTACCGGAACGAAATATACACTGAAACAAGTCTCTGGCGATCTGGCTACAAACATTTCCGGGGAACCACGCCCTCGTACCATCCTTAAACTAGACCTACACAGCAATATAATCTTAAGCTACACCTTTGGTTGTTTGATATTGCAAGGATTATGGTCATCATCTGTGTTTTAAATCAGTGCTTATTTTGGTTCCTTAATTGAAGCAAAACTGTTGACTTACTTCTCTGTAAAGAAGTAGATGTAAAATATTCCATTGTTATTAAAAATACACTCAGACCTTAGACTAAGTTAATGACACCTAACTTGTTTATGCAAAAAAGCTAAGTTAATCATATCAACGTGGCATTAATGATCAGCTTTTAGCTAAGGTCCATAATTGACTGGTGAAATTGGAAAATATATTACTGCTTCTGTGTTCATGTACTTAGAATATTATTCACTTTCACACCTTTAGTTGTTCTTTTCTTTATATTTTAGAGAACAATAACATTCCTTCTGTTACTTGTATCTAAAACTAGTAATAGTGATTGTTTTATTTTTCAGGCTTGTAGTAAACTTGGTATTGATGAACAATTCTTTGAAACTGTTGGTAAGTATTGTTATTTTACTATCACATTTCTTTCATGTGAACTTGAAACCTTCTGTGAAGTTTAAGTACATATGTATGCACCAATTAGAGTGATGATTGGTGCAGGCTGGCACGTGGGCCCTACTTTTTTACTTGCTCCCTACTTTTTTCAAATCTGAGGTGTTAACTCAAAATATTTATTTCACCTACATGGAGCACAGACGTCTTAATTAGCAACCCAAACTGAATTTTTGAATTAATTAAACCTCAAAACAGAGTGTTGTGTTGTAAAGATCTTTTTTAGAGAATCATAGAACTGTTTTCGTATTTTTTTTGTTGATAAATAAAAAAGTTATGGCAGTTTGAATCTTAATTTGTCGCGAACATATCAACTTAAGTAAAGGTGATTTTTTAAAATTGATTTTGAAAATGTAGGTAGATCTTTCATTGCTGCATCTACTTGTTTATTTCATTTTGATGTATTCATATATAAGAAAAAAAAACATGAAGCATGTACAGTGCTGTAGATTTTTACCATTTTTGATAACCCGAAGGAATCATCCCTACCATACCTACTTTTAGGCAATAAAATCCCTACTTTTGCCTTTATTTTTTTAAACAAAACCCCTACTTTTTCCCTACTTTCTGACTAGAGTTGAGTTGACAGCCTGTTGGTGTATTTTCCTCATTTCAAAACACACATCTACTTGTATACTTGAATCATTGATTATTGTACTGATTTAATTATATTATTCTTTATTAATGAAATATGGGTGTTTTGCTTGTTATTGTGAATGCAGAATTTCAATGGGTGTAAAACTGTCTGTTTAGGTTTTAAAAATCCAATGGAGAGGAAACGTTACCATGAACTGAGTTTCTACAGAAAAGTATGGATAATGAAGTCTCTATGTGACCACTGTCTGGTAAGACTTTCTTCTACATTTGCAAATATTTCATTCTAGTCTTGTTATTACAAGAATGTCACAATGTTGCCTGAATCTATGATATATTCAAGTTTCAATTAATAAATGCCATTCTGTGTATCCTGTATTTGTATCATTGATCAATATTTGCATTTTGTTTCATGTGTGAGATATTCCAGCAATATGGTGTGATGTTTGAAAATGTTTTATTAATCATTGCTGTTAACAGCAAAAAGCAAGATGATTTTCAATGTACGGAAAACAATCACTTAAAGACCTCCTCAATAATAAGACACCTCAAAATTTAGAAACACAATTTTCAAGTCCATTTTTGCTGTTTTGCTCTTCATTCAACCTCAATATTAAGATCAGTTTCCAAGGATGGTGCTGTTATCGATGTTTACTGTATTAAATCTGTAGTCACTGGCATTTGATTTTTTTGTTAAAATATGTAAATGTTATTTTGAGTATAATTGGTAACCATAACAATGCAGTGACATATTTTGCAGCATGTTCAAGATTCACTGAGGGAAACAATTGAAATACAACCATCAGAAGATCAGAGAGAGTTTTTACTGGGTACTGATAATAATGGACAGAGATATATACATTTCCCACAGTTCTGTGGTGCAGATGTCAGGGTTTATAGACAGGCCCCTGTGAAATATCCCAAAATTGAAATTAAACCTGAATCATTTGAGAGTAAAAGAAAGGTAGGCAGTGTGATAAATAAATAATTTGTGATTTTCAAAATCTATACTGCATCATGTGTATATTTTTTTGTATGATGTGAAACTCTGTTAGACTCTTTGTCATAAAAGTGTGTTTAGTGTAAGTTGTTTTCATGTATTCAAGAAATACAATACGTTTTACATGTGTTACTTGAACTAGTCTGTGAATCTGTCTGAAGAAGTGTTTGACAAAAATCTAGCACTTCTGTGTAGCAAAAGCAGTATCTCTTACCTAGTTCATGTCTGTTCTTTCTTAGAAAATTATAATATTGAAGCATTATCTTTATCATAATTTCATTTTGTTATTAACTCTATGTACTGTATTATTTTCTAATTTACAAAATTCTTGTGACAAATTTTCAGTACCCATTTGTATACAAACCTCCACCTTTGAAGAAAGTGAAGTTGAAGAAGAAACGTCATAAATCTCCTGTCAGTAAGACTGTATCAGAGACTCCATCACCAGTGGCTTCACCATTGCGGCAGAGACCTACTAGACTTAGACAGGTATAGTGTTATGATTCTTATCTCAATTATGTGCAAACAAAGATAACCTATACATAACCTTTATACATCTGCAGTTTACTTGAACTATAGAAAATAAATAGAGGATGTTTGCATGTTTTGGTGTAAGATTAAAAGTCATTTCACCGAGTGAGCAGCGGACGGAATATTTATACGAGTCATGTAACCATGAGTGAATATTTGAGTAAGATGCTAACAAGGTGTAAGATAACTTGATCTTACCCTGGAACATACAATTATTCTATTTATTTCATGCTTCATTTTGGTCTTTTTCAATTTTTTTACTTGTTTCCCCGTTGAATGCCTCAATATTTTATATGACATCATTTATATATGCCATCATTATCACCTTGATAATTTCACTGTGAATATCGGATAATAATTCTGTCATTCCGTGGTGAACCGTCTGAAAGCATGAAATAAATTCTCATATCTGTTTTGTTAATTATGTTTTCTGATACATTTATGTCATGAGCTGAAGAAAAATATTACGGCTGAATTCAATATTTTGTTGGTGTATTGTCAATTAAGCTACACATTTTATTTTAGGCCCCGAAGTCTGTGCTCCCTCTCCAACTGCAGGAGGAAGCTTCTATTACTGAGGAAGCAGAGGAAACAGGATCTTTGTGTAGTGATGAGGATAATACAGGTGGTATGAGTAGTGTTAAACCACCAGAGCCAGTCCCTGGTACAAGTACAGATTTAGATCCTTCAAATATTGGTGTCAATGATGATATTGAAAAGGAACAAGACAGTAGATCAGTAGATCGACTCAGTTCCGGTAGTGATGCTACACTTCCATATTGTGATAATAGTGATTCAAACAGTAACACTAGTTCTCAAGATTGTTCACGAGACTCTAGTCCATATCCGTCTTGTTCTGATCTCAGTTTGCACTATAGTTCTCGAATAGACAGGTCGAGTGATTTATCTCGGGAGTCGAGTCCATGTCCCTCACCGGGGGATTTTGGTAATGGTCGTCGGAGTGCTAAGTTTGATAGATACAGTGACACATCACGTGACGCCAGTCCTCTTATCTTTGATTCTGACTTTGGCCTAAGACGCAGCAGTAGAAACAGGGCTAGATTGAAAAACATCCCACCTTTACGAGCAGCTCGTGATTTGTCCAATTTTCTTTTTGATGAGAATTCTGCATCAAATTCCAGTCTAGCTGGTGATAATAGTTTATCAGGATTGGGTTCATCTTTGTTCAAAGACACTCTGACTTCACGACGAAGTTCCAAATCCAGTGAAGTCACGGAAGATAGCAATGACTGTGATATCCAGGTTAATAAACTCTTCACAAATTCTAAAACCTCCAATAGTGCAGTGTTCAGTCAAGGTTTTCATAAAGTGTTACTGAATGAAGATAATGAGATTGATGAAAACTTTGAGGATGACTTGAATAAATCAGGTCAATTGGGTAAAACTGTTATATCTAAATCATTGGAAAATGCAGCAAACGACAGTAATGTAGGTGTGAGTGTGTCTCCAGCTGATTTACATCATACTTCATCTATAGAGTCATTGCCATCACATCATGACAATGAAGCATCTGTAAAAGATGCATCAAATGCAGCTGGTAGTGTATCAAGTCTAAATATGGGGCAGGATAAAGATTGCAATGATAATGCGATAATAAATGACACTGAAGAGGCTAATGACGACATAAATATGGCTGAAGAAATTGATCAATCAGAAAATGAAAACAATACAAATCTTGAGATTGAATTATTTTCACAAAGTGCAGTGTGTAATAGCAGTGAGATAAGTAATCTAAGAAGGTTATATTCTGATGATGAAGTGACAGGAAATTCGTATGATATTGGTAATGGTGAATATTTTCATCATAATTCGGCGCCCGCGGATGTTAAAGTTAAATTAGATAATGGTATTTCTGAAACTTGTAGTAGTGTAAATGCATGTGCCAGTAGTATGTGTGAAATTAAAACTGAAAGCATAAAAGATGAATTAATGGAAGAGAGTAGTGATCTTCAGACTAAATTAATAAAGTTTGAAAAAGTGAAAGCTGAGTGTAAGGATGAATTAACTATTAAGCAAGAGAACCAAAATGGGACTGATGACAAAAATGAAACTGAAGATATTAAGGACATCAAACAGAACAGTGATATGGTTAATGAAGCTGCTGGCACTAAGATGGAGACTGTTGATGGTGAATTGAGTAGTATTGATAAAAAACCTGATATTAAAGTAGAGGACATGAATTGTTCTGAAGTTAAAACTGAACTTGAAAGTGCTGAAAAGGGGAAAGATGGAGAAAACACACAACAAGAAAGTGAAGAAGAACATGAAGAAAGTGAAAATGAAGAAGATGAAATAGTAAGTGAATAAAGTCTCTTATATTTCAGACATTTAGGAGTTTATTTTTAAATAACTTTAGAACATATAGAATATAATGGTTAGTAAACATTAGAATAATACCGTTGAAAAATCACGCACTTTGTACGTTGACTTTGGTGGACTGTAACTCGAAGACGAAACGTCGGATTCAAAAAGTTCGAAAACAATATAAAATGTCAATCTCTCGTCTGATTGGATAACAATACCTCATTAATATTCGTTCATGCAAATCTTTCGCATCCAAGCGTGAAATACACAACCCTCAGGCGTCTTGTACAAAAATCCGATATCATAGCGCGCCGCCGATAATTACCAATTAATTGGTAAATTATCGACAATTAAGTCATCATTTTTTAATCAAGTACAACAAGTCATATACTGTTTGAAAGAATATTTTATTAGCTTTTAAATGGTATAAGTCTTATTTTAATTGGACATACATAGATAAAGTAATCCTTATTTATGCTACACTACCTAGTGTTTTTTTGGAGATTCTTAAATCAATATTGAGGTTATCTGGGGTTGCTATTAAATGAACTGGACACTACCTGAATGTGATTTTCACCAAACTGCTAGTTCTCTTTGTTTATTTAAAAAAATGTAAATATAGTGTTTGCTCATTCCATTATTAACAAGAAAACTTGATGGTACAGTAAAGTTCCACCTAACGACCGGTCCGATAATACGACCGTCCGCATAATACGACCACTTTTTCTCGGACCCGATTTTTTTGTTCTTTAATTCAATGGTCGCGGGGTCCGATATTACGACCAACTCGCTATTCCGTAATACGACCACCATATCCGGTCCCAACGACCAGTTTATTACACGTTTAGGTCCCGCTAATGAGACCACTTTAATCGCCTGTCAGTTGTATACACAATTTTACGACTTTTAGACCCCTTTACGGTATTGATCAGCGAGGTGTGAACATCAAAATAAATTGACACTATTTGATAGATTAACACCTTTTACAAGGGTTTAACATGGTGTACAGTTGTTTATCGAAGACAATGTATTGATTGAAGTTATCAGCGACAGTTTGCTCATCCTTAGATTAAAGAGTGCTGCATAATGAGACCGACGACAGTTTGTAGCACGTTTTCGGATGGTACGTAATTTTGGACAATGTTTTCATTTATGCAATATACGTTTGAGTAAATTGCTGGTCGGTGTTAATTACCATATAAAGTTAACACTACCGATACATTACAATAGTATCTTCAACATCACTATCTCATGATATTTTGAACAAATAAGACAGATTTCTGATAATTCATGTAAAATGGAAAAACGTAAACAATTGATGACTCTCAATCACAAAACCTGTGATAAATGTAGATGCTATTGATTTCGTGTTTAATTGTTCAATTTATGTTTTAAAAAAATCCAGAATTAATTTATTATGTATCATTTTAATGCTTCATGTGAGAATTTTACATCATTGATTCTTTCAATTTGACTAAATTATTTGTTTTATTTTGTTTTAGGTTCAGACGATACTTAAGAGAAAGGCGGAGATCCTAGATGGTCTTGAAATTAATGGCGGTGGTGATAGAAAGCGTGTCATTTGAAAATGAAGATTTTTTGTTTTTCATTGCTTAGTACATGTACTTTATTTATTGAAAAAATTGGATTTCATTGTAAATAAAAAATAAAATGAATATTACTCTGAATGTTGCTTTTCTTCTTATGTTATGTAGTTAATATACTTAACGCCATTACAAAGTCTCAATCATGGTACATGACTGTATAAATGTTCAATGTCACAACCAGTCTGCTTGGTTTCGCTATTAAGACCGACTCGCTAATAAGACCACTTTTTGTCGGTCCCATGGGTGGTCTTAATAGCGGAACTTTACTGTACTTGTTGACAGAAGTTTTTCTAACTTGCCTGAATACTCAAACTTGATATATATACCAAGTCTAACTTCATTTAAAAAGACGTAAAAGTTTTTGAAGAAGTCCTCTGATTTCTCATTGTATTATTTCAGTTACCAGATTCCAGTGAGTTTGAGATGATAGCAGACAGTGTGGAAGAACTACGTAAACTCTCAGTCCAGTTTGCTGAACCCGAGCCCGTAGTTATTCGTAGAGGAAAGAAAGAACAGGTACCTAGATCTAATAAACTACTAAATCTAGGGATTGAGCCATACTGAACTGATAAATGGAATTCAAAAGTGGTTTTAAAAAGTTATACAATAGTCAATACCACATGTAGACTACTTGCATTGCTTTGCTTCATTTAAAAATAGAAGTGATTGAATTGCGCTACAAATGCTTTCTAATATCACTGCAGGGGTTCCACTAGGTATTGAATCTCAAGGGTCATTTTAATAATTTTTGACAGGATTTCACCATTTTATAGCCAAAATACCTATAATTTAGAGATAAATTGACCCTTCAGCCAGAATCCTGAGTGTCAAAATGTGGCCTTTTGGAAAATCCAGGGGTCAAAGGGTCAACTTAAGGGTCTAGTGGAACCCCTACTCAGTGTTAGTTTTTCTCTTTAAATATTATTCAAAATGATCATGTTATCCAATTTCACTCGGAAGTGTTCTTTGGTTGAGACTTTTCTGGTGTTGTATATTTTATTGATCTGGAATTTTGTGTGCTTTAAAATTCCAGTTACAGCGAGCTCCTCCAAGGAAGAAGAACATTATTATTTTACATGAACGTATAGAATACTTGTTGAAGGAATTAGAACCTTGGGAATCCAAATTACAGCAAGCAAGTCGTAGAGCTCGTCTCCGCATGAGGAAAGAAATGGAGGATTATTTGCTGAAACCACCTGAACTGAAGGTGAAACAATGCTTTGTGATAGAATATTATGTTCTTGGTCTGATCATACAGAAATCCCTGACTACCTTTTCTTTTGAGGGACTCCCATTTTCCACTTACTGTGCATCCCTGGGACCCCTTAAATAAACTTTTGTTAACAATCAACTGCATATCTGGGCCCCTACAAATTTACTAAGAACCCAAATGTGTCAAACACGAGGTTCCAGGGACCTCTAGCTGAAAAATCCAAGGGAAAACCCTGGGCATTTTATACAGCATACCTTTGCAAATCAAAGTGGTGATACAGTTACTGTTGTATTACAGAGCTGCTTGTTTCTGAAAAAGGGGTGTTATTAAAATATGCTGGTAGCACAAACTGATTGTATGTAACATATTCTATTGTAAATGCATGTATTTTATATGGAATTGGATTAACAAAAAGAATTATATCCAAATTGGAATGCTAAAATACTAATGATTTTCCTATTTCTATGTTAATTGGCATTGTATTTTATTAAGAAAAGGATAGAACAACGATAATGGTTGACTTTAACAATTTTATCAATGTTAACATTATTTTTATCTTTAACATTAAATAATTTACAGACTGAAGATTGGAAATCATCCGATGAGGAAACTGAATCCGGCGAATCAGACGGTGATGATACCAGCATACAAGAGAAACCTAAAACCAAACCTTCCAATGATGATAAAACCTCTACTGCAAACTCTAGATGCAGGTTCGTATTAATTTCGGTTTAATCATATTTTAAAAACATACTCCGCATTGGTTGTTGAATCGAAGCCTGCCATGGACAATATTCTTCCATGGTCTTCACCTTACTAATTAGATGTAATTATGTCTCCCCCCATATAATGGGTGGAGACATATTGTTTTTGCTCGGGTCGTCTGTCTGTTCGTTCATCTGTCTGTCTGTCACAAATCTTGTCCACTCCATATCCTTTGAACTGCTTGAAGGATTTTGAAATAAATTGCCACAAATGTTCACAGTATTAAGACGATGCGACAAACGCATGTTTCCAGCAGCTCAGTTGAGGGCCATGGTCACACTTAGAGGCACACTTAGAGGCACACTTAGAGGCACACTTAAAAGGCACACTTAGAGGCACACTTAGAGGTCAAATGGCTACATTTCATGTCCACCCAATATCTCTTGAACCCTTTGAAGGATTTTGAAATAGCCTGGCACAAATGTTCATGATATTAAAATGATGTGCACAGAGCGCATGTTTCAACCAGCTTGTTTCATTCATATTTATATTTTTTTCAGTACTCCTGTTAAACCTCCAGAAGAAGTGGAAGAGATTGATATCAGTCATAGAGGACGATTGAGGAAAAGACGTATAATACCAAATAATGTAGAAGACCAGCTTGCTATAAAGAAACCAAAACCAATCATAAAGTCCGAGACTAGTCAATCTACGCCTACCAGTAGCCAGCCTGTGATAGTGCAGAGTAGTAAAACTCAACTTGTAGACTATGCTGATATTATAAGACAGCTTAAAAACTCGGGAGGAAATGCTCCTATATTGATCAAAACCACTCAAGGTGGTAGAACTGTTCTAACTAGTGTTCTACCTGTAAATGCTTCAAATAACAGTAACTCTTTCACTTCTACTACTCAAAGTATTCAGACTGTTAGAATTGTCTCCCCTGGAGCTGGTTCCTTGCCAGTTTCATCAAGTCAGTTTCAACCTCAAGCTTTAAAAATAGCTGTATCAAGTAGTGGTATAGTGCCTGCGACATCTAAAGCTCTACAACATCCAACCATACAGAATCTGCTGTCAGGAACTGTGGCTGGTTCCAAGCTTCTCCCAAAGACGTCGGCTGTATCTGAAGTCTCTATTACAGGTACTAGTGCAGTTTGATGTTGATGTCCAATGGTTTCCAATCAATAACTCTTGAAAGGATATGTCGATTCAATTCATATACACATACATGTAGGATAATAAAATACAGGTCAACTTCGATATTGGTTACATTTCACCAATATTTGGAGAAGTTATGGCCCTTTTTCGACTTAAAAATTTAGTTTCCGATCAATTTCTCTTGAAAGTATTGATTGATTCAATTCATATTAGGCAAATAAGCAAAGGATAATAAAATACTGGTCAAGTGTGATTTCAGGTCCATTTTGTCTATTTTAGGAGTTATGGCCCTTTTTGTAGGTTTTGTTGGTTTTCCAATTAGTATTGCTTCAAATTATTTGGCCCTTTATTGCTTTAAAGTCCATAGCGGGGGCATCAGTGTCCTATGGACGCATACATGTAGTATGTGACTTTCACCTTTCCGTGGCTATGATCTGAACAATGTATCAAAAAATATTTCAACATCAGAGTTAGATTGAATAAAATATAACTTTACATGTTTTATTACTGATTCATAAATATTATTACAGTGGCCTCCTGTTGGCTTGAACTCATCAGGACTAATGCAATTATTTTGAGCACACCGTAGTTCTAGACAACTGATGTTATGTTGTTTTTTAGTATGCAGTACATTTATACAGGATAATCAAGATATTTCTGAAAATTCGAATATATAAATATTGTTCATACATGTACTGTATGACTCTAAAATTAAAAACATACTTAACTTTATTTTGGTGTATTCTACTTGGATATGTTTGTTCGTAGTGATTTTTTAAGCTTGATAATTGAATCACATGCACAGTCATATAATTTGCTTATTATCTTTTTGCAAACAAATAGTAACGAGTGAATTTTTAACACAGCTGGTAGTTTAGTGCATGTAGAGGTGAGAAAATGTATTGTTCGACCTAATGTTGCAAATTATAGAACATTTAAAATGAAGGGGCTGAATAATTGGTTCGAGAGTTTGAGGCTAGTCAGTTCAAACCAGCAGTAGTAGAACAACGTAGTTTATATAGAGAAGTTTACTGGGAGTTCATAATCAGTTTGAGTCATCCAGGGTGTTTAACCCAACTGAGTTCCAGCCAACTAGAGTCCACTTTATTACTTTATTATTTAAATGTTGAACTTAATTACCACTCATGAGATTCTCAAAAGTACAATATGAGCTGGGTCTAGTTTTTTGTCACCTTCCCATTAAGGGTTGTAAATACAGCAAATATTAACATATTTTACAACATACTTTGTGCCTATTTCAGGGAATGGTTTCTCAGTTGCCCAGTCAACCGTTAGTTACCCTGAGACGCCAGAGAAGAACTACATTCAGAAAATTGTTCCATCAAACCAAACCACACCACAGAAACTAACTCTCAGTCCCATTGCTACGCCCAGAAAAATAGCTCCACATACTGCAGCATCTACATCTCCTGGAAAACCAAAAGCTAAATACTATGCTGCAAATGCTAGCACTCTTCCGATTAATGTTGTTCAACAGTTGATAGCAACAAGAGGAGCTAAATTATCTCATGGTGCATATAAACAGAGCATCTTGTTAATTCCAATGGAAAATGAAGGACAGTCTAGAAATGTTGTGTCGCCTGCCGCCATGGTTCCAGTGAAAAACCAACTCCAAACTGTATCCGGGCAACAGCTGTCACCGGGAACCATGGCTCTAACACTAGACAGTTCTACATTGGTTAGCAGTGCACATTCAGCACCAAAGTCATCGCCAAATACTCTCATCTTACCAAAACCCCAAGTTGGGTCCACTAGTCCAGTTCTTACGTTGGCACAAGGATTACCTGGTATTCAGATTCAGCCAGGATTGACAGGAGTACAGCGACATCGAGCATTCCTTCAACCAGCAGTTGTAGATGGTCTGAATGTGACCAGACTGGTACATGTTGGCATTCCGCCAAAATCGCCTACACGATATCCAACAAATGAAACTGTGAAAACCTTGCTAGAGAAACGTAAACCAGTCGACTCAAATGGCTCTAAGATTCTTAATGTACTTAATGACACGTCTGGTTCCCAGCCAAATAAGAAAGTTACAGCAAACATGTCATTAAGTCCACAGATATCACCAGCTTACATGGAACCAATCACTACGAAGATGGAAATGAAAGCTGTAGTTGGGGCTCCAAATATTTCTCTGTCACCAGTTCCTAAAGCAATGCCCATAGCATCAATGTTAGACCCAGCGAGTAATGAGGCATTTGTCTCTGCTACCAAACCTCAGCAGTGTGTAATAACATCCATATCAGCTGCCAAGTTGAATACATTGTTACTGCAGACGAGTGCTGCTGGTGCAAAGTCTATTCCTTCTTTAATCAAACTACCGAGTAAAGCAGCATTAGACTCGGCAGTGAAAGCTGTTGTGACTAGTGTTAACATTACGTTACCTACTGTAAATATCAAAGTGCCTTCTCCTACTTCCCTTCCATCAATAGGGCCTCGTAGAAATGTTACTAAGACTATTCAAACGATGAAATCACCAATAACAGTTGCTCCTAGAGTTATAACTCAGAGTTCAGGTGGACAGACATTTCTATCTTGTGCAGACCCACATACAGCAGCTTCTTCTATGATGTTGTCAGGTTCTCCAGCTTCATCAATATCTCCCAACAATAGCACATTGGCTACACATTCCATGCAGACAGTCTCTGGGACACTTGTTCAAGGTCAGGATGATAAAAGAGTTATGGCTAAAATTACTCCTCAATTGCTGTTGACCTCAAAAGGTGTTGTTCAAATGGGGTATGTCAGTCCCGAAGGACTACTGATGAAAAATCAGCTCAGTGATACCAATCAAGTTGGTGTCCAGTTTGATCGCACACCGGGTGTCCAAACAGGGAACCAGGCTGTACTTGTACAAAATAGTGCTGGTCAGTATCAGTTAATTCATCAGGGCAGTTCAGCCCTACATCAGACAACACTTGGTGCAAATCTTCAACAGCTTGCAAGTCCGTCTGCTGCCATGTCTCAATGTCAAGGTCAAACTATGTTACATGGCGTCCAGCCAATGGTTGCATTGAATGCTAGTGGAAATCCTGTGCTTCTGCCAACAGTAAAACCTAACCCACAAGTAGCGGGTAATACTTCACCACCGTCAATTGTGTTACATAATTCCACATACTATGCTGCACCTAGGAAACCTGCCCCATTGAATCTAGCGCGGTCATCACCTACTTTTGGATCATCTGATCTTGTCGGAGCTCCTGCTGTTGCTGGCTCCAATGATCTGAAAAACACTACTCCAGGTTATGTTATTCAACAACCAACTTCTGCTATACTCCAACCATCTCCATCATCGATCATCTCTCAAGCTGGGTTGGTTTCTCCATTACTCAACCTTCAGCAAGGGCTTGTACTGCAAGGAGGTGGAGTTCAGCTTGCAGGTAATTCATTAGTAAATCCTGTTGGTTTGAATTTATTGCAATCAGGATTGGCTCTACAAAACACTGCCAGTTTACAAGCCTCTGCAGCGTCTCCTGGCATAAATCTGCTGCAGAAAGCTGTCTCTGCCACTCCTGGTCAGCAATTATTGAATATCAATCCATTGTTACTAAATGCTTCTTTGTCAAGCACATCAGGCTCAGTATTGAATCAACAACAAAATGGAAGGTCAGCGATTGGTCAAGTTGGTCAATCTGTTACAAATTTGACCACATCAGTTCCAAGATTGAATATGAATGCCACAGTTAAACCTTCTGTGGATGGTACAACTCTCCAAGTTCAAGGTTTGACTGGTATTCGGCCTACTTTAGCTACAACACTTCCTGCAACCAGTCTGGTATCTCCTGCTGTGCCACAAATGATGCACGTACAAGGGTCCTCTCTTATCATTCCTTCTCTAGGTGGTGCAAATCAACAGCTTAATATGTTAGGGCAACTTTCAGCAACGCCAAATACTGCTCAAAAACAGCTTGTATTTCAGTACCCTTCAGTCAGTCAAATAGTTACGCAGACTGCTGCCATCAACCAGTTGCCTGTAGCAACATCTGCTAAAGGCAAGATGCTTATGTCCCCTGGAAACAAACAATCTATCACACCTAGTGCAATAAGACTTCCAGTTCCACAAATGTCTGCAAGAAGTGAAAATGCTGGTAATGCAGCTGTAGCAGTAAATCAAGTAAATATTGGTCAAAGAACCAGTCAAACTCAGCAGAAATTGCTACTCTTCAGTATTGGAGGTCAGCTTGTTACAGGCCATGGGGTACCAGTCACTCTTTGTGATGGTGTTTTAAAAGTTGTTCCACATGGAAAGATAAAAATCAATAATCAGACCTTAACCTCTGAGCAAATAAAACAGACATTAGCAAAAATAAATGAAGCAGCAGCAATGACCTTGAATCCGTCAGGTCAGCAGCAGGTGCAAGTTCAGCAGTCTGGTTCTAATATTGTTAGTGACCAAAGTAAAGTCATTCCAGTGAAAATTGTGAAGGATTCTATGAATGTAGCTTCTGGACCATGTGTAGCGGCAGTGGACCATAGTTACCAAAATATGGCTAAAGACAGGATGGTCACTTCCTTAATGAATGGAAGTACTGGTACTGTGTCTACTTCTCCTTTCCATAACAGTTCAGAAAATAGTGTCAGTAATCATTCTAATATAACACAAAATGTTCAGACTGGTTTACATGTTGTGAAGTCAGAGTCTAATAGTGAAGCTCAATTTGTGGTTGACCAGTCTAAAGATAAAACTTTAATAATGAAACCAATGGTGTATTCCTCTGGATATGTTGTTCGTCAAAGAAATTCAGATCAAGTTGAAGTAGAAATGAAACCAGGTTCGGCTAACCAGAACTTCAATATTGGTAAAATTATAGTTGACAAAGATGCGAAGGGTTTTGTTGTAAAAGCTCCAGTGAAAGGTGATCTCAGTGGAAGTGGTGATGCCAGTAATAGTTCACAGAATCATGTTATCAAATTAGAAGTGAAACATAACGCACGTGATGAAGAGGAAGATGAAACTGATGACAAACTTGTGATAGATGATAGTGTGAGTGAAAAAGAAGCAGCTTTGAACTTGTTAACTCTTGCTAATCAAGTCTTGGCTCCTATGAACAACACAGATGATGATGAGACAAGTGGTTTAAATTCCTGATAAACTTTCTGTTAATGTTGAATGAAACATTTTATTTGCTATAGATTTAAGTGTGTCTTTAGTTAGTTATGATAACTGACTTAGTACCAAGGATTTGCCATACAATGTATATGTTTTTTATTGCGCCTGTAATAAACTTTGATCTGGACTCGCTAACTATTTTGAATTAAGAATGTTTTGAGTTACAGTTCTTTTCCTGTAAACATGTTTTCTACCTACTATTTAAATCTTCATATTGTTTTTTTAAATCTTTGGTCATGTCTTTTTTTAATTTTTCATTAACAATCAAGTTTGTATCGAATCAGGAATTATTGCAAATGTTTTGGTTCAGTCCTATATATTACAAGTTGGTTATTGCGGGTATAGTTTTCGATGGATTACCTTCTGTTCAATTTTTGTTCCTTGATACTTTCCATGTTTGTAACATTTTCATGTTGGAACCGTTTTTTTGCTTGTTGAATCTGTCTTCATCATATAGTCATTAGTGAGATGCTAGTTTATTTCAATTCTGAATATTAGGACCAGACGTAAGATTGAGAAAGGACTTGTACATTTGGATCTGAATTTATGCAGCAATTCAGTTTTGAAATCACTAAAAAGAAGCCTGGATAAATGATAATGACTTCATATTATTCTGTGTACAAAAATTTGTTGATTTAATTCATTCATTGTATGTATAACATTCCACTTTTGCTGTTTCATATTGTAACAACTGATATACAATGAGTAACTGGTATATATTTGTTTTGGCCTCCAGTACATTACCATTGACATTTTGAGATCTATTCATGCAAGATGAGATGTTGATTGCTTAAAGACTTCGTTATAAACTTCGATGTTTTTGTAATATCTCATTGAATTATCTTTACATAGTCTTGTTTTGTTTTGTAAAGTAATAAATAGATATTTTTCTATCCAAACATTGACATTAATTGTAGGTGTTAGATGATTCATCTTCAGCTTTTGCTTGCATAGACTTTTGTTATCATTTGTTTTTGTTTGCTTGAATTATTTATGTTTAATTATATGCAAATACTCAATTCCAAATTTGTAGAGCGTAACTATTTCATATTCTGATATGATCAGTGTGATTTAACTTTGTTTAAAAGGAATATTGATTCTTAGATGTATTGTGAAAGTGTTCAAAGGTGTTTGACAAATATTGAACAAAATACCAGTTCACCTTATTGTTATATTGTGCATCTATAAGACACTGATCCTTGTGTCTTGGTTAACCACGGTCTATGACCATCAGATAGATGAATCATTATTTATGTATTTAAGTATTTATAATATTTTATTTTATCCTTTATGTTTAAATTTACTGCTTTTATTTGGGCATTTGTGTGGGTAGGATACACAGCTGTAGGGATGCATTAGTTAGATTTGAAGGTTTATTTTTGATCTGTTTCATAGTAAACTAACTCTGTTTTGCTGGTTATTGTTGTTGGACTTTACCTTTCTTACTACGGTCAGTTTGGACTTGTAAAAGTGTATGTTTCAGTTTTCTTTTAACAAACTAATCCAGCATCCGTGCATATACTTATATGTAATGTAATAAGATGGCTTTTATTTTTTTAGCTCTACGTGCCAAAGCCCTGAAGAGTGTATGCGATGGCACAGTGTCTCATGTGTGTGTGGTAAACAATTGCGCGTGCACACGATAAAGCTGTCAGTTTTTATTGTATTTCAATCAAACTTATACAGTAGTTAGATATCCAAGAGAGCTTGGTTCCTGTTGAAAATCAAACAGAATCGTCCATGCATGACTGGATTATGGACCTTTAAAATTGGAAAAATTCCTAAAATTGAGCTTGTGAACATACACCTTTATGTATTATCTGATGATTACCAAACGTTTACAGTAGTTAGAGATAGATGAGTGCTCAGTACCTTTCGAAAACCGTGAGTTTTTTTATAGAGCTTCCATGTTTTTTTTATCGTCGCCAAACTTGAACAGTACTTTGATATCCATGAAACCATTGTTCCTTTTGAAAAAGAGACAGATCTGTCCATGCATGACTGCATTATGGCCCTTGAAATTGGCAAAATTTCTGTAATCAATAAAGCCTCCATAAACGCCTTCTAAGAACTTAAAGACGAAGTGACCAAATTTGGCCAGCCAGTAGAGCACAGGTCCTCATGTGCCTCCTGTTGACTCTAAACAACAGGAAAAATAGTAAAATTAAAGCAGCATGATTGATTATAGAGACAACTTTTTAGTTCCAATTTATTGCACAGGAATATTTATGTTACTGTAAGTGTACTGTAATTCTTGTTTTTCTGACAGGGAAATTTAGAGAAGATAATTAATTGAGTAAATAGTGTGCCATCGTTTCCGTTTTCTGAAGGAACACAGATGTATATGTTGAATATTGATGGAGACAAACTTCAACTATTTATGAAATATTCAAATTTTGAATAAATAAACATGACTGAATGACTCGTTTCAGAGTAAATCATTTTATAATGTTGCATTATAACTGAGAATACATTGTATATGGTTTGTAATTAACTACATGTACATATATAATAGATGAAGGTTAACGTATGCCAAATAAGGATAACACTGTGTGTTACTATGAAGCAGAGTGACTGGAATATTTGTGTAAAATGATTTTAAGGTTACTTGTGGTAAAAATATACCATAAAGATGCAGTCACATTTGTCTAATGTGTAATGTATATAAATGCTTATATTTGTGTAACAAGCTCTGTTTATTTCCATTTTGTTTCAGTTTTTGAAGTTTTGATTTATTCTTGAGTCTGTTTATGAGTAACTGCATTACATTTTGATTTTGAATGTGTTGATATTGATTGAAACTTCAGTAAATTGTTTCATGCAATGAATTTTACTGTATTCTAGTGTTCAAATATTGAATGACCATGCTCTCTATTGATTTGAATGAGAAGTGTAGAATGATAATTATGTTGTTACATCTGATTTACATTTCTAGTTCAAATCTTTTTTAGCGCTGTTTCGACAATACATTGTTTTTATAGACACAAGTACACACATACTGGAATTTGGTATCCTGTTGATCAAAATCTGTCAGAAGTGTAAGTTTTCTAATTGCGATACATATTTTGATTCAAGGTTCTTACTTTGCAGGTTTCATTTAGCTCAAACCCGAAAACTCAATTTTTATGCCCCCCTTTGAAGAGAGGGCATACTGGTTTGCACATGTCAGTTGGTCCGTCCGTAACCTTTTCGTTTCTGATCAATAACTCGAGAACTCCTTGACCTTTCATCCTCAAACTTGGTCTACACATTCACCTTTGGGAGCAGAGGAACCCTATTGATTTTGGGGTCACAGGATAAAATTTCAAGGTCACAGGGGGGATGTTTTACAAACATTTCTTGTTGTATTTGTAAAAGTATGCTGTGTTAATTACAATTTATGAAAACTAAAGTGTATGTAGAATTTAACATTGCCGCCATTTTTACTCCGTAATACTACCAATAATCATATCACCGACATGTATTTTTGGCATTATCATAAATATCACATTTAAAATTTCATGGGAATAATGTTACATGTATAAGGATATGTTTGACCAACTTTGATGTAGATCCGTCGACATGCTTGTACAACTTTCAACTTATAAATTTTCATGTAGGCTTGGTTTAACCAAACAGGGATAACTGAAGCTTTAGTATGTATGAAATATATCGCTTGGTATCCAAAACATTCATAATTTTGTTCATTTATTGAGGCTGAAATGGCATGCAGTGTGTTTGAATTTGCCTGAAAGGTCAGTGATAGCTGTTTTGTTTCAGTCATGAACTTTTATCACGAACATTTGACTCTTGTCAACTGTGTTTTGTCATGCTCATAATGTACATTGTTAATTATACACAGTTAAGAATTTGTTTGTTTGCCAGTTATAACTGCGGTACAGTATATAGGGTGTTGCAGAAGCTATGAGTTGTAGCCTATCTTATAGTAAATGCGAGTCTCACAGTGTGGAAATAACTGTAGATTGTTTATTGAGGTTTCTATCAAAATTGTGTCATCGTTTAACATTACACCGACCATCATTTATAAATAAAACTATCTTTAAAGTTTTCAAACAGTGTTTTTATGTATTACTCCGATTGCTGTGACATTTCCTCATTTCAAAGAGAACTGTAAAACAAGAGATGCCTGTCACTACACAAGATACTTGCCATGCACCAGGAAGCATGCATTTTGGTCGCCATCTAATTGTTTGAATAGTTTCTTTAACCTACATATGGTTCATACAGAACTTCCTGAAAAAAATTCAAGGACTTTTTAAGCACTTTTCTTCCATTTTCAAGGACTAAAATTAAGATATTTTTTGGTATAGAGAAGAAGGGATCCAGTGTATTTTTCAAGTTGATCGCCCAAAGATGACCATCACTGCAGCACAGATAAAATTACGCAGTGTAAGAATTACTTCAAGAGGGCATAAAACCTGTTCGCCACTGTACCGTACTGTATAACCATACTATCGCCTAATCATGGTAGGCCCAGTAAAAAATAGCTGTCATTTTTTCATCTACAGCAGAAGGATTCAAGGGCTATTTACCAAATTTTATTAATTTTTTCAAAATTCAAGTAATTGTCAAGGAGTTTTTGGCTGTTACAAATTCAAGTATTTTTCAAGGAGTAGGCTTCAAATTCAAGGACTTTTCAAGACTGTGCGAACCTTGCTATACAAACAAATGTGTAAGTATTAAATTGTTGACGAATTGATGCATATATCTGCAACTGGACAACAGAACATATAGTCGGCTTTCCTGGGTGTTGATATCGTAGCCCAAGATAATGTATCAGTCAGGTGATTGCTTTGATGTTTACACTGAAGCAAGACTTGTAAGGTTTAAGCAAAACAGTTCATCCACAACCATCCCATCTACAAACTTCATTCTAAAGAGTGTGTGTATCACAAAGAAGGATATTTGTATATGAGGTAAATGTTGTCAGTTCAGTGCAACTTCTCCATAGTGGCCCTCACTCGAGCAACAACCTCTCTTTAACAACTGTCAGTTTTTCTGCAGTAAGTTTTCAGTATAAATTTATCTTTTCTACAGCAACAACCTCTCAACAACAGTCAAAACTTGTGTCTGCCAAAGGATGTTGTTCTGAAGAGGTTGCACAGAAATTTTATCAGAACATATATATGTTATTCATTGTCTCTGTCAAACATTGCAGTCCGATTTGTCATGTACCAGTTATACACAAGGCCAACCTTAAAAACTTGTTTGTTTGCAGTTACTCAACCTGGTATTTTAACAGTGGGTAGGTAGGTTTTTTTAATTGAGTAATGTAATGGCTAAAAGACAGGGGGAAAAATTCATCCATAAACCTGAAAAAATAAATTGAGTTGCGTTATTTTTCACGAGTCGGTTGCGTAATTAAAAACAATTTTTTAAGGATGGCCCAATACTGTTGGATTACTGTATTAGTTTGGAGAACAAACAACAAACACGACAATGTTTCACAAAAACTTTCAATTCTACACAGCAGGAGAAACATCTCTAATTTAGAGATTTTACAAGAAAACAACACGCATTTAATATGAAGTTATACAGTAAAATTATGCAGAAAACATGACGGTATGAGGTTTCTACTAAAGAAACAGGTACAACTGCAAGAAATGAGAAAATGACAGTAACTGCTTGCAGAAGCAATGCACATGTATACAACAGCCACATAAGAATATATTTTTAAAATATGAATGGTCTGATCGACAACTACACACTTAAATTGTCATTATCAGTGAAACTGTCACAAAGATGCAGCTTTTGAAGAAATATGACAAGACAATATATTACTGGTATGAAAAATTTGAGATACCCAAAATATTTTGTGGATTTAGCAGATCAATATACCGGTATTATCCACTATAAAAATACTGATTATGAACAATTCTAACACAATCTGCAAGATTTCTTATATAAACATAGAGGAAATCTACCTATGTATCATTCTACAATAAAATATGACTCTGATTGCAAAATAAAAGGTTGGTCAGTTTATCTAGCAAAATGGGGTAAATTACCGAATGCGCTGAAGCCAACATAAGTGAATGGTACGAGGCTGAATTGCGCATGCATAAACTCAAGAAAACAGTAGTTAACTTGTAGTTACCATTTCATCAATCTATAATGACGTAGGGTGTACAATTGTAATCAGAAGTCGGTCGTGAACAAATTACTGATTGAAGTCGTCACAAAATTTTGCTTTGGATATTAACGATTCCTTCTTCCCTCACTCAATAGCATCGAACAATAGTTTCTTGTCAGATATTTTGAAATCAGCTGCAAGCCTGTCACTCTTTTTTCATATCTAATTTGTTCTTGAAATTGAAGATTTTCACAGTTATCTTTCATAAAGAAAGCAACAAATATCAGATAATACTGATATGACATGCAGTCAAATACTTTCAAGTCATTACAGGGAGGTAAATTTTACCAGAATGTGTAAAAGGTCAAATTTTGTACAATAAAAAGATAAATATTTGCGATGTTAAGAATCGAAATAGTAAACATGTTTACATGTACTGTATTATTGTGTAATAAAATATAGCCACACGCTACACATCATGACGTAATTACTATGCATCAAAACTCATCACTATATTTTATTACACAATAATCCATGGTTACACCTTTTTCATATTTTCTTACATGATTCGATTTAAATAAAACAAGTGAACTAGGAACTGAGCATTAACCGAGTTAAACATAATACATGACATAATATAGAACACATAGTGACTTAGGTAACTACTTTGATTCCATGTAAGTAATGCATAGAAGGAAATTATATATACATAAGGAAGACAGAATATACTAAATGGTTACAATTCCCAGTAATTCCAAGCATATATAAAGTACTGTTAACCTAGAAAACATTTCATCCTTTGAATAATATGGCATTTGTATCTTTCTGTGAAATTGAAAAGCCACGAAAATATGCAAAATACCCATATTGTGTCAATACAGTATGTAACTCTGTGAATTATAAAAGCCATGAAAATTTCCATGTTATGAAAAAAGTAAAACAATGTCCTAGCGAAATTTCTACATATATCACATTGGTTGTACATGTATTGCCACATTAAACAATATTGCTCAGTGGGACTGAATTCCTGATTATGCATGTATACAAAAAATACCTTGCGAAAATACCCAAACATTAGTTCAAGATAAAAACAAGAGGGCCATGATGGCACTGAATCGCTCACCTAAGCACCTGAAGTGTTAAGTACTATGGTCCTGTGTCACAGGGTGCAAAATTTCGTTGTAGTAAAGATTCTAACAAAGATAGGAAAACTTTCGATTTCCAGCATGTTAAGAGTATCACTGTAATTATAATGTATACATATTGGGAAAGTGACCCCCTGGCCATGTTCATTTTAGTGAATTACACAATTGAACACCAACTTGGGTAGAGGTTTACCTAAGGAACAATTTGGTGAAATTATTTCACAATTGGGCCTGTAATTTTTTACAAGAAGATTTTCGTAGTTTCCACTAGATACATTAATAGGAAAAGTGGCTCTGCTCCTGGCAGCCATGTTTTTTAAATGAATCCAAATAATTTGAATAATCTTGGAAGATCACCTAACAAACATTAAGCTGAAATTATATCAAAATTGGGTTGGTAATTTTTGACTAGAAGATTTTTGAAGTTTCCACTATATACATATAGGAAAAGGGGCTGTGCCCTCAGGTGGCTATGTTTTTTGAAGAATCCAAACTTGTTGTTGTATTTTTTGCAGAGTGCCACACCAGTAACCTTTCACTAACATTTTGTGAAATTCTATCTTTCCCCAATTTCAAAATTAGGAAACAACAGGATTCATTCAAAGCAATAATTGATGTTATGTAATTTCACGTTTTTGTATTATACAACATACAAATGTAACTTCCGGTAAAAGCCTGACACGTTTGTTGACATTTTGCGGAAGAAAACAAATGGAATTTCGCCATTGATAGTAATTTGTACGGATACAGCAATTGTAGAACTATTCAGTGTTGATATTTGATGCGTTGTGAGGACTCTCAGGTGCAAAATTTCAATTTATGTGAGTTTGTGAAGTTTAAATCTGTACACTTGAAATCTATTTATAGCATCGATAAATCTAAATAGTAGGCGGTATACCGCTCGTGATTGGAATTTCGTCACGCTTGACCAAATCGCTTTGTGTAAAGTGTATTGACCATAGTATATTAATGTCCACGTTGAATAAAACTATGGAGGCTCAGGCGGACCTTTCGGTAGACGCCCATGAATTTGTTGATTCAGTAATGAACTCCCAACGTATTACTAGAGTTGATACGCCTCTAAACCCTAGTAGGAAGCGGCACGCTTCGGACCCTTGTGACCAAGAATCAACGGTGAAGAAGTCACGTATTACAGCAAAGGCTAGGCGGAATCTCTATGACTGTAATAAATCCCCATCTGACTCAAATGTTGTCGTAACAAGTGCGGATGTCCACGTTGACTCAAATCCTTCTGTGGAACAATTAATAGGTAAACTTTCTGCGGATATGCACATGATGTTTTCAGCAATGACAGAGCGTATGGATAAGCTAGAGTCAGGGTTGGAACATCGTATTTCTAGTAAGGTAGCACAACTTCTTGATAAACGTGTGAATACGGAAATGGGTCGCATAAGGAAGGATGTTGACGCACGTCTGGAGACATTCAAAGATTCCTTGAAAGCGGAGGTGGTAGCAGACCTTAACGACATGAACTCTAAAATACAACAAGTGGCTTCCAAAGCCCCTGCACAACCAACTCATAATATAGCTCTTAATGTGGTGATAAGAGACCTGCCTGAAACTAGAAATGAAAATACCGAGCATAAGGTTAATGCCTTAATTAAAGATGGTCTGCGTATCTGTGATGTGTCATGTGCTAGTGCCGAGCGAAAACCGTCAAACGGTAGTAAACCGGGTGTTGTGATTGCTCGTTTTAAGTGTCATGATGATAAAAGCAAGGTTATGTTAAAGAAAAATAACCTAAAGTCAAGACAACAATACCAGCAGGTGTATATCAACCATGACCTTTCGCATGCTGATCGTACCATGAACAACAACTTCAGGACCATTCTCAGTGCTCTAAAGAACTCCAACTTATCGTTACATGGGTCAAGAATTGTGCGTAACAACACTAACAACGAGAGAAGAGGCGACAGACGAGATCACCAACATAACACTCGTGTCAATAGTGACTCTGATAACGGTCCCCGTGGTAGTGAAAGAGTAGCTTCCGGTAATACAAATTCTGGTTGGTCGCGTGTTGGTGGAAGAGGCCGTAATTACGGCCAACGTCGTGGTGGACAACAGTATCGACGTAACTAGGTTACAGCGGGTTTTTGGAATGTTCGGGGATGGAATGCCGATTCCGAATCCGATAGTTCTATTTTACGAACTGCGTGTGCTACTATGAGTGGCTGTGATATTTTAGCTGTAGCTGAAACACATCTTTTATCTGACTCTGTTTTAAATATTGATGGTTTTAAATGGTTTGGGTTAAACCGAACAATGATTCATAAACATGCAAAATCCGGCTCCGGTGGAGTTGGCTTTTTGATTAAAAACAGTATATGTGATGAATATGACATAACGATATTAGAAAGTTCTTTTGAAGGTATTTTATGGTTAGAAATGTGTCATAAATTTGATGAGTATGTATTGTTTCCGTGTGTTTGTTATTTGCCTCCCGAAAATTCATCACGATACGTTGATGTAAATGCTTTTTACGATAATTTATTAACAGATATATATAAATACCAGCATAATGGTCTTTTATACATTTGTGGTGATTTCAATAGTAGATGTGGTCAACTAGAAGACTTTATAAGTGGTGTAGATTATGTATCTCCACGTCATATTGTTGATTTTAAAACGAACAGTTATGGTGAAACTTTTATTGAGTTCTTAATAAATGTGAGTATGTGTATTGTAAATGGTAGAAACTACTCAAATAACGACTTTACATCTGTATCAGTTAAAGGTCTATCTGTAGTTGACTATTGTGTAACTAGTTATGAAAATTTGTCACTTTTTACAGAGTTCTCAGTCGTTACAACTGCTGATCTTATAAATCAATGCGGACAGATAAACAGTTTACTGTCAGGCAACTTACCAGATCACTCTTTGTTAAGATGGAATATTAACCTTGAGTCTTTAAGGTCTGCAAGCAATTCTGATAAAGTGTCTGATGAGTCTGGCCAATTTGAATCTTTCGATAAATTTGACTGTTCTAAAATGCCGGATTATTTTATGCTTAGTGCGGAGGTTCTTGCTAAAGTTAATAATACCATTGACGATATAGAACAGGGTTTTAGAACGCAAAATGATATTGACTCAGCATACAATTCTTGGTGCACTATTTTAAAGGATAATATGTATAGATCGCTTCCATATAAAACCATTAATCCTGGTTCGAATAAGAAAGGTTTTCGACCCGGCAAGCCATGGTGGAATGATGGGCTTGGAACATTATGGAATGATGTAAGCAATGCTGAGCGGAAATGGCTTAATTGTTATAATATTACTGTTAAAAAGAAATTGAAATGTGATTATATTTCTGTTCGTAAGCGCTTTGATCGTGAAGTACAACGTTCTAAACGTTTATACTGGTACTCATTTCAAGATGATTTGATGAAAGAGTGTAATGTTGATCAGACGAAGTTCTGGAAATCTATCGGGAAGGTAGGCGTTGGTAATGCCAGTCGCAAACTTATCCCCATGGAAATTCAGTTACCAGATGGCTCTACCTCTCAGTGTGCCACAAGTGTACTTGACAAATGGAAATCTGATTTTAGTTCTTTATTAAATAAAACGCACGTAAACAATCATACCAGTCAGAATGATGAAAATTTTGTTGAACCTAATCATGAATCTTTTAATGATAATATATCTTTATTAGAAGTTAAAAAGGCTTTGGATAATGCTAAGAGAGGTAAAGCTTGCGGTATTGATGGTATTCCTAGTGAAGTGTTAAAAACTGATACCTCAGTCCTATTCTTACATTCATTGTTTAATGTTTGTTTTACTACTGGGGTTGTTCCTTCAAGTTGGGGAAAATCTATCATTAATCCAATACCTAAATCGTCTTCGGCTGATCCTAGAGACCCACTCTCATATAGAGGCATATCATTAGCATCATCAATGTATAAGATTTACTGTAGTGTTCTCAATTCTAGGCTTAGTAAATGGGCTGAATCTAATGAGAAAATTGTCGATGAACAAAACGGTTTCCGTAAACATCGCAGTACAACTGACCATATTTTGTCTTTAACAAGCATTATAGATTGTAGAAAGAAGAAGAAATTATCAACATTTTGCGCTTTTATTGATTTTAGTAAAGCTTACGATTTTATTAACAGGCAAAAATTGTGGATAAAGATCAAGGCTGCAGGTATCTCAGGAAACATGTTCTGTGCAATCAAAAGTCTATATTCATCTGTAGCATCATGTATTAGAGTCAATCATTATAAAACGGAGTGGTTTGATATCCATTGTGGATTGAGACAAGGTTGTATATTGTCTCCAATATTGTTTAATTTATATATCAATGATTTGGCCATTTACTTAAAGTCTTTTAATATTGGTATAGATTTAGATGATAGTCGTATTTGTATACTTTTATATGCAGATGACATAGTATTGTTGGCGGAAACTAGTACTGACCTACAACGTTTGCTTAATGCTTTAAATGACTGGTGTAATATGAATGATATGTCTATCAATTGCAAGAAAAGTAATGTTGTACATTTTCGCCCAAAGTCTTGTTTAAAAACTGATGTCATTTTTACATGTGGAAATAATTTGTTAAGTGTTGTTGAGAAGTACACGTATCTTGGTATAGTTCTTAATGAACATTTAAACTTTGATATTACTGCTAGAGTTGTTGCTCAGAGTGCACATCGGGCTCTAGGCTTGGTTATTGCTAAATGTAAGTTTTTGGGTGGAGTCCCTTATAATGTTTTTACCAAATTGTATGATTCAATTGTTTGGCCTGTTATAGCGTATGGTGCAGCTATTTGGGGACAAAAAGCGTTTTCGTGTATTGAAGCTATTCAAAATAAAGCTATGCGCTACTTCTTAGGAGTAGGCAAGTATACTCCGAATTCGGCCGTTATTGGTGAAATGGCATGGAAGCCACCTATAGTTCGGCAGTGGAACTGTATTACAACCTGTTGGACGAGGTTAAATTCATTACATGCTTCTCGTCTCACTAAACACATAGCACTCTGGGCAAACTCTCTAGCAAATAATTCTTGTAAAAACTGGTATTACAATGTTAAAAGAAAATTATTTGAACTTGATCTACATCAATATTGTGATATTAATAGTGTTATACCGAAACATAGCTTTAAACGCTATGTAGAAGAACGTATGCTAGATATTTATAAAATAGAATGGCTTAATTCAGTGCAACAGGTTTCTAGCCGTAACGGTAGAGGTGGAAATAAATTACGCACCTATGCTTCATTTAAACATCACTTTACTGCTGAAAATTATTGTAAAATGATCATACCTTTTAATCATCGATCTGCTTTTTGTAAATTCAGATGTGGAGTTGCGCCCATTAGGCTTGAAACCGGTAGATATGAAAGGCTACCTATACATGAAAGAACTTGTCCTTTTTGTAATGTCTTTGTTGAAGATGAATGCCATACAATACTTAACTGCAGTTTATATGATGACATACGTTTTAATTTGTTACAACGAGCTACAGAAGTGTGTGATGTTTTTCATAATTTGTCAGATAACGATAAACTGGGTGTGTTATTTACTCACCCAGATTTGATTCGTATAAGTGCCAAAACCTGCTATAATATTTTAAATCGTAGAAGTTCTTATTTATGTAGATAAGATTTTTTATATGTAATTAAAATAATATATTAATTTTATCTGTATATAATACTGGGCATTATTTATTATCATATATGTGTGTTTTACTTCCTTCTAAGAGGCTGTTGTTAATCAGTTCATCTACGGTCTGACCGGGGTGATAATTGGTATTTTAAGATGTTTTTTAATCAACGCAGTAGTGCCTTCTTTACAAATGTCAGTGTCTTATAATAATTATTACTTAACAACCTTTTAAAACAACGTATTAACAGCAGTCTCTTAGTTTTATGTATGTAAATATTGCTTATATGTATTGATGTGATATTGTATTTAAGATTTTAGAAAGTGTCAATTGTCTCTTATAATTCAAAGTTGAATGGTTATGTACATTTTATTGGTTTTGATATTTGTAAATGTTTTATGCATGTACATAAATGAGACTGAAATGAAATAAAATACGTTTTACAAATTTACAAATTGTTTGTCACATATTGCACATTTAACTAACAGCTAATATTCTACCTATCAATATATATTTTCTATTCTGCTCATACATCACTTAAATATAATATCTTTTCACAATTAACATTTAATAAATTTTGAAGTATTCGACCTAAATCCTGATACTTGTGACCCTAACCGCTGATGTAAGATGTACACATGTAACATAATGAATTTAAAAGGCTAAAAATACCAAGACAAGTATGACACAAAAGACATGATATTAACAAACAAGAGGGCCTTGATCGCCCTAGATTGCTGAACTAAGTACCACAACATTTGAGAGTCCACAAGGATTTTCTATGATTTGACCCAGTGACCAAGTTTTGACTCAATGTGACTTGGTATAGAACATGACAAGCATATCATTAACAAAACATTTTGAAGAGGATCCATGTAGATCAGGTTGAAAAAGTCGCCTCTAGAGAGTCCACAAGGAGTTTCTATAATATGACCAGGGACTCCCATTTTCAACTTGCTGTGCATCCCTTGGACCCCTAAAATAAACTTTTGTCCAAGTATTAACTGCATATCTGGGACCCTACAAATTTACTGGGGACCCCCAATGTATCAAACACAAGGGTCCTAGGACCTCTAGCTGAAAAATCCTAGGGAAAACCTTGGGCGACTTCTGCCCAAGCTGCCTAGAAACTTGTTCCCTGGTTACATCAATAAATGTCCTGACAATCCTCAGATAAGAGATTATCTAAATATCTCAACACTCAAATAGATAATCATAATGCTGAAACTTGGCGGAAAATATTGCATTTGCGGATGTTAAATTATAAAAAAAATAAGAATTTAATCCAACAAGTACATGGATAGCCATGGAAATACTTACTGCAATGTAACTGTGAAGATTTAACAAAATCGCTCATATAGTTTTAGTGTTATGCTCCAGATAAAATTGTAACGGAAGGACAAAGAGTACATCCATATACCCCTGAAGAGGAGACAAATAATACTGGGAACATAATTAAATAAAAACAATGAGATTCAAAAAAATGTAAAGGAATATATAAAAACGAAGACAAAACTATCAGAAGCTACAATAAATATTATGCAAAACTTAATAATCTCATGTAAGATTTGAGGATTTCAAGATGTCCATAACAACTAAATATAGTAGAAGTGGGTATTTCCACAAGTCCAAATGTTTGCAAGTTGAAGATTTCACAACTCTGGTCAGGTGAAATGTTGGCAAACAGCCAAATGAGTATTCTTACTGTTTAAAAGTAAAGAATGTAACTAAAAATGTGCTTAAGTGAATGAAGAAATTACGCTAGCTAATATTTTTGCAACACTCTTGAATTTGCATCATTTGCAAACATGACCACTTCCTGAACTTTACCACTTTACATTACATAAACAAGATATATCAATCAATATACATACACACAAATCAATAAAACTCTCCTTAATCAGTTTAAAACTAGAAACAATACTGCAACAATGTAAACATTCAAACAATGAAATAATCATCAAAACCAAACAACATTATTTTGAAACGATCTAGTATGCCTGCAAGCAAACATACGACTGTCATTCCCATGTTGAGTCAAGTTATAAAAATTATTTAAAAAATCAAATTGCCTTCAACCAAACACATTCATACAAGTGTTGAACCAAACTCCATCTTTTATCAAACTGACTTTATGACATTTCTTTATGACTATGTTACATTTCTGAATATTCAACAGGCATGTCAGATGAATGTATACTTCTCAAATAGTATGAAACATAGTCTCTGAAGAGAAGAATGAAAACATGTAAAAAAACAACATTAATGCGATTATGATATAGAAATGTATATTTGTGGTTGCCTGGTAACCACATGTGAAAGAACTTATTATATGACTTAAAGCTATTGATTGCAATAAAGCTAGACACTTTCTATATAGAATGAATATCACTAATTTTTGTTACACTATGACTGATAAATAACTTTTTCATTTACAACAGAACAGTCTGCACATAAAGAAAAATGAAGTTTTATTAACAACTGGTACAATATATTAAGTATAAGACACTTCTATCACCACTAACCAAGTTTTAAAACTAAAATACCGATACATTTCTAAGACTCTATCAAGAGACACTAACAAAAATTCCAAAAATACTCAAGTAAGGTGAAATGATTTCTGTACAAACACCAGGGATTTCCCATAAGCAGAAATCTTGAGTTCCTGACTGCCTTTACATTCAAGGGACTCCCATTTTCAACTTACAGTGCATCCCCGGGACCCCTAAAATAAAATTTTGTCAAGAAAAACTGCAGATCTGGGACCCTACAAATTTACAAAGGACCCCCAATTTATCAAACACAAGGGTCCAAGGACCTCTAGCTGAAAAATGCTAGGGAAAACCCTGAAACCATAAATCAAAGATTGAACAATATCAACTATAACAATAACATTATTTGCCATGTCTAGGTAAACATGTAAATACAAGATACACTGGTCATTAAGATTATTACACATCACGTTCTATCATGTAGTCATAACCATACCAAACTGAGATACAAAACCCAACACTCGTGTCATGAAAACAATTACAAATAATGAGACAAAACAAAAAATGTTAAATAAAAAATATCACAAAATAGTCTCCGATGGCAGAATCTCATGAGTCCTGTTCTGTCTTAGTGACACGTTTCCTTACTGTCTTAGTCTCCTCACTCTCCTCTGGTTCCTTGTCTTTTATGATCTCATCAGTTGGCTCTTCCTCTTCTGAAATATAGTGTATCATTTCATAACTTCTACATGTATACATTGTATACTCAAATGTGTTTTTGTAAATGATCACTTCTAATATTGTGATATTGTGCAAAATAAATGAAGTCAAACCTGTCCTTCCGACCACCTTTTACAAGCGACCTCCAGTCTTTTACAACCGTTCTGAGTACCTTCCGTGAGTTTTTAAGCATTTAATTGATCTACATTAGCGACCACTTGTCAAATGTGACTACAGACCTTGTATTTTTTATACACATCGTTGTTGATAAGCCACTGCTAAAAGCAATTTTTTTAATGTTTTTTAATTTTATGATTTTTATATATTTTATATGCCTATTTTGTGTAAAATATCTTAATAGCTGTAATAAAGTATTTTTTTAAATATTAAACAAAATGCCCTGCACTTAAAGGTGCTGAACTCCAGATTGACGAGCGAGCAAAAAAAAGAAAATTGTCAAATATTTACAAAATCTTGATATTGTTGCACGTAAAGCTCTAAAACATTATTACTTTCATTCATCATTACTTGCGAAACATTGTCATAGCGTAGTTTTTCGTATTTTTCCATCGAAAATTTTACTAGGGTTAGTCTACCCTGTAAATCTAAAAATAGAACCGTAAACATTGAGCTCATGCACATTCGGAACGTCTCTGTCATTCAAACAATTCATCAGCGCAAAGAAAAGAATAAATGCTATAAGTCACTTACTATTTATTTGCACGCAACGAAAATAAATAATCACTGAACAATTATCTCCTCGATGTCAGTAGTGGATCACGCCATTGTGTATGTTTATTTTGCAAATTGATCATGTGACTCGTGAGGTGCATGCTGGATGGGAACTCGCGGTATTTTTAAACTGGAAAACTCCGATTGCTCGATATTACGACGGCGATTTAATTAGCCTAATTGCTTTAAATTATTCAAATATTCACCATCTACAGCTTTTATTTACGTGTATGATGATACAACTACACATATTTTGCGGAATTGCAAAAACGACGATTTGTTTTCAATCTGGAGTTCAGCACCTTTAACATTTATGCTTTTGTCAACTTTACTGTATCCTTAAATAAGAGACAATCTGTCTTATGAGACCACTTTATCCTGGACAGGTTCGACTGTACAGTGAAATATAGATAAATTTGTTTTATGTCATTCTTACCCCTACCTCAATCGTTTGAAACCCAAGATTCCAAAATGATTGTATAAAACAAACTGCATGTTAAGATTTGCATTAAAATTAATAAACAGCAGAAACTTATGGCGACTAATTAGGAAAGTGTTTCAGTGCAGTGCAGTTTGCCAAATGTGTCCGAGACCCTGCTAAAGAATTCAATTGATCTGGTAAATGCGGGATCTATTTAGAGAATTCTGGTATCTGGTGTGAAAATGTGGCCTTTAGACAGTTTTCAAGATCTGACTCTGCGACCTAGTAATTTGACCCCATGTTGCATGATATCCAATAAGATTCATTAAGACAAACATTTTGATGAGGTTTCACATATTCAGGTTGAAATGATGTCTCTAGAGGGTCCTTCCAGTATCCATACATGGGTTAGTTCTTAGCTTAGACACACCGAACTTTGAATAGAGAAAAACCCAAGTAAATTGATGAAATGTAAACAACATTATTCAGCCCTTTTTTCTGGCAAATTTGGGGCTGATATTTGGCCCCATTCCCCAAAGAAAAATGTATATCCGTTACTTAGAAAGAAATTTCCCTTCAGTAAAATCATTAATAATTTTAGCCTTATAAATACTAAAATTCTGGTGATTCATGATACAAATTTCTCCTATGAAAAGGACCCACCATACTTTCCCAAAAAGCTGAAAAAAATGGCTGTTATTAAATATACCGAGATCTTCAGCATCTTCTTTCTTCTTTTCTTCCTCATTCTCTCCCTCTTCTTTCATTTCATCACATGTTGTTGAGGTTAATGTTTCCACTTTCTGTGGTGATGCCTCCTCACCACTGGATTCCCTGTCAGATTTGTTCACAATCTCGTAACTCTCAGATTCTGGACTTGACTCTGATGAATCCTTAAATCAAGAATTATCTTTAAGAAACTCTAAAAAATCACCTGTCCTAAGATTCTTAAACATGTCAACATGCTTAAAAGTTACTAGTAAGCCCTTAATGAACAGGGTCCAGAAATGAGTTTCATGAACAAATACAAAGTACAGTATAACCCCTTCTGAGAGACAGTCATCTACAAAATATACAGTAAAACCTCACTTAAAGACCACCTCAATAATAAAACAACCTTGATAATAAGACAAGTTTTAAAGAGTCCCAAGGGTGGTCATATTATTGAGATTTACTGTACACTGTTGTTAACAGGTTGTTGCATAAGACAGGCTCAATTGGTAATTAATTTCACAACAGATAAACTGTTGAAGAGAGGTTGTTGCTCAAGAGAGGACAGCTCTGGAGAGGTTGGAATGTCACTCAGAAGGAGGGAAATTATTATTTTGTTATCGATCCGTCCATTGCAACACTAAAACATTGCGATTATGTAATAATCTCACCCATACACACTAAAAGGTATATGCTCTGACAGATACACAGATGTATTTTGACTCTTCATATTGCTATATAATTGCCATTTTAAGAAATTTACCTTTTTCTCTTCATTCACATTGGACTCCGGTTTGGTTTCACCTTCAGTTTTACCAGTAGCAGTCTTAACTTGTTCACCAACATCTCCAACATTAGTTTGTACAGATTGCATAGCAGCAAGTATCTTCGTCATCTGTGCTTCTGTCTCAGCCAATCGCTCCTGCAGCTTTCTCATGTCCATCTCATCTGAAATATCCAGTATCAAACATGGTTATTGTTCTGACAATGTACCTGATAAGTTTCTGTATCTACCGTTGAAGTAATTAATAAACTTGACAATAAAATAATCAAAAAATGTATACAGCAAAACCTTACTTAAAGACCGACTCATTAGGAAGACCACCTTGAAATTAAAAACAAAGTTATCAAGTCAATTTTCACTGTTTTGCTCTTAATTCAACCTCAATAAGAAGACCACCTAAATAAGAAGACCAGTTTTCAAGGGTCCCAAAGATGGTTTTATAATATTGAGGTTTTACTGTATATTGAACATCTTCTATCTTTTATATGAACAATTCACATGGTTGACCAAGGGAGACAACAATTGTTTGACTACTCTGATATTTTATGGTCCTGAAAAGACTGCACATATTATCAGACACTCTCAATTTCCACACTCTTAAATCTTTTATAATGTAGCACACGAGTTCTGATTACCATAAGTTTGAGTCATAAGCTCATGGATTAAATGTTTAAAGAAATAAAACCATTGATAAGCATAACTAGGTAAAGGTTCACAAACACACTCAATGTTTAAGTTATAGCAATATTATACCAGCTGTAACATGTAAGACACAATCATCATAATTTACAAGTCTCAGTAAAAACGTCTTAGTTTTTAACCTCTAGCCAAATTAGTTTCTTTTCACAATTCATCAGATTGATGTTTATACCACACCTATATATCAGTCTGATAACTGCATTGTGAAATAATAAAACAATCATGTGACGTTCACTATACAGTTCTCATTCTCGTTATATCGGCAAAATTAATATGTTTACTGACATGGAAAATATATTCTTATTGTTTAGATTGACCTGTTGCAGTAATTCTAGCATATATACAACTAGCAGGAATGCTACATTGTAATAAAATGTGTGTACATGCTCATACAACAACAAACTTTATCACACCGACAGTGGAACTCAAAAAAGTAATAAAAATATCATATAACAGGAAATTAACGATGTAAATAAATGCAATAATTATAAATGGCAGACATAATATTTACAGAAATAACTACATCATATTATACAAATCATTAGCCAACATATTTGTATACTAATTAACATTATCAGAAATCAATAGCAGGTAATTAAAAACTCATTAGCTACAACAAACATTACTATGAAGGCAATATTGAAGCACTACACAAGTTATTGATTATTACTAGCAAATGTTGTTACTAATGGAATTTCAATCAAAGTTCAATTATGGGCACAATTTATAATTTGTATGACACTGTATGAATGAAACAAGCCATCAAATATAATCAATACTGAAATTCCTTCGGGATAGGAAAGTAAATTATTATTAACAGAAAAATTGATCAAATAACAATACAACCTAGTGAAATATTAGAAGAGATCAATTACCTTAATGCAGACAATTAACAACATTATTGGATGGTTGGACTGGATGGAGAGAAACTTCATTTGATCATGTGATGTGTTTATCTTATTAGCCTACTAGTGAGGCATATGTCTAAAATACAGGACAAACTTCAAGGAATAATGAACAATTAGCTGTGATTATATATGATTAAGAGTAATATCAGAGAACTCCTTTCACACAAAAAAATCAGACATCTTGTTGTTCCGTTAGCAGTTACTATATAAAGAACAAAAACATGTATTCTTTCGAAAGCACAATTTCTTTCCGTTACATGTGTTCACAGTACATAAGGTTCATTCCATTGTGGGTGTTCGATAATTACGTGAAACATCAATGAATTCTGATATCTGTTCACCTGTCGATTCCCTTTATTAACCAGACGAAAAGCGCTGACACAGTGAAGAACACATATTTTAGTGAGATTTTGAATTTGCGATGTTTTCAACTCCTGAATTAATGAGAGAAAAAAACCTCGCAAAAAAGGCTTTTACAGTATAATACATGTATGAAAAGTGGCTCTGCCCCCTGGCTGCAATATTTTTGGATGAATCCAATTAATTTTAACAATCTTTTGAAAAGAAGATTTTTTCTACTATATACAAATAGTTAAAATGACTCAAGCCCATAGCGGCTATATTTTTTTACAAATCCATAAAATTTGAACAATCTTGGTAGAGGGACACCTAAGGAACATTTGTGTGAAGTTTTATAAAAAATGGGTCATCACTTTTTGACAAGAAGATTTTTGTCATACATATAGGAAAAGGGGCTCCAACCCCTGGCAGCCATGTTTTTGACGAATCCAAACCACTTGTTGTATTTTTGTAGTGTGTCACCGTAGTAACCTTTAACTTAAATTTTGTGAAATCCCTCAAAGTGGTTTTAGAGGAGATGTTTTTAGAAGCAAAACAGGAAGTTGGCCATTTTGTTGTTGATGTTTGTTGACGGACATACGGACTGACAGGCGAAGACCGATCAGTCAAGCTCAACTTGACCACTTTGTGCTCAGGTGAGCTAAAAACATGCCAATAATGTGCACAACAAGGCTTGGTACCAATAACTCATGTGGAGTTTCATTGAAATCCAACCACTCACTGGCTTAGGAGAACGTGCGCAGAAAAACATTTTTACACTCAGACAGACAGATAGACAACACATCAATAATTCTCCCATAGGCATAAATAATAATGCAATGTTTTTAGCTAGACTACAAAGAAAAATTAAAACATACACAAACAAACATCGAAAGTATTGAAGATTTTAAGTTGGTGACCTGTTGCAGGAAAACTTAAGAATCAACAACAACGAACAGAAAAGAAGAAACAAGAAATATCTTTAAACAAGACGATCGGTGCAAATTGAAATTGAAAGCAAATATATTGTGTTTTTTACCGCTTAAGATTTTTGAATCATTGCACGAATGCAACGCTAACAGATCAGATGTCAGTTAACACCCACCTTGCATGGTTCACAACATGAAAGCATAAAGCATGTTGAACTCAATTTATTTCTTCTCAAATTTCTTAAATGGATATTTAACAAGTTTTAATCAATACCTTCAGTGGTCAAATAAATACAGCACTGGACAAGCCTAAACTGTTTTAATGAAAAATGAACCTTCTTGTTTATTTGACAGAAACGATCGAAAGTTTGTACGAAAACATGCGTCTTTGCTATAGGCATAAAAAGCAAATCAATCAGGTTTTTGGCATGTACGCATCTTGGTGCATTTTGAAGAACACACCACAACCAAATATAGTAACTTTACCAGAGGAGAGACAGGTTAGAACACACCATAACCATGCAGTAACTTTACCAGAGGAGAGACAGATTAGAACACACCATAACCATGCAGTAACTTTACCAGAGGAGAGACAGGTTAGAACACACCATAACCATGCAGTAACTCTACCAGAGGAGAGACAGGTTAGAACACACCATAACCATGCAGTAACTTTACCAGAGGAGAGACAGGTTAGAACAAGTCACCATCGTATAGCAAGCTTAGCAAAGAAGAGGAATTTATTTAGAACACACCACGATCACATAGCAAGCTTACTAGAGTCGTTCTCCTTCATGCTATTAGCTAATGACTTCAACTGTTCAAGCTGAGCACTCATATCAGCCTCTGTTAAACCAGTAGATTTACTGTCACTTTGCGTATTGGTAACCCTACCTGGATCATCTCCATTGCGACTACCACCATAACGAGGTTCTCGAACTGGACTTTCTTCACTTTTGGATTCCTTATTATCGTTCTTTCCAAATACCTGCAACATTGGACATAATAAACTATTATCGATTAAGATCCATGCAAGTCAAGCTGAAAATATGTTTAAGTATACAGAAGGATAACCTGTGGTGTCTGTGTATGTCAACAATAATACAAGAACAATATTCAGGGGTGCTGAAATCCACTTGCCAAGTCGTCCATTTGGTGCTCCGGACAACCATACTGGCTTGTCCGTGGGCAAGTGAATATTTTAAAAAATTGGAAACATATTTGAAAGAATGATTTCTATATGCTCTATGCTTGAAAATCCAATTTAAAAAACGTTATCTTGAAACAATACTTAGAAGCCATTAGCAGTGGTTAAAATGCTGTAGTAACACTTTAATAACTGACAACAGACAAATTTGAAAACTGTTGTTGATATTTTCATACATATGATGGTCAAGTGCAGTATATTTGAAGTTTGATACATAAAAGTCAAATCACCGAAAAAGCTGTCCTTAAAGTCACAAACATAGAAAAATGAGTAATTCTCATCAGCAGCATCACTTCACTTCTTTGTTCCAGGCATCGGAAAAGTGAATGTCCATCTGGTACTTGTCCATGAACATCAGAAACCCTGATACTGTCACTCAAATCAAGCAAAAAATTGCCATTCAAATACAATATCATTTGTTAAACAAAATCGTGAGTTTTAGTAGTTTAGGTACAAATTTAATAGTCAAGACGGTCAAGTACCCTATAAAATGGTTATTCCTTTGGGTTAGGGTTAAATTTTAACATCAAAGTACCTTAAACAACGTGTACACCAGGTATACAACAATACCAACAGCATACATAGGTAATATAACACCCATCATACCACGCCCAGAACCTTTTGTTTGTTTCTGTTCTGCTGCTGCCGCTCTCATTCCAGGATGTGGACCGTGCTGCTGAAATAATCACATATGATAACTAATCAGTACATTTCGTAAATTAATGTAGGATTTAAAATTTTTGGAATAGGTGTGTTATAAACAACATTACTGAGATACTTGCAAGATGCGAGCACCAAGGCGATATTGGGCCACAGTATGCAAATAAAAGTATGCACAGTACGTTAAATAACACAAAGCGCCAATTTGCCAAAATGGGCCAATGGGCACGCTTGCAGGTCCTGCGGATGCATGTCTGAGATGTAGAGTAGACTGATACAAATATATCAATCACAAGCTGAATAAATGTTATTACTAATATCACAGTAATGAATCTTTCTTTTAAACGAATCAAATGAATGACAAAATATTTTCTAGTAAAAAATAATGATTAAAATATTTACCCGCATTCTTTTTATATGATCTGGCACATCGCTTCCTCTACCTTGTGCCATTTCTGGATGTTTATCTCTCAGTGATGGTGGCAGATCATCTGTAATAATACATAATTCAAAAACTTGATGGGGAATGACTTTTGCTACGGCTGTTATTGATTCAAATTTTTGCATATCAAAGATATTGATAATCGACCGAAAGACAAATATCGACAACAAATTGATACATCGATTATAGTTTGTTGTCAAAACTCCTTTAATAGACTTTGAACACTTCTATTATTCTGTATGTTTATGTGTGTATTGCCCTACATAGTTAAATGTTCAAATATTTTTATAATAACAAGATACCATTTATTTTAAGAAATTAATTCATATTTTTAACTTCATAGTATTGTATTATATTGCCGACATTTGGGATGCACTATCCACTAGAGCACTGTTTAGTAAGCAGCCAACTACAATGCAATGTGACGCTATTTTGGCACCTTTTTAGACTGTTCCCATTCTCCTGTTTTTTCCCGCTGTAATATTGATATTTGGGTGAATCAAATATCGATCGACAGAAAAATATTGTTGATATATCGGTATTGATTGTATCAATGACAACCCATACTTTAACACTCATTTTTTCCAAATTGGTCTACATACTCATGAATGATTAAGTAGCACAATGCATCAACTGTAAACCAGACCTAGCAGTATTTGCCAGTAGATATACCGTCCCATTCAGCTCAGAAACATGAGAACAGTTCACAAGTGAGTTCATACTGTTAAATTTAGGTGACTAGGTCAGTCATCAAACACAGAACAGTAGACAATCAGTAGATGTTGTTTAAATGGTCATCAGCATTTAAATTTTAACCAATTAGCCCCTTACACAGAGATCTTGAGTCCCTGACTCCCTTTTCTCTCTATGGACTCTCATTTTCAACTTACTGTGCATCCCTGGGGCTCTATAATAAACGTCAATTATAAACTGCATATCTGGGACCCTACAAATTTATTAAGGACCCCTAATTTATCTAACATGAGGTTCCAAAGACCCCTAGCTGAAAAATCCTAGGGAAAACCCTGCTAGTGACAAGTAAGAACAAATGTAGGCAACCATAAAGTTTCATTTATTAAGCTTGAGCAAGATCTAGAGTGGTGGACCAAAGCTTGCATATTTTGCAGACCCTTTCATTGTTAATACAAAATTAAACAAATTATAAATATAAATTATACATAATAAATTTTCATTTATATATCAAAATATCAAGAAACTATTGAAAAATGATGTTACTGACGTTAGTATGGGGACATTGATCACAAGATCCAGTGACTACATACAGCTATCAAAGCAGCATAAATCTATGTTATTTAATTCTTAATACAGTGCAGGTTTGAATTTGTTTGTCTTTTCCACTTCATCACTATGGACAAAATTGGCAGACAGGTACTGAAGACACAGACAGGGCAACCAATATCAGCAACACTATTATGACTATACACCCAACACATGAAAGCACATACTGTGAGGTCATTAAATAAATAATCACTTGTTAATAACAACCGAAGCTAGTGACCCTAGACTCCAATTCTTGAGGTATGCAACTATGAAAGAAGCACAAGACCCCATATATATTTCCTTGAAAAGTCTATCACACTCAATTAAGCCTTGACTGATGCTACAAATGCAATTAACTTACAGGACATCTGATATAGAAGGTCAGGGTTTTTCAGCTGTATTATAGCCGTTATTTGGCTATATTCCCAATGCCAGAAAGTACATAATTATTTTCCCAATTTGAATGTAAAAATTCCCAAAAAATCTGAAGAAAATAATTAGGTTCAATTAAGCCAAAAATTTACAAAGATAGAGGCTTTTCTCTCATAGGCAGTTTATATAAATAGCACTTAATTAGCATTAATCACTACGTCTTTTATTTTGATTCCTAGTATTTTGCTGTAATTGCTAATCTTTTTCCCAATTTCTAAGTTTAACGAGCAAAATTCCCAATTTGCAGGGTATAATGGGTCATTTTCCCAAAATAAACCATGAGCTTGTCGCAGGACTTCCATGTATTGGCTAATTCAAAAGCACATAGAATATTCGAAACTAATTAATATACTTCTGTCATGCAAATAAAAATAAATTATCGACACAACCATTGTGTTAATAATGATAAAATTGGCATGATGATCATGCACACTTTCAAGCTTTTAATTCAATTTAATTTCAGAGACAGGATAAACTTTTACTATTCATATTGCGCACAAATGTGCGACGAAATTTCATAACACATGTTTTTGTTTCAAGCAAAATGGCTATTCCATCGTAATATGTGCAAAAGCAAATAATGTAAACAGACTGGTATTATCGGTAGGCGGAGTCTATCGCTAGTCAAATTTGCCAATCAAAATACGCTAATTCTTAACAGTTTGCACATGGTCAGATAGCAGTTTCAACATGCGTCGATGTATTATGTCATTGTTTGGTAAACAAATATTACTGTCCACAATTTGTCAGCAAGACTCAACTATTTAATTACATTAACGCCGATAATATAAAGGTATCGGCAAACCATTTGCTTGCTTGATGATTATGGATGATTGTCGCAAATTACTTTGTAGGGAGTAAACCAGATCATTGAGGCTGTGTAAGTAATCATGTACATTTTTTTGTCTTCGATAACGTAATTAGGGAGATCAAAGGGAAAGTTGTGAAAAATCATTTTGTTAGTCGTCACTATAAAACGGGAACGAAATTTCTCATTTTTTGTCGACGGCCGTTTGTCAAATTGACATCTTTCGGCATTTAAACTCTTGATTTACGATTCTTGTCAATCCCCTCCATAAAACTGATATTTCAAAGAATCGCCTTTTAAATAATTTAATGAATAGTGGCTAATTGTGCATTCTTGGCTTCACTATGAGTTTAGATCCTTCACGTTTACCGCCATTTTTTTATTTTACCTTCATTGTCAAGCATGGAGTCTAAAAGCATGTCATCAAAAACGAGTATTTTAAACACTTTGATTATATTGTTTGAGAAAATAACATATGATGTAGAGTGGTTATAGCAACCATGCATTATTTTCGATATTTCATTAGTGAAATAACAACGCGCGTGCGTGTGACGTCACAAACTTACCATCTAAAACCGATAAAAATGAGGCATTGTCGTTTTTGGAAAACTCATTTAATATATAAATAATGACCACTAAGATCCTCTATTTATCACATTTCTCGGAAAGATATGTCAAATGCTGCCAAAATCTGATTTAGTTGCATGCATAACACCACGGACCTATATACGTGATACCACCAATGAAAAACGAAAAAAAAATAGCAATTATCACAATGTAAACAACACATTGTAGGTCACCGCTCGCCATTACATAAAGATGTTTACTCGACTACCTGTTGGATTTAAACTCAATTTGCATTATCAAGGTGAGTGCTTTATTCATGGTTTTTGTTGCAACTGTACCATAATTGATTATTAATTAATATGTCGATAGTTTTATTGGTAAAATATTTGATTTTAAATGCATAAAATTTTCCCGACCAAATTTCAATATGGTCCCGATATCAAAAGTGCTACAGGAAAATGACGATATCTCATACGACTCCGCATTTGACAGAAAACGTAAAATATCATCAAAAATGAAAGTAAAAATTGAAGAATACAAATTCTTGGACTTACGAAGTTACGTGTCTCTTTTTATGTGTAGGTCTAGGAAAACCCTGCGCAGTGTTTTCAATATAAATTTATACGAGAAAGGGACTCCCGTACCCTAGACTTCGGTTATAGAGATACGGAACCGTACCCCTAGCCACTGCCATAGGTACAATCGATTTTTGTTCTTAAAGGAATGTTTGGTATGTCGCGAAATCTTATAACAATTTATAACAACAACACCTTCTCATCACTTACTTTGTTCATTATGAGTTTCCGTCTTCGTATTCATGCCAACCATGGTAAGTACTAACGGATGCAACAGTTTGGGGTACAGAAAAATGAAACATCCCAAAATGACAAACAGAGACCCGTACAACCGTATCGTCTGAAAATCCATTTTGTACACAAATATTGATTTCTCGTAATGTGACGCATAGTATCACGTGACTTGTAGATAATCTTGTCAAAAACGTACGTGATTATGCTAATATTGCTGAACATAGATGTGCCAAGAAGTTGAACTGCATATTTTGTCAATTTAATGAATTCAGTTTGTTGTAAATCTAGTTACAGACGCTCGGCGTCTTTTTAGACGGCTGCAAATTTTCGAGAGCAGAACGAGAACCAAAATGGGATCCAACATGGCGCTCTCCTTAAAGGAGCTAGCTTCACTTTTGAGGTATTATTCAGCAAAGTTTAATTATTCATATGATTATTTTTGTGTCGATATGGAATACCTGAATAATGAACTAAGTGGTAATCTAGAGGACTTTGTCAGAAACCTGATCCATTGTCCGAGTCGGTCTATCAATGTGTTGCCTCAATGAGAAAAAAGTGGGTGGGGTAAGGAGTAAATCCGAAATTCTGTCTCATTATTGGCAAAGGCTTCTTTCGAGTATTATTGTTAGTGTTATGCATGTAATTCATGTTGTGCACTGGAAATACAGTGTCAGCAGGGACTATAAATTCGTTTTCACTCTCTCAATCATGGAATTTATTCATTGTTAATGAAATATAGGATAAGGCTAAGTTCTAGCAGTTATCTGATTCTGAATGATTTGGCTATAGGTATTGTAGTTGTGTGGTGTAAGACAGCTGCCCGGTTAGCTCAGTCGGTAGAGCACCATACTAGTGTTGAGGGGGTCATGGGTTTGAGCCCCACATCGGGCGCACTTTCCCCCCTTGCTTTACTTTATGGTGACAGCAGTGTTTGGCGGCCTACAGTGGTTGAGCCTCAAATGCCGGAAGGGGGAGGAGTTTAGTGGTGTGGTGTTGGAAGGCCGCCCTGTTAGCTCAGTCGATAGAGAGCCGTACTAGTGTTGAGGGGGGTCGTGGGTTCGAGCATCACATCGGGCGCACCTTTCCCGCTTGATTTACTTTAGTATTGAAATTGAATCACTGATACTGGCAAGCTAATGTGGTATTGCAGAATGGGTTAATAGCTATATTTTTCTTTGTTTTCAGTGTCTTGTCCGAAGATGCCACCCAAACTCAGCCATTTGAAGCAATTGCTACAAGTTTTCATCACTACTTCCAAAAACAGGATCACTTTAAAGTCGGAAGTGCATTGGTATGCTACCAGGTTTTTTATTTTTGATTGATGTCGCTTGATGATTAATCTGCTATTTATCTGTTAATGATATAAGTGTGCCCAGAATTATTAGAATGATAAAATAATCATTTCACAACGAAACGAAATATAAAAGAATTTTATGACCTATCTACTCCAAATTGATATTTCGGCCTAAAAGCCTTTTTTCAAGAAGATGAAAAATTATTTTTCAGCCAAAATATTGTTTCTTGCTGATTATTTATAAGTGAGGATGATTCTTCAAACAGATTATTTAACAAGATAGTTCAAATTTATCTCAAGTTCTTACAACAAATTGGCAACAGAGCAAAGGCATACTTGACTTACTCAACTGCTGTTATATATGAATCATTAATATCGTATACTTTCCTCTGTTGTTGATTAAGTTTGCCTAACTGCCAAATCTTTTTTTAGGTGTTGTTGCTACAGAACAGAGATTTACTTCCTCATCCAACACAGAAACTTGCTGCTATTTTTCTCCTGTATGAAATGTACAGAGTTGATCAGCCTATTGCTGCCAACCCATTTGCATCAGTATTTGTTCATCTTTTGGTATGTAATTGATGACATTATGAATTTTGTTCATTGATTTAACAATGCGATGTAGTAACTGTCGACTAAGGTTCATGAGTGATGTGTAAGCTTGTCCACCTGAGCTGTGTTGTGAAAACTTCATACATTATCAGGGGTTCCATTTGGCCCTGGAGAAGACCCTTTGACCACTAGAGTTTCCAAAAGGCCACATTTTGACCCTTGGGATTCTGGCTGAAGGATCACTTTTTCTCTAAATAACAGGTAATTTGGCTATAAAATGGTAAAATTCCGTCAAAAAATATCAAAATGACCCTTGAGATTCAGCACTTTCTGGAACCCCTGCATTATTGTATGAAGTGACAGCTCAGAACTACATTAACGTTTGGTTTATTACCCATGATGGTTACAGCTGTTGCTTCCAACTGTGGTTCACTTTTTTTCTGCTGTTTTTATAGCTATTTTTGTTTTATTCCAAAAGTCATTCTGAAATAAATCTGATAGCCAAAAAAGAAGCTTTTTGTCTTACACATTAATGGAACAGTAAAAAAATGTGGTGTATAAAAGTACTTGTGTTTACATTAAATGCGGGATATTTTACTCATTTTTTTTTATATTTTCTTCGTTTGAAAAATTCTCAAATATATGGACATAGGTTGTATATCCAAAACTGGGAGAAAACACCTGTGTGTGCCAAACTGTAAGTCTCATGTTTTAATTCTGCATATTTTAGAATCCACCTACAGAAAGCCAGGATGAGGGACAGTACAACCTACACTGGGCAATACCTGCCATCTCTCCAGCCGAAAAATACTTCCTATCACAACTCATCTCTAGTCCTACAAAAGAAGTAAGATATTTTATTTCTATTTATATCATAAACGACAATGCAGAGGACTAATAACACTCATGTTTCAATTGGATTATTCAGTTGAGAAATAATAAAGTACATGATGTCTCCAATTCATTACAGTGCTTAATAGGCAAAAATATATTTATCACCAAATTACGATTTAAACCTTATACAGTGTACAAAATTAAGATTTTTGAGCATTAGCCCGAATTTCTACATTCCTATATAAAAACGTAAAAACTCATACGAGTCCATCTCTCTTAGTCTATAATGTTATCAAATATTTTACTAGACTGAAAAGATTTTTACTAGCCCAAACCTGTCGGGCTAGGGCTAATTTCGCGCACTGATATTATCAATGAAAATTGAAATAAAAAAAATTATTACATTTCAAATTTGTTTGTGCATAAAAACACTGAATTTATAAAACACCTTGCCAAAACTGATAAAAGTCACCAAAGACTTGTTTTATCAGAACATTTATTTGATTGATTCATAATTTATGTGTTTAGTAATTTATGTTTGTAATTTAGGACCACTTCTATAATTCCTAATTACGTGTCTTGAATCAGATTATACATTATAAATGAAGAAACCTTTCTGTGCACACATTGATGGGTGATTTTTATTTGTTTATATTTATATATGGAGTGTAATTTTAATGTTAGCTAATTCCTATATTTTTAGATGTTTAAGAAAACTCCAACACAAATTGTACAAATGGATGCTGGCAATATGCAGGTAACATTTACTTGTCACATTTCATGATACCATATATGTCCTATTCAACTCACCTGGCATGCCGCAATATGCCTACCCTGTGCATATATTGGGGTCCGAAAAATCGCAAATTTCGATTGTTTTAATTGCCAAAAAAATATAACAATTGTACCATAACTTTTGTCTGAATGAATTGAACTAAATTAAGATAATGCAACTCATTTTGCGATATCCTGATGCATTAATTATGATAAATACAGTATATGTTGTTCATGCCCACTCGTCAATTACATCGATAAGTGTGTCGGTTGTCTATTTCTCTATCAAAAAGTAAAAAGATAGGCATGTTTGAATTATCTCTATGAATCAAGATAAAAGTGACCAGTTGAGATTTCTTCTAGCAGACTTCAAAGGCAATATGTCTAGACTTTTAAGATCAACCATAGTTGGCACAATGTTTCATGCGACGCAAGTGGAAAAATTTCTGCTTGCAGACTTCTAAGGTGCCGTGTCCTAATTTCTGAAGTCGACCACAAGTGTAGGGATTTTGTCAATGATGCTCATTTAATAATATTCATTAAACTGGCGTGAAATGTATTATTCAACAGATGTTATAAATATGATACAGTGCAAAAACTGTAGGTCAACACATGTTTCTTTAATGCAATCAACAGTTTTATGCAATGGATTATAGTTTTGTTTTGATGAAAGTCTTATAACTTATGACAGGTATGACAATATGACTATTAAAATTATGTGCAAGGGAAACCTGCTGACTATTAGACAACATTTTTGTGGTGAGTTCGGCTAACATGACTAGTTTACTGTTGGAAAATGGCTTCTGGTGGAGAATACTTTTTATCTCTTGGCCAAGGTACATTGTAAAAAAATGTAGGGTTTGCGCATCTTCTAGGAGTGGGAGCGTTAAATAAGACATATAGCATATCTTGTCTGGTTTGAATGGCTACAAATCTTCACACCACTTCTGTGAGATGGAAATTTAGTAACATTATGATTTATCTTGTTGTTTTCTTGCTATTCAGTGTAACAATAGGCCACAGTCTGAGAAGAATGTTTATGTTTTTATATCCATGAAATGTTTGTATAGAATAATTATACACTCTTGTTGTTTTAACCAGAACTTTGATGTGAGTGGACTGATGTTAGCATTAACTGAACGACACTCGGAGATGCCAGCGACAAACAAGTCTGCGATGCCTGTTGTAGTACCGGACCCTGATAATAAACCAACGACGTATGTATTTCATGCAAAATATGTTACTTAAAAGCTCTTCCATGACAAACCTGTGTTAGTGACGTTTGTGATGCCATCTGCTGGTGTGTACTACATTTGTATAGGACAGTCCGACTGTCATTGAAGCAAATTTTTGCATATCAGCAATACTGATATATCGAATGACAAATATCGACGATATATCAAAAATTACATTTTTAAATTCCTTTAATAGATTTGTACTTTTTCTGTATGTTTATGTGTGTATGCTCTACATATTTAAATGTTCAACGTGCATTTTATGATAACAAGATACCATTTAAGAAATTAATCGGTCCGTATTTTTAACATTACAGTATTATATTATATTGCCGACATTTGAAATGTACTATCCACTAGAGCACTGGTTAACAAACAGCCGACTACAAAATGACTACGCTATTTTGGCACATTTTGAGACTGTACCCATTCTCTTGTATTTTCCCGCCATAATCTCGATATTTGTAAGTGTGTATTGAATATTGATCGACAGAAAAAATCATTGATTATTAAGATTGAATGATTGTATCAATGACGGCCTTATTGTACTATCCACAATAAAAAATGATTGAATAACAAAATGGCTGACATGAATCAGGATATTTATCATGGTTTTGTGTGACTATATAGTCTATGCCTTCATCAATTGGTATATATTTATCATCAACAACTTATTATGTTTTAGAATTTTACTTAATTCTTTTGAGTCTGACTTTAATACTGAACCTGTGTAAAGTTATGCAAACTATTAAATTCTATATTATTTTAATTCTGACAGCATAAATTTCTATGTCAAGATTGTCTTTGGTTTGCTTTTTTACCTAGATTTGAGCAGTTTGGTAAACCTGGTGTAATCAATCCAGATGTACAGAGACAGTGTATAGAAGCTTTACTCACATCTAACAAACCTCCGGTAGAAAATTGTATGAGACCAGAATTTATGCGACTAGCACCTCCATTACATATAGCGGAAGATGAGGTGAAGTACACTAACATTTTCAGTGTCAGAACATTACAGTGAAAATAGCTGAAAATTATACATTTGTTCATTATTCTTACATTATTTATTACGTTTGTCAAATTTTTGTCAAACATGGCATAAAAGGTATTTACCGAACGTGAAGTCTGGTATGAGTTTTTTCTCTTAAAATTTTTCCACAAGTTTCAGTGCTTATAGGTTATCAAACAGGGCTGGTGTGTCTTATGGCGATATTGGCATACTAGGAGAGAACAGGCAGATCATCATTTAAACAATGGCCGTATGTTCGATGTTTCATTTCTGAGTGTCGACGTTTCCCGCGCTTAACAATGACGTCACACCGGAAGTATGCCAAATATCCGATATTCGGCACACCAGGTCACATGATCATAGATATTGGCCTCACTTTGTCCATAACCATTGTTGTTCTGTGCAATTTTGTTACTATATTTAGTAACAAGTGCAATAATTATTTATATCACGCCTTCAGTTTCAGGACTTATTTAATTATTATATTCCAGTTTTTCTCTTTGCCCTCCTCATGATTTGAATGTTTCACTGTAAATTTTCAGTTAGCATGGTTAAATCCAACAGATGTTGAATACAATATTGGGTGGGATACTACAATGTGTGTCAGTAGTTCTGTAGGGGCCGAAGTTAGAAGACTTATGACGAAAGCATTTAAAGGACCACTGACCCCTGCACAGCAAACTCAACTCCTTGGGGAGTTGGAGAAAGACCCTAAACTTGTATACCATATTGGTCTTACACCTGCAAAGGTACTAATAGTCATGATACATTTGTATGACAAGTTATGTATGCTTTTATAAAAACTTGAGTCAAGCAAAGCTTTCTAACTTTTTGTAACATAGTTAATAAACACTTTACACTTAAGACTTAATCTTATCTTTGTGCACACATCAAATTTTTTATTGTAAAGAATATTTTTCTAAAAAAGGATCAGGCATGTGAAAAATACGACAACGCTATATCCAAGTTTTTAGAGGCCGATTTTAGCCAATTTATTAATTATCGGACCAAAAGAAACGTCCGAATTATCGCATTTATAACTTGTTTGATAAATCACACTTTTTAATTGAATAAAGAGTAAATGTTGACGGGACCAACAACGGGCATATTCGAATTTTCCCGTTATTTCGAGATTATCACGAATATACTGCATGCTATCCTATATTCTATGATATATTGAGAGAAGTTCATTTATTACAGTTACCAGATCTGGTTGAGAACAATCCTATTGTTGCTATTGAAGTTCTGTTGAAATTGATGCAGTCAAATCAAATCACTGAGTAAGTACTGACTTCTGTCATTCTGTTACATGTTCTGATTACCATAGTTAAGGTTATTGTCCGATGATGAATGTTATTTTGATTCATACAAAAATGAAACTGTTTTTCCTTCTTATAACAATACTGTAGTATCACTTAAATTCGCGGGGGTGAAATTTCGCGCAAACAGCAAAAAAGGCAGTTTCGCGCGGGCCTAAATTCGCGCATTTTAAATTTTTGAAGAAAAAATGACGGTATCTCAGCGCGTGTTATTTCGTACATCCATGTATCATAAGCTGTAAATAGCAATTTTATGCGTATTTACTCTCTGTAATAGAGTCGCCAATTAACAATTTTATTGCCAATTGTCATATCTGAATACAATAGAAACGTGTGAAACTTAAATAAACAACATGACTAGCGAGGTTCGCGTCGTATTTTGATCAGTGTCACCAAGCGCTTGATTCCCTGGTATCCCGATTTTACATTTTCGGTTATGAGTTTGACAAGTTATTTCAGCGAACCAGTCGGGAACGAATACCCCATAACAATACCACAAACAATATGACACGTCCAACGATTAATTGGCGTTAATTGACACGACTGTACGAATTGTTCAAGAATTAAAGTATGAAGAAAAAAGTTGCAGTGCGTGCACTCCGGATGACAACGATTTTATGCAGTCGTGTATTATTTATATAAACATCGTAAACAAAGAAAAATCAATTTATGAATTAATGTTCCGTTCAAACCACTCTTACGTACTAGTAATCAAACTGTGTCAAAATATTCCATGTTCCTAATTATTCCACACAGATTATCAGAAAAAACAGCGACATATTATGAAAAGAAAAAACGTAAGTGCATATACACACATTTTCGGACAGACAAAAATTCGGATAGCCATGTTAATTTCGGAAGTTTAATAATCGCGCGGACTTAAATTCGCGCTTCGTCTCTAGCGCGAAATACGCGAAAATTAGACCTGCGCGAATTCAAATGATACTACAGTACTGCAGATTTTGGAATCTGATGCCTTTGTCTTGATGTAAAGCATTCTACCTTGACTTATCTGTCGTTTAAAGGTTTGCTAATGCAACAGTTAAATAAATACTTACTTGTCTTCGCAGAATACTTACATGGCTTTGCTATTTGCATATCAGAGTTGTGTAAACCAATCAAATCTTATGTTAACCACTAAGCCAACTTCTCTTGATTAACTTTTCGTTAATGGGTAAGTTACCTTACTGAAATCCACTGAATTTCGGTAATTTACCGAAATCCATTTTGGATCTGGAGTGACCTGCAATCATAACATCTCGGCATTTTTGATGTTGCACAACAAATCTTAACCTTCAAATTGTGCCGACCATCTTTTTTCAAGATATTTCTTGTTTGTCTATAGATAATTTACAGTCATCGTACATCTGCATTTATTACACTTGAATCCAAAAGGTCTGTCACAGTTCAAAAGATTTTCAGAAGGTACTAAACAGTGTATATTTATCAATTTATTATATAGCAAGTTATTTTATTCCTTGTGATTGGAAAAATGTATATTTTATGATTGCAGATATTTCTCAGTTCTTGTCAACATGGAAATGTCACTACATTCTATGGAAGTTGTTAACAGATTAACTACAGTAAGTATTCTTTACGCATTCTTGTATCATGTCTCAGTTGATCATAAATTCTATGGTTATGTTTTTAAATAAGATTTTTATCAGTGGATTCCCCTTTCCTCCTCCTGATCAGGGAGTATGTTACAATACATAGATTTTTAATTCCCATTGGGGAAGCAAAACAATTGTTTTTAATCGTCTATTTGTTATTTAATCTCGTGGTAGAATTTAAACAAAATTGTAAAAGTCAAAAATTTCTGGACATAGAAATAATACTTCCTAATCGGAAATAAAAACAAACAAAATAGCTATTCTGGCTTCCAGTTCAGGAAGCTTTTCCTGATCAGGGAGTATGTTACAATACATAGATTTTTAATTCCCATTGGGGAAGCAAACAATTGTTTTTAATCGTCTATTTGTTATTTAATCTCGTGGTAGAATTTAAACAAAATTGTAAAAGTCAAAAACTTCTGGACATAGAAATAATACTTCCTAATCGGAAATAAAAACAAACAAAATAGCTATTCTGGCTTCCAGTTCAGGAAGCTTTTCAAGTTCACTGTAAAAAAATTCTGAACGGTGAAAATTTAGAAAAGCCATTCCAGTGAAGAAAACCTTTGTAAAAATAATTCTAGCTCGACAAGAAAGTTTTCCTACAGACACTTCTAAAATCATCAAAAAAGTGACGTTTTGCTTCCCGAATTGGAATTAAAAATCTAAATATAGTAACACACTTCCTGATCAGGAAGCAGGAAAGGGGAATCCCCAGATTTCCCATTCAGGAAGTTTTTCCCACTGTTTATTTCAGATTAAGTTACCACATACATACTTCCTTTATTTAGGTATTTTTTTACCTTTTTTGACTTCAAAGGTTGCTTGCCTTATTACATAAACTGGAAAACTTTGGCAATACTCCTAATTGTATCAAATTGTTGATTATGTTCCTATCTGTGTTCATAATGTACACTGCGAGTAAGTTACATATTGCTTGTTAGTGATTAAAATATCAAATGAAGGGTAGAGCAATGAATGTTTCATTGCTTTCATTTCTGTATTTGATGCCAATCATGCGGTGGAAACAGCAACATACTTTCACTCTCATTTTGCCTGATCCTGTGATTTATCTTCTAGAGTATGACAGTCTTGGCATTTCATTCTATATTCTCGTGGTCTACTTATGTTGTTGAAAGATTCTTTTGTCTGGAAAGAGATTTAATATCTTCTTTAATTGTTCTTATGTCCTTATAAGTGCTAAATATATACTTAGTATTAGCTGATTTGTTCAGACAGACTTGGCCTTTTTAATTGTTATGTTTATGCAGGGGTTCCACCAGGTGGAAATCTCAAGGGTCATTTTCAAACTTTTTGACCGGATTTTACTAATTCATAGCCAAAGTACCTATAAGTTAGAAAAGAATTTACCCTTAAGCCGGTTGTCAAAGGGTCCAACTCCAGTGTCAAATGGAACCCCTGATTTATGTACATGTTATTTGAACACTGCTTGAATTGTAACACTGTATGTTTATAACGTTTATAACATCATTTATACATTTCTAGGCTGTAGAATTGCCATCAGAATTCATTCATCTTTACATCTCAAACTGTATAACGACATGTGAAACGATCAAAGATCGATACATGCAGAATAGACTTGTCAGACTTGTCTGTGTGTTTCTACAATCTCTTATCAGAAATAAAATCATTGATGTTAAGGTGAGTGACAACTTCATCTCTTCATTTCATACCAAAGAATAAGAAAGCCTTTGAAAATTGTTTGCAATAAGCTGTTCTTGTTAGCTTTGTGGGATAGACCGTAGTCTACTTACCTTGTGTTACATTAGCAAGAAAAAATCCAATATCTGATAAATTTGAAAGTTTTAGTTTGGAAATTTTAGTTGTGTATGCATTTAAGTAGCATGTGCTTTAGGTATCTGGACATATTGTTGTGTGGATGAATGTTAGTATTTAATGTTCTAGTAAACATATTTAATAATTTGTACATCATTTACAATTGGTGTCTGTTTTAATCTTATATACTCCTATGTTTCAGGATATATTTATTGAAGTACAAGCATTCTGTATTGAGTTCAGTCGTATTCGGGAAGCAGCTGGTTTGTTTAGACTTCTCAAATCTCTCGATAGTGAGGATCCTAAAGCTGTAGGACAAGTAAAGACTTCATAGCAATAAGATGTGTTGATGTGTTACAAATAGTGCTCATACTTTGATGATGTCATCAATGGAATCTTTGCAGAAACCTGTTTGTATGGATGTGCTCATACACAGTTACAGACGTTGAACAATAATTTGTCATTTGAACATGAAACTATCCAGTAGTTCTGTGTTCATCTTCTTCAATGACTGTATCTTAGCAACATTCGTTGTGTTTCATCGACTTCTAAATTTCTTCTAGTATTACCTTGGATACGAGGAATGAGGACCAACTCTTCCTCTTTTATCCGAAGAGTGCATCTACTGATTGATTACTTCTGAATATTGAACAAATGAATGACAGATGAGTGAAATGTCAAGAGCATTATGTACAGGGCTCTAGAAATTATCTTTTAAATACAGCTGTTACAGACTAGTGTACATGTTAATTTTGACTTGTCCGACATGGGAGGCTAGTTGTACAAGCATAAAATAGGGTTTCGAAATTAACAGTTACGTAGTGCTGTATAACTGGCTAGTCGTGGACTAAGTCCAACTCAACTGTTGGTAGCCCAAATTTACAATTAGACTTGCTCCGGATGTTGGGTTACTGGATTTCTTGAGCCCTGTATGTGTTGTGTTTTCAGTGTCTATTTGTGGACGTTTATTCTATCCATAGATAACAAACATGTGGCATGCCTGTATTGAATCATGAATTTTAATTACATTGTCTGAAATGTGACTCTCTGGTGGAATATAAACAACACACACTGATGCAGGACATTGTCATTTGTGTCTCTATTGGTCTTTTATACCCACTTTGTTAAGTCACCATTTGGCTTCAATAACAATTGACATAGTGGACCTGTTTGTGTCCAAGAAGTTATGCATTTGGTTGCCAAGATGATGCATGAAATACTGAAAGTTGGCGGTACATATATTCGTAAAGTTTGTCTTTTTATGCTGTGACATAAGAAATAGCAAAAAATGTGTACACGTTTATGCTGTGTTGATGACAACGAGATGATGGTTGTGCAATGTATGTTAAATCGTTGCTGGACTATGTACATAATGCTTTGATTATTGATTCTTTTATAGAAAAATAAAAAAGGCTTACTCTATGTATATCTTTGTAATTGTTTCTTCATACTCAATTCAGTCTTTCAATGAAAATGATATTATTCTTAGTTTGATATTCAGTGTTGTGATTTGCCAGGTACTGTCAGACACAAGACACCTTGAATGTACTAAGACCAATTACAATTCATCAGCCACTAACAGGGGTGTCAATAAGAGCCGGTAGCTGGTTAAATTGCCCAGTAATTTAAGCATTGTCATCCAGCTACTTTTCTTGTATGAGTGGTCATAATTAAGGGGAATACCCCAGACCCCTTCCTACTTTTAATGATTTCCCTAATTAAAAAATTAGCGACACCAATACACTAACTGCAATATCGAGGGTTCAACACAGGACTATTGTAACACCTATGTATTTATGTAGGAGTCGGGGTCGTCTTGCACTGAAACCTCAATATGAACAACAATATATTGCTTCATTAACCCAAAATATGGCTAGATATTTTTCTGTCTAACATTTTTCAGTTACCAACTCACCAAATGTGTTGCAAACAATAAACATGCAGAAGCCACAACAAAACTTTTCCAATCTCGTGTCAGTTTTTGACCTGCAACAAATGTGAGGTTTTCATAGATAAATACAATCTAAACAGTTATCATTCTCTTAAAGTTTTTTGCAGTTAACACGAGTAGATAATTTAATTTAAAAAATGGTTCATTGATATTTCACATAACTGTACAAGTTAGTTTGGTTACATAACATATTGAAATACACAGATAAAGTCACTCCTTTACTTGCTCTTACACCACACTGTTTTCTCCATTATCATGACCAGGATGTGGTTTTATAATAACTAGATAATTGGATGAGTACTTGATTGGTGTAAACTGTAAGTCATATACAGTTATCGTTGTATTTTCTTTTGAAATTTAAAATTTAGTCACATATCATGTCTGTGTGTATCTTGTTGATTTTATTTATCAGTTAGTGTTTAACAAATCACTTTCATTTACTGTAAATTTTCCATTATAGTGAATATACAAACTAATCTTGCGTTAACATTTTTATCTAATTACTGCAGCAGTTTTGACCCAATTAAATCCACTACAGTTTTACATAACTGTGGTTTACTGCATGAATCTAGTTTGTTTTCATGGATATGTTGGTATTTACTGTTGTAAAAACTGTTCAGTTATCAGTGTTTTCTCCAACTCAAGTACTCTTTTACAAGTAAATAATGTGTATGTAACTGGATTAACCGTGTCCCTATTTAGGATTATCTGTAAAAGGTAGGGATTTACTTTATTACAATGTTTATAGGATGTTTTCCTGTTTTGTTCATTTCCAAACATATCTGTTTTTCAATACTCTACTTTCACTCTCATTTGCCGATTTCTTCCATTGTTTGAAAAAAACTTGAGTGGACATTCAATATCTATCTCACTTTAGTCAGATTTTATTCATGTCAGGTATGCTAATTTTGCATACATGAAGGCGAGTAAGATAATATCTCCAGTTTATACCAAATTAAATATTTCATGTCAAAATATTTAATGTTACTCTCAAATGGTTATTCGGTACGAGACGACTGATGAAGAAAAGTAAAGTACATGTACCGGTATATATTAAAACACTTCCAGGTATCTCTGGCAAAGGGAGTTAATCAGCTTAGTTCTTGTACTTCATGAAAACCATTAGTTATTTCCCATATATTATAAAACAACAGCTATCTATCGTGGAAAGTTGTTTCTTTTTCAAGGCAGTTTGAACATGAAATTCGGGCTTGAAATTATAAATTAAAAAGTTGTGGACTAATGATGTTAAATCATAATCTTTAGTTGTTTTACAATTTTTACACAATGAGGTAAATAGTAAACTGAGACTTAACAGTTTGTGCTGCCAAATAGCAAACATGAATTCATGTAATAAACTATTGACAGCTTTAATTTAGATTATTTTGCTATTGAAACTGATTCAAACACGAGGCATTTATTAAAATACAAGTGTCAGTGTTCTAAAATTAGATATTTATCTTAATCCAATTTAGTCTCTATCAGTTTTGCAACTGAAATGTGTTTTCTTGTATTGGTGAATCATTGTGCCTAGTTGTATTTAACTGAGAATCGCAAATGATTACCACATGAAAAACAATTTAAACATCTGAAGAATTTTAATGAATCAATGAATCGCAACGAACTGAAATAAATTTGCCAATTTTTGTACAACAGTTTATATTCAAGCATGATCACAAGATGGCCAACACTACATTATACGTTATACGCTTTGTTGATTTATATCATAAATGACATAGGGGACATACAGGAACACCCATGTAATATGTTTCGGCGTAAAAGAATTATGTTTCAGGATTCCTGACCTACCCTACTTTTTGCCCCGACCCTAGAACATTTTTTTGCGTGTTCTTCTTGGTAAAATTTCTTTGTGTGAATTTTTCATTAGGTATATATTTCTGCCCAGTTATTAGACGCTTTACGGGTATTCCAGCTATAGAGCATTACATTTACCTTGTCAGATTAGACATTATTCATGTTAAAAGGGAAAGGGGATTTGTCTGCTAACATAAATTCATTTAAATCCATGTTTAATTTGTTTTGTTTGAAATTAAATGTTTTTCCCACCTACCTACCAATTTTTTTTGGGCATGAAACCTGAAACAAACATGTTTTTTAGGCCTAATTCACTAATGAAATAATTGGTGTGACATCCTAATGGCCTTGCAGTGATGAAGGCTTCTATGATATAATGTGTAAAATTGATTTTTACCATATAAAAATATTTGCAATTAATGCTGTAAATAAGAAATTGTTTGTTTGCAGTTACATGAACCTGAATTTTAACAGAGGTTTTTCTGTTTAGCATAAAAGACCAAAAAAAATTTGTTCATCAATGAACCTGAAAAAATTAATTGAGTCACGACATTATTCACGAGCCAATTGCAAACAAACAATTTTTTAAAGATGGTCCCATGTTCATCAATTATTCGGCTGGTTTGAGAATTAGTTTGATAAATTCTGGAATTGATGACTATTTACCTTATATCCTATGTTTCTATGTATCGACCAACCAGATAAGTCCTCTTGTCTTGTGCTTTAGTCATGTCTCATGAAAGTGTTGTAGACAGTCTGATATTTAAGTTCTTTATATCATTGAGATATATATGAATTAAAACAAGCTTTGTGAATTTGTAGTAAGGGTTTGATTAATAGCATGTGTACGTGACATGGATGATATATATTAATTTGTAATTTCAAAGTAAACTGTTTCTGTGGCAACTTTTCGTTACCTTATTTCCAAAATCCTGCAACTCAATTTTTGACTGTTACGAGTATTTGGTATCGTTGAAACCATCTTTCCAAGTTCTTTTTATATGTACTACCTATATTGTTCTGGAATGCACATAACTTAAATAAAGCGCAATTCCATAACCCTGTATGTAACAAAACTACACAAGGGTAAAACTTTATAGTCGATTTTCTCAAAAAGACGAAAAACAAGTTATAGGGTTCTGGAAATAATGCGACGTTTTGGTTTTCAAAATAACGAACATGTTCCAATGGTTTATTAAAATATTGTTTGTGTCTATGTTAGTCTGTTGTGATGGCGTCTTATGTCAACATGCTTAGTCACAGAACGACTCTTCAGCAGCTTATATTGGAGGTAGATACCAGCTGCTACTTTGACATTCTTGTGTGCATGTGTGAAAATGTAAGTAACTTGCTAAGACAACTGACTGTACTTCATTATCACAATGCTTGCAGAATGTGTTTGAAGACAAGCAATAACAATCAAACTCTAAAATTTATTTATGATACACATGTATAATAATGTGTAAATTGCAAGTCCGTGAAAATGGTCAAAGTTCATAAACTCAGTTCCAGCCAACATCTGCAAGAAAAAAAGTAAACCAATGTTTATACAACATAAAATATCGATGAGTGTTGAAGTGCAATCAAGATACAATACATTGTCAAAGCAAAACCACTATACATTGAAAAAAATGTGACAAAAGTACATAAAAGAATGATTTCAATATTTATTTTCACTAATCCTGATACTAGTACGGATATAAGTGTTAACCATGTTATGGAAAACATTGCATTTCTAACTTATATTCACGTGTCCCCATACAAGGTTGATGACGTGACAAGACCCATCCCTGCAAGTCTGGTACATCTCGGACGAAAATGATACAATAACCTCGAGTGTGTTTTAAGTGGCGCTTCCTATTCTGTTTCTTAATCCATTTGAGGATTTCCAACTTCTTCTTTGAGTGACGTCATATCCAGAAAACGTAACATGTGACATCAGTATGTACTGACAGTAAGCATAAATTATTTTGCCCTATATGGTAATATGAGAACGAAAAATTATGGAGTAAATGTTGTTTCCTGCTTGCAAATAGTGTCATCATACGCTGCGTTTTCTTAAAATGAAGTCACTTACTGAAGAGGTTGTTCATCTCATAGCAGCACTCGTTTATACCTCGTTGTCATATCTTATAAAAGAAACTTCTCGGCATTATAACACACAATGTGTTATTAGTAAGAGAGAGAAACCTTACTCAGACTGTCATCTCACCTCTTTTCAAAAGGTAGGGATCTAGCAGGGCTAGTTTTTTTTTAAAGTAGGGCAAAAGTTGGGGTTTTATTGCCTTAAAGTAGGGATAGTAGGGATGATTTCTTAATTTTGTAATGTCAAAAATGGACAAAATTCACTGCACTGTATAGTCTCCATGATTAGACCTCTGTGCTTGATGCAGGTGAAATAAATATTTTGAGTTTACATCTCAATATTTGAAAATAGTAGGGCAAGTAGGGCTCTTTCAAGAAAAAATTCAAAAGTAGTGAAAAGTAGGGCCAACTTGACAGCTTGCTTACTGCAACTATGGATTATACAGAATATAATGAATCTTTGTAATAAAGTACATAGTCAAATCAATATTTGATAAGAGATTGATTACTTTCAAGTTTTACTTACAGAATCATCATTTATGTACATGTGGATATGATGGATCAGCCATCAAACCTCGACTCACTGAAATACAGAAATAAACAACAATATTATGTTTTGCTGTAATTGTTAAATACTTATTTTAGGTTTCCATACAATGAACATTACTCAATTTGCACGACGCAATTCCGAGATATGGTCATACAAAGGGGAAATTTTAAGCCTGAATGAATCACCGGAAAACAAAGCATAAAATTATGCTCAAAATATTTATGTGTATCCAAATCTTGATTGAAATCAAAAGGCGCAGCTGCAGTTATCTGTTCTCTGGTAAAATGTTTAACTTTCCCACAAGTAAAAAATTATATCAAAAATTATAAAGGCTTTATTTTCAAAATTGAATGAGGGCAAAAAAAATGATAGTGCAACTTTTGTTTATTTCAATTTCTTTGTAGATGGTACAACCCAATGTGCAGAGAAATTCTATTGTGTTAATATTATAAGAATATAGTGGAAGTTTCAACTTTTTAGCTTGGTATAAATTTTAACAAAATAGACCTATGGAAGTGACTTTTCTCGGCCAACATTGTCTCGGTCAAACCTTAACAAATGCTAAAGCAACTACCAGAACCTGGAAATGACACCTAGTCAACCAGAAGAAAGTATTTCTAATGTTTTCAATGCAGAACCACTTACGTTAAGCATGCATTTTGAATGTATATAATTGTTAAAATTCAGTTGATGCATTGCATAAAATTTATTAATAATCGTTGATAGTATCACTTTCAATCATTTCTTTTCGTGCTTTCTTCATATTCATTATTTATGAACCATTGGCATTGTGATAATATTGTGATCATACTCGGTCTAAAATTATGTAGCTGGTGACACAAAGGAAACCTCCAATTTCTATCTGTTTATTTTACTTTTGTTGAGTTCATTCGAATTGATCAGAAATTTGATCTATTATATAAATTTCCAAAAAAGAGTAATTTACTACATGTAATGTTGTTCAGCACGGTGTTGGCGTGCTTGTCTTATGTATGTAAAGCTTAGGTTAGACTTGCAAAGTGTGATTGCTTGTCATAATTTTTGTTTCTTCAAACTTCAAACTTTCTAACCAATGTTTACTGTTAAGGATTGGTTGCTAAATACTGTAATAGGCAGTTTGTGAGATTTATAACACAAGTACCCTAATCTTATTCTTTTGTGACAATTATTCTTTTAGTATTGTCTAGTATTTTCACTGAATTGTAATGCTCAAACCAAATTCTTGTTCAAAGTAAGTCTTTATGGATCTGCTTTTGTTTTGTAAAATTATATTGCTAAGTCAGATTGTTTTATGCTGGTTATCATTCTTCATATTGCGAGAATAACTACGAAATCTCTTTAAATTATAATGGGAACAAAGGAAATTATAATATACAAATACAATATTCTATTGCACTTCACACAGTCCATGAGGTATTTAGAAAATCCTATATATTATAATTACATTATTAATATTACAAACACGGAAACATGCAAACTCTTCAATCGTAAAACATTTTAAACAAATATGTTTTCAGTTCCTTTCTAAAAGTAATTTCATTTCTGATAATTTTTAGGTCTCTAGGAAGAGCATTCCACCATTTTGGCCCAACCACAGTTATTGATCTGTCAGCGATTCTGGTTCTGGTCTTTGGAATAGTAAATTGAATGTCATCAGAAGATCTTAGTCTGTATTTTCTTTGAACACAGTCAAACAAAAACCCAAAATAAGATGGTTCTGTTCCCTGCACAATTCGAAATACAATAACAAGAATTTCAAACCTAATTCTTGCCCTCACAGGCAGCCAGTGAAGAGATTTACGAATTTCAGTAGTAGGATGACCATATGGAGCATTGGTAACCACTCTTGCTGCTTGGTTTTGAACTTTCTGAAGTCTGTTAATCAGATAGGCAGGGATATCCGTGAATAGTCCATTGCAAAAGTCAATGTGAGAGTGAATAAGACCGTGTATGTACCATTATCTCTGTTGATTTTTGTGAGAGATGTTTACGAATGTCTTTCAGATTTCTAAGCTGGACATGCGCAATCTGACATTTCTTTTTAATATGCATATCAAAATTTAGAGTACTTTCCATATGTACACCAAGATCTCTCACATGATCAACACACTTTACTACACATCCACCAACAATTACGCTCGAGATGTGTTTGAATAGCAACCACGATTTTTTGGCTGTGTACGTCATCACTTTAGGTGATCCGTAGACCTGGGTTCGATTCCCGGTAGCGCCATTGACCAATTTTTCGTGTTTCTCAAACATGACTTTATTACACTGTCTTGTAACTGGTAATTATTCACCAGAAGACAAACACAAAATTCAAACAATACTTGAATTGTGAGCTTAATTTCGAACACACATTCAGTTACAATATCAATACGCAGCTAAAAATTCAAGGCGCTCTTATGCCAAAAGAAACGATGAAGCAGAGGCTTTAAATTGAATGTGGCAGTGACTTTCCCCGAGAAACAAAGCATTATTTTTATGGCCTCACTTGTCTTTTAACCCTTTAAAAAGGTTGCTATGTAACACTGTATTAGAAGTTTGTAATGCTTGGTTCCTTTTTGAAGTTGAAGTCTGGTTTGTCCGACAAACACAATTTTACATGCATTTTATTCTCAATATAGAAAGCTTTTATGGGTAATTGGCAAAATGTAAATCTGTAAGGAGCATATTGATTTCAAGTGCTTAAAAAATGTCAAAAATTTAAGACCTACGAAGGCTACTTTATAATTGCCAAGAGGGCTTTCTTGTTTAACGTAATCAAATGAAATATTTTGGTCATAATACATCACATGGGAGCAAAAAGTAGCTTTGTTACATAAAAAAGTTGTGTGTCATCAATGGTTGTAAAGTTCATTTACAACTCGTCTTGACCTTGTGATCCCTAATGAAGACATCAAAGGTTTAGAATGACTGATGGTTAATTCATCCCTCCCAAATGTATTTGAAGTATTTAAACATCTCAACAAAGCGTATGCATGTAATATAATGCCGTCTACTTATACCTTATTTACAAGATCTTGTGTGAACCAAAACTTAGCACGCTTCTTAAAAACACTAGGTTTTTAATAGTAAATTTGTGGATTAGAACTCAAGCCCACCTGCTTAGATTATGTAATAATGAAACACTGTTATCTTGTGTATCAAAATAGGCAAGTTTTACTTAATGCCATGACAAAACTTGCAGGACAAATTTCAGAGTTGTTTAGATTAGGCTAAGATAAGTAAATATATGAGTCATTTAAGCAAATACGTTTTGGAGGTGGTACAAAAAAGTTAATGTGATCATGAACAGCTGCAGTACTTGGCTGTACTCTCAGATCAAAATCAAATCCTAGCGCAACTGAGTATTGGTGCCAAACTGTTATAAGTTGTTTTGGTACAGAAACAGTTACAGACTATAATTATGAATCTTCCACCAGCTTCTGGTACGGTTAGAAATATCCAGCACGAGGGTTACTGTTTTGGCAGGAACAAGGCTCGGCAGAGTTCCAGCTTTTGTTAAGAAGGACAAGACTGAATATCATTTTTGACTATAGTAATGTATTATTTTACAAATTCATTCAAGTTATTATTCAATGTTACAATGAAGTCATTATGTGATGTCAGACTCATCCTACACAGGGGGTGTATGGTAAGAGTTTTCCAGCACCGGTTGAGTGCGGGAAAGACTGGCCTGGTATGCAATAATTTTTCATCAAATCCAAGATATTCTTTAGTCCCAGGATCAAGAGAGAACTTGCACTTCCGCTCAATGCAGTAAACTATTTTATAGTCAGTAATTAAACAAGAGGACCATGATGGCCCTGAATCGCTCACCTGAGCGCCTGAAATGTTTAGTACTATGGTCCTGTGTCACAGGCAGCAACATTTCGTTGAAGTAAAGATAATCATGAAGATGGCAAAAAATTTAATTTCAAGCATGTTAAGAATATCACTATAATTACCATGTATACATATCAGGAAATAGTGAATCACACAATGGAATCGTTTTGGTAGAAGGTAACCTAATTAAGGAACATCAAGATGAAATTATTTCAAAATCGGGCTTGTAGCTTTTGACAAGAAGATTTTTGAAGTGTCGACTATAATACATAATTACCGGTATATGAAAAGTGGTTCCACCCCTGGCGGCCATGTCTTTTGACAAATCTAAATTATTTGAACAATCTTGGTAGAGGGTTACCTAAGGAATCTTTGTATGAATTTTGTTAAGTTTCTTCGATATTCATACAGGAAAAGTCGCTCTGCCCCAGGCGGCCATGGTTTTTGATAAATTCAAACCCCTGGTATTTTTGTAGAGTGTCACCCAAGTAACCTCGCGCATAATTTTGTGAATTTCCACAGCAACTTCAGAGATGTTTTAAGAAAAACAACAAGACAGTGCACTATTTTTTTGGTGACAAATCGAGATGCCTTGTATTTTTTTAGAGGGTCACCACATGAAGCTTCCAGCAAAGTTCATAAAATCCACCACATGGTTTCAAAGGAGATGTTTTTTAAACGATTGTTGACGAATGCACATGCAGACAGAGGGACAGATTAGAAAAGCTCAAAATAAAAGCTGATCTTCTATTTGAGTACAAACTTAAGATCTTCGTGAACCAAGGGCCTGTATAATTATACCCAGTACTTCCAACTCAAAATTCACCCTGCTGAATCCAAGTTTGGAGATTTGAGTAAGTGACATGAATTACATTGCTTACAGTGTCTCAAGTGCCAAGCATTCTTTGTGATTCACCTCATAGATGCGTGTGAATTTTACGCATGCAAGTAATGGGTATAATCATTTTCTTTAAGATTAGAAGGTATTAAGTGCATTTTTATTTTGCTCCAAGAAACGTGACTAGCCAACGTTATTTATATCCTGATTAATTACATTGACCGTCATTGTGTAATGTTAGCAATGTCACCTGGAAAAAATAAGGATACCCTTACATAATTAACAACGGAAGTGACGACATTGAATTGGCTTGTTAAATATATCTTTTTAAATGCTAATTCATTATGGAACTTTATTTATTGGTGTGTTGCTATGCTGTTACTGCTGCTGTTCCACTATTTAGTGAAAAACATTTCTTTTGAACCGCTTCGAACATAAATCAAACAATCTTGCACAGTTTTCAACATTTGCTCATTTAGCATCAATTCAAAGTACTTGTGAACCAGTGCTACAAGAGGAACCAGCACTTACTACAAGAGGAATCAGCGCTTGCTACAAGAGGAATCAGCTCTTACTACAAGAGGAATCAGCTCTTACTACAAGAGGAATCAGCGCTTGCTACAAGAGGAACCAGCACTTACTACAAGAGGAATCAGCACTTACTACAAGAGGAATCAGCACTTACTACAAGAGGAATCAGCACTTACTACAAGAGGAATCAGCTCTTACTACAAGAGGAATCAGCTCTTACTACAAGAGGAACCAGCTCTTACTAAAAGAGGAATCAGCACTTACTACAAGAGGAATCAGCGCTTGCTACAAGAGGAATCAGCACTTACTACAAGAGGAATCAGCACTTACTACAAGAGGAATCAGCGCTTGCTACAAGAGGAATCAGCACTTACTACAAGAGGAATCAGCACTTACTACAAGAGGAATCAGCACTTACTACAAGAGGAATCAGCACTTACTACAAGAGGAATCAGCACTTACTACAAGAGGAATCAGCACTTACTACAAGAGGAATCAGCACTTACTACAAGAGGAATCAGCACTTACTACAAGAGGAATCAGCACTTACTACAAGAGGAATCAGCACTTACTACAAGAGGAATCAGCACTTACTACAAGAGGAATCAGCACTTACTACAAGAGGAATCAGCACTTACTACAAGAGGAATCAGCACTTACTACAAGAGGAATCAGCACTTACTACAAGAGGAATCAGCACTTACTACAAGAGGAATCAGCGCTTGCTACAAGAGGAATCAGCACTTACTACAAGAGGAATCAGCACTTACTACAAGAGGAATCAGCTCTTACTACAAGAGGAATCAGCACTTACTACAAGAGGAATCAGCACTTACTACAAGAGGAATCAGCACTTACTACAAGAGGAATCAGCGCTTGCTACAAGAGGAACCAGCTCTTACTACAAGAGGAATCAGCTCTTACTACAAGAGGAATCAGCGCTTGCTACAAGAGGAATCAGCGCTTGCTACAAGAGGAACCAGCGCTTGCTACAAGAGGAATCAGCTCTTACAACAAGAGGAATCAGCGCTTGCTACAAGAGGAACCAGCACTTACTACAAGAGGAATCAGCGCTTGCTACAAGAGGAACCAGCACTTACTACAAGAGGAATCAGCTCTTACTACAAGAGGAACCAGCACTTACTACAAGAGGAATCAGCTCTTACTACAAGAGGAACCAGCTCTTACTACAAGAGGAACCAGCACTTACTACAAGAGGAATCAGCTCTTACTACAAGAGGAACCAGCTCTTACTACAAGAGGAATCAGCTCTTACTACAAGAGGAACCAGCACTTGCTACAAGAGGAATCAGCTCTTACTACAAGAGGAATCAGCGCTTGCTACAAGAGGAATCAGCTCTTACTACAAGAGGAACCAGCTCTTATTACAAGAGGAACCAGCACTTACTACAAGAGGAACCAGCACTTGCTACAAGAGGAATCAGCTCTTACTACAAGAGGAACCAGCACTTATTACAAGAGGAACCAGCACTTGATACAAGAGGAATCAGCTCTTACTACAAGAGGAACCAGCGCTTGCTACAAGAGGAATCAGCGCTTGTTACAAGAGGAACCAGCTCTTGCTACAAGAGGAACCAGCTCTTGCTAAAAGAGGAACCAGCACTTGCTACAAGAGGAACTAGCACTTGCTACAAGAGGAACTAGCACTTGCTACAAGAGGAACCAGCGCTTGCTACAAGAGGAACCAGCTCTTACTACAAGAGGAACCAGCGCTTGCTACAAGAGGAATCAGCGCTTGTTACAAGAGAAACCAGCTCTTGCTACAAGAGGAACCAGCTCTTGCTAAAAGAGGATCCAGCACTTGCTACAAGAGGAACCAGCTCTTGCTAAAAGAGGAACCAGCACTTGCTACAAGGACCAGACATTCTCATCATGGAAATCTCCCTAGCAGCACAGAACTACTTCAGAAAACTCATCCTATACTAATACTAGAAACTGCTTCACTTACACCATTTCAATAATCAATGCATTTAATAAAAACTTCTATTTTTTCTTGAACTATTTTCACAAAAAACTAGGGATTAGTAGGCGTTCCAAGAAAAAATAGGAACAAGTAGGAGCCTAACAAAAAAGTACAGAAAAGCAGTTTGCTTGAAAACCTGGGAATCCTTTGGACTCCACCCACTTTGAATGGCCCCCCAATCTAATTTATACAAAGATAAAACATCAACAAGTGCAGTTCCATAAAAAATCGCCCCAAAGAATACTCGGTACTCTGTAAAGCATTGTTATTTTCATTACTGGAATTTCCATACACAGCAAAGCAGAATCTAAATTTTCGAGTGTTGAGTATAGAGGATTATCCCTGGTCCTTGTTAGAATGTCAACTCACCATGTAAATGTGGTATCAACTTACTGCATTGCAAATTTGATCATTGGTATCTGAATACTGTAAATTACTTTATTTTCGCGACAACATTATTTTCGCATTAATATGTGGATTCAAAATTGAATAAAATCATGCATGTACAAATTTGGTGCATATTCGAAATTGTGTATAACAATTTGATTTGTAAATAGATGTTCAAACAACAACGCAAACCATTTCCCATAATCTTAAATTAGCGATGGAGGAAAAACGGGAATTCGTCATTCCGCGAAATACTTCTGGGCAAGAAAATAAAGTGATTTACAGTACATTTCATCATTTAACTATGAATGAAATTAATATTCAAACCGACATTTCATATCTATTCACTCGTAATGTATGATTTGAAAAATAATGAAAAACTCAGTAAAAATATAAGTTTATTACATAAATAATAATTTAACCACAAGTCAAACAATTAAAAAAACTCATTCACACATTAGAGGTTTTTAATAATGACGTTATATACTCTTTGATAAATATGGACTTTCTTTGTAGAACAGCAAGTATTTCAGTGTCACAAAAGAATACTTATAGATCAGAACATTGGTTTGTTACATTTATACAAGTCATTCAATAAATTGTTTTTCCGAGTTTGTTAATAAATAATCTGTGGCAACTTCAGTTTATTATTTGTTCAGTGTTGAATGGTGTGCTATTTAAGTCAAATCGTCATTTCGACTTTCAATAATTTTGTGTACATTCCAACATGGCTCCATCTATTTTGTAATGAAATCTTTTATAATCAGTTTCTTGTGGGCTGCCGTCTTTGTTGACACACCAGCATCTGAAGTATAAAAGCAAAAGATATTTTTTATTGTTCACAAAGACAAGCTTTCCTTGGACCTTGGTTCAATCAATTTAAAATTGATCGGTGTAACTTAAAGATATAAAAGTAATCTCGGAACCTTAATAGTCTTCAACTGTTCTGAATAAAACATTCTTTTTTGCTCAGCAGCTTTTCAAGCATAAAAATGTCACATGCACAAGTGTTCCTCTAAATATAAAACATGTAAAGCAATATGGATAAGTACAGCAGGACTGTCCAACGTGTCAGATAATTTGACAAATTTGAAACGCCTGTAGGTTTTAGCACAATGCCTGTCCAAATGTCTAGCAAATTAAAATACCATGCAGTAAATGAAATACAAAAAATTTCTTTTGCTCTGACAATACTTTTAAGTTTCTCGGACAGAAAATCTGAAAGCAATTTCAGGCTGCCTGTATGCATAATTATTTGTCCAGCAAAATATCTTTTTTGATTTTGCGGTAACGCCAAATAAGGCCATCCTTAAAAAAAATTGTTTAAGTTACGCAAGAATTTTTTCAGGTTCGTCATTTTTTTCTGTTCTTTTAGCCTTTACAGTACTAATCTAAAAACAAACTATCTACCTACCCACTATTACAATTCTAGGTCGCAAAACCGCAAACAAAGGATGGCCTAGCTAAGATTTAAGTATAATGGTAGTGTCTGCAGTACAAAATAACATATGAGAAAACCTCCCCGAGACCTTCACCATCTATTTTAGATTAAATGTCTACAAATTTAATTATTTCATCTGAATATTGAAGTTTTTTACAATTTCAAATACTTGAGCATCAAAGAACATACCATCAACTTGATACAAGCCCAAGGAGGGTTTCAAAGTACCGGCAGTGTTCAATGACTAAGGTCAACTAAGGATAAATCTCAACATAATTTGGTGGTCAGTTTAATTTGTAAACAGTGACACCTTGAAAGTCACTTCAGGTCTTGTAATCTATGTAAATATGTAACTTAATAAATATTAGACAGTTGTTTAGCTATACCCGACAGATTTGAACGAAGGATGTATTAATGGGTGATAAATTACCTACAATCTTGGTGAAGTAAACATCTATTGATACAATAAATACAATATTGTAACACTGAAAATGGATGATGACATGAGGTTCAATGTTCCCATGTATACCTTTTGATGTTTTGAACACTGGGTAAGTGGAACCGGCAACTGAAGGACAAGCACTTTCACCCTAGAGGTGTCAAGGTCATAAAAAGGTGAAATGCTGTACAAGTTAGAGATCTTTCAAGAGTTAACAAGTTGATGATCAGACATTTGGTAAACATTGTACATATAATTTGATTGTTTTCTTATCTCAAAATTATAATCCAGACTGCAATGGTAAGATCACCTTAGATATGACTGAATGTATAAATTCATACTTAGGGAACACTACTATCAGAGTATTTGTACCCGCTTATAGGTTTTTAATACACATGTAGTCATGTCTCCTGCAAAGAAATTATGGAGTCCTTAAAGTGACATTGGCGTTTTTAAAATATCCATGTCAACAATACTTGACACATACTTTTTTGCATGACATCGTATAGAAATTAATAAAATTTCATAAACACTGATACTATATTAAATTTTGAAATGCGGCCATGTCACTTTATTGTGTCCCATAGAATCTAAGTCATAACTACTTGAAACAAATTCTTTAGATAAACGGCTATAATTGCATGACGTAGCCTTAGTAATGACTTCAAAATGCTTAAAAACTGACTTATAACTCTCTTACTAATACTGTCAAGTATAATTATCAGTTTTGGGCATGATAAATGAGGAAGAGGGTTGTAATATAGCTATAAAATATGACCGCTAAAACAGATACGAAACTATTACTATCTAAAATAAAGATTATCGTTGATCTCTGACTGAGCTGAAAGTAACAATTTTCATAACTCTTGGATTAAATACAATTCAATATAACACTTGAGATTGTAGAGAGTATGGTTTGTCCCAAACAACCAGAAAATGAGTTATATCTACATGCTTTGTGTCACATAAACAACTAAACACATAAACCCCCTCTACGTTAGGTCATATCTTGCATCTGAATTACATTAGTATCTTTTATTTTCTCATTACATATCATTGAAAACAGTACCCATTTGATCTGTAACAAAACCTTAATTGTTGAAGCGAAATCATTTTACTTTTAATTTGTTTCATGTCAAATTACATTCAATGAGATTGCATGCATTCCGATGAATAAGATCCCTTTCATTTAAACGCATTTTCATGAAAAAATAGCAAATACCCGCAAAATGTTATATATAAAGCTGCCAGTATCCATAAAGGCAATTTTGGGATGATATTGAATGATAGAATCACTGATAAACAAAATAATTTAGACAAAATCGTATTAAACTGAGACATGCAAATATATATTTAACACATTAAGTTGCAAATTCCCATCTATACTGCTTGATCACAGTGTTATAATAACAACAACATGATCAGGGTTCATACATCCAGACTGGAAAAAGAATTCATGGAGTTTTCGAGGAGTTTTCAAGGACCATTACTCAATTTTCAAGAACTATCATTAGTAATTATAAACTATGAAAATAAAACACATTCAGTGGCATTTGTGATGTAGTGACCTGTCAAACATTTAGCGGTCCTTTAAGATTTTAAAAAAAAATTCTAATTCCTGTGACGACATACAGAAGTGTACCCAACGTCCACCAAGATTGAACTTTTTTACCATAAACAATTCATATGGATCAGAACAAAGAAATTTGAAGACTACTTCCGAAAATACAAGCAGTTTTCAAAGCAAAATAAAAAATCAAGGAATTTTGAGAAGTTTTTGCAAATTCAAGAAATTTTCAATTCTATGTGAACCATGTTCATTGACAGGGGTGTCACTAATTCTTGGAGTAGCAGGGAAATCGCAAAAGTAGGCAGGGATCTTGTAATGATCACTTTAAGGATAGACAGAGAACTCAGAATACTTTCTACACTGAAGAGACAGATTTCCTATGAAGACAGTTGATGCAATGTATACAGGACATGTTACAAGAACATTTCCCATCGCCATATTGTTTGCAATCTCTGTATATTTTACAGATATGAAGTGACTGCATTTAGTAATTGAAGAACACTTCACTGATTGAATAATCAGAAACTATTTGTGGTTACAAGATAATGATATAAAACTGAATGATGTCACCAGTGAGTGATAAATAACCCCAAGTGGGATGCCCTTGTCTGTGACCTTGGAGCCAACGGGAGGAAACCAGTGTTGGACACTCACCCCTCATCACATTTAACTTTTGTGTCAAGTTTCACTGGGATCCAGCAAATCCTTTTAACCATTTTAACAATATAGCTGAGACAAGAAATGTTAAAACTTTCATACAAACTATCACACAGGACAGAGGGCAAAAATGTAAGAACTTTGAAGTACCAATGTTACAAAACAAGAAATATAGGACAAAGGAAATCAAGAGACAAAGTATCAGGGACAATACCCTGTGAATTGTATCCAAGCTTTATCGTATTTCAGCCCTTTTTTATAGCAAATTTTGACTGATATTGGGCCAACCCCCCCCCCCCCCAAAAGTAAAATTGTTTAAAAGTTTAGCCTTATAAATACTCAAATTTTGTGATTCAAGATGCAAATTTCCCCTATCAAAAGGACCCGCCATACTTCCCCAAAAACTGAAAACAATTGCTGTATTCTATCATCAAACAATAGACTTGTGTACTAAAAATAAATTTATGTCTTGAGCAATTGCAAATATTTCATTTTTTATTTTACACAAGGCCACACCTTTTTTATTTCTTGGTTTACAAGAATTTTTTGAAAAAAAGTTAGACTGGTAGGTCGAAAAAAAAAAAAAAAAAAAAAAAAAAGATTAGGTATGTATAAATTTGGAAAAAACAAACAGTGTACTGCTAACCCTTTACTCAATAGACCTCTAGCCCATTTACCTACTGTATGCTGATAAGACTGGTCACATAGCCTTTGTATTTCACAACGTGGCTGCAACTGTCATCCAAAAATATTTACATCAACGACTTAGCCAGCGACTTCAAACATCTTTGATGTTTATTCTTGTTGAAAATTAAATTGTTGTCACAATAATTGCAACACAGACAATAAGTACCTGGATTTGACCTACTTTAATATTGATTTTGTGCTGGTGAATTTTCAGAAAATAGCAGACTTGTGTACACATAAAATGTCATGATGACGTATTTTTTCTGTGAAAATTTCTTCACATGGGATTATTTGATGGCCGTTTTTGGAATAACTTTTATTATTAACCATATTTTTTTGGTGGAATTAATATCTTACATGATTGCTTTTTACATTAGGGTAAGTTAAAGTTATGGTACTTATTGTAAAAATCCGAGAATTTATTGTAAACTTGCCACGAGTATGTGAAGAAATTACGCTTCCGCGAGTGCAGCGTAAAATTGTAAAATGGTATTAGGGCGTGAAAACGAGTGATCATGTCATTTTAATATATATATATAACACTTGTTTAATATTCAAGTCGAAATGTCACTTCTTCTGTTTTTTTCACGGCATCGGGAGAAAAAAAATCCGAAATCGTATTTTTATTTTTTTTCCACTTTTGCAAAAATTACGTTCGCCGGTTTTGTAAACCAAGAAATAAAAAAGGTGTGGCCCAATGCTGTGAACATGTGCCATGTACTGCATGATATAACAGATTACACATGATTATTGTAGTACATATAACCACTTACTTTTCACATTCCAACATAAAAAAATACGAGTCTGCCATCATTTTAATAGACCACCATGCATAGAGGATACCCCAAGGAGTTTGCTTTTCAAATAACATTGACAGACATGTAATCTCTTAGAGCACAGCCAAAGACGTTAGACCCAGAAAGGAGGAGATAAAACAAACAAATTAAGCGCGAGATTACACCGGATAGTACGGTTGTTCCTGGCAGTACAAATGAAAGTTTGCAGGAGCGGTGAGAGATTATTTTACTTATCCATGTAACCACAGCAGTGACAACTATAATCATCAGTCCTAAACTTTAATCTTTCTATTTCCTTTGGTCAAGTATGATATTATTTAGAACAAGATTTTTTAAATCTCCGCACATGAGAATGTTTATAAAAAGGTATGATATGATTAAAGGAGTAAAGAGTTTATGATCAGCTTGGAAACCCTGTAATTTCAAGACTTCCCTCTTAAAAAAGTTTTTTGAAGGCAAGTGAAATGTTGTTCTAATCGGAGTATGATGATAAAGTTTTGATGGGTATAATGTATATGAGTCAATTTGTTTGTAAGGATTAAGCTTAGTAGCCTCATTGAGAGGTCAGTGACTCAGCCAAATTTATAGTCCTCGATTTATACAGATTATGGAATGAGCTAATCCCATGCTGTTGGGCTGGGAGGTATTTTGTAGATAAATTTCTCAACTGGAAATGAAAAGGGCTGTAATCAGCAGTATTTAAAATTGAATAAGAATGTAGAATTACATGTCTGTGTTAGTCCATGGCAGTTATAGTATATTTTGCTACAATTTATAGGTGAAACCAGATTTAATAAATCGTAATGAAACAGTTGCTTAAAATAACTGTATTGCTTTATTACCTTTGAAGATAGCATTGTTTTGGTGCGTATGTACCATCAGGATGACAATTTGATGGGAAACCATTGCCTGAGGAAAGCAGTGCTGTTATCCAGCAATTACGATACAAGTAGGGTTCATGCCAAGCCACTTCAACTGCAATTTGACAAATAGCAGTTGAATCAGAATGCATTTAACTTACTTTGGTGTGAAAAATGACCAGTATGTATTTACATTACAAAGTAATCTATTTGTAGAGATTTCTACAGCTCATTACCATTAATGGTGAAGAGTTAAGTTGAGACAATTCTGAATGAATTGTAAAATATAAGTATTGGTATATCAACACAAACTTGCTCTGTCATTACCAGTGTAAATATTAAACAATTAGTTCAGAAAAGACAAAGTAATTAAGAATTTTTAAGAAGTTTTAGATTTCCAGATTTATGGAAATTATCACAAGACTTGATTTAAAACTAGACTTGCGTCATAGACACGGATGCTGCCGCTTTGTGATATAAGTGACACAGATGAATGTTTATTTGAGATATTTCTTTGATAATATACAAATATATTCCAGACATATAGACAATAATTATAATACTTCAGAAACAAAAAATACGTTTCTGGAACAGTGACCTTTGCCTTGGTCCTTAGAGCCTGGGTGTTGCCTGTGACACATCGTCTTGTTATGGTCATCATAATATTATGTGCCAAGTTATTTTGAAATATCTCTATCCATAATGAAGTTATAGCCCAGACAAGAAAATTCTATTTTTAGTAACAGTACCTTCACGTTGGACCTAGGAGACTGGGTGTTTCTCGCCACACATTGTTTAGGTATGGTGATCACTTGTGTGAAGTTATTTTAGAGTTATAGCCCAGACAAGAATACTCTAATGCCCCCTATATATATACATTGTATAATATGGCGGGGGCATAAAATGCCAACAATGTTTTTGAATACTTTACGTGTTGTGGACAGATCAATGAACCACACACGGGTCAGTTCACACCTTTCGGATATGGTGAAAAAAGAAGACCATATTCTCTATTCAATTGTTCTTCTTTGGCTAGAGGTCCGACAGGCTTCCCACCCAGTGGTTTGATTACAATATGTGGCACTTTCATCTTTGGTTTAGGTGTAGCAGGTTTTGTTTTATCTTTGATAGCATCGGAATTGTCAACATATGAATTTGTCCGCATATACATATTTCCTGATGTTGTTGTTGTTTTTGGAACTGGTTGCGTTGTTGAAACTGATAATGTTGTTTTTGGAACTGGTTGCGTTGTTGGAACTGATAATGTTGTTTTTGGAACTGGTTGCGTTGTTGAAACTGATAATGTTGTTTTTGGAACTGGTTGCGTTGTTGGAACTGATAATGTTGTTTTTGGAAATGGTTGCGTTGTTGAAACTGATAATGTTGTTTTTGGAATTGATGCTGTGTAAGACCTTTGTGTAATGGATTGCGACATTTCTACATTTGTAAAATAATCAGTGAGATGTTTATCTGGTTTTGCCATTGTATGACTTGCTGCTAAGGGATTTGTTACTTTAAACAGATGAGATTTGTCTACTGTTGTATTTTCCTGAGTTTGTTGCTTGTGCTCTGTTTGTCTTTTATTGTGTGAGTTTTCAGGGTTCATTACAAGTTCTGTCTCCTTATTATCCTCATTTATTTCAAAATCATATGGCTCCACAATATGAAGTTCAGTTAATCCACTAGATGTATGGGATAGTGAATCAGCTGAAACAAATCCAAAATAACTGATGAATCAAGAGACATATATCGTTAATTCCAATTAAAAAACAAAACATAATTATAGCACAATTTTCAATTAATTGAGAGTCATATTGGCAATACCTTGGGAGTTTGGAGGAAATCCCATGAAAAAAAACTTTCCTTTTGCAGTGACATAATTATATCAAGAATGCATGACCTTTCCATGGGATATGAAAGATTACAGATATGGCACAAAAAAGATTGAAGTGTTTGGGCTTTTCTCAGGCATGAGAATGCAAAATTTCAAAATCAGCTGAAAATTCGGCGAGGGGTACAGGGAGCCGCTGAAGCTTCTGGCTTTTAAGCATCAAAGATGGCTTAATTGTTAAAACGGCCATTGCAAGCGTCAAATCCCCAGATTTCTGTGAATTCGCGGAACATTCTCATGCCTGTTTTCTGTAGCAGAAAGAGCAGAAAGTATCTGGACTGAAAACTGACTCAACCTTTTTCTTTTAATGGTAAATTTTCCTTAACATTTGCATATATTATACCCTATACTGGGTAAGGTGAAAATGTCATGCTTTAAGTCCTATACTGGGTCTAGAGTTACAACTTGAGAACAGTCTCCATGCTCAAATCTCAATCTCACCTCATTTCTGTTCTATATGAACATTTGTGGTATGTTAAAGTACATATTATGTCACATACAAAATACTGATTTGTTTGTAGCTTGAGAACATTCAAACACAATCAATCTAGAGTATTACAACCTAGGACCCTCAGGTTTCATTTACATAATCAAATCATACCTCAACCCTGAAAGAAATAACTGGTATTCAGTAGGGCCAAGATTACCTCTGCTTCCTGTCACCCCACCCTAATAATTCCTCGACCTACTTTTTAACGCCAAAAATTCTGAAAGTCAAATATAGTGATATTTGTCCCTATTTATAAATGTATGAGCTCTACCTATTGACCAAACCAAGATTGACAATTAACTTACTGCCAGCAGCATTATTATCTGCTTTCACTTGGTTTATATCTGAAACAAGAAACACGGAAATCCTAATAAACCAGGTTTCGACATTAAGAACAATAGACTTCAAATTATGCTAGGTCATTTAGTTGAATGTGATGAAGACATTTTTTTAGAAAATCCATGCGTTAGATAAACAATATTTTAAGGCATGCTTAAAGACTGATACATGCATACATACACGAACCTTGTTATATATGTATAGATACACTATACACCAAGTTTGATACCAAACTACCATTGTGAGCCCTTCATATTATGCTCTTTTTTATACACCAAGTTAGGTGTGAATATGATAAATGCAACTCAAGTTATTCGCCATAACTGTCCATCTGTCCGTCAAAAATCGTTTTAAAATCATCTCTTAAACCCTAAGGCAGAATTTCATGAAGCTGGAAGCTTCGTGTGGTGACACTCTACAAAAATACAAGGCGCCACGTCACGATTAATCTACAACAAAACGGCCAACTTCCCGTTTTGTCAAAAACTACCAACCAAATTTTGATACAACTTCATACAAATATTCCTTAGGTGACCCTCTACTAAGATTGTTCAAATTATTTGGATTCATAAAAAACATGGCTGCAAGGGGTTGGAGTCACTTTATATATGTATCTAGTGGAAACTACAAAAATATTCATGTCAAAAACTACAGGCCAAATTTTGAAATAATTTCAGCTAAATGTTCCTTAGGTTAACCCTCTACCAAGATTGTGAGATTCACTAAAAAACATGGCTGCCAGGGGGTTGATAACTTTCCTGATATGTATACATTATGATTAAAGTGATATTCTTAACTTGCTGGAAATCAATATTTTTTACATATCTTTGTGAGAATCTTTAATACAAGAAATTTTGTACCCTGTGACTAAGAACCATTGTACCAAACATTTCCAGTGCTCTGGTGAGCAATATGGGCCGTCATCTTGCTTGTTATAATGAGTGACCTTGACTGTGGACAGAATGGCCCAAACAGCAATCCAAAGCGAGCTCTTCACATATTCTTAATAAACACCAAGTTTGGTGTGAATATAAACGAAACTCAGTTTATTCGCCATAAACTGAATTCAATGTTTTAGTAACTGTGACCTCGACTTTTGATGGAACAGCCCCAAAAGCAAATGTAAATGAAACTTATTTCCTAGAAAATTTATTTCTATTTTTAGTTACAGTGACCTTGGACCGAATGACCCCAAAACCAATCCCAAGCGAGCTCTTCACAAGTTCTTATTATACACCAAGTTTGATGCGAATATGACAAACAAAACTTGAATTATTCGCCTGAAACTGATTTTCTATTTTTAGAAACGGTGACCTTGACCCGAACAGGCCCAAAAGCATTCCCACATGAGCCCTTTACATTTTCTTACTATACACCAAGTTTGGTGTAAATATGACAATTGAAAATCAATTTATTCATCGGAAAACCTGCCCAATCACCATTCTAATAACCCTATTTTTTGACACATCGAACGTATAATATTTTCATAATATTTTATGAATATTGGTTATGCCCAACTTAACACTAAAAAATGCAATTCTAATAAAAATACCATTTCAACATCTTAACTACTCTATATAAAAGTTGAGACTACATATACGTACCATGACCATCTACTTTTTCTGCTTCTTTAGAAAGAGCCCTTCTAGAAATTTCGTTTATATCTGAAAAAGAAAGTAGTATATTTTGACCGACACACACAAAATCATCAATTAATAGCCAGGTGCTTTATAATGAAGATTTAATGTCATCTTAGAAAGATCTGAAACTAAAACCAGGCTTAACGCCATACTTTGCAATTTGTTCAAATTACTATTTTCTTTATTATTGCAAAGTAATGTTTGACCAGGTTACCCAAACACATTTTTATTCTGTATTTTATTTACTTTCTTACTTCTGACATCACCCTAAAAAGCTAAAACTGACACTTGTATATTTTCTTTGCCAGATTAGTCATTTTTTCAGTTTATGGGGAAGTATGGCGAGTCTTTTTGAAATGTGCATCATGAATCACCAAATTTGGGTATTTATAAGGCTAAAATTTTAAATAATTTTACTGAAGGGGAATTTTCTTTCTCAGTAGGGTAAAATATACTTTTTGGGGGGAATGGGGCCCAATATCGGCCTAAATTTGCCATAAAAAAGGGTTGCGGACTGACAATACTTTGTGTTTAAATATATCATAACCTCCCTTAATACAACATACATGATTGTTTGTTTGACTATAAACTACAGTTTCAACACATGTACTTCTTGACAAGTTCTCGTGCGTGAGATTGCCTTCAAACAAGGCCACCTTTTCTGAGTCTTCCAAACAACACTGGGACGCATAATTTCCATGCCTGACAGAAGAGTTTAGTGCACCACACAATATCGAAGTTGTGGTCCTACAGTAAGATTGTTCAAGGAAGAGTGCAAAATCAATTGAAAATAAATACCAAAGTGTTGAATAATATTTAAAAGTTCACCAAACATAGCCAGCCTTAACCTGACTGAAAATATTCCCTCTGTCTATTAAAAGAGTTCCATTTATTCCATGACTGAATTAATTTTTTCAGCGCAGCTGTACTAACATTGCTTTGATTTTTACTTATCAGCGTTGTGTAAACCAATCAAATCTTTTACATTAACCACTAAACCAACTTCTCTACAACCGAACAACGTTTGTAACCTTGACGCGGATTGGCTAATCTTTCGATAAGGGGTACATTACATTACCGAAATCCACTGAATTACCGTAAAATTACCGAAATCAATTTTCTGACACTAGATAATTATACAGTTTATTTCAAAATGATGTTGCACAACAAATTGCAACTAGTTTGCTTGCTTCAGATTTTTTCAAGATATTTCTTGTTTACCAGACTTGTTTTATTGGGCAAAGTCTCCCTGTATGTTAAAGAAGCAGTATTCACTGACCAGGCACACATTTTCTGCTACTCTTTCAACTTTGAAAATACTTGGGAATTATTTATTCTACAAAAAAATGTAACAATGGATTTGAGCACATTGCTTGAATGACTTATTTAAGTAGGGCCAAAATAAAAAGATTGTATGTTTGCCCAAACGCGACCGACCCCAAAAAAACCCGCCGACTCAAATTCTTTTTTTGCCGTTTTTTGGAAGATTTTTTTTTCGGATATTTTTCGTGTCCGCTCCGTCATCGTATGAAACTTAATGTTGTCGTCTTTGCGTTTGAAAGTAACTGTGAATAAGATTAAAAGAAAGCGTGTGATTTAATCAACAATGGTAATGCGGAACGAATTAAACAATAACTATTTGCTAATTAGAAAAAAAATAACTGCAGAAGACGAGGGATTTCGAAGAGAAATTGAAAATTTTAGTTGACGGCTTTTTTACTTTTCTGAGGCGAGCTCGCTGGATTCTTTGGTGTATTTATAAGCATATCAGTATTCTAAAACATTCTGGTCCATTTTTGTACGAAATCACCCGGAATATATACAATATTAGACCACTTTCATTTCCTCTCACATGTAAACAAAAATTCAAGATGGCGGCCGCTCCGTCATGTGCCGTTTCGTTTTCGTGAGAATTTCGATGGTAAATCCACACGACAGTTGCTTACAGCTTTTGACTATCAATGTCAACTGTGTAAATATGCCTTAACTTAACAAAATCATATTTTTCTTCTATTATCAAGTTTGAAACAAAGCCATGTAATATTTCTCACTTTGTGTTCGTCCCCAGAACGTTCGTACCGTTTGGTACTATAAAAGTTTACTGAATTAATTTGTGACATCAATATTTAGTGTATAGTGCTGGTCTAGGGAATATAATTTATATATTTTTTAACAACAAAACGTTATTTATGAATGATTTTTTATTCTAGTCTCCGACAGTGTTTATATATGTTGTGTATAAGTCTACACATTATAAATAAAGTTCAGTTTATTGTTGAATGATTTAATTCAGTATAGTAGACTAATACATGTATATACAGGTCTTAAATTCATGGCTTTTGATTGTCTCTACAAAGGTTTGACGGGGAAAAAAGATATACTCAGTGTTTTAATATCTTCATGCAAATTCTGATTAAAAAAAAAGAATTTGCCTACCTACCTACCCACACCCAGTCATCATGGGTCGGGTTTGGGCAAACTGAAATATTTTTAATTGTGGCCTAGTCACATGAGATATCACTTCTGCCGAAAGGTGAATTCATGCATAAAGGGGCATATTTCTTGACCGCAGGGATTCAAAGCCAAAATGTTAAATGGCTGAATAGCTTTTTTCTCACGGTTTGGCACTGTCTTACAAATATTCAATTCAGTATGTCAGATAACATTTTTATTCCTGAAGCATATATTCTAGTCAAAGAATTCATAATTTATACTCATTATCTTTTAGTAACACAGCTATAATTGGAACTGTTTACTTTTATAACAGGATATGGAGATCTATGTCTAGTCATTGTTCTACTTTATTTTATCACATATTACATACAGTTCGGGAGTGATTATAACCTATGCATTATTTCTCGTATTACACTAGTAGATTATTTATGCAAATTAGGGCCGCATCACATATTCATACGCACAGTCAGAAATCCAAACAAACATGGCCGATTTTCGCATATCGGTCTACGACAAATATGTAGCAGTTTGCGATCATCTAAATGTCAAACAGCTTCATAAACTAAAGTTTATCAGAATTCCTACCATTGCGAGAGATGCTACTGAACTTTACATTCCCACTCGATCTCTATCCATATTACAGTACTGCACAAGTCTGTATTGCACTGAGCATAATATTCAGTTCAAACAGGAACATTTATTTTAAAGATATAAAACAAGAATTTATCAGAAAACCCAGGGTACTTACATGGTGTCATGTCAATAGCATCACTTTCATCAACGTCAGATGGACCTGAAACAAAACAAGAGATGTTTGTAAAACATTATGCCCCCTGTGACCTTGAACTTTGACCCCAAAATCAATAGGGTTTCTCTGCTACCCAAGGTGAATGTGTGGACCAAGTTTGAGAATGGTCAAGGGGTTCTTGAGTTATCAATCGGAAACGAAAAGGTTATGGACAGACCAACCGACGGAGGGACATACCGACCGACATGTGCTAACCAATATGCCCTCTCTTCTTCAAAGGGCGCTATAAAAATTCAGTAACATAAGGAATTGGCTAAGTAAGTTCAATCTATGTGCCGCTGTATGAATTTCAAACTCTTCTTTAAGTGACATCATTTCCAGAAAACATATCATGTGACGTCACCATGATCTGACAGTAAGCAAACTTTGCCCCATATGGCAATATGAAAATGAAGTGACCATAATATGGAGTCAATATTGTTTCCGGCTTGCAAATAGTGACATCACATGTTGCGTTTTCTTGAAATGACGTCACTTACAGCAGAGGTTGTAAATCCCATAGCAGTGCTCATATATGCAAGAGATGTGCAGTATTACAGCAATACCAGAATTTTCCTGGCAGTGATATTTAGAGGTTATTATACAGGGCTGATGTGCCTTACGGCAATATTTGCATGCTAGGAGAGATAGTCTACACGAATCTCCCAGTCCTGAGCCACCTATTTCACTGCAGGAATACTTTGGATCTAAAGATGAAAAGAGGGCCATGATGGCCCTATATCGCTCACCATAGCACACTGCCATTCTGACTGAATTGGACTACTGTGCTAATAAATTGGTATAGGTTCAATAAAAATTCATTCAGCAATTTAGGAGGAGATATCGTTAATAGTTTCCACTATATACATATAGGCAACAATGCAATGCCCCCTGGCAGCCATGTTTTTTGACAGAACTTAATTATTTATACAATCCTGGAAGAGGACCACACGGCACACACCATATATCAAAACTCTACACCTTATGGTTTTTGACAGGAAGATTTTCTAAGTTTTCATTTTAACATGGCCCCGCCTCTTGGTAATCATGATTTTTCATGGAACTTAATAATTTATGCATTCTTCTAAGAAGACCACTAGACATACTTCACACCAAATACAAAGCCCCTAAGCCTTGTGGTTTTGGAAAAGAAGATTTTTACTTTTAAAATCTATTTTTAGCTCCCGTGACCTACTTATGCAATAGCCTGGATCCATTTGTTTAACTTCGAAAGAGGACCACCTAAGGACAATTCTTGTGAAATTTGGTCAAAATCCATTGAGAGGTTTAGGAGATGTCTCTAACAGTTTCCATTATACATACAGGGAACAAGGCCTGCTCCCTGGCGGCCATGTTTTTTAAACAGAACTTTTTTCTTGTAAGAGGGCCTATTTGTTTTGGAAAAGAAGATTTTCAAATTTTACACAATTTATTTTTGTGACCTACTTATACAACAGATCAGAACAATTTATACAACTTTAAAAGATCATCTGGAATCGGCAATTCGCGAACATTTTGACACACATTATTATCCACTTATACAATAATCAAATTTTCGGGCAGAATCCTGCAGACTATGATTACCGCAATATTATCCATATTATATCAGGTGTCAAGTACAAGCTGGGAGCCGGTAAAACTACTCTGTATGAATGGCCATAATCAAAGGGGAGTATCCCTCAGATCCCCGCCTAATTTTGGCGATTCCCTACTACATCATAAAATATATTCGAATCATAAGACGGCATTCTAATTACCTGATTCTTCAGTATCTCTTTTAGAAGTATCAATATCTGAAAAAGAGAAAACTTTTAAACTAAATGTGTCCATTGTGTCGATCTAACAAGTTGAGACGAGGCACCTTTGAAGTCTGCAAGAAACAATTTTTTTTCCTCGCAGCAATTCAAACATTTCGTGCCGACATGTTCGTTTTGCAATGGTTAACATGCAGACACACAACTATTTTTGTTGCTGTAATATAAATAGACGCTCCCCTCTCCCTAGGGTGGGGGCGCCACGATAAGGGCAGGAGCATTAGGAGAAATATGGTATGTACATTCTGACGCGACATCATCATAGCTTACTTTGGCATCTTGTTCTTAATATTGTAATTCCTATAAAAAGAAAAGAAGATGTCAAATTTTAATACTTTTGGTACTATTCAAATAGAAACAGTGAACTTACATCCTGTCATATCCAATGTATCAGTATCAGCATCAGAATCATCTAAAATAGAAAATAAATATTATAAACATTAAATAGTAATAAGAGAACATATATTGTATTCAGTAAAAAAATGTCACCTATTGTATTATTATACATCATAATGTGTCCAACCAGTTGATAACTGAACTAAAGCAGTCCTCATGGTAATGCACAAGCCAAAAGCCCGGGACTAGTGACTTTTATAGATTAGTGTTATATAAATTTGGGCTAATAAGAATGATTTTGGGCCAGCAGGTGGATTAGGAACTTGCCCATATGAACTAGTGCTCTGAACAAATTAAGGCAAAGCCTGTGAAGTGATGAAGTGAAACTAAGTATTGATCGATTTTTGTAAAACTCAAAATGTTGATAGTGGATTCAAAATTGGTTGAGAATAAAGCTATTGTGAACACCATGGTCCAAATAGGTCAATATTTTCCAAGACATGATTTCATTGGCTGACCACCCCACAATTTGTTCACAACCATTTTTAAGTTATGAAAACAAACTATACACCATTATGCATGCATTCTGAGTGTTCAACGCAATACTACCGTAACTCCTATGTATTTATGTAGGAGGTTTTTATCATAGACTGTAGTTGGAGTGAATCCCCTTTTCTACTTGAAGACACATGTCAAGAAATATTACAAATGGCATAATTGATTGAAAATGTAATAACATTACTTATGGTTCATACAGAACTTCTCGAAAAAAAATCAAGTACTTTTGCCCCATTTTCTAGGATTAAAAATGTTGATATTTTTGGTATAGAGAAGAAGGGACAGGTTTCTTTTCACTTCTAGGGGAATGGTGGCAGGGCCCTTAAATAGGGGAAAAAAGCGTTGCGAGGGGAAATAGGGTGAAAATAATGTGCATAACAAATATGCAACAGATTACCGTAGTTAGTTTCATTACAGGTCAATATTTCTATCTTTCTGACTAAAAAATATCAACAATACTGGCAACATCTCCAATTTAAAAAAAAAGCTGTATGAGGGGAATTTTAACAGAGAATAGGGGAAAAAAACATACTTTTGAGTGAGGGGAATGGGACATATTCAAGGACAATTTACTGATTTTTTAAGTTTTTTTTCAAAATTCGAGTTCTTTTCAAGGAATAGGCATCAAATTCAAGGACTTTTCAAGACTGTGCTAACCCTGTTACTAAGTATGACTCAAAGTTCCCCTTTTTAACATTCAAAGATACAAATTTCCACACATGTGGCAGTGATTTTTTTGGAAAATAATTTTACTGCCTGTGCCTTTTTAATTGGGAAAATATGCGCGATAAGTTCCAAATTTGGGAAAATAAGAGCATAGTTATTTTTATACTTCTAAATGTTTTAATTTCCTGCTTTTGATGAATGAATTATTACTTTCCCTCTTACATCTCAAAGTGCTCTTTTCAAGATGGTAAAACAAGAGTGGCAAACTGTCACAAAATACGCCCGTCATAAGTCAGAGCTCAGAGTTAAAACAAGACAAATTTTAGGTAATTTCTAAAATCAAAGGGTAATAACTCCTGAGTGACTTGAGCGATATGGCTGGTTATAGAACTTGGCCGAGATATTATGCCCACAAACATTTTCACCAAGTTTGGTAAAGATCGGATGAAAACTCTATGACTTAGAGAGCGACAATGCTAATTTGGCCAATTTTGGATGATTCAAAGGCCATAATTCTGAAGTGCCTGGGGCGATGTGTCTGGTTATCAAACTTGGCCAAGATATTATGCCCGCAAACAATTTCAGCAAGTTTGGTGTGATCGGATGAAAACTCTTGACTTGGAGAGCAGAAAACATGTGGATGCCATCAGCAGCAAGCCCGCCACGGTTGTGTCCCATAATACGTCCTTTTTTCAAAAATGCGGCAATAAAATGGAACAAAAAAAATCACTGTGCGGGTATGAGTACCATTCCTCTAGAGCTATCTAGTGCCCTGGACAGTAACAAGTTTGGAAATACATACATACCTAATTCTCTTGCAAATTTTAAACTTGATCTAAAATCATCCTCATCAACATCATCATCCTCATCCTCATCATCATCATCATCATCAAAATCTGAAAAGAAAATAGATGTTGCTGTAATCAAATCTAAAATACACATCGAAAGACAAGAGCTTGTTACCAATGTTCAAGACTTGTTTTAATAATGCTGTAGTAAAATTGAACCAAAAAAATCACTGTGCGGGTATGAGTACCATTCCCCAAGAGAAAAAAACAAGAAATGGGCAATGCCCACAAACCAGGTTTTAGTACGTAGTTATTTGTAACCAAGGCTCAATTTGTATAATGAATACATGATGATCATCAATGCTGCAAAGGTGCCAGATGTGATGCATGCATACATACCACTCACACTTAGATATATGATATATATATGCAATAACTATACACCAAGTTTGATGTCAATACACCCAGGCATAGCGAACATATTAAGTGGAAACTGATTTTTAAAATTTAAGTGACCTTGAACGGAACAAACCCGAAAGCAATCCCAAGCGAGCTCTCCACATGTTCTTACTATATATATACACTAAGTTTGATGTCAATATGATCAAAGAAACTTAAGTTATTCGCCAGAAACCAAATTGCTAAGTTTAGAAACGGTGACCTTGACCTTTGACGGAACTATTCCAAAAGCAATCCCAACCAAGCTCTGCACACGTTCTTACTATACACCAAGTTTGATGTCAATACGATGAACGGAAATAAAGTAATTCGCCGGAAACCAAATTTCTATTTTTAGTAATGGTGACCTTGAACTTTGACGGACCGAACCCAAAAGCAATCTCAAGCGAGCTCTCCACACGTTCTTACTATACACCAATACGATAAAACGGAACTCAAGTTATTCGCCGGAAACCACCAGTTTGACGCCTGCCCGCCCAGGGACACACACTATTCTTATAACCTGGTTTTCGTTGAAAACCTGGTTAAAAATCACTGTGAGGGTATGAGTTCCATTCCCAAAGAGCTATCTAGTGCCCTGGACAGAAACAAGTTTGGAAATACACACATACCTAAATCTCTTGCAAATCTTAAACTTGATTCAAAATCCTCATTCACATCATCATCATCATCATCAACATCCTCAAAATCTGAAAAGAAAATAGATTGCTGTAATCAACAATCTAAAATACACATAGAAAGACAAAAGCTAGTTAATACCCATGTTTAAGACTTGTTTTGATAATGCTGTACGCTGAGCTTCTTACCCGCATATGAAATCTTGGAAGTTTTGAAAGAGAAATTATTATTTTTCTTATTTTTCAACCACCCAACCCGTGAACCGATATGTTTGGTAGAAAAATTCATAAAGCAACTGATAACACGAAATGGGCAATGCCCACAAACCAGGTTTTCAACCTAATTATTTGTAACCAAGGCTCTTTTTGTATAATGAATACACGATGATCATCAATGCTGCAAAATGCCGTAGGTGATACATGCATACACACACTCACACTTAGATATATTATATATATATATGCAACAACTATACACCAAGTTTGATGTCAATATGATCTAACAGAACTGAAGTTATTCGCCGGAAACCAAATTTCTATTTTCAGTAATGGTGATCTTGACTGGAACGAGCCCAAAAGCAATCCCAAGTGAGCTCTCTATATGTTCTCACTATACACCAAGTTTGATGTCAATACGATGAACGGAACTCAAGTTATTCGCCGGAAACCAAATTTCTATTTTTAGTAATGGTGACCTTGACTGGAACGAGCCCAAAAGCAATCCCAAGTGAGCTCTCCACATGTTCTTACTATACACCAAGTTTGATGTCAATATGATGAACGGAACTCAAGTTATTCGCCGGAAACCAAATTTCTATTTTTAGTAATGGTGACCTTGACTGGAACGAGACAAAAGCAATCCCAAGCGAGCTCTCCACACGTTCTTACTATACACCAAATTTGATGTCAATACGATGAACGGAACTCAAGTAATTCGCCAGAAACCAAATTTCTATTTTTAGTAATGGTGACCTTGACCTTGAATGGAACGAGCCCAAAAGCAATCCCAAGCGAGCTCTCCACATGTTCTTACTATACAACAAGTTTGATGTCAATACAAAGAACGGAATTAGGTTATTCGCCAGAAACCAAATTTCTATTTTTAGTAACGGTGACCTTGACTGGAACGAGCCCAAAAGCAATCCAAGCGAGCTCTCCACATGTTCTTACTATACACCAAATTTGATGTCAATACGATGAACGGAACTCAAGTAATTCGCCGGAAACCAAATTTCTATTTTTAGTAACGGTGACCTTGACCTTGAATGGAACGAGCCCAAAAGCAATCCCAAGCGAGCTCTCCACAGTCATGTTCTTACTATACACCAAGTTTGATGTCAATACGATGAACGGAACTCAAGTTATTCGCCGGAAACCACCAGTTTGACGCCCGCCCGCCCAACGACACACACCATTCTAATAACCTGGTTTTCGTTGAAAACTAAGTTAAAAAAACATTAACCTCAAGGATTTCACACTAGTTTCCCATCAATATTTCTGGTAACTAACACAATTAAAATATCTTTCTACATTTATATAATTATGTCAAATCTAATTATACAGCATTTGCTAGTTATTTAATATTCTGGCAGTCATCCACTATAATATTATATTGTTTTAAGTGTGTTAATTGCAAAAATTAAGGACGCGATAGTCAAAAGTTCACGATCTTTCACTGAAACTTACAAATATTCTATAAAATTTATTTCATGCTTCATTTTGGTATGTTTTAATTTTTACTCATAAATTACGTTTAATTTCCCGTCAAGTGCCTAAATAATATTAAATTTAATTTACTACTATGCCATCAAGTCATTCTCAGCCCTTTTTGAAAATTTCATGGCAAATTTGGGGCCGATCTTGGGCCCCATTCTCCAAAGAAATCGAGGATCTTATATGAGTGGTCATTATTTATTGAATTTATTAAACGAGTCTTCTAAAAAAGATAAAAACAAGGCTTTGCCGAATTTTTATCGGTTTTAGACGACGAGTTTAATAAAATCAATAAAAATGAACACGAATGTAAGATTCTATTTATGATTAACAGCAGAAACGGCTGATTTTCGCCAAAACATTACCTTAATCCCCTTATATGCAAGTAAAGTATGAAGTGTATAATTCTTAATTTTTAGCCACAAGATACAAGTTCCAATGATTATATCACATATCAAATTGAAATTAACAAGACGTTCATTCTCAATGAAATAAAATATCATACTTCGCACAAAATAAATATTTAACAATGTCAACATCATTTGAGCGCGTCTACGTCACGCTTGTTTTGTTGTGACGTCACATGCTCGTGAGTTGTTATTTCACTAGTGAAATATAGAAAATAATACATAGAGGATCTTACATGCATGCTTATTTGATATTGTTTTGATGAAATGAGTCGACTGAATATGACGCGAGGCTCAGCCGAGCGTCATATTCGTTTCAGTCGACGAGTTTCATAAAAACAATATCAAATAAGCATGAATGCAAGATTCTATTTATCACATAACACCATAAATAGATTGTTTTTAATCTTTAAATAGACTTTAAATAGCGCTGTGATTCGGCTATTTATGTAACTAGTTACATATGATATTTATGCCACTCCGGGAGTGCAAGTTATGTGATAAATTGGTGTTATTACATGTACCGCTCTACATTTTATGTTATTTTATAAAAAAGTATATATTTTTCCCCGACTTAGAAACAAAATTCCCCTTCAGTAACATTATTTAAAATATCAGCCTAATAATACCCAAATTAGGTGATTCATGATGCAAATTTCAACAGGACCCGCCATTCTTCCCCAAAAACAATAAAAAAAGGGCTTGTTCTTCAATAAAAACTTCTTACATTTCCAACCATTCTCATACATCTTGTATTTAATTGAAGAGAAAGCAAACAAATGAAATGTTATATTATGTCCGATGTCAAAACACATTTTTAAATCATGTATTCTTCCGCCAAAGTTGATAAGAAAATACTTTTTAAAATCGTAAAAAAATAATGCATTATTTCTCACTCTTGATCATAATTTTGTGGTAAGAATTGTTAAATCCATAGGCTCAGTATACCTTTACATTTTGATAAACTGGAAAGGGAGACAACTGCTGCTTTATTTACAATTTAAACAAAGGGGGAGAACTGCATTTGAGGCACTCAACAGGGACTTTCTTTTGGAAAAATGTAGTCTCAGTAAAATTATTGCTTTGATATTTCACTGGGAGTTTATCGGATAACAATTCACTGTTATTCTGGGGTAAACCACATGAAAGCATGAAATAAAGGGGGGTAATTCACTTAAAAAAAATACAAAAATCCTAATTTTAGTCATAATTTAGCGACAATGTCAAATTTTTGTTTTATAACTACAATGAACTTTATTTGCCATAAATAAATCATAGTTTTGAATGATATAAGCAAAATTGTAAACTCCAGATTCATCAAGAGTTGGAGGGCATTTTATTCAAAACAAGAGTGCCAAACTGTCACAAAATACGCCCGTCATAAGTCAGAGCTCAGAGTTAAAACAAGACAAATTTTAGGTAATTTCTAAAATCAAAGGGTGGTAACTCCCGGGTGACATGAGCGATAGGACTGCTTATTGAACTTGGCCGAGATATTATGCCCACAAACATTTTCACCAAGTTTGGTAAAGATCGGATGAAAACTGTTTGACTTAGAGAGCGGACAAGGCTAATTTGGCCAATTTTGGATAATTTAAGGGCCATAATTCAGAAGTGCCTTGGGGGATGTGGCTGGTTATCGAACTTGGCCGAGATATTATGCCCACAAACATTTTCACCAAGTTGGTAAAGATCGGATGAAAACTCTTTGACTTAGAGAGTGAAAACCATGTGGACGCCGCCCGCCCGCCGCAGGACAGACGGAAGGACGGACAGGGTAACACTTTATGCCCCTTTAATAACACACTTCGAATGGCGGGGGCTTAATAAAATTTTGCAAAACCTGGAAGTAAATGTCTCTGAAATTTAGAATAGTTCATATTATATGATAAAACAAATTTTCTTTGAAGACAATTTGATAACACTTGGGGTTTCCAACATAGTCAATATTTTTATGTTCAAATGAAATTCATGTATTCCCATTTTTGAAAATATTTTTATACGACACAAATATCCCTCACCCAAAGAAAATTGTTTTGATTCTTTTCAAATATTTCTTAATTTTCTTATTTTTGCAAGCCTGTTCAGTACACAAAATATATGAAGAAATAATAAAATAAATGTAACTTTCCATTTATCTGGGTTTTTTTAAAGGCTTAGTTGTTTCAGAGATGGAAAAGGGCCATAACCATAAAAAATTGTAACATTTTCAAATTTTATAAGCATGATTATGTAAACTGAATCAACTACTATTTCATGTGACCCAGACAGTATGCCCATTAAGGTGTGAAATCCATAATAGACATTTGGTAAGGGACGATGCAAAAAAATACAGGACCCTTTATGAAATTTGTCCTACATGTGTGGTTCAGACCTTTCATGAAAAATGAAGTTTAAAGCTGTTTTTTCAATACCTAGACTTCTTGTAGATCTTTCACTTAGTGAAGGAATATACGCCAATGTTAAATCACCATCTTCCTCCTCATAGTCTTTAAAAACATTTTCCTCCTCATCATCTTCCTCATCATCTTCCTCATCATCTTCCTCATCATCCTCGTCATCCTCATCATCCTCATCATCATCTACCAAAAATAAGACACTACTGACAACAACTTAAAATACAGCCTTTGTTAGTTTTATATCCAGTCTTTACCAGGTTTGTTTCCTCATTTGCTCATTTCACTTCCCACAAGTTGTACCTGACCAAGCACTACATGTTGCTACTCTGTTTATCAAATCAACAACACTTTCTTGGGATCGGGGTACAGGCTTGAGAACGGAAAATTGTATTCAGCTCAACTTTTCACAGAGATGATCAGGGGACTGCCCTAGGCCCTCTAGTGGTTTCAGGGTGGGGATCATGACAGCCCTGGCAAGTACTTTTTCATAGGCCACCAACGTTTAACAAAATTATTTTTGGTTACTTAGGCTTGGTTTAGTTTTCAGTAATGTTTTGCGAATGTTCAGTTTGGTGTGTCAATGAAGTTTTTGCTTTATGCTGCTGTATTGTTGCCGATCACTTCTTTTTTTAGGTAAACAGTTAAACAGACCACTTTTGATGTGCATCATTCCCATACCCATCTATATAGTCATAGAAAGTTTCAATGAAATCTGTCCAACCAGTTCCAAGATATGGCACCAGACGGAAAAAAATGTGGCTAACTGAAAGTAACAAAGGGCATGGTTCATACAGAACTTTCCAAAAAATTCAAGTACTTTTCAAGGACTTTTTCCCACTTTCATGGACTAAAATTTTAGACTTTTCCTTGTATAGAGAAGAAGGGATCCAGTGTATTTTTCAAGCTGATCGCCCCAAGATGGCCATCACTGCAGCACGGATAAAATTACACAGTGAAATAATTACTTTAAGAGGGCATAAAACCGGTTCACCACCGTACCATACTGTATAACCATACTATCGCCTAATCGGCGGTAGGCCCGGTAAAAAATAGCTGTCATTTTTTCATCCACAGCAGGAAGGATTCAAGGGCAATTTACCAAATGTTATTAATTTTTTCAAATTCAAGTACTTTTCAAGGAGTTTTTGGCCGTTACAAATTCAAATATTTTTCAAGGAGTAGGCTTCAAATTCAAGGACTTTTCAAGACTGTGTGAACCATACATAGGTGGATTGTGATCCATTTTGATGTGTATCATTCCCATACCCATCTATATATTAAAAGAAAGTTTCAATGAAATCTGTCTGACCAGTACCAAGATATGGCTTTGGACGGAAAAAATGTGGCCAATTGAGAGAAACAAGGGGCAATAACTCTATCATACATAAAGGGATTGTGATCCCTTTTGATGTGCATCATTCCCATAACCATATGTATATTCGTAGAAAGTTTCAATGAAATCTGTATAACCAGTACCAATATATGGCTCCAGACGGAACAAAGTGTGACGGATGGAAAAGATGGACATCACCAAAACAATATCCCCCTACAAAACTTCAGTTTAGCAGGGAATAATAATCGAAAACCAAAAGGGCAGTAACTGAAACCAAACCGAGAGATACTTGCATCGCTGCAGGACATTCGGCAAAAAACTACAGGACCTGTTTAAAATTTATCTGACCTGTGTGGTTCAGACCTTTCTTGAAAAATGTTAATACAACATGAAACTCAAAGCTGTTTTTTCATTACCTAGACTTCTTGCATATCTGTCCTCTTCATCCTCATCATCATCATCCTCGTCATCCTCATCATCCTCATCATCCTGGTAATCTGTTAAAAAAATAAGACACTACTGACAACAACTTAAAATACAGCCTTTGTTAGTTTTATATCCAGTCTTTACCAGGTTTATTTCCTCATTTGTTCATTTCACTTCCCACAAGTTGTACCTGACCAAGCACTACATGTTGCTACTCTGTTTATCAAATCAACAACACTTTCTTGGGATCTGGGTACAGGCTTGAGAATGGAAAATTGTATTCAGCTCAACTTTTCACAGAGATGATCAGGGGGGCTGGGCAAATATTGCTTACTGACATTACATGGTGACGTTGCATGTGACATTTTCTGGAAATGACGTCACATAAAGAAGAGTTTGAAATCATACAGCGTGGCTCATAATATGATGCCATATCTAAGTTATTTTATCATATAATTCTTACATAACCAGTTGTATTGTTTAAACTTTTAGTTTTGATATTAATGTTGCTCAAAAGATCCAATCACATGGTAATATACTCGATGAGTCTTTATAGTATCCTATAGTTTACATTATTTATTGTCAAAAGTTATGTCCAGACAGAAAAAATATCAAATCGGGTAAAGGGTCTAATAGCTTACTTTCATAACAGCTGAAATAAATTTGTTCCGTTGAAATTTCGAACTTATAAAGAGAAAGTTGATATCAAGTTACATTTTTTGGCATAGCTGTATAACATTGATTTTGACCTACATTTTTGACCAACCAAATGTTGTCCTCAAATCGGACTTTTTAAAATCTGACCAATCTTATTTTCACCCAAGAGGCACCAAACGCGGTTTTAGTAAGATGTGAGATCATTATCAGTTGGATATTGCATCAATTTTTTACGTCATCAAATTGTTTACAAACCAGAACAAGACAGATTTCCCAGGGGCATGAATCTCATGAGACGGTCCAGATCACTGACCTATATCATATCAGTGTTGTTTTAACCAATCAAATTTTACCTTAACCACCTAGGCAATTTCTCTTCAACCGAACAATGTTTGTAACCTTGACGCAGATTGGTTAACCTTACGATAAAGGGTACATTACCTTACCGAAATTCAATTTCAGTGAATTTCCTATATCCTTTTAGGATCTGGAGTGACCAGTAACCTTCAAATTGCACAGACCATCTTTTTTCAAGATACTTATTGTTTAAAGATATTTGTTTGTATTGAACGTGAAGTGAATGATACTGTTCCACATTTCTGAAGTTACATCCATAGTGCTTATAAAATGACCCAATGTATCCCTTTAAATTGATGCTTCTTTTCTGACATAATAATACTGATTCCTCTCACAATTTTTTTTTTGAATTTCTTTGTTGCATCGGACAAAAATTTGGTTTGAAATAAGTTAATGTTACGTCCATCACATTTTCACCCTTCCAATTTCACAGTGGAAAATCTCTTAAATAAGGGCAAAAGTATCTAAATTTACTTGATAAAAACCAAAACATTAGACATGAAACTTCATAGCAAGCCATTATTTAATTCAATTCTTTAAAAACCTTGTGTGACGCCCCAGCCATCTTTTCAGTTTTTGGGGAAGTATGGTGGGACCTTTTATAATTTTTTCGAATGGGAATTTTCTTTCTAAGTAGGAGAAAAATATATAATTTTTCTTTGGGGAATGGGACCAAATATCGACCCCAAATCTGCCATATTTCAATTACCCGAGCCTTACCCTGCAGCCCTACTGAAATACTTAGAATTCTGTTCAGAATAATTCCGTTCAGAATGCTCATGTCTGTGGATAAAACTAATAGCTTCAATATTCGAGTCACTAGTTCTTTTACGTTTTATTCCTATTTTCCTTAGATTAAGAATGTCTTTGCAGCTTATGCATTTTACTTTAACCAATGCAAAAAATCTATGAATTAAACCACTGAAAACAGAGAAAATTCTTCCTACCTGTATATGTAGAACGTGTATGTAGTTCGCCATCATCACCATCAATTTCATCATCTAGACCTGTAAAAGTAAAACAAGAAGCATGGTTATACCACGAAACCCGACTGTCTAATGCAACAATATTGTATCCAGCAAAACACAAGCCCAGGTGCACAACTTCACATCCTTTAAACTTTCAAGACACTAACTAAAATACTTAGGAGATACCCGTGACACCAAAAAGATTGAGGCCTGCCTACCAAATTCGCCAATCTAATGAACAGTTTTCTGTTGAAAAAGCTGGTTCAAGTTCATATTTGGCTATTTAAAAATGAGGTTTTTATTTTCTTCCAAGACAAATACAGGCCTTTTTTCTGACCATTTTGGGAAGAATACCCTACATAAATTGGGAAAACTTTAATCACATCAATTCCAAATTTTGGAATTTTTATAGTTAAAAGAATAGGCTTTTCATATCTTAATTTTATATAAACAAGCATCTACATTTCTTACATTAACTGTCAAAAAGACAAAATATCCACAAACATTTATGACACAAGGGACAATAATGGCCGTGGTTATCCAGTAGACGTAGGTGCTTCTGATTGGGAATTTTTTTCTGATTGGGAAAAAAACTTATATTTGGCTTAGGGAATGGAATGGGTTAGATAGTCTGACCCGTGGGAACTATAGAAAAAGGCCTGAAACATCTCAGCTTCCAAGATATTTTATTTGGTACCAAACAGAGAAATGATGGTCTCAATACTGCCATAAAAAAGGGCTGCGCCCGTAATTCTTCAATTTAACCGAGCCTTGCCCTGCAGCCCTACTGACAAACCTGAAATCCTTTCAATCCCGTTCAGAATGCTCATGTCTGTGGAAAAAACTAATACATGTAGCTTCTATGTTTTAAGAGTCACTAGTTCTTTTACAGTTTTCCTTAGAATGTCTTTGCTGCTTGTGCAGTTTACTGTAATAAATGCGAAAATCCATAAATTTAACCACTGAAAACAGCGGAGTCTTCCTACCTTCGTACAGAGAACGTTGATGTAGTTTGCCACCATCACCATGATCAGTTACATTAGTTAGACCTGTAAAAATGAGAACAAGAAGCATGGTTATAATTGTATCCAGCAAAAACACAACCCCAGGTGCACAACTACACATGGTTATAAATGTTCCTGTAAACTTGCCAAATTCGCCAATCTAATTAACAGTTTTCTGTTGACAAAGCTGGTTCAAGTTCATATATCGCTATTCAAAAATGAGGCTTTTACTTCCCCTCAAAACAAATATCTCAGCTTCCAAGATACTTTATTTGGTACCAAACAGAGAAATGATGGCCTCAATACTGCTGTGTGCTCAGTTACAGCTAATGGACGCTGTTCACAGTTCGCGTCACTAACAAGAGAATTGACAGCCTTGTTTTAAGCTCACAAATTCGCTTGCTACCTTGGAGTTGCGTTAGCACATGGGCGTACAGTGCGCACACACTCTTAGGCAAACAGCGCCTTCAGTAGCAAAACGTGTGCACAGTTTCGAAACATGAGCGACTGTTACTGAACGCAGGGCTGTTGCACTGCCATTACTTCAAAAGTTCCAAAGTATGATTTAAAATGTCATATTTGTCGCATGCGCAATGCCAAATCTTGAAATGTATGACATTTTTAAAGCATCATCTTTCCCTCTGAAACTGACAAAATGCAAGAAAATGAATTGATTGCTAGGAGTTACTTTTAACAGGGCTTAGTGAAGTTACAACATAACAGGCCCGTAGCTATGCTAAAGCACACTGAGGCAGCTGCCCCAGTTAAAATTTCCAATGCAACCATGAAGGACAATAAACTTAATGGTTTGGCACATCAAACATGCCAATCAACCACCTTGCTTTCGATTTATAGCTAATAAAATAAAACAAAATTGCACTTGATAAATCACTTTACTGTTACAAAAAGTAACCATATAACGCAGGAAAACATTTCTATATGCATTTCTCCCCAGGGGGAGTACTCCCAGACCCCCACCTTCTGTTTAATTTTGCCTCTAGCTACAAATTGTGTTTGTTATACTATAAGCATTGAATCATTTTAAAGAGGATCAAACATAATTGTTTAAGTGCAACGGTCCTGGCACTTTCTTGAGTGGGCTTTGTCGGCTTCTTCTTTGTTTTTCGTGATGGATATACAACGTGGATTGCATTGAATGAATTTCACCGCTTACCACACAGTACACGTGATCCTCATATTTCATCTCGAGGCTATATTCTATAAAAGTCCTATATTTCCCCAAATTCCCCCCTAAAAGCGCTTTCGGTGTTAATTAACAGTTTGTATAATCGCTACATCCGGATATATCACTTCCAAGCAAACACCTGACGTCAATATGACGTTAGGCCACAATAAAAAGATTGTATGTTTGCCCAAACGCGACCGACCCCAAAAAAAACCGCCGACTCAAATTCTTTTTTTGCCGTTTTTTGGAAGATTTTTTTTTTCGGATATTTTTCGTGTCCGCTCCGTCATCGTATGAAACTTAATGTTGTCGTCTTTGCGTGTGAAAGTAACTGTGAATAAGATTAAAAGAAAGCGTGTAGGAGACGCAGTAAATCGATATTCGATGTTCTCGGTTTTTATCGGGTGGGACTGAAATCCGTTATCCGTGATCCGGGATCCTCCGGGATCGCTTTTTAAAAATTGTTCGAGTGGAACATATGTTAACTGTAGGGGTGTGAACGAATTGGTGTGAACAATAAACAATTTAAGTTTGTCAAATAAATATAATTTGGCAGGGGTTCCATTTGACCCGGGACTACGGGTTTTGACCCGGGTGTTTTCAAAAAGACGCCGAAATGACCCGTAGTAATTTCAGTCTGTGCATCAGCGTGACCCGGGGCAATTTTAATATATTGACTTCCGTGGGTCATCAATTTCAATCCTATGAAGTCATAACACAGAATGGCATTTCTATCACAGCAAGACGTCGGAACAGCAGACATTTTAATTGTATAAACAGTATATTCAGTATCGATCGATAACATAAACAACAGGCTGTCAAAATTTAAGCTCCGCCTTCCGCACCATATATGTAAAGCGACATTTGATGGTTGACCAATGAGCGCTACGCTGTGTTAAGGATATCATTTATGCGAGTATTTGTAACCATGTATGCACGCGTGTTGATGACAATACAGGTGACAAGTAAAGTCTGTCATAAATCGATAAACCAAAGCGACCCGTCAAAGGTGTGAACGGTAGTACAAACGTTTTGGTAGTTTTAATTGGAGACAGAAAACTGTTGTCTTTCATCGTAGACACGAGTAGAAAATTTATTTGTTCTCAAGGGCCCTTCTTACGCATATATAAAATTAAAACTGCGAAAAATACACGGTAACATTTAATTAGTCTGTCATAGATCGATAAAACAAAGCGATCCGTGAAATGTGTGAACGGACGTTCGAAAGTTTTGTTGTTACAACAGTTATAATTGGAGACGGTCGTCTTTCATCGTAGACACGTGTAGAATTATTTTTGTTATCAATGGCCTTTCTCACGCATATATAAAACTGTGAAAAATACCCGGTAAGTAACATTTAATTATTACGATCTATGCCCGTACTTCTTGAATTGAAATACAACACTTAATGTTCGTTCTTCGGAGGATAAAGTTGAATTAACGATTGTACAATGCAAACTAGCCTGCGTAGTGGATGAACGGGAATATCCATGCTTTCGTTTTCGGGTCTAGTATACGATAAAATCCGTACCGTACGGTCTATGATGTCGCCCGCTCCGTCTTTTACGAGAAATGAATATTGTAATAGTCAATTCAGATCAGTTTTATAAATGCCGTTCGTTGTGTACCCACCGTTATTGTTTATATTGTACCTGTTCTATATTTTTATGGATATGGTTATGCAAAAATCAATATTTTTTTAATGATGACCTCACATGTATATTTTATTAACAGACTTGGTACATACATGCTGTTGGTTGCATAGCACATATAAATAGCACAGACAATCAGTATATACAAAACATGTTGAGCATTCGATCCATAAACATCGTAAAAATGGATGACCCCTGAAGTTTTGAAAATGACCCTCCAAATTTCAGGCCCAAGGGTCAGTGACCCTTGACTTTTGGAGACTAGTGGAACCCCTGTTTGGATGCTTTTTATATTGTTAATGGGATATTATTTTAAGATTGTAACAGATGTTAATTGAAAGGCTGTGAACGATGAACAATTTTAAGTTTGCGAAATGAATATTTTTAGTTATTTTTGTGTGTGCATTGTTTTAGCAATAAAGATTTTAACTGGTTTATATTGATAAAAACTTATGCTTTAGTTTAAGTTATGCAGACTCTGTTTAGTACTTAAATTGCATCAGGGCTAGTACATCTAGTATCATATTAGAAATCCTGATAAAAAAAAGAATTTGCCTACCTACCTACCCACACCCAGTCATCATGGGTCGGGTTTGGGCAAACTGAAATATTTTTAATTGTGGCCTTAGCCCAAAGTTGGATTTTGGTCATGACGTCGCCAACCATAATCCAACGTCAAACCAACGTTAAAACCAGGACGTCCATGCCATCTCGATTTACGACGTTGTCGTAACGTAGGATAATCGTCGGAAGCGTGTATAAATTTTCATCTGATATATATATCTATATGGTTACCATAATTTTAGACAATTTAGTAGTATTTAACCTCTAATATTAGCCCCTAAACTTTTGAAAATGAAACATTTTACTGATTTTTACTCTATGTTCTATGTAATGACAGGTGATACTTTTAAATCAAATTGGAAGCAAGATGTTTAGTTAGAATAAATATTTTTATACTAAATGAAAGAAAATTGAAGAATATTGTCAAAACTGCTAAAATATTCAAGTGTTAAGGTAGTGTTTAAATTTACGAATGAAAATAATTTCCCTCTATAATCTATTGATCAAAACTGGAAGAGCTGGGAACTCAAAATTGATTTTCGGGTCATTTTCAAGGGAGACAATCCACTGCGATAAGCCAACTAAAAGGCACGGAAAGCTGCGTATGTCACGGAAGACCTTTGACAAACTCTTCAATGGGGACCCCCAAAATCCAAACCATGTGGGAACCCTGAATAATTTTTCAATACTACAGAATTCGTAAATCTGTGAGAAACTTACCTGGTACAGAATAATTTGCAAAAGAAATGTGTCACACTCTTGTTTTACCTATCTGCTTCAGAATATTTACAATGTGAATGATTATCATTAATGTGTAAATTCTCATACTAAACATACCTAGCAAGTATTCCCTCACATTTTGAAAGGCTGCTTTGTTAAAAACTTGATCTGAAAGATGTGTTTAGAATTGTCACTAAATTATACAAGAAACTAGGGCACGTATTCCCCCACTTTGCAGTTATTTCCAGTCAAGTAAATTTAGATATTTATGGCACTGTTTTAAGCTGCATGATCTAAACACCACTGATCTAACAACCGATGACGATGTGATTGCTGGGAAATCGATAATTTTACTGCCTACAGTGCTTTTTCATTTGGGAAAATAGGCACGATAAATCCCAAATTTGGGAAAAATAAGGAAATCATATGGCTGTTTTGCTTATAATAAAAATAACTTTTCAGCTGTGGCTGGTGTGTGTTAAATATGAGGTGAAGTTAGAGCAAAGATTCAAGGCAATGGTCTTTTATAAAAGGTCAAATACACAAAAATCTGACTTAATAAAAAGAAATTCAGTCAGTGGGAGAAAAATGAACAAAGAATCGGGAAAAAATTATGATTTTTGGGGGGAAATGGACACTTTTTGGTAAGGGGAAACAGACTATATTCGTCAGTAATATTAACCAAGAAAGATCACTGATTGCAAATGCTGATTTTATATTTATGGTTCACTTACATACTACTTTAGTACCAAACCATTAAAAGTTACCTGAAAATATAAAATTCTGTAGTCCCAAATACATTTAAGAGAAATGAGAATACCCAATGGCCAAAACGTCATTTTTTTATGTCTTCTGAAAAGTTGTGATTTTGCAGCGACGCCATTGATATATGCAGTGTTGTTTCACTTTAGGCAGAAGGGGATCAGTGTCCTTTGGAGGGGGGGGACACTGCAGCAAATATAAGAAATGGGGGAATTTTGAACTCAGAGCTCTGCAAGGGTTTAATACAAAAAAAATAAGAATCCAGTGTATTTGGGTGAAAATTTAGTAAGGTGCCCTTTTCTGTCCATAATTTACTACAATACAGAATTTTTTTGCGTATGTAAACATATGATAAATAAACTAGATACGTCAAATTTTCCTAAATAAGTGTCTTTTTTTCCCGAAAAAAAAAAAAATTACCATCCTGAAAAGAGCACTTAGAGATGAAAGAGGGGAAAGTAATAATACATTCAGTAAAAGCAGGAAATCTTACAAGCCTATTGTGTATTGATATTGTGTCATTTTGTGTTCTCTGCTCTTGATAAAGGCCTAGTGTGGCCGACTAATTGAGCCAGAGCGGATTTTTACACCAGACAATACAATGTTGGTATTAAAATTGGAATGTTCATGACTCAAAATTAATGTGGATAAAACATAAGCAATTTTGATTGGCTCCATGAACAATAGACAACATATTATTTATTAGGTATAACATGGATACAAAATAAATCTAATTTGTTAGGTGCCACATTTTACCAAATGAAATACTAGTACCGGTAACATGATTTAACTATAATTCGAAACGTGGCTGCCTTTCCTTAACTCGTGGATTTTCCTTAAGTCTTGGTCAAGTAAAACACGTACATTTCTCGGGTTAGAAGGATTGAATAATCAAACGTTCTACTCGGTCATTTCTATAGAAGTGTATCGTTAATGATATCACAACAAAATGCGTTTAAAACATTATTTATCAGACAATAATTGAAATAATCGGTGTTTCTGCTTGTTTTGTCCTAAACAGTTGTAATTGCCATAGTAACCTTCTTATTTAAGCTGCTTTTTCTCGTTTGTTTACATTTTTCGAACTGCCGATGACGAGTTATCGTTTTCGGAGCTTTGCGTCTGCGAGACTTTGGTTTATTTATGTCTCACTAAACTATCGTTCATAATTAGAATAGAGAACAGAATATTTCATTTCGCCAAACAATCTGGTATGTGAATTTAATAAAATGGAATAAAGTTTATTACTATTTCCTTTCATTTCATATTTCATACATCAATATTTAAAATTGCAAATACAAATAATTTTAGGTACTTTTTTAATATGAAATGTCTGTGGTGCCTGCAAATACCACGCAATATATATATTACTATTCCACATCGTGAATTTGTATAATAATTTATATTTAAATTAAAATATAAGGTTTTTATCTTTGTAATAATTATATCCACCATTTTTGACATTTTGACAACAATACAATACATATTACTTATCTTCACAGTTGTCTTAGGATTTTTGTAGCAATACCTCTTTTGTTTTGTTTTAAGACGTGTTTACGCTGTCTGCAGGACATTTTTTTGGTTAAATAATTATACTTGTTGCATCATCTACGACCCCTTCCATGGCCTGAAGTGACCAGATTAGGTCTCAAGGTTACTATTCTTTTAGCACTTTAAATGAATGCTACACAATGATTTCCCCTTTGCTAACAATTACCTAATGACTAACCAGCTCTTAACTCTATTCCTAAAACGTATGTTCGACCACTAGGACCACTGCAATTTTCTACTAATTTTATTTATCATTTTAAACAAGTTACTGCTGTCTATTTATATGAAATTCATATGAAACTTATGTATACCACCATAACTGATTCAATATTTAATCATAAACTTGTAAAATAAGGTATTAAAATACTAATTCAGTAATTGGGACATTTTAATTTATTTCTTTTAGTTTTGCTTATATTTTACAATGATTCCGAATTTTTTGCATTAAACAACTGCACCGCATGTAATGCATATTAATATATTTGCTTTAGAATACCGTAAAGGGCAATAAAATTATGACACATCCGACTATATAGAACACTCGTCCGGAGGCTAAAGAACATTCGAAAGATCGGTAATCTCCGTGAAGCAAATCAAGGGGAGAAAGTGTGCCCGATGTGGGGCTCAAACCCACGACCCCCAAACACAAGTACGGCGCTCTACCGACTGAGCTAACCGGGCGGCTGTCTAACCCCACATCACTACACTCCTCCCCCTTCCAGCATTTGAGGCTCAACCACCGTGGGCCGTCAAACAGCGCTGCCACTATTAAAGCAAATCAAGGGGAAAAACTGCACCCGATGTGGGGCTCGAACCCACGACCCCCAAACACTAGTATGGCGCTCTACCGACTGAGCTAACCGGGCGGCCGTCTAACCCCACATCACTACACTCCTCCGCCTTCCAGCATTTGAGGCTCAACCACCGTGGGCCGTCAAACACCACTGCCACCATTAAAGCAAATCAAGGGGAAAAAGTGCGTCCGATGTGGGGCTCGAACCCACGACCCCCCAAACACTAGTATGGCGCTCTACCGACTGAGCTAACCGGGCGACTGTCTAACCCCACATCACTACTCCGTATAGAATGCCGAACTGGCAAAAAAATTGATGGGGACTTTTAATATTTAACTATAAATTCCCCCGCCTAAATTTCAATTGAAAATTTATTGAAAGAGGTTTTTAAAATAAGAATAAATTTTCCTTTTTAATTCCGCCAGTTCCTTTTATGTTTTTCAAGCATATTTCGTCAGATTACAAGTTAAACCAGAGAGTTCGCATTTTTCGGCCGAATTACACTATATTCAATGTGAATACGAGTGGTTACATATAAATGCAAAATCCCCCGCCAAAATATTTTAAAAAATCCTATATTTTTTAATAAATCGAAAGGTAACAAATGACAGTTTGTTATTCTACCTGTGCATTTAAGATCTTTTGAATAAAAAGACAGTTATAGCCAAAAATGTCAACTGCTCCCTCTATATTCTATAGTGTCGACTGAAGCCATTTTGAGCGTTTTCGTTGTACATGGCGGCTTTAGCTGGAGCCCTGCACAAGAACCGCAAATTTGGCTACATAAAATTATGTCTTTATGATATATCCTCGACACCCCGATCTCCGCCTCCCTAAGCTTTGTCTGCGAATCGGAACTTGAATTGTCGATATACAGTAAAAAATAATGTATTTGCCGATTACTCACATCCAATTTCAATCAATCGGTGAAGAGATGCGACAATATTAAGAAAGCATTTAAACAAAAACAGTCAAAATGCAGACGCGACGAAAAATTACTTGCCGCCATTTTGTCAACCTAACTCCGCCTTTTGTGTGATATGTAGCATAATTTCATTGAAATATGACTGTAACACTGTCTCATGATCTGATAAAAAATGATAATACTTATAAACTATCAAACAATCTTAATTACCTCCTGTTTCTGCTTCCCTCAAGTTCAATTCGCGCTCTGGAACGTCGTCCAAGCTTAATAATTCATCAGTAAAATCTGTTTCTGTTGAATCAGCCTGTTGTGCAGGGATGGCAGAATTGTAGTGAATGCAAACAGCCAAACCAAAAAGCAGAATCCACGTCATGGAAGACATCTTAATTTTCAGGAATGTGCAAGAATAATAAACAAACTCCAAGATCTAGCGGTTGTACCTTCTTTGTACCTGACGAAATTATACTCACGTGAGTTTGTTCTTTATGACGTCACATAATTAATGACGTCATCAAAACATCGACACTATTCCCGCTCTTTATGGATTATGTCATTTTACAATAGTTTTCATTGAAATAGTTTTACTTCTTTTCAAAACAACGTTTTATAAACTTGTTAAAGGGGCAATATACATATGCAACATTATATGAAAACGTATATAATTCTTCTCTCGTAGATATTATCAACTCAGAAGTCTTGAATCAATTAAAAACCAATTTTTGTTGTTGATCCCGGGGAGATTATCTTCACTTACATGCTTACAAAATATGCATGGCAATGTTGTGGAATCTTTCATCAATATTATCATGAAAACACGACTAGTGTCATTTTTTATTTAAAGAGCGCAGCGAGATGCAATGCTTTCGTTACATGCAATAGCCAAAAGTGAATGAAGAAGTCGAGCTGAAATTACCACACACAAAGAGTACAGCCATCCCGAAACACTTAACTTAAAGCAGGCGCGTAGCTACCTGTACGCACAACATGCCGTTGCGTACAAATGATTATCAAAAATAATATATAACTCTTCAAAATTTACTGTATTGCTTGTGAAAATGTTACCTGATTACACCACGAACATTCTAGAAAACGGGGTTTTCTGAGGTATCATGCCCTAAGACCCCCTAGATTTTTTGCGTACACATTCTACCTACTCTGGCTACGCCACTGATAGGACATGAAAACAATCATAAATCATGGGTGAAAATAGGAGCATCGCCTTGGAACGATCAGTCGCAAAAACGCCATTGGGGTTAAAACCTGATTTAAGGATGCAGTCACACTCATTCTACCGTCACTATTCATATCTTGGATGTAATCTTCATTGAAGACTGACATGGCCGGGTAGAGTAGAATCCAAATCCTCGGCGTCTCGTATGATGTTCAGCCACATGTGCCCATACTGTATTGTTTAGTTCAATTCTTAAGTTTACTCCCTATCAGCCAACTGGAGGCTTGCACATCAATTCATAGTGATAATATTATATGTTCGAATCGTGCTGAACATTGATGGGACATGCAATGCAAAATTCGTACTATATATCTTTCGCGATTGTTTTTGGTAACACAGTAAAAGTTATGTTTTAATATCCTTTTGGACACGTTACCTCTTCAAAATACTATCTTATTCGGCGCAGCCGTAGGCCCTACTAACATGGTTTTGCTATTTGCATATCAGTGTTGTGTAAACCAATTAAATCTTACGTTAACCACCAAGGCAATTTCTCTTCAGCCGAACAACGTTTGAAACCTTGACGCGGATTGGTTAACCTTTCGATAAAGGGTACGTTACCTTACCGAAATCCACTGAATTTCGGTGAATTTACCAAAATCCATTTTGGATTTGGAGTGACCAGCAATCGTAACATCTCGGCATTTTTTTATGTTGCACAATAAATCAACCTTCAAATTGCGCCGACCATCTTTTTTCAAGATATTGCTTGTTGTTCTTCTTTCGTGTGTCATCTAACTCAATAAGCCATTGGGTAACGAAGTATTTTGAGCTACTGCTGAAGCGTGGATAAAATACAGCTCGTTTCCTCGGTGACCGTCCCAAAAAATCCGCGACCTATACGATTTGTATGTTATTAAGAACAATCACTTTGAATCAATTTGTGTCCTTTTGTCCACTATCTTCGTACAGTATGTTTATGTTCTGTGTGATGGTGTAATACACAATGATAGTTCAGTCGCCAAATTAAACTTTAAAGATAGCCCGCTCATGATCGATTCCAGGTTGAAACAATTTCCAGGAAGGCATGGACCCCGGATCCCCCTATAGCGTTGTGTTTCGGTACGACTATGATTTCCTTTCTTACTATGCACTGACGGTGTCGTACAGTATCAAATAATATATACAGTAAAACCTCACTTAAAGACCACCTCAATATCAAGACCATCTCAATATTAGGAATAGTTTTCAAGGGTTCCAAGGCTGGTTTTATTAATGAGGTTTTACTGTACATATGCATGCTGTAGGTTTATGCTCTTAGAGTCAAATATAACATAAAGATATAATTTATTTCATTTTCTTTGAATTGTCATTCATTCATTGCTTTGATAAAATACAGTTCATATTTGCAAAACAAAACCGCATGTTACATCAAATTCGTGAGGTTTGTCTAATATTCACCACATTAATGTTGGAATGTGTGGTTAAGATGCTTATAACTATAATGTAAAAATTGCCGAGCGCGTGCCCTATCAACTGTTTAGCACGTTTAGATAATTACATTTTACAAGACAAAATTTCCATCCGATAGGTATCCAGAAAAAAACCGAATGTCAATTACTGTAATGACTTAGTTAAATTGTGATTAAGTTTATGCATGGCACCGTAAAAGACATTGTTCTGACCGATTTTCAGTATCGTAATTGATTCTTTTTCTCTAATGCTACCATTGAACTTGCGAAATGAACTTTATGTACATTGTTACATACATTTGTATCTGGTTGTTAAAGCCTTCATCAGAAACGTATGCATTTTTGTTAAACATATAGCATTTTTGGAAAAAGATAGCCTCAACGATCGACTGTCTTCACTGCAGTAACAACAAAAAGACGTTGCGTATTTTCAGCGCACTGAACTTATTCAGCTTGGATAAATTATAATTAATTTTGTAATTAAAACATCATATATTTAATATAACCCTGAGTCGGTCATGTCATTAACACTTAAGAAATAATAGTGGTCAGACTTGCCGCTATTATATATTAATTGTCATATCCTGGTTCCAGTTCTCCGGGATCACTGCATTTCTGCCCCACCATACTTTTATGGATTCCGCACAGTATTGTCTGAAGGGTTCTGATGGATTCTACAGCATTTACATGTAGTCATTGTTTAGTTTGAATATAAGTTAAGACTCAGATAGGTGCTGTGGTTATTTATATATACAATTAGTTTGAGAGAGATAAATACAGAAAAAGATCGGTTCGCAGTTTAACCCAGTACTGGCATTTATTTTCCACCTGAAAATGGTAGACATGTAACCTCTAATAGCCGTGAGATTTGAAAATAATGACTTCCCGCTTAATTTCTTTCGCACATTTGCAACTTTTCTAGATCATTTAGATTGACAGAATATGTTAATCACAGGATAACTAACGGCTCAGGTAAATATTGTAGTTCGTGAACGCCGATGATTCTCTTGAAGCTTATGAATATGAAAAAAATCGATCACGTGATTACGTACATCTCTTCGTTTCAACCAGATATTGTTATACTTTAGTTTTATGCGATGACATCGTTTTTTTATAGAAATATCTCGTTAACGATTGTTTTAGTGAATTTGTACCAAGCAAGATGCACGTGCGTTTCGATTCCGCATTTAACTGGTACAGTACTATGGCTTCTCTCTCAAACCATTGCCAGTTCAAAATGAAGTTCAGGTGTGTAAAAAATAACGCAAGCAATTTTCGTTCAACATTTGTCTTTGAATGTGTACATTTCTTTAATAAACAATTTGTGTTTGCTAAATAATCCTTATTAACTGCGATGCAGTCATAAATAGTTTGAATCACGTGACATATTTCCACGATTTTTAGAAGAATTTCATTCGTTTCTCGGATATCACCAAACATTCCACTCTGTGCATCGTAAATTATTCGGAAACTCATTCAAATATTTACGATCTTTTCAGTTATTTTCATTTTGGCAAATTCCATTCATGAGAATTGTCGAGTCGATGATTTTTTCCATCCATTTCAGTAAATAGTTGCAACCAAAAACAGATGATAGATCTCCCGAGCCAGACTCTCTGCCAATGACTGGTGGAGATAAATCTCCCTCCCGGTATTCTAGGAAATTGTTGAGAGGTTTAGCGATATTAAGTAACACTCGATGGTAAATGCTCACAACGGAATTAATTACTGTCATACTATTCTTGAAGATTATTGCCTCTTTGTCATCAGTACGACCTTCAACTAAAACATTTTGCATTCATCATTTTGATTATTGCGGTCGCTGCCACTGAGGTCGCACACGTATAAAACCCGTCTGGTCGTTAGGAAAACTTACGACTATACACCTTGTTTATTGGCATGTCTCCTGTGTTCTGTCATTCGACCATCGTTGATAAGAGCCTTGTTCCACGTTGTATAGTGCTTCAAGCTGAGAATGTAGCACAAAGCTTCACGGTCTTTTCTGTCCATTCAGTACTTTGATTCCGCAATGTGATCAAAGCAAATATCCTGATTAACAAAGCACCTTTTTCTGACCTTCTCAGTGTCTTTAAAAAATGCGTCACATTGTGACTATATCGACCGTATGCGAATTGTCGTCTATTACATTTGTATATAGTGCGCGACATATCACACGATGTCCAAGCCAGCACAATCAATGCAATAAGGACTGATTCCAAATAAACCAATGGGATTCAATAGATATATCATATTCATCAAACTTAATGAAGAAATCAATCGACAGCCTAACATTGTAAATCAATGGCGAGTTTTATGTATGTATGTTCAAGCAATACATTTCACACGATTTTAGTCAAGGAAATTTGTTTTCAAAACAAAAAGAGTCTTTATCAGTCATGTTATACAGAATCTGCGATGTGATCTCCAATCGTTAATGTAATTTTATCTGCAGAATATTTGCGTATACGGTTTTGATTGGTTCTCAGGAGTGATTGGCGAATCTTCATCAACGTTAACTTCTTTTTATTTAATCATTTGAAGTGAATTTTCTTTCAATTACACGCTAATTTATCTGCAGATATATTTAAATTCATTCAATGATGCGCCTAAACGTATTTTTTTGAAAGCCAGCCATTGCGTACATCAAAGGTTCGAATATTTTAGTTACAGATTGTATCGCGTTGTTTTTTACCACTGACGTACGCCGGTGCATCATTATTATTGAACGTCGTTATGTCGACACACATAGGTCTCTAACCTGCAACTGATTGCGAGGGATAAAGAGGAATGATGTCTTATTTCCGATTGATCGACATCTAGTTTGTCCGGGTTAGCTACTGATTATTAATATTCGTTTCAGCCTTTTAGCTTCGTATCTATTAAATCGTGAAGCACCGCCATGATTACGACTAAAGCCGGCATGCATATTGATATTGTAAATGTGAATTAGAAGCGATTCACACAGCAGAAGATATGAGAACGAAACGAGGAAAACGGAATGAAAATATGAGTGCACTGTGATTATGGTATTGAACCATTTATTTCTTTTGCGCATTTTACGCGAGCACTTGCAATTATTATTTGTACATGCAAAACTAGCATACCATTGTGACAAAATAATACGGATTCAGTCAACATACTTCTGATTGAATATGTAAATGTCATATAGAAATAGACTGTGTTTAATTAAAATGTCAATTCAGAAAGGTATAGCGACCTTGATTCGAAACTGGCATATTATCACATTTTAGATCATCACTCAACATGATCTGGATGCATCTGTTTCCTCTGATATTTGCATCTGAACTGTACGCATACCATTAAAGGGCATGTGTATACTTAACAGTTATCTAATTGTTGTTTCGCGTATGTTGGACTGGTAAATGTTCACCACTTTCATTTTTAGTGCACACAAAATGGGAATCAACTAGGGGTAGACTGATGTTTTCGTACCCTTATCGGTGATTAGTCTGTTTCTGGCTCGAAGTCAATCCCTCTTATTTTAGACAGTTTTATGCCGGTTTTAGTATTATAAATAAACTGTTGAGACGTCGAAGTGCAAATGAAAATAATTAATTTAGAAGTGACCGTCGTGGAAACTTCAAAGTGAACAATTATAGTGTAATTGTAGGACATTTGATTCCTTCTTTCGTCTGCCATAGCTCTTGTTCCTTGACCCCTGAACTTACGTTTCTATGAGGTTTTGTAGTTCATTTATACGCCATGTCTTTAGGCGACTTTCGCCGGCGATGATGACCAATTTCTCTGTCATACATGAGTTAAAAATCGCATGGTCACCGTCCTTGTGGACGACATACTAATAAATTATGGCGACTTGCAGAATTCCTGCGCCGTCATCGTCGCAAATGGACAATGTTAATTAGACACAGGGTATCGTTTTTCGAGTGCTTGTCATAAAAAGACAAATTAAAATTAAAGGAAGAGTCAATCAATTAGGAAATAAAGACAATTTCAAAGTGAGTAAATGATGTCCCTTTCTTAAAAGTCATTGAACTGGTCAGAATTTAACACCAAACGTGACCGCTATTAAAGCGGTGCGAAATTCCCGACATTCCGGCCGACCACGGTCATTATGGACAGTGATAAAAGCCGTCCCGTTTCTCCTTTTACTATCAGTACGAAATAGATGAATTATGTATACAGTGAACTTTTTATTCTTTATTTTATCTCTCTATACTTAAATGAAACTGTGGCTATTTGAGGGAGTTTAAAAGTTCACACTACGGTTTAAAATTTCAATACATGTCACTGTCTACAGTTTCAAGTTTAACCCTAACAGTATTATCTATAGGACAGTTTTCGGACACAAACTCGAAGATCGCATCATGTGATTTATTAGCTGTTGTGCTAAAAGTATCCAATTTTTATCTTCAGTTTACATGATTTATTATTTAAACAATTTCGTTGTTTCGCCTGTATCGATTTCATTGTCGGAGCAATATCAGATACAAAAGGGGGGGCAGTATTTGTTCCATACAGCTGTCCAAGTCAATGTTAAGTCTAAAATCCCGACATGTACCGGATGATATCAAGGGCCAATATTTACGGATATTTTAAAGTTACAAAAATATTCTGAAATAAGCGAACAAATCGAATGCTTCTTTTCCTGAGTGTTTGTTTGAGCAAAGCGGTTTTGTAAATGTGCACATCAATGCTTGTACATGTATTTTATAAGCAATAAAACATGTAACACGGAAGGTCACATACTCATAACTTCAGAATTGATAAAAAAACATTTTACCGTTAGAAAATGTTAATACGATTTTATTCACATTCATGATTGCGCTCAGTACCCAATTCTAGTATTAATTGGTTTTTGCACGTGTTGGATGACGTCGCCTATGACGTCACGAGTGCACTTGTCGTTATTCAAGCGCCAATTACGTAAACATAATGACAAATTCTTTACGGCGACAATTACGTACTGGGATATTTACCAACCGTTTTTGAAAACATAGACATATTTTTACTAAAATACGTTTATCATACAAAATAATTAAAATAAATACAACAAAAAGCTGCCATAAAATTCAGATTAAAATGACAAATCGCATTTATATCAACATATTTTTGCACATGTGCATAAAACTCAAATTTCAAACTTCTGATAGGCAGATATTCCAATTATTGTCCTGTGGATATAATAGATTAAGGCATTGTTCTTTGACGAATCACTATATTCCACCACTTTCTTTGAGAGTGCCGTAGTTTCCACCATTGTCCTTTGTGGGTGAATTAGATTGCACAGTTTCACTGGTGGGCAAGAGATGTTAATTAAACTCAAGTAATTATGCACATGGTGATTGGATTTATCATATACCAACATGAAGATTAATAATAAATTAATAATCTAAGTTAAACCAAAATGTTTGAGCATTTTATTAAATTTCGGGACTAAAATCAGTAAATTGGTTTTTCAATTATAGAAATTGTTGTGCGTATTTATGTGATTTAGTTAATAGTGTAGGTATTTTTGCGCCGGTAAATTATAAAGTACTTAATGTGAGTACTTTCCTAGACACCTGAACAGGTATTTTTACTGTTGAAAAACCTGCAAAATCTATTTAAAATATTGCAATTCTGCACATAATTTCATGGAGTTGCTACCGTAATAATTAAACAAGTTATATGATTAAGTTTGTGTACACATCAAACGCAGTGGATTAACGCTGTAATTATCAATTTTCAAGCTGTTGTATCATAAACAAGTATTTCAGTGCCAAACAAAATGCGAACAAAAAGTCGCTTCTTCGATTCTTTATTGCTTTCAAATGTTCAGCTTAATCGTATACACATTTTCCTAGGTAGGTTTTACCAATTTTTCCTGTAGTTATACAAATATACTCAATATGTATTTTCAATCAGTATTTCAATCCCATACGCATCAGGTTTTCTCGATGAAAAATGCAACTTGTGTTTCGATGTTGAAGACGAATATAATTTAAGGAGTTCTTTGCTGAGAAATTCAATCATTAGTCGAAAATTGAAAGCACACGCTCTCGATAACAGTTTATAAGAATCATTAATTTATACGCTACCAAGCAACGTGTTTCAGTATCGTGTATTCTTTATTCTATTTTATATCGTATATTATGCATATTTTATGATTAGTTTATAATAATATAGAGTCGACTGTTAGTATATAGCCACAATTAATAAAGAGTTCTAAGACTGAATTAGAACAAAATACCAACAAATCACAAGATATGTCTAGTCAGTGACTGAAGAAGACCCAATACACATGTAAAGCCATTATCAATAGTTGCCAGGATGTGAAGAGTAAATAGGTTACTGACTTGAATCATTGCGGGACTATTATGTTAACATATCTCTTCACGTATGTGCAATACCATCAAACCTATCATACCGCAAATTGTCCCACCTACCACATTGTTGTTGTCTTCCACTTAGTTTATACTAATCTAATCCTATTGTGTGTTTATTAATATTTTCCGTTGACTTTTCCTGTTAGTTGTGGTGTTTTCTAGCTGGGATTGTGAAATTGTCTAACAATTAGAATATCGACGCTTACCTGTTTTGAAATCGTGCGCTCGTAAAATAATCAGTTTGATTTGCAGGTTTATCGCAGAAAATTATAAAATGAAAATCTATAAATGCAACTGTATGTCGATTTCTCCCCAAATTGTTCTAATATTAAGTGTGTTTTTGAGCGTATGCCAAACACATAATCATACATTTTAATACTTCGAGTCACCACACTCTGGCTGGCAGCTAAATTGTTTTGGCCAGACTGACATTGAATGCCCAAATAAGGGTCAGTTAATTCATTCAACCTGCACAAAATGCAACATATAATTGTATATGAAACAATTTTACGTTCGTTGGTTGATGGTTATTACTAATTTCTGTTTTGTCTTTGAAAAATGTCACTATGAAACACATCATATTTTGTCAGTGATAAACTGCGTCATTTTTTACCTTGTCGAGATTCTGTGTGCTCCATAAATATTCACCTGAGCACAATAGTTGATGACGTCAAACTCAACTAATGTTCCAATAACTACAACTAATCATATTTTAACTGACATCACGTGTTGATACGTCACCGATTTATGCGCACATATCTGATGCAAACGGGAACATTGGTAGACAGTGAGTGTAAACAAACACTAGAGAAACTAGGTTAAATTAACCGGGTGACAATATCAGAAATTACAATTTTTTGCTTCGTTATTGAATCTCCTGAATATTCTGGATAATGAAGATATTTTGGAAAAAAATATTTACGATACTCATTGAAACTTTAATTCTGCGCGATTCCGTGGTTTACTATGATTATGTCGATTAAGTTAATGTTAATGAATAAGGAAACACGATTTTTCTGCACCATTATATACTTCGATTACTTAAACACGCTTATAAAATCTACATCGCTAAGTAGATTGCATACTATTGTGAAAATATATTACTAAAACAAATGTACGTTTTATTGGCGCCATTTAATGACCATCAAAGAAACATACGTGAGGCGGCATATGTTGTCTACGTGGTAAAATTAGTCGGCTCATTTAAAATGGCCAATAATGAACTCATCCTCACTGGAGTACACAGTTTTATCATAAAATAATTGTTTAATTTCGGCTGAAAATAGATAATGTTCTGTTAGGTATCAGTTTACCGGATTTCTGGGAAGTTTGTGGTACATAGTTGCGTTCAAATACATTTGGTATAATTCAGTTATGTGCCGTACCATTGATGTACGGAAATGAGCCGTACCAGTTCTGTACAAAGGTTAGTTCTTATCATAGAAATTATGACTATGGTGTATAGTTCATGCCATAAGTCGATCACAGCACTCGTAAATTTGAATCATATCTTTGTAACGAGAAATGTTTGCATTTTTCCCATGTTTTAAGAGCATTAAACACATATTTTATGCGCGAGAACTCCAAACAAATTGTAATGTTTTGTGCTCTTTCTTCATTGTTCGTCTGCTTTTGTAACAAAAGACTATTAAGTTCATTAACCAAACTATTTTAAACACGAAATATAGAGTTAGATTCACGCCAGATTTGAGATTCTTTCATTTTATACTGATGACGATTTCATGCCATGCTTTGGTTGTTTGATACACAGCTATACAAATGTATCTGTATTATACAGTGTTTATCATGATTGCGATTTAAATAGACATGTAGTGACCCTAAACGTTTTAATGCATGTCTAAATTTCAATTAGAATGATACTTAGCAAGATTGCTGCTCGTTATATTTATTTATTTATTTTATCGATATATCGTTTTGAAGTAGACCTTCCCGTTGTAAACGTCTATATATATATGTATGTATTGTAAATTCAAACAGGCCTTTGGCCTACTGAAATCTAAAATAAACTTCGTCTACGAGTATCATGATTGCGATTTACATTGCAATCTCTCTTAGTGAGATGTCGGCTGGTGTAGAGAGGTTGTTTCTGTAGAGGGATTTAATTGGTAGTCAATGTTTACTATGCGAAAATGATAATGTTGTCTCAGGATGTTGCTCAAGATAGGGCCGCTCTCGGAAGATCTTACAGTCATCATTGTGATTCTGGACCTACCAGTGCCATAGCAATTTCGTGAATTGTTGTATTTAATAAATGCAAATGAAATAATGCAGTACTTCGAAGTATATTTAAGTACTTACGATACGTTGAAAATATTTATCTTTTTTATATTTATTCTAGCTCTACATTTGTCTTTAGTTTCTAGTGTTTTAGCCTTGATAGATCAATGACTTCTTCGAAAGCTTTCCCAATGTACAGGAAAGTAAGTCTTGAACGCGTAAATAGTTCCATCATTTTATGTTGTAACACGTTCCTGCTCTCGTTATACATGCATCGCGTTCTTTGCTCCAGAACATAATTATGCCGGTACCTACAGTACTTTGATTTCAAATGGGGCGTGAATTCCCACCTGTTACCATTTACAATAATATATAACAGAGTAATGAACAACTCAACATACATGCAATATATACAAAAATAGGATTTGCTTTTTTTGCTTTTCAAACACTTAGCAGTCATTAAGCATCTATATATACACAGAGCTGTACATTATTTACGAGTATTTGACGTTAATTCCTTTTGAACGAATATAACCGAGGTAATTAATGATTCGACTATTTTAAGCCGTAGTTTCGCATTTTTCATTATACAAAGTAACTTATATTGTTTCTGGTATATTAGCGACGATTAGAATAATTGATAAATTGAACCCAAATATTTCATTGTCTTACTAAGAAGGTTTACAAACGAAAAGGAACAGTGACGTTTATAATGGGAAACAACTGGAAACAATTATATGCACTTGACTATGAAATTAGATTTGACGTATAATAAATCGAATTTTCGACACCAAAGAATTTTAACAGGAATTAACAGTTACTGAAAACTGCAGGTTTATGGCATATTAATAGACGATTTTATGATAATCATTTCAATACGATATTAAACACCATGGCAACGGGATAACTACTTACGGGTAACACGCGCGCTTACTTCAGCAAAATGAATTTGACTTTGAACAATTCGAAGTATTTGAATAAGTACCAAAGAATGCACCGATTAAGCGTTGAGATTAGATCAGAATCCTCCGCCAAGAGTTGTCCTACGTACAAATCTGCTAGATCACTTTGCCCCATTGCCCTTTCCCTTATAATACTTATTGAATTTTGTCTGATCTTGTATTTCAAAAGGCATTAATGATACGAAGGGAATTCCGCTTAACTTTCGTTAAATTACTCTCAAAATCGCATCATTTCATTAAGTTTGGACAATCACATGTTTTATATCGACTCTTCACCCATAAAAGGGGCGTCCCGTACCTGCTGACTTCTCTTTGTCAAGTAAAACAAGATGGTTTTGTCAATGAAATATTTCACACGACGAACAAGGTGAGTTTTGACGCATTTAAATTCATTTCCCTCACTAGACAGCACATGTTTGGTTTCATTAAATTACCTTGATGTCATTTTTACAGTTTGACTTTTGCTCATGAATACATCTTGACTTTACCCTTTGTAACTACGTAGTGTTGACTTTGTGAATCACCGTGTTTGTTCAATGAATGCGATATGTAAATAATTAGCTTTGTATGCATGTCTTTAATTGTTTATCTGATACATGATTATGTACGGACACATGACGCAAATACACGATATGTTGTATGTGGTAAATCTAATTGTAAATCTGTATTTCTGTAAGAAGTGTTCATTGTCTCAGTGGTAGAGCGTCTTTTCCAAACATTCCACTCTGTGCATCGTAAATTATTCGGAAACTCATTCAAATATTTACGATCTTTTCAGTTATTTTCATTTTGGCAAATTCCATTCATGAGAATTGTCGAGTCGATGATTTTTTCCATCCATTTCAGTAAATAGTTGCAACCAAAAACAGATGATAGATCTCCCGAGCCAGACTCTCTGCCAATGACTGGTGGAGATAAATCTCCCTCCCGGTATTCTAGGAAATTGTTGAGAGGTTTAGCGATATTAAGTAACACTCGATGGTAAATGCTCACAACGGAATTAATTACTGTCATACTATTCTTGAAGATTATTGCCTCTTTGTCATCAGTACGACCTTCAACTAAAACATTTTGCATTCATCATTTTGATTATTGCGGTCGCTGCCACTGAGGTCGCACACGTATAAAACCCGTCTGGTCGTTAGGAAAACTTACGACTATACACCTTGTTTATTGGCATGTCTCCTGTGTTCTGTCATTCGACCATCGTTGATAAGAGCCTTGTTCCACGTTGTATAGTGCTTCAAGCTGAGAATGTAGCACAAAGCTTCACGGTCTTTTCTGTCCATTCAGTACTTTGATTCCGCAATGTGATCAAAGCAAATATCCTGATTAACAAAGCACCTTTTTCTGACCTTCTCAGTGTCTTTAAAAAATGCGTCACATTGTGACTATATCGACCGTATGCGAATTGTCGTCTATTACATTTGTATATAGTGCGCGACATATCACACGATGTCCAAGCCAGCACAATCAATGCAATAAGGACTGATTCCAAATAAACCAATGGGATTCAATAGATATATCATATTCATCAAACTTAATGAAGAAATCAATCGACAGCCTAACATTGTAAATCAATGGCGAGTTTTATGTATGTATGTTCAAGCAATACATTTCACACGATTTTAGTCAAGGAAATTTGTTTTCAAAACAAAAAGAGTCTTTATCAGTCATGTTATACAGAATCTGCGATGTGATCTCCAATCGTTAATGTAATTTTATCTGCAGAATATTTGCGTATACGGTTTTGATTGGTTCTCAGGAGTGATTGGCGAATCTTCATCAACGTTAACTTCTTTTTATTTAATCATTTGAAGTGAATTTTCTTTCAATTACACGCTAATTTATCTGCAGATATATTTAAATTCATTCAATGATGCGCCTAAACGTATTTTTTTGAAAGCCAGCCATTGCGTACATCAAAGGTTCGAATATTTTAGTTACAGATTGTATCGCGTTGTTTTTTACCACTGACGTACGCCGGTGCATCATTATTATTGAACGTCGTTATGTCGACACACATAGGTCTCTAACCTGCAACTGATTGCGAGGGATAAAGAGGAATGATGTCTTATTTCCGATTGATCGACATCTAGTTTGTCCGGGTTAGCTACTGATTATTAATATTCGTTTCAGCCTTTTAGCTTCGTATCTATTAAATCGTGAAGCACCGCCATGATTACGACTAAAGCCGGCATGCATATTGATATTGTAAATGTGAATTAGAAGCGATTCACACAGCAGAAGATATGAGAACGAAACGAGGAAAACGGAATGAAAATATGAGTGCACTGTGATTATGGTATTGAACCATTTATTTCTTTTGCGCATTTTACGCGAGCACTTGCAATTATTATTTGTACATGCAAAACTAGCATACCATTGTGACAAAATAATACGGATTCAGTCAACATACTTCTGATTGAATATGTAAATGTCATATAGAAATAGACTGTGTTTAATTAAAATGTCAATTCAGAAAGGTATAGCGACCTTGATTCGAAACTGGCATATTATCACATTTTAGATCATCACTCAACATGATCTGGATGCATCTGTTTCCTCTGATATTTGCATCTGAACTGTACGCATACCATTAAAGGGCATGTGTATACTTAACAGTTATCTAATTGTTGTTTCGCGTATGTTGGACTGGTAAATGTTCACCACTTTCATTTTTAGTGCACACAAAATGGGAATCAACTAGGGGTAGACTGATGTTTTCGTACCCTTATCGGTGATTAGTCTGTTTCTGGCTCGAAGTCAATCCCTCTTATTTTAGACAGTTTTATGCCGGTTTTAGTATTATAAATAAACTGTTGAGACGTCGAAGTGCAAATGAAAATAATTAATTTAGAAGTGACCGTCGTGGAAACTTCAAAGTGAACAATTATAGTGTAATTGTAGGACATTTGATTCCTTCTTTCGTCTGCCATAGCTCTTGTTCCTTGACCCCTGAACTTACGTTTCTATGAGGTTTTGTAGTTCATTTATACGCCATGTCTTTAGGCGACTTTCGCCGGCGATGATGACCAATTTCTCTGTCATACATGAGTTAAAAATCGCATGGTCACCGTCCTTGTGGACGACATACTAATAAATTATGGCGACTTGCAGAATTCCTGCGCCGTCATCGTCGCAAATGGACAATGTTAATTAGACACAGGGTATCGTTTTTCGAGTGCTTGTCATAAAAAGACAAATTAAAATTAAAGGAAGAGTCAATCAATTAGGAAATAAAGACAATTTCAAAGTGAGTAAATGATGTCCCTTTCTTAAAAGTCATTGAACTGGTCAGAATTTAACACCAAACGTGACCGCTATTAAAGCGGTGCGAAATTCCCGACATTCCGGCCGACCACGGTCATTATGGACAGTGATAAAAGCCGTCCCGTTTCTCCTTTTACTATCAGTACGAAATAGATGAATTATGTATACAGTGAACTTTTTATTCTTTATTTTATCTCTCTATACTTAAATGAAACTGTGGCTATTTGAGGGAGTTTAAAAGTTCACACTACGGTTTAAAATTTCAATACATGTCACTGTCTACAGTTTCAAGTTTAACCCTAACAGTATTATCTATAGGACAGTTTTCGGACACAAACTCGAAGATCGCATCATGTGATTTATTAGCTGTTGTGCTAAAAGTATCCAATTTTTATCTTCAGTTTACATGATTTATTATTTAAACAATTTCGTTGTTTCGCCTGTATCGATTTCATTGTCGGAGCAATATCAGATACAAAAGGGGGGGCAGTATTTGTTCCATACAGCTGTCCAAGTCAATGTTAAGTCTAAAATCCCGACATGTACCGGATGATATCAAGGGCCAATATTTACGGATATTTTAAAGTTACAAAAATATTCTGAAATAAGCGAACAAATCGAATGCTTCTTTTCCTGAGTGTTTGTTTGAGCAAAGCGGTTTTGTAAATGTGCACATCAATGCTTGTACATGTATTTTATAAGCAATAAAACATGTAACACGGAAGGTCACATACTCATAACTTCAGAATTGATAAAAAAACATTTTACCGTTAGAAAATGTTAATACGATTTTATTCACATTCATGATTGCGCTCAGTACCCAATTCTAGTATTAATTGGTTTTTGCACGTGTTGGATGACGTCGCCTATGACGTCACGAGTGCACTTGTCGTTATTCAAGCGCCAATTACGTAAACATAATGACAAATTCTTTACGGCGACAATTACGTACTGGGATATTTACCAACCGTTTTTGAAAACATAGACATATTTTTACTAAAATACGTTTATCATACAAAATAATTAAAATAAATACAACAAAAAGCTGCCATAAAATTCAGATTAAAATGACAAATCGCATTTATATCAACATATTTTTGCACATGTGCATAAAACTCAAATTTCAAACTTCTGATAGGCAGATATTCCAATTATTGTCCTGTGGATATAATAGATTAAGGCATTGTTCTTTGACGAATCACTATATTCCACCACTTTCTTTGAGAGTGCCGTAGTTTCCACCATTGTCCTTTGTGGGTGAATTAGATTGCACAGTTTCACTGGTGGGCAAGAGATGTTAATTAAACTCAAGTAATTATGCACATGGTGATTGGATTTATCATATACCAACATGAAGATTAATAATAAATTAATAATCTAAGTTAAACCAAAACACATCAAACGCAGTGGATTAACGCTGTAATTATCAATTTTCAAGCTGTTGTATCATAAACAAGTATTTCAGTGCCAAACAAAATGCGAACAAAAAGTCGCTTCTTCGATTCTTTATTGCTTTCAAATGTTCAGCTTAATCGTATACACATTTTCCTAGGTAGGTTTTACCAATTTTTCCTGTAGTTATACAAATATACTCAATATGTATTTTCAATCAGTATTTCAATCCCATACGCATCAGGTTTTCTCGATGAAAAATGCAACTTGTGTTTCGATGTTGAAGACGAATATAATTTAAGGAGTTCTTTGCTGAGAAATTCAATCATTAGTCGAAAATTGAAAGCACACGCTCTCGATAACAGTTTATAAGAATCATTAATTTATACGCTACCAAGCAACGTGTTTCAGTATCGTGTATTCTTTATTCTATTTTATATCGTATATTATGCATATTTTATGATTAGTTTATAATAATATAGAGTCGACTGTTAGTATATAGCCACAATTAATAAAGAGTTCTAAGACTGAATTAGAACAAAATACCAACAAATCACAAGATATGTCTAGTCAGTGACTGAAGAAGACCCAATACACATGTAAAGCCATTATCAATAGTTGCCAGGATGTGAAGAGTAAATAGGTTACTGACTTGAATCATTGCGGGACTATTATGTTAACATATCTCTTCACGTATGTGCAATACCATCAAACCTATCATACCGCAAATTGTCCCACCTACCACATTGTTGTTGTCTTCCACTTAGTTTATACTAATCTAATCCTATTGTGTGTTTATTAATATTTTCCGTTGACTTTTCCTGTTAGTTGTGGTGTTTTCTAGCTGGGATTGTGAAATTGTCTAACAATTAGAATATCGACGCTTACCTGTTTTGAAATCGTGCGCTCGTAAAATAATCAGTTTGATTTGCAGGTTTATCGCAGAAAATTATAAAATGAAAATCTATAAATGCAACTGTATGTCGATTTCTCCCCAAATTGTTCTAATATTAAGTGTGTTTTTGAGCGTATGCCAAACACATAATCATACATTTTAATACTTCGAGTCACCACACTCTGGCTGGCAGCTAAATTGTTTTGGCCAGACTGACATTGAATGCCCAAATAAGGGTCAGTTAATTCATTCAACCTGCACAAAATGCAACATATAATTGTATATGAAACAATTTTACGTTCGTTGGTTGATGGTTATTACTAATTTCTGTTTTGTCTTTGAAAAATGTCACTATGAAACACATCATATTTTGTCAGTGATAAACTGCGTCATTTTTTACCTTGTCGAGATTCTGTGTGCTCCATAAATATTCACCTGAGCACAATAGTTGATGACGTCAAACTCAACTAATGTTCCAATAACTACAACTAATCATATTTTAACTGACATCACGTGTTGATACGTCACCGATTTATGCGCACATATCTGATGCAAACGGGAACATTGGTAGACAGTGAGTGTAAACAAACACTAGAGAAACTAGGTTAAATTAACCGGGTGACAATATCAGAAATTACAATTTTTTGCTTCGTTATTGAATCTCCTGAATATTCTGGATAATGAAGATATTTTGGAAAAAAATATTTACGATACTCATTGAAACTTTAATTCTGCGCGATTCCGTGGTTTACTATGATTATGTCGATTAAGTTAATGTTAATGAATAAGGAAACACGATTTTTCTGCACCATTATATACTTCGATTACTTAAACACGCTTATAAAATCTACATCGCTAAGTAGATTGCATACTATTGTGAAAATATATTACTAAAACAAATGTACGTTTTATTGGCGCCATTTAATGACCATCAAAGAAACATACGTGAGGCGGCATATGTTGTCTACGTGGTAAAATTAGTCGGCTCATTTAAAATGGCCAATAATGAACTCATCCTCACTGGAGTACACAGTTTTATCATAAAATAATTGTTTAATTTCGGCTGAAAATAGATAATGTTCTGTTAGGTATCAGTTTACCGGATTTCTGGGAAGTTTGTGGTACATAGTTGCGTTCAAATACATTTGGTATAATTCAGTTATGTGCCGTACCATTGATGTACGGAAATGAGCCGTACCAGTTCTGTACAAAGGTTAGTTCTTATCATAGAAATTATGACTATGGTGTATAGTTCATGCCATAAGTCGATCACAGCACTCGTAAATTTGAATCATATCTTTGTAACGAGAAATGTTTGCATTTTTCCCATGTTTTAAGAGCATTAAACACATATTTTATGCGCGAGAACTCCAAACAAATTGTAATGTTTTGTGCTCTTTCTTCATTGTTCGTCTGCTTTTGTAACAAAAGACTATTAAGTTCATTAACCAAACTATTTTAAACACGAAATATAGAGTTAGATTCACGCCAGATTTGAGATTCTTTCATTTTATACTGATGACGATTTCATGCCATGCTTTGGTTGTTTGATACACAGCTATACAAATGTATCTGTATTATACAGTGTTTATCATGATTGCGATTTAAATAGACATGTAGTGACCCTAAACGTTTTAATGCATGTCTAAATTTCAATTAGAATGATACTTAGCAAGATTGCTGCTCGTTATATTTATTTATTTATTTTATCGATATATCGTTTTGAAGTAGACCTTCCCGTTGTAAACGTCTATATATATATGTATGTATTGTAAATTCAAACAGGCCTTTGGCCTACTGAAATCTAAAATAAACTTCGTCTACGAGTATCATGATTGCGATTTACATTGCAATCTCTCTTAGTGAGATGTCGGCTGGTGTAGAGAGGTTGTTTCTGTAGAGGGATTTAATTGGTAGTCAATGTTTACTATGCGAAAATGATAATGTTGTCTCAGGATGTTGCTCAAGATAGGGCCGCTCTCGGAAGATCTTACAGTCATCATTGTGATTCTGGACCTACCAGTGCCATAGCAATTTCGTGAATTGTTGTATTTAATAAATGCAAATGAAATAATGCAGTACTTCGAAGTATATTTAAGTACTTACGATACGTTGAAAATATTTATCTTTTTTATATTTATTCTAGCTCTACATTTGTCTTTAGTTTCTAGTGTTTTAGCCTTGATAGATCAATGACTTCTTCGAAAGCTTTCCCAATGTACAGGAAAGTAAGTCTTGAACGCGTAAATAGTTCCATCATTTTATGTTGTAACACGTTCCTGCTCTCGTTATACATGCATCGCGTTCTTTGCTCCAGAACATAATTATGCCGGTACCTACAGTACTTTGATTTCAAATGGGGCGTGAATTCCCACCTGTTACCATTTACAATAATATATAACAGAGTAATGAACAACTCAACATACATGCAATATATACAAAAATAGGATTTGCTTTTTTTGCTTTTCAAACACTTAGCAGTCATTAAGCATCTATATATACACAGAGCTGTACATTATTTACGAGTATTTGACGTTAATTCCTTTTGAACGAATATAACCGAGGTAATTAATGATTCGACTATTTTAAGCCGTAGTTTCGCATTTTTCATTATACAAAGTAACTTATATTGTTTCTGGTATATTAGCGACGATTAGAATAATTGATAAATTGAACCCAAATATTTCATTGTCTTACTAAGAAGGTTTACAAACGAAAAGGAACAGTGACGTTTATAATGGGAAACAACTGGAAACAATTATATGCACTTGACTATGAAATTAGATTTGACGTATAATAAATCGAATTTTCGACACCAAAGAATTTTAACAGGAATTAACAGTTACTGAAAACTGCAGGTTTATGGCATATTAATAGACGATTTTATGATAATCATTTCAATACGATATTAAACACCATGGCAACGGGATAACTACTTACGGGTAACACGCGCGCTTACTTCAGCAAAATGAATTTGACTTTGAACAATTCGAAGTATTTGAATAAGTACCAAAGAATGCACCGATTAAGCGTTGAGATTAGATCAGAATCCTCCGCCAAGAGTTGTCCTACGTACAAATCTGCTAGATCACTTTGCCCCATTGCCCTTTCCCTTATAATACTTATTGAATTTTGTCTGATCTTGTATTTCAAAAGGCATTAATGATACGAAGGGAATTCCGCTTAACTTTCGTTAAATTACTCTCAAAATCGCATCATTTCATTAAGTTTGGACAATCACATGTTTTATATCGACTCTTCACCCATAAAAGGGGCGTCCCGTACCTGCTGACTTCTCTTTGTCAAGTAAAACAAGATGGTTTTGTCAATGAAATATTTCACACGACGAACAAGGTGAGTTTTGACGCATTTAAATTCATTTCCCTCACTAGACAGCACATGTTTGGTTTCATTAAATTACCTTGATGTCATTTTTACAGTTTGACTTTTGCTCATGAATACATCTTGACTTTACCCTTTGTAACTACGTAGTGTTGACTTTGTGAATCACCGTGTTTGTTCAATGAATGCGATATGTAAATAATTAGCTTTGTATGCATGTCTTTAATTGTTTATCTGATACATGATTATGTACGGACACATGACGCAAATACACGATATGTTGTATGTGGTAAATCTAATTGTAAATCTGTATTTCTGTAAGAAGTGTTCATTGTCTCAGTGGTAGAGCGTCTTTTTCGGACGCGAGAGGTGATGGGTTAAATCCCCGGTCGCGGCAGTCGTTAAAATGGTACTCGTTTGTCCGTTCCCTACGCTCAACATTCATACTGGATTGGTCCTGCGTCTGGTAAATGACTGGGTGTGGTATAATCATTATAATGTCACTTGTTTATGGAGCAATGGCATGTATAGTCACAGTGACAACACTTTATCAGTTACGATTTACGAAAAGCCACCGTCTGCACATGACTGAACTATTGTTGGTGTGACGTTAACACTAACACATGGGTTAACAAGAAACATCTTGAAGAAAGATGGTCGGCGCAATTTGAAAGTTAAGATTTGTTGTGCAACATAAAAAATGCCCGGAGATGTTACGATTGCTGGTCACTCCACATCCAAAATGGTTTTCGGTAAATTCACCGAAATTCAGTGGATTTCGGTAAGGTAACGTACCTTTTATCGAAAGGTTAACCAATCCACGTCAAGGTTACCGACGGTGCTCGTTTGAAGAGAAATTGCCTTGGTGGTTAAAGTAATATTTGATTGGTTTACACAACACTGATATGCAAATTTCAAAACCATATTAGTACGGTGGCGCCGAAAAAAGTGGGATAGTGTATTTCAATGTCATTCAAAGATTCAAAGCACCCTATGAAGCAAGTGACTCATTGAAATGAAAGAAAATAGTCCGGAACAAGAAATAGTGGATGCTTCTGACGCCTTCCTTAGCTTCAGGATCGTCGTCCACGAGTTTAATTTGATGTTGTGATCAACAGCTAACAGTGACCTCCTGTAATACTTACTCTTTTGGAGCTCTCAATCATATTGTAATACTGATGTTTCTCTGATAAAATGCTTGAATTAGAGTCGGCAATCACATACCGTGTTTAAAATAATATCATTGAAAACGATTATTGTTTTCGATCGTCGGTAATTTTGTTCAAAACACAAAGTAATCTACTTTTCTCAATATAGCACGATTGTGTTGTGATGACCCACAATATGCGGGAGACAAAGCGTCTCCATGACAGAGATCGCGAGAGATCAATTCACCACCTTATTGTTCGCCCTCACTAACATTCGCCCATTAAGTATACTTAACATAACAGCTGGACCGCCACTCAATGGACTTAAAATACCACATTCAGCCTTAAACAAATTTACGAAGGATTATTCCGGTCACTTAAACATCAAACACAGTCAACTATCTAATAGGACTTACTCCCACTGTTTGATAAATAGCCTGTCCCAAAATATCATTACCGACCAGATTTAAAAAGATGAATTTTGGTTAAAATGATGTAAAGTACATTTATCATAGATTTAATGAGGCTCGAAAACATGTTGGTATGACATTAATTCTACAATGATTGGTCAAAACGAACAAACTAGTATTTATTGCTTGAGGGAACGACCGTACGTGACCATTCAAATTCATGTATTCATTTTATAAAAAAATGTGGACTGTAGTTTTTCTTCGTATTGTTGAAAACGTTCGACCTGTTCTCCCGCTTTTGTGATTAAAAGCAAATGTCCAGGGTCCGGAATTATAATCATTACTCGCCCCTTTGAACTCATTTCTTAGCTGTTAACATTTACCGTCTGCTGAGTGTGTGTTTAGAGTTTTGAGTGTCGGGTGTGAATAACAATGCTTACTGAGTGCTCAACATGCGTATTTTTCTCAGATATACTCTCCTTTAGCATCGGGCACTGATTCCGATACCTTCATAATCACCATGTAACGGTAGTGGAATCAAAGCGCTGTGTGGGAGCGTACTCATATGCATCGGAGTAAAGTTTGACATCTGAGTGGTGCGATATGATTTCGAGCCTTGGTCTGAGCTATAAAAACAGAATATGTCATGTATGTCAAGACACGAACTATGCACCATGCATTTAGACCAAATGTAACTAATGTTCGCGTCTGTTTTTACTTACGTATTGTTGATGACAAGAAACTAAAATAAGAAGGGTGACACTGTGGCTCAGTGGTTAACACTGCTGACTACATGTCGTGGGTTCGATCCCTCGTCTAGCCGGGTAAAAACAGAAATGCTTTTCAGTGTTTCCCACCTAACATAGTACTGACATGTAACCAGGAAAGTACTGAGTATAGTCCAGGAAAGTACTGGTTAGATGCCAGGAAAATGGTAACTGTACGATGGGTCTCATTGGCACTTTGCAGTGACCGTCTTTGGCTTCAAAAAAGTCCATTTAGGGTGTGCGGGGGACATATACCATAAAATGGCATAAGAAAAAATGTGCGCGGCGAGTGTCGACCTAATGAGGTCACAGTAATTTGCGAATTTTAATAAAATGAAACGAAACATGCTCAACAAGCCATAACCAGGATGATTGACGTCTCTATGCTTGTTCAGCGTAAATAATTAAAACTAATTAATTTCACTTAGAGGTGGTATTTTGTTACAATTTGTTATGATATCACGAAGACTACATACCTTGACACAACTAACATGATTTAGCGGAACTACCGGCATAATTAACCATTACAGACGACATATTCGCGACACGAGATCGGCAAATAAAACATTTTTTGGACAGGGGACGAAATAAGATAAAATGCTGGTACCAGTTGTATATGATTTTCCTTACTTAAAATCAATCGAAAATTCGTTCATTCAATCCGTTCCGTTGGCGAGTCATGATGTACTTACGCTTGGTGTTAGAATGATGCAATTGCAAAGACAATAACTTTTATGTCTTCGACTGATTTTAACATTTACGAGACAGACGCTTATAGGGCGTTATAGGACTCGGTGTCACGATAAACATACAGCAGTCCAACCTTGTATATTACGGAAGTCGTGAACATTTATAATTTACGACAGTAGAAAACAAATCTGCGGGGCAAGATGTGTACATCAATTATGTTATTATGTCAAACCAAATCTAGGACGTCACCATCCATTCGTCCCCGTTTTGTTAAAGATATAGGACTATTATGCTCATTTTTTGTTAATTTGCCAAACGGTTTATCAGAGCAATCATGTAAAATCTACTTTATCTAGTTACAACTTCAATAAATATGCATTTTCACCGAATACATTTATAACGTGTGTCTCTGTATTTGACAAAAAAGACATTTGTATTATCATAAAATTAAAAACCAACTTCCAGTTTTTTAACAAACGGGTATTTTTTACTAGTTTTGTCTCTTAGTAGGCCTAATATGATTAAACAAGGTTGTTTTAAACTGTCATGCATGGCAATGCTTCTTATTAATGATGTTTTAGACTATGTAACAACAATACTGGTTGAAGCCCATTAAAACTAATAATTACAATTTTAATACCAACCCAGCTAAACCTTTTTAGGAATTCGCTTGGCAGACATGTTGTCACTTATGGCTCTGTTTGTTTAAACTGGTAGTACTTTTTTTAAAAAGTGAATGAAATATTACAATTGTTGTCATTGACATTTAACAAATACCATGCTGATGTTGAAATTATCATCAACTCTCATGCCTTGTTAGAATATCAACACAAAAACACGCTGTCTGTGTTGTTGATAATGGTGCCAACATCGACATCAAAATATTTATGCACATTGACACTACCGGTTATGGACGAGTCTCGTTAATGTATATGTTATAACAATAGTGTTGTTATAGTGTTGCCTATTCCAATACCTTTATATCGCATGTAACGGTATTACCACAGTAAGAATCTTTCACTGCATAGCTTCCGGTACGCCGAGTACCCACCAACACAGTAAACCTCGTGCCGGAAATTTTCAACCGCACACGATGCCAGTGAACGATTTGTTTACTTGTATACCTCTATTAACACATTTATACTAAGGTTGTAAGGACTATCTACTTTTATTAACGTATTATTTTACAAATTCATTCAAGTTCTTATTCACCGTTATGTGACGTCATAAGCACGAGACTCAGCCTACACGTGGGGGTGTAAGATGGAGTTTCCAGCACCAGTAAAAAGGCGGGAAATCCCGATCTGGTATGCAAGAACAAAACGTTGTGCATAAGCGATATATTGATATGTTCTGTATTATAAGCTAAGCATGGTTTGAATTGATTCATTTGAAAAAAACATTTGTATCAAAGTTATGCTCCTATTCCTAATATGTGCATGCTGTGGCGTCGTAGGCTATATATATTAAAGCTACCCGCAAAACTCTCGTATCACCCTTTTATTGATATCATTGTTCCACTCTCTTCGTGTACGTATGTCCGTGTGTTCGTCTGCCTGAATCTTGATGTAAATATTTCATTGAGTATCATCTCGTAATATGTTCGTGTTACTATCTGACACTTTCAATAACTGTGAAATATTTTTGAGATGGCGACATCAGGCCTCCATACTTCTCAGCAACGCTAGTTTAGTCAACTCGTATTTGCACACAGCATACCTGATTTAAGTTGAATACATTGCCAAAACGAGTAGACTTTATACATAAGTTTATCACGAAATTGCGTCACATAAAGATTAAGCCATCTATTAGTAGCGTATTTGAGATAAGAAACTCATTTTCTTTTCAACACAGTTTTTAATATATCTGAAGCATGTAGATGGCAGAGGAAGAACCGCAATCATTTTGGTATTAAACGGGTTATCAAAGATATGTGTACGCATAGAAAACACGACCCGTACCCAGGAACGGGTATTAAATCCATTACAAGCTTACTTCATGGTGAGGATATACTCAATACTGCTCAAATTTGATCACTTTAATGTTTTAAAAATGTTTTCACACCTACATATTTCTATTTAATGATGAATATTGAAATGAAAACTGTAGTGAGTGTTTCTCTAGAGCCTATGTTTGTGTTAGAGTAGTTTTGTCATGTATTGTCGTAAATAGTATAATCATGATATGATTTCAGTCTCTTGATCAAATTAATATTTGAAATATTGCTTTTATAAGTACCGGTGTATGAATACATGCAGTTTTAGATGAATTTATACAGAGCATGATTGGATGTCGAATGTAATTTCGTGTTTTAGTATAATCATATTTTATTGTATTTATACATATAACTATCATATTTGCACAAACGTACAAATAATGACTTGTACATATATACAAAAGGGTTTAATTTCGTGTTTAAATGTGTGTGTAATTAAAAAAAGTCGAAAAATGTTTTGTTTCATAAAGTTAATGGAAGAGGAAGAGTGCGAGGATGGACGATGAAAATGTTTATAAATACAATCTATGTACTTCGGATATTTCCGGCGATTTGTAATAAACGTGAGAATGAAACCCTGTTAGCGATTGGACAAAATATATGGAACGATAATTTGAAATCAGTGTTTCGCTTGGTTCTTTCTTTTACAAAAACAAAGATTTCCTGATGATTTTTTTTGACGCGTTTCACACGGTGGACACTTTACAGTTCGGGTGTGATCATCAGTTTAGGGACTTATATAGTCGTAGAGTTGTACCGTACTTGTATATGTGACAATCGACGTGTTCCATGAAATTCCAAATAGCCAAAGATTAGGTTTCCACTTAACGTCATCATGCACAAAGGGTAAGTAAAACGATTTACCTCGGGCAAGGGGATGATGAGAATAAGTGTCATTGTTATAAAGTGTTACTCTTGTTATCAGACGACAAAATATGGTTTTAAAGCTGCTTTTTTTAATCTGCATATTTTATCTTTAACATCAACGAGAACGAACATTGAAAGCATTTACTTTATGCTGATAATTGTTTGACTGAACAAAAACATACAGGGTCAAGGGAACGAACCAGGATCTTCCACTCACCTTAACCACTGAAACAATAGTTTACTGATAAAAACTGGTTCTTTCTTTCACGTCTCACACAATATAATATATACAATACTAACGTGTTATAGAAGTGAAGTCAATGTCAGGGGTGTCACTTGTTCTTGAATTAACAGGGAAATCATCAAAAGTAGCCGAGGGTCTGGGTGTGCTCTCCTTAATTATGACCACTAATACAATAAATGTTAATTTTACCAGGTCCCGGCTCTTAATGTCACCCTGCAATGTTTGCAGAACATGTATCTAGCATCCTGGACCTAAAGCCTGTAAGTGGGTGAGGACTATTGCTCGTACTTACTTACAAGCATACTTACAAACCTCGGATTCTGACAGACCTCCGAGCTTGCTGAAGTAATGATTATCTAGTTATGTATTTCCTATTTCTTATCGTTTTCAATCGTATAGGATGCTTTAGTGATATAACGCTTCGCTTGTTCGGAAAATGATCTGTGTGTTTAAACGCTTAAATTTGGTATGATTCACTGATGCGCTCAGGCAGAATCGACGAAAAATATGAGCTTTTTCGGCTTATTTTGACCTGTTAAGTTTAAGTGCTTCACATATGTTTTTCGTTTATTGATTTGTACTAATGGTTATTGATTAATAATTAATTTACTGACACCCGAGTGGTTAACAGGTGCGAAATTGTCTTAAAATGTGGAATATGAGCTAGTTCGGATGTTGGAATTTCGTTTTCGAAGCATTTAAACCTTGGATTTAATCATATCTTATGACAAAAGGTGGAAGACACGAAGTAAACAGGTAAACTTGATATATCACTGTGTTTTTTGGTAGTATAATGAATGAATGAAAGTCTCACGACGTTATCGAAAAGGTCTTTGAATTAGATTATACTTTATGTTTACTTTAACAAATATGGATTCGTCGAACGGCTGGAGAATAAACACGACATCAATATAATATATATATATATGATTTAAACTTCGCGAATTTACGATTTGATCAAATATCTAAGCATATTCTATTTAATAATATACATAGATCGTGATGTTTGCCTATCGAATCCAAGAATACGCGCGTATTTATGCAAAATCGGCCAAGTAGTGCTTTGTGAAACAATACATAACGCTCCTTCCGAATAATACACCCTTCGCATCACGCCATTCCCATCACGCCCTCCGCATAACGCTCCCTCCGAATAATAAACCCTTCGCATAACGCTCCCTCCGAATAATAAACCCTTCGCATAACGCACCGTTTGTATAACGCTCCCTCCGAATAACGCATCCTTCGCATAACACCTCTGCCGAATAACGCACCCTTCGCTTAACATTCCCTCCGAATAACGCACCGTTTGTATAACGCTCCCTCCGAATAACGCATCCTTCGCATAACACCTCCTCCGAATAACGCACCCTTCGCTTAACATTCCCTCCGAATGACGCACCGTTTGTATAACGCTCCCTCCGAATAACGCATCCTTCGCATAACACCTCCTCCGAATAACGCACCATTCGCTTAACATTCCCTCCGAATAACGCACCGTTTGTATAACGCTCCCTCCGAATAACGCATCCTTCGCATAACATTCCCTCCGAATAACGCACCCTTCGCTTAACATTCCCTCCGAATAACGCACCGTTTGTATAACGCTCCCTCCGAATAACGCATCCTTCGCATAACACCTCCTCCGAATAACGCACCCTTCGCATAACACCTCCTCCGAATAACGCACCCTTCGCATAACACCTCCTCCGAATAACGCATCCTTCGCATAACACCTCCTCCGAATAACGCACCCTTCGCATAACACCTCCTCCGAATAACGCACCCTTCGCATAACACCTCCTCCGAATAACGCATCCTTCGCATAACACCTCCTCCGAATAACGCATCCTTCGCATAACACCTCCTCCGAATAACGCACCCTTCGCTTAACATTCCCTCCGAATAACGCACCGTTTGTATAACGCTTCCCCCGAATAACGCACCCTTCGCATAACATTCCCTCCGAATAACGCACCGTTTGTATAACGCTTCCTCCGAATAACGCACCGTTTGTATAACGCTGCATTCGCATAACGCTCCCTTTGAATAGCGCTCGCTCATTCTGTGTAATTGTATCATGCTCCTCAGCCAGAATTCCTCCACCAAGTTGTGTTGCTGTTCTCCACATAATACATACATTATTGACCTCAGAAGAGGCTGGACATTCTTTATGCACTAAATATTGAATTAATGAATTAGTATAACAAAGCATTAATCTATGCTATAGATTCCTGCCACAATATCCCGATCCAGATCTGAGGTCTATACGGCTGTAAGGTTCTATATGTATAGTTTCACTCGATTTCAAGATACTTAGACCGCAAGTTTGAGTCGTTTAGACTTCAGAGTTGTCGACATCACGGAAGCCTGTTGCTGCCTTCACTTTTTTTCCTGAGAACTTTACTATAACATCAAATTTATATGCTTCGAAAGTTTGCTGCATTCGAGCACGTACGTGTTTGACGTAACATACATTGTGCATTAAGGAAGACATGTGATGTTAATGAGGTTAATTGAAAGATAATTATCCATATATTTGAATTTCCTAATCATTCCATTGACGCAAATTTGCTGATTTTTTTGGCTTTTTCTAATTTATGACTTTCAAAGAAGATCAATGAATTACACGTGTATGTGTACGAACCGTTCTACAGTCGCACCTCGTCCATTCGAATTCATCGGGTCCGAAATTTTATTTCGAATAATACATGGTTCCGAATAGCCCATTTCAATTTGACGTGAAGAAGATACATCGGGACCTGATATTTAGTTCGGATGATACCATGTATTCGGATAGAAGGTTGTCGAATAAACGAGGTGCTACTATTTCCTATTTCAAGGAATAGATGAATCAATCAAAACAAGAGTTAGTTTGTAAGAAAATGACAACATCAATGAGACATCGATGTTCACAAAGTTTATGGTAGAATTACTGGTAGAATACATAAGAACAAATGAAGATGAGGCATTTACAAAGGTGTTTGTTGGGAGAAGTTATGCTTGATGAAAATATACCATATGTGAGATTATCTGAAATAGTACGAATTATGTCCAAGTTTGTATTAGCCTGGTACGGTACAAAACTCTGAGCCGTGGCAATGTGACAGCAAATACTACATACATTTGCCTTCCTCCTCTTTTTATTTCTTGTGGTGAAGTCAAGGGCAAAGCTTAGCCGAAATTGGTGTGTATAGGCCTGGTGTTAGGGGGTCCGGTAGCTTGGTTGCCAGGTCGCTTTGGTGTATATTTCGTTCCGGTACATTATGCTTATAATAACATAAATCATACATTAAAATAAATTATTTGCCATTTTATTTTTTCGATTTTTAGAAAAAATTGTAGGCCATGGCCTTACACGGCTTATAGGAATCTGTGCCCCTGGAAGTTCTCATATGCTTTCCGACGAACGAGTTAGTACTGGTTGGTAATCAAGGAACACTGGTTAGTACTGGTTGGTTATCAAGGAACACTGGTTAGTACTGGTTGGTAATCAAGGAACTCTGGTTAGTACTGGTTGGTAATCAAGGAACTCTGGTTAGTACTGGTTGGTAATCAAGGAACTCTGGTTAGTACTGGTTGGTAATCAAGGAACTCTGGTTAGTACTGGTTGGTAATCAAGGAACTCTGGTTAGTACTGGTTGGTAATCAAGGAACTCTGGTTAGTACTGGTTGGTAATCAAGGAACACTGGTTAGTACTGGTTGGTAATCAAGGAACTCTGGTTAGTACTGGTTGGTAATCAAGGAACTCTGGTTAGTACTGGTTGGTAATCAAGGAACACTGGTTAGTACTGGTTGGTAATCAAGGAACTCTGGTTAGTACTGGTTGGTAATCAAGGAACTCTGGTTAGTACTGGTTGGTAATCAAGGAACTCTGGTTAGTACTGGTTGGTAATCAAGGAACTCTGGTTAGTACTGGTTGGTAATCAAGGAACACTGGTTAGTACTGGTTGGTAATCAAGGAACTCTGGTTAGTACTGGTTGGTAATCAAGGAACACTGGTTAGTACTGGTTGGTAATCAAGGAACTCTGGTTAGTACTGGTTGGTAATCAAGGAACTCTGGTTAGTACTGGTTGGTAATCAAGGAACACTGGTTAGTACTGGTTGGTAATCAAGGAACTCTGGTTAGTACTGGTTGGTAATCAAGGAACACTGGTTAGTACTGGTTGGTAATCAAGGAACTCTGGTTAGTACTGGTTGGTAATCAAGGAACTCTGGTTAGTACTGGTTGGTAATCAAGGAACACTGGTTAGTACTGGTTGGTAATCAAGGAACTCTGGTTAGTACTGGTTGGTAATCAAGGAACTCTGGTTAGTACTGGTTGGTAATCAAGGAACTCTGGTTAGTACTGGTTGGTAATCAAGGAACACTGGTTAGTACTGGTTGGTAATCAAGGAACACTGGTTAGTACTGGTTGGTAATCAAGGAACACTGGTTAGTACTGGTTGGTAATCAAGGAACACTGGTTAGTACTGGTTGGTAATCAAGGAACACTGGTTAGTACTGGTTGGTAATCAAGGAACACTGGTTAGTACTGGTTGGTTATCAAGGAACACTGGTTAGTACTGGTTGGTAATCAAGGAACACTGGTTAGTACTGGTTGGTAATCAAGGAACACTGGTTAGTACTGGTTGGTAATCAAGGAACACTGGTTAGTACTGGTTGGTAATCAAGGAACACTGGTTAGTACTGGTTGGTAATCAAGGAACACTGGTTAGTACTGGTTGGTAATCAAGGAACACTGGTTAGTACTGGTTGGTAATCAAGGAACACTGGTTAGTACTGGTTGGTAATCAAGGAACACTGGTTAGTACTGGTTGGTAATCAAGGAACACTGGTTAGTACTGGTTGGTAATCAAGGAACACTGGTTAGTACTGGTTGGTAATCAAGGAACACTGGTTAGTACTGGTTGGTAATCAAGGAACACTGGTTAGTACTGGTTGGTAATCAAGGAACACTGGTTAGTACTGGTTGGTAATCAAGGAACACTGGTTAGGACAACAGACAGCCACAAATAACTGATATACCGGTACTGTTGGCATACAGCGTGAAACACCAACACGAAAACAAAACTTGGAAAAAAACTGACTTTGTTCAGCGCGAACACAATGTAATACACTCAAAATTGGCCAATGGCATTGCTGCTTTCTGAGACTAGCTTGTTAACTAAATGTATATCCTTGAACACTAGCTATAGGCTTAGACTGAGGATACATCTAAAGTAGAGTATAATCTAAGTACACGTCTGTTTTGTTTTTATATTGTTTTTGCTTACACCGATGTGTAATTTAGTAGAACTAGGAAGTCCCTTCAGTCATTTAAGATGTCGGATGCAGAGCCGGAAATGTTATATCGTTTCGTTGAATCATAGTACTTTAAACAGCGTGTAATTGACACTTCTTGATTACAATATCATCTTTTTATTATTGTTTTTGTTTATGCATTAATTACAATATTTAGTGGGATGACTCGACAATCAACCAAGGACACCACTATTTGCGTGAATTGAGAGTCAGTAATGAAAGACAGATTATTACCTTGTACCAATAAGCTATCGGCATCATTTGCTATAGAAAGTTTATAAATTACGCATCAAAATTAATGAGTAGTTTTTACGCATATTAATGAAGAGTTTCATATTTTAGATACAACTTTATTAATTAAAATTATATCAATTTACATTCATTCATAAGACCTGATTGCTAATTATACCATGTTGATTAAAATGCACATTGATAAGGGCGGGGTTGTAAAATGCGTTACAAAAACGCTTCAAACACAATATAGTACTTATCTCTGTTTCTTTTACTTTACAATTTTATTTAAATCAACGAACTAGCACGAGTTGTTCCGTTGGGGAATTTAAGGAGAAGATTATACCTTCCTCTAATGCATTTTGTCACAAGGTATTTCTATAGAATACCGATCCATCGTCTAGAATTTCTGCAACAGTTTAACTACACCCCACCCATGTGAACAATAGTTTAATTGCATGGTGTTGTCATATTTCAATACGCGAATATTGTGCTCCTCCGTGACAGTAATTTATACGCTTACCCGTTCAGTGATAATATACCCAAGTAAGTAAAATATTCCCTTAACATTCCCGTACAATGTAAGAACACGTTTACATTAGAATTGAGGTAATTGTGTGATAGTACAAAGCTGTATTTGTTACATGTAATAATTTCCCTGTACTAGTCTGTAACTACAGTCGTTGTTTACGTCTAAATATGCAACCCATTCTCTCCAGAGCGGACCTCTCTTGAGCAACAACTTCTCTTCAACAGCATAATCAGTTTGCCTGAATTTACGACCAATATAAGGCCATCCTTAACGTATTGTTTGTTTTCGTTTACACGACTCTGAATTTTAACAGTTGGTAGGTGGGTAGGTTTTGGAAGCGCTTTAGCGTATTATTGCTATCATCGTCAACCGGATGATCTACTCGAAGTACCGCCGTATTCATCGTCTCAAGAAAATAGTACATGTAAAGTCAACTGATTTTAGTATTGATTTGATGAGTATAATGGCTGATTTGTCAGGGATATATCAATTGTGGAATGGCGGATGTCTTGATATAAACGGCTTTCCTAGATTATTTTCTCCTTTTTTGGCGATTGAGTTTACCCGAGTAGTCGCGTATTAATTTCTAATACGATAATATGGAAAACGTGCAGTCTTGCCTTGGAAGCGCCTCCTAGGACCTTCAGTCCTTTGATTAGTTTAGTACTGTGTGTAGGCACTATCTTATGTATGTGGCGTTCCCTGTAGCAACTTATTCTCTCTCTTGTAGTATAGTAAAAGACCGAATAGAATATTTTCGTCGATGAACATGATGAAAATTAATTGAGTCGCGACATTTGCAAAAAAACTAATTTTAAGGATGGCCTAACCTTTCTAGAGCAACAACTTCTCAACAACAGCAAAAGGTGTGTCTTCAAAAGTGTGTTGCTCTGGAGAGGTAGCGCTGTTTCAAACGTTGTTTGCAAACTAAACTTTTCCACGAGTCATTAAGTGCTTACCATGGTTATTTATTGACGCCTGTTTATTAATTAATAATGCGTTTATTCTCTGAATGCCTTCAGTAATGCAATATAGGTAACCTAGATTGTAGGACAACACAGGACACTTGTGTGCATACTCGTAAACAAACCATGCGTACTTTACGTTCACATTCAAAAACGCAAACCGCAAATCTTTAAACTCGACAAGTATTTCACTCTAAAATTCATCGTGTGTTTGTGTATGATTACAAAAAATGTGCTTAGTCCGAAAACAAATATATATGTATATCTTACCCCAGAATGGAGAAATAAGAGACGAAATTTCAGCGTAAGATTTAAATTAGATCCGTAGCTCTTTGTGGAAACCGCATACTTTAAATTGTAATATGATATTAAGGGTGGTGCTGTATAACTGATTTAAAAAGCTATCTAGACTTATATCGTTGAGTAGATGGAGGTGTTTATAAAAAACAAGCGTTGTATAAATATTTATACTAAAACAAGGACAACTTCACGATACATAAACCTACTTTCACACGGCAGGAATCAACCACATATTTCTATATCTGACGATGACGAAGGAATAATGTGGACATATTTCACTATATGTTAATGTATCCCATTTTGACAAACCCAAATCACAACTGTGAGAAGTTCTCGTATAAATTTTGCGCGTAGTATTAAAATAATTTGTTAATTGTTAATTGTAGATGAACGTGATTTGGTCAGGTTTACATCAACGTTATTTCGATACTTCAATTCATTTAAATAATAAATGTAATAACTTACTGCAATTGAAATCAACAGAAGATATTTTTTAGAAACTACGAGATATGATGCCCCTCTGCTTCCCCTGCCCCCTGGTATCCCCTGTCCTCCTGACATCCCCTGTCCTCCTGGCATCCCCTGCCCTCCTGGCATCCCCTGCCCTCCTGGCATCCCCTGTCCTCCTGACATCCCCTGCCCTCCTGGCATCCCCTGTCCTCCTGGCATCCCCTGTCCTCCTGGCATCCCCATGTCCCCCTGGCATCCCCTGTCCCCCCTGGACCACCTGTCCCCCCTGGACCACCTGTCCCCCTGGCATCCCCTGTCATCCCCATGTCCCCCTGGCATCCCCTGTCCCACCTGTCCCCCCTGGACCACCTGTCCCCCTGGCATCCCCTGTCCCCCCTGGACCACCTGTCCCCCTGACGAGGAAGCATGTTTGACCAGTATACTAAAACGTTTCAGAAATCAGACTTAGATTATTTTCATAATCTTAATATCAGTTTGAGAACATGTAGGGAAGTTGAAAGCGAACCGTTTGTATAATCCCGAGCCTGACTACATCTTGGCCTCTGTTATGTTACAATGGGCCGCTGTGGTCGAGTGATAATGGTCGCTGATTTCAAGTTGTCCATAATCGGTGCCGGTTCGATCCCACCTAGGACGTACAATTTGTATGTGAGGAAGCTATGATAGCCAGTTGGCTCTTTGAAGGTCGACGGTTCTAACCAGGTGCATTCCGTTGCCCAAATTCATGTAAGAAGGGGACACCAAGGGTCTTCCAACAGCAAAAAAGCTGGGAAAGCCACTGCATGGCCATGGGTGTTTATGTGACGTAAGGCCCCATTACAGTTATGTTACAAACTTGCGGTTAACCATCTGGATACCAATAATTGAACTGTCTGGTATGCGTGTACAGTAAAACCTTCCTTAAAGACCACCTCAATAGTGAGGCCAACTCAAAGTTAAGACCACAATGTTCAAGTCCATTTTCACTGTTCTGATCCTTAGTCAACCTCAATATTAAGACACCTCAATATTAAGACCAGTTTTCAAGGGTCCCATGGGTGGTCTTATTATTGAGGTTTCACTGTATATTAATTCGATCTACATGTACTTATAAATACAACGTTTAAAGTGTCTAGATGAAGTTACAAAGCATAATTATAACAGTAGTACCTAGGTGATAGTGTCATGCCAGTCATAAAGCTTTAAATAGACGGATTTAGTTGAATTTTTTTTCCAGTTGATATCTACTTGTTTAGGTCTGCATTCTGATGTAGTTTACCAACGCACTTTGCATATTGTATGAATAACGTTTTATAAAATGTTATGAATAACTATACATCTGTATAATTGTTAATTCTTTAGGATGTAATAATATAGTTTGAATATTATTGTATAGTATATCAAATGTTTACATAACTTAAGGAGTGCAGCCACCCTTTTTGGAGTGCTTTAATGTTGCTGAAATAAATATAAAAAAATACTACGTATCAACGGCGACGGGAGTTTCGTCGCATGGATTCTGAAAATGAAAGTAAACTCGTTATATTTTGTATAATTGTATCTTTTTCATGTCTTCTTGTGCTGAGCACTTTGTATGTTTCATGTCCTGCTCGACTTCATAAAACCCATGAGATCGACTGGTTGCCTGGCAATCAAAATTCCATAAATTCGATCCTTGGGTAAGGTGCGTGGTTTGACTGAAGGCAACCAGTATTAAACTCTACTTATCTTTTCTTGGAGATATACCTATACTGGTTAGAAATCCGTTAATTCCGTATAGTTACGTCGATCGACCACTTTACATAGCTAAAATCTGCCTTGCGTTCAGTAAAGGCGAACAGTCGCAAACGTTACGAAACAGCGCGCGAGTTTTGATATTGACCGGTGTTCGCCGTAACTGAAAGCAAGGCTGAACTTCCCCAGACAGTGAGGGACTGTCTGTACAATACTTGGGACTTAATCCGGCTTGTAAAGTCTGAATCTAACCAGAACGTTCAAAGCAAGAATCTATGTAACACACTTAAGCAGGTATGTGTCGTGCCGTACTTCCTTTGGAGATGTGCCAAAAACGATGTTAGTATCACGAGATTTGACGAATACCCCATTCTTTGTTATTCGTAGTAATATTCTTTAGAAACGACGATTTCAATCCGATAATCACTGTACATAAACCTTAATATTTCAGATATAAATAATCAATATTTAATCATATTGATTAAGGGCGTAACGGATTATATTAATAGAAATTATCGTCTGCTCTGAAAAAGATTTCAATGATTAAAGAACTCAGTTATTATGTGTTTCATGATTTTAGTTTCGCACGAAAATTTCTCATAATAATCTGCACATTTTTGTTCATTTCACTTTTGAATTACTTTCAATCATTTCTGGTTAAAAACCAGACCCATACCTACAATGTAGGAGTGTTTGTTTGTTCAATGAAAACATGCTGTAATTATGACAGTATTTTAAATGCAGAAAATCATAACATCAATAGCTGCCTTTTGGAAATGAAACTGTATTCATGTTTTTTTCTAAACATCTGCCAGACATTACAGAGCCTAAATAAATACACAATTTAAATCATGTTCGGTGTTCCATAGATTAACACAGACAGGTATAATAGTACACGTATGTATATATAGATTAACGTACCAGAAGACTGATAATCAAAGTACTGCGATTTCTCCAGAGTAGCCCTCTGTTGAGCAATAACCTCTCTTCAACAACCGTATCAAATTTCATGAATAAAAATAATAAAAATAAATTCATTATTTTCAGAATGTAACATATTAAGGTTAACACTAAATGTGTACATCTTATTTTCAATACGGCCTTCTATTAACAAGATAAACAACCAAAACACACGCACAAACTAACAAGCATTCACACACGCACAAACACACATGCATTCACACACGCTCAAACAATAACTAGATTATTAAAAGCTATAAAAGTTAAGATGGTCTGTAGTAAAATAAAACAACCAAAGACACAGATCTGATGTAGAAAGAATTTGCTATCAATTGTATCTGCCTACAGCACCAACTTCTCAGTGACAGTAACAATGTACGTCTCCTGCAGGATGTTGCTGTGGAGACCTTTGTTTCTTGCTTTCCTTATTTTGTTCCAGTCACGTTTGTATTCTTTCTCAAATAACTGAATACATACATAACAGAATCAGTGTATTTCAAGTGGGCGTGATTAGTTAATCCAATCCCCATATTTAAATAACTGAAAGAAACATGTGCTCTTTTTTCATAAAAAACGCTTATATAAATTAAGGGAGCTAACTCTTACAGGTGACCCTGCTAAAAAGCGTGGGCTGCAACGGAACTCAAACTGAATCTGCGTTCATTCACTTATTAAATAAATCATTATTAAATAAATTACGGAGTATGTATATACGGCTTTGTAGATATTTATACAAAGTCTGAAATTACAAAGAATTAAAACCTCGCATGGTTTGTTGCTTTGTGTACGAGTATAGACTCCAGCTTCTTGACGTAAAGAAACGAACATTCAGGCTCATGTGTTAGTAAGGTGATACGGACCATATTACATTTATATTGAATTACCTGATAAACATAGTAAGATGGTAGCGATAAAAATAGTTGAATTTTTATTACAAAAAGCGGTGTATATTTATAACAGAACGTATATAACACTTCTCAGTAATTCAACAGTCTCTGTAGCTATTATAACCTTCTTTGATTTTCATTTGAATTCTTCATATACTTTAATTAATACTTTAATGTAGCTCGTCTGGCCCGTAGATAAAAGTACATTAAGTTTAACCTTTATGTTTTTTTCTTACGTCTGGTGAAATTTAGATGTTCTTTTTGTAGTTCTGGTCTTACTTTGTCCAGTCGATATGTAATGAAATTTTGTTCTTTTTGTAGTTCTGGTCTTACTTTGTCCAGTCGATATGTAATGCAATTTTGTTCTTTTTGTAGTTCTGGTCTTACTTTGTCCAGTCGATATGTAATGCAATTTTGTTCTTTTTGTAGTTCTGGTCTTACTTTGTCCAGTCGATATGTAATGGAACTTTTCTTTGGTAGTTCTAGTCTTACTTTGTCAATGTTCCTGTCTGTAAAGATAAACGTAAATCACTCATTTTTATGCTTTAATAATTTGTTTGAAGAAAACAACACATGCGGATAAAATCACATGGAATTGTAATACATATTATGTTGTTTTGCTTGTTTCCCTTTATTCGAAACACAGAAGCCATTTTAGCTTGTTTTTCATGTACAGTCGGGCCTAGTTTACTTGACGACCTTTTATCCGAAGATTTTGTATAATTCGAAATAAATATAAGGTATCTTAAGCACGTCGAATTGAAATGGGTTATTCGAAATAAAATTTCGGACACGATGAGTTCGAATGACTGAGGTCCGACTGTATATTTGTTCAAGACAACTGATTGCCTAAAGCCACCATTTCACCAAGGATTGTTTTGGTCCCGATAGTAACCGATCCTTTTTTTAGTCGATCGGCGAAAATAGTCGGGAACCTGCGAGCACTGTCGAGCACTACCCTATACCTTCGGGGGAAGATCTGGCGCGATCGCCTCAGTCCTCCGAGGGTCGGGTACCGAAAAAGTGATCGGCTACTGTTTTTAAACATGTTGACAAACAGTAGCCGATCAAAAGCCGTCGGCCCGTGGTCGTCTTGGTCGTCCGAGGGTCCCCTGAAGGTCCCCTTGTCTCGCCCGCCCTCTGGAGCTTTGCCGTGTACTTGCGCGTACTTTCGCATACTTGCGCCCCGGAAACGTGTCGATCGCGCGAGGAACGTCAGTGATTCGTACCCCCGCCATAGTCCATTGGTCGGGACTCAATCGGGTAAAAAAAGGGGACGATTGGAGGCGATTCAGGACGACAATCGGGCCGATCAAAAAATTGATTCATCGGGGACAATCTGGTCCAGATCGGGCCGATTGGAAAAAAGAATCCTTGGTGAAATGCAGCCTTAACTGTATTGTAGTCGACGGGGAGAGTTCCCGACTCCTTGATCACAGGGTCTTAAGTTGAGCCGCGACCTTCACACTCCCTGTAAGAGCGCGAGTATGGGTTTGAAACCTAGGAAGCAGTCACCGAGAGTGATAGTTTCACAATCGATGTAAAATAGACCATTTTAAACTAAACGTATGAACCACCAAAGCAATCAGCAGCCAAATCCTTGTAGTTTTTTTTCGATAATTAAATTCCGAACTGAAACGGTAGAAAAAAAGTCAAATTAAAATGTCAATGATTTTTACAACTTCTTTTACGCCACAGAGATGATAAAATTGCCAACTCAAACGGTTCGTACGAAGATTAAATTAAAATTTGAAGCTTTTTTATTACAAAAACTTCCCGCCACACACCATTTAACTTTATTTTCAAATAAATATAAATGTGAACATTTTATACTTTTAGTTCTTTTATAACAGCACCTCCCCGTTTTGTAAATAAACTTTTATTATAGTCATTGCAAGTCGCACCTATAACGTTATGTGCATTCTTACGATAAATGACTTCAGATGTTGAAATAAGCTATAGATGTATGATCATATATTTATCATTAAAGAAACATGTATGATCTCCGCTCAGTAATTTCATAGTTTTATATCTTGTATAGTCGGGAACATAGCACGTCACGGATATACAGTTTTTAACAGTCTATGTATTTAAACGAGAATTTGACCTAATTTAACTATTTTTACAAAACATGTCTCCATTCATTTACTCATACTATGCATAAATAAACACGATGTGAAAAAGATTTTTCAGCAATAAAAAAATAAATATGATAGTTTAGTGTCTGGGAATGCCTGCATAAAGAATAAGACTTGTGGTGAATATGTTGAAGTATTCTGTCGTTTTTCGGCGTAGCCGTACTTACATGGTTTTGTTATTTGCATATCAGTGTTTGTAAACCAATCAAATCTTACGTTAACCAACAAGACAATTTCTCTTCAACCGAACAACGTTTGTAACCTTGACGCGGATTGACAGATATGTTTAAGGAAAGTTTGTCATGTACAATAAACCTCAATAGTAAGACCACCCTTAGGACCCTTAAAAACTTCTATTCTTATTGAGGTGGTCTTTATATAGTGGTTGATTAAAGAGCAAAACATAGGAAATGGACTTGAAAATAGAGTTCTTAATTTCGAGGTGGTCTTATTATTGAGATAGTCTTTAAGTGAAGTTCTACTGTAGTTCTAATTTACAAATCGTAAACAGATGTAAGTTGTTGACTGTATATAGGTTAATTGACGTAGGACCAAAAGCTAAATGAATTTGTTTTGTATATATATTTCAAACGAAAACACTTAAATTAGATCACAAGTTTACAACGAACTGTCATGCTTCATTTTTTATATATAGGAACACATTATTTCTCTTTTTCACAATTTTAAATATTAAACATGGGTGTACTTATTAAACTTAAATGGGTATTATGAGTCTTATGCATAGCGTAAACAAATGAAAATAAAAGTCCGGCATAGTTACAAAATGTATTGAGATTTTCTATGCAAGCTGAACTTTCCACTACGACATCAAAAGTTTAGGTTACCAAATCATGTTCAATGGTAATTCATGGAGACAGTGGGGTGTCGGGCAGACTTATAACACTTTCCACATATAGCATACCTCGTTAACTCCGAATAAAACCCGGGAGCGGTATTTGTCTTTAAGGTGTGAAAATCATAGGGATCTCCGCTTAACCCATTCAGGTCCCGCTGTGTTGTCGTTCTGTGATATAAGCTATAATAATCTATCCATTATTGCCACTTGGATTATTTGACAGTTGATTTTGATTTCATAATTTTTTTAATAACACATCATACGATCAAAAATAAAGATCACAAGTTCATGTATTTTGAATATTGGCTAATTGTTGCTGAGTTGAAGACTCAACAGGCGGCGTATGAGAAAACAATCGGGGAAAAGATTTTGAACAAATTTATAAGTGAAACCCAAACATACAACGCACTGTCCCAAGAGCGGACTCTCTTAACCAACATAAGATCAGGTTCAGCTTTACCATTTTTCCAGTAGTAATAATTCAATACCACTTTAACCTCAATGGAGCAACAAACTCTAAAAAAACAGCCAAAAACGTGCATACCCAATTGGGGTTACTGTGAGAGAATGCACTGTACTGATAGTTCGTGTTAATGAGAGTTATCGGAACTAGGTAATAAGCCTATTTTTGTTTATGTTTCCAAAGTACATGCAAATTGGTAGTTGATTATCATAATCAAATCTCTAATGTACCAGATATTATCTAACTTCGTGAATATTTGGCTTCTTGCATCATTAACTAAAACCTGATTTCAGTTCAAAGGAGACAGAATTCTTTGTTTTCAAAGTCGATGAAATATTTTGTAAAACTCACCCCATGTGTTGTGATTATCTGACAATATTTTGATTTTTTTCCTGAAGAACCGAAATGATATACATATTTTAAATCGCCGTCTTATGAATTGTCATAATAAAAGTAATGATTGGTATCCTTTATATACCTGGGGTGGTATTCACGAAACATCTTACAGTTTCCCCTAAGGTTGTCCATATCCGAGGCTTATTTTATTTTCTTTAGTTAAAGATACGGAAATCCTTAACCTTAAAATGTTCATCAGTGCCACTTAAGGATTTCCTTAGCAAAGGGAAGTCTTATCTTTAAGGAAAATATTAATTTCATCTTAGGAAAATGGACGCTACCTTATCTTTTAAAGAAAAAATGCCATATATAAGAAAGATAGGACAATTAGTGAATACCACTTAAGTAGTTTCTAAACATTTAAGGAAATTCTTGTGGATATTAAGGAAAATATTACCTTTAAGGAAAATATTACATTTAAGGAAATTCTTGTGGATATTAAGGAAAATATTACCTTTAAGGCAAATATTACATTTAAGGAAATTCTTGTGGATATTAAGGAAAATATTACCTTTAAGGCAAATATTACATTTAAGGAAATTCTTGTGGATATTAAGGAAAATATTACCTTTAAGGCAAATATTACATTTAAGGAAATTCTTGTGGATATTAAGGAAAATATTACCTTTAAGGCAAATATTACATTTAGGGAAAATCTTAACCTTAAGAAGTTTCGTGAATACCACCCCTGGCCTGTTTATACAGAACTCAAAGAAGAATCATCGATCAAACATCTATTCACCTGCTTTTGTCGTCTGCTTTCTAGATTTATAAATAACAAAATCAGTAACAACTTCACATCGCTAAATCTATTGAATATTTATGTGTATTTGCTATTATACAAAACATATCACAACTAGACATCATTTGACGACCTGTAAAATTATTATGATTCAATTAATTTCTAATTTGTAGATGTTTATTCGTAAAGAACATATGTTGAGTGCGTTAGTGCCAAAATGGTATAGTAATATAACTATTTATTGTCATTCAAAGATACTCGTGCTGTGAGCGGGCTTCTCTCCAGAACAACACTGCTGCTGCATTATGATTGCATTTCAGGAAGTTAGGATGAAATAAATAATTTCGTCACCTTATTTCCAGTAACCCGTAACTCAATTTTTGGCGGTTTTGAGTATATTTGGTACCGTTGAAACCGTCTTTCCAAGATATTTCTATCTGTTTTACCTATATTATTCTGGAATGCACATGCCGTAACCTAAATATACATGTAATGCAATTCCATAACCCCGTATGTAACACTTATCTCAAGAGGGTAAAACTTCAAAAAAAAACCTTGTTATGGGTCGCTAGAAATAATGCGATGATTTGTCTAAGACGATCCCTGCGTTTGTTAGTTGTACAGCAGCGTTTTAAATTTAAACAACATCCGAAACGCTTGACCCGTGGTTATTTCTGCTGTGTGATACGTTGAATCAATTAATCACAAATTCAAAAAGTTTCTCATAATTTTATAACAGAATAGTCATACGATGCCAAATTATTTTTATCGAGTTAGGTGTGAATTTATGATGAAAAAAGTCCAAGACAAGTTGGCGAAGTAAGACGATGTGAAATTGTGTGCTTTAATGCTTCAAATGATTCGTTTATACATATGTTATTAAAACATAAACGGATCGGTCAAGATGTATGACTGTGGACGGTAACTTAGTACAAATTGCTTTGACATTTGTGGAGGAATGGTCAGTTAAATCATGATCGATGGCGGAGTGCCAGCCAGTGGTCAGCGAGTGGTGTACGTATTAGGAACAGTTTCTAACGTTGGTTTAGCTTTTATGGTAATGTTTGGTCTAATTAGCAATCAATAATTGTCACGCTATGACATTTTGTCCAATATATACGGCATACTTAACTAAATATATCGCCAATCTACCAATTTGTGGATAATTGTATTTAGCCACCGCTAAGCGGGTTTATTTGCTTAAAGTCAATCTTTTATCCCTCCGATCACAGTTGCTGACATACATAACGTACAGGATTCAATTGATCTTATCATGGGGGAATTATAGGATATTAATTTGGTTAAGATTTTTAATTTGTCTTTAGCGGTCATAATGCCCGGTCGAGAAATGTTCTTGTCCTTTGTTCCTTCTCTTCTAGACATATAATGCATACATGATACGCTGTTAATATCTGTATTTCAAATGTATTTCTTCCAAAAGTGAAACATACATCAACCATTTGGTATTGCAGCAAGCAATTGTGATTTAATTGTTGTCATTTGTATATACTTGTCTTCTTGTACGTGTTATGTGTCAATTTGTTGTATGACATTGCTGGATACATGTGTAATATTTAGGTAACATAGCAACACTACTTGGTTTGTGACAACCAGAATATATAATCGAAAAGGGTTAAACATGCAAACTAAGAAGTTTAAAAAGAATGAAAACATTGTAGAAGATTGAACAGCTTATAATGCGTCTTAATGACAACGATTTTCATATCTATTGAATATTGGCTTGGCTATCAAAATCTGTGGCAGATTGAAAGATTCAGTCCGAAATTATGACAATGTCAGTGGGAGGAGGTCACGTGTTTGATCGTGATCACCAATACTCCTGACCATCTGTCGATGTTGTCACGTATGGTGTATGGTATTCCGACTTGCGGTTTGATTAACGACTAATGGTGCCAATGGTTTTGTTCTTATTGCATTTTAGTAATCCAAAATGTTTGTTTAAGATTTAGAACTGATTGGGAGATTTTAATTGCAAAACGTTCCGGAAAAGCATGTTCGGAAAATGAGCATTCTGTGAAATCAATAAGAAGAACTGATTATTTATGTGAAATTCCTTCCTAATTGAATCTGATGTTGATTGAAACTATTTCCATGTGTCACGTATCCCAAGTTCGTGTCTCGGACTAGTGTTTCAGTCACGTGTCAACTATTTATAGTCCATAGGTCCATTTATATAACCATTATGCAAAATGCCTTCATCGTGGCGTCCTTATGAACACCTGTACAATATCTGCTGAAATATATTATTAATCAAACCACTTTATAAATTTGTACAGAAATTATTAATTTTCGAGAAAATTTCAACCTACGCACCGGAACTGTTAGAGTTCTTTCACTTAAGCTGAAAATAAACGGCAAATTAATGCATTTGAAATGCTTAGTTTTGACCGCAAGATGTCTGAGTTTTTGCATCAGTGTTAGCAAGTACATTGTGTTCGAGAGCTTTGTAGCTAGACCTTGGGAGAGCTTGTATTCGGTATAAACAACTGAATTGATGGTTTTATGATCAATTTATCAGTAAAGTTTGAGATATATTATAGTGATGTTATATGAAACCCTGGGGATGATTTTATAGTTTTTACTCCGTCTATCCCAGCTGATGGTTCTTTTAATCTTTTTTAGAAGATGGACATTACAAGAAAAATCAAAGGTTTGATATATACCGAGAGAATGAATCTTACAAATTCTTTATTCTTCATAGGTTATAAGCTACAGTATACATTATTTAATCATTAATTCAGACTTCATACAAAATACAATTCTGAGCTGTTTGGGAATTTTTTGGACGTTTTTTTTGTTGGATGGGGATAAAAGAATTCTAGAATCGTTTTACGCCAGTAAAAGAGGTAACATTTTTCCAATTTGATCAATCGTCGGCATACTGTGTTATCTAATGTAGATATATCTCCATGTTTACCGTTGTTTACCGTACACTCATTGAATATTGTATATTTCTGCAGTTTCGGCTGGTATGTCAATCATTTAACCTGTGTGTGTCAGTCATTTAGCAATGTTCGAACTGTGCTCTGTACCGGAATAATCCAACAAATGAGTTTTCAGCATGTCTCCACCAAAGTGTTTTTCCTACACGCCTCTATATTGAACTAACCATGCAGTGTGGTTAATGGTTTTAGAGTCAGGAAATGTTTTCCTAATTTTGTAGTCGTGTTTCCCGAACCATACAACATAACCAAAAAAACTGCGACTATGAAGCGAACATCGACCTGAGGACCTGAAAGTCGCCAAGATATGTATTTTGTCTGGATCATAAAATAATTACTTAAACAACAGATGCGTAAAAAATCAGCAATTTATAATCTGTCTCGCCAAAATTTTATCAATTTTTATGAATGCCCGTCTGTCTTTGTTGCGGCAATAACTGGGTCTGCTATAAATAATTGGGAATTTGTTCCCATGGTTACGTACTGAACCTCTCGTTAACTCGAGTGTTTTAACCCTTTGAGTAATGGAGTGCTTGACAAAACCGTCCCGAACAGAACATCCTATGCGTCGTTTAGATAAGGTGGACACAAAAGACACCAACCCATCCGTATTTTTTACTGGTAGGACAAATCCCCTCCCTTTGGGTTTGAAATACAAACATGCTAAAACAATGAATATACTTCGTTGAATGGTATATGTCTACTTAGCATACACACTGGAATGAACAATGTAATATTTGGCGCGAGGTAGCCAGGAAGCAGCCATCGAGAGTGATTAGTATAAGTTGTAAGAACTTGTTTCATAATCGATGTAAAATAAATAAGTTTAAACTTTTAAACCAAATCTAATAAAATAACTTAAATAGCATTACGTACCAATTTGGTAAGGGATGGGTTCTTTCCCCCTTAGTGCAAAGTTACATGAGGGGTTTTATGCGTCTCCCTGGGTGACGACTTGTCTGCGACGAGCATGCGCATTGTGTCACTTCATCAGATATTCAAAATATCCACCAACCCACTCATTTGGTTACACAAAAAGACATGAATGGCCGCAGACAAAAAATTTAACTTGAAAATGCTGCAGGCAATGTTTTTAACTTGAAATGGCCGCAGACGAACGTTTTAACTTGAAATGGCCGCATAAATATTTTAACTTGAAATGGCCGCTGTCAAAATTTTAAACTTTGAAATGGCCACAGACAAATTTTTTAACTTTAAATTGCCGCAGACGAATGTTTTAACTTGAACAAAAATGACTCATTTGTAGTCTAAACACACATTCTCAGAAGCCACGTTTTATTTTAAGTATTTGAAAATCTTTTCTTCTTTCTGTGATATAAAATAAATGATAGCTAGATTTTTTTATGTAATTGCCCATTAAATATTTCACGTTCGAAGTTCTTATAACTATCTATTGCAATCATATGTTCGAATTCTATTTCCGTTCATGTTTATTACTTTTACATAGACACTTTTTCTTCTTTCTCTGCCAAAATTATGATTCAAACTTTAATAGCGTATGTGTTTATTCCTATTTTATCTTTCCATTCTTCAAACCTCATTAACAGCTTAAGTTGATGAGCTTAAACCTACAGTTTTGAAGATCAATCAAACATAAGAGTAGGCATGCAGCAAATCTTGGTCTAGAGGAAACTGGATGATTGATAAGGTTTTCCGAGTGTTTCTAAACTTTATGAACAACCAAATGTAAACCACAATGTTTGTGCTATTAAACTGACGCGTATTTCTCCGTAATATCACAACAATAATTTATGCAGTTACAATAACAATAAACATATGACGTAGATTTCATTTTCATATTGACATGATTTAATAGTATTTGTTAAAACAAAGAAATGAGGCACATGTTTTAAAACAGTACAATATGATGATTTTGAATTTATTGTGACGTATTCCACTATGGGACGAGCTGCGAATTTGTAGCGGGATTGGAGAACTGAAAGTGTTTCAAATGCTTCTGCAGTGATTCAATCAGGATACGAGGAAAGGATTGGATATTTGGTCTCCTCAGTAATTACATTTAAAGTTAAAAACATTGTAACACTCTTTTATGTAGTTCATTCTTTTTATTTCTCCACTCCCTCACCCCCCCGCTCTCTCCCCCTCTCAATCCACCTCTCCCTCCCTCCCGCTCTCCCTCCCGCTCTCCCTCCCTCCCGCTCCCTCCCCTCTCACACCCTCTCCCTCCCTCCCGCTCTCCTCCGCTATCTCTCCCTCTCTCTCCTTCCCTCTCCCCTCCCCCTCTCTCCCCCCTCTCACCCCCCTCTCCCACCCTCCCTCCCTCCCGCTCTCCCTCTCACTCCCCCTCTCCCTCACTCCCGCTCTCCTCCTCTATCTCTCCCTCTCTCTCCCCATCTCTCCCTCTCCCTCTCTCCCTATCTATATATCTCTCTTTAAATATTGACTGCCGACCATACGTTGAAAAAACTGTTCGCCACTTCCGCATTCGAGATTTTGAAACATTGAAGCATACGCATCAATATTAATCATCCTTCAGTTTTTGTAAAGAATGACAGTTATAAATTTTTCATCAGCCCACTCGTTTGCAATTGCAAATCTTTGGCAATAAGTAAGAAGCACGTTGAGCTCTGTACAAAGATAGAACTCTTATAGCACTTATGGACAGGACGTCATGAACATCAGACAAGACAAAACAATTCATTCATTTTGAAATTGAGCAACAAAACTAATCAGGAAGGCACCATGATACATGTTCGGTTTATGATGATACTACGTGGCCTTCATTTAGACACATCCTTGATATGAGATAATACAATCTTATCTATGAAAGAATTAAATATATTTTTGCATACATGAGTTTTACTCCAGCATTGAATAACCACTAGAGTATACGTAGACTCCATGCAGCTGTATGGTGTAGATTTAGACTCGAGATTAGATTGTTTGTTAAAGATCTAAAGTAAGTGATACCATCATTCGCTTTGTTTCAAATCAAATTAATTGCGATTTGCGATTACATGTAGATGTTTTGCAGAATCAAATTTCTTTACAAAAAATGACCGATTTTAGTGCATGCTGTTCATGACTTTGTGGCAAGTGTGATTCTTTGTAGTGAGTATGATATTTACGTATGCATGGTAAAGATGAAAACATTTGGAGCAGAGGAGGCTACATTCACAAATAAGAACTTATATATATACAGGCACACAATCGGGGGGGGGGGGGGGAGGGGGGGGGGAAGGGGCACAACAAAAAAACGTCCAGTGACATGTATACCGGGAAGGGACACAAAACAATTTATTTATCGTAACTTGAACATGAATTCCAACTAATCGTTTTGAATGAGATTTTTAACTCGAGTAAGTTTACTTCACATGCATTTTCAATTGATTAGTTTCTAATTTAATCACTCTGCTTCCTGCGAATTGTTGAGCCTACTTTATGTACTGAAATACCGACGATTATCCGAAGCTCATTAACTTTTTTTGGATGCAACCGGTCTGGTCCGGAATAGATTTCACTTTTATTGTCAACTCTATACAAATCTGTGAATGGGTAGGATACACGCACATTAGAAATAAAACACCTATAGCCTGTTCATTTTCACTCAAACGTTTGATATAAATATTGATCGATAAATTATGCAACATAAGCATTATATCACTCCATGGGATAGCATTGGTATTTTGAATGTAATTTTTCGCCTCATCTCAGTCAATTACAGTGTCAGTTTAATTTACTGTTGTAGTATTTGATTAAAATTTGATGCCCGAAGTATTTAAAGAATGTCAAGGACACGTTTTATTGGATGCATGCCTAACTTTGTGTCTAGCTGATATTATGATTAAGTTATTAGCGAATACATGCATGCGTAATATTTTAATGCATGGTTGATGGTTCAAATAATCTATGTGATTTAACCAACTCTTAGTTTACAAAATCGCCGTTTTTGCAAGCTGTCAGTTTAAACGATTATCTAAGTTATACAACATTTAAATTTGAGATTCTTAAAGCTGTATAACATATTTGTGTAATTAATGTTTGTAAAATATTTTTTTTACATATTTGTGCAAGGAATGACATTCTTGCTGATAAACAAATTTGATAAACTGAATTTGATATGATTTGCATTGAATAAGGCATTTTACACCTGACTTTCTTGGAAGAAACTTGGCTGTCACTGAGTACGTATTGGCATAAACTGTTGAATGTGGCGATTTCTGACATGAAAACACACACGAAAAACGTTCTCGATGTAATGATACTTAATGGCATTCCATGTTGATAATCAAAACGATAAATTAGTAAATCCCCTCCGATTTGTCTATGTCTTACTTACGTTTTGATGACTAAATTCGGCTACATCCGGTTTACAAAGACGTCCATATAAAATTAACAGAAAGTATTTTTGTAAAATGAAATGCACTTTTTTTGGTTTGAAACGACCATATAACCATCCGAGAAGACAAAGAAATAGACAAAGCGCATGTATATCATAATGCTTTCTAGTACCATCGGACCTAGTTTATTTGACAATCCGAATACTTGGATTATCCGAAATGAATAACAGGTCCCGATGTATCTTCTTATGGACGCCGAATTGAAATTGGATATTCGAAACCATGTATTATTCGAAATTTCGGACTCGATCAATTCGAATGAACGAGGTCCTACTGTAGTTTGATCATGTATATCGGCTTATGTTTCAGATTGACACACATCACCATAAAACAATTAGAAATTTGCAATGAGTCACGTGTTATATTTATTTTACATTTAGTTTTACAAATAATTCTAACTACTGCAACGTAGATTGAATCGTATGTGTCATTCAATGCATGTGATTAAAATCCAATCATACCGTAGCTAATCTAGGAGTCATCAAATGCTGTAATTATCGACAAGCTATCTTGATGCATAGGGGTAATGTGTGAGGTATTCCGAACATAGCGTTTCATCTAATAATATTACATAAAGAAAAGTTTAATAACACTTTTACTATCTTTAACAATCACATGATGCCTCTTTCATTCTCTGCAGTATTTTGCTTAACGTAATCTCCTATAATATGCTGTATTTTACACAGGAATGTTTCTATTACATAATCATTATATTCGTAATGAAATGTGATCAATCAGCGAGATTTGAACCATTTGATGAGTTGTTTGTTGTCATGAAAACGGATTTTAACAAGTAATCTCTTTTGTGACCCATCCCCACAGATCTATTGCAATTGACCACAGGAATTTATAATCAAAGTTTATGCTTGGTTTCAATGATGCGTTTGTGTCTTAAATGGAATACACATATAATCTAGTTAGGCCTACTTTGCCAAATGTTGCACATATACATGTTGTTGTTGGATACCAGAATAGTTTAAATTACTTGAATACAGTAAAATCTCACTTAAAGACCACCTCAATATCAACACAACCTCAAAATTAAGAACACAATTTGCATGACAATATTAACTGTTTTGCTCTTTATTCGACCTAAATATTAAGACCACCTCAATATTAAGACCTGTTTTCAAGGGTCTCAATGGTGGTCTTATTATTGAGGTTTTACTGTATTAAATAAGTATATGTCGTAACCTTTTTAGTTTCACATGTTTTCTACATTCCTTGCGCGCTAAATGAACGAAGCTGTCGATGCGCCATAAAACCACATATAAATAAATCTAAACTGTGTTGGACACAACTAGACGAATCTCCATAAAACTTAACTTTAACATTAGTTAATGATCACTATTCAGTTTTTTCACTATGTCTCTATGTACAGTATCTTTAAGATAAATTAAAATAATGTTTCAGGTAGTAACTAAACAGCTGTCTTTCAAAGATTGACAGACATAGATAGTTAAAAAATTAGCTTCTGATATATAATTGCAGAATTTACCATTTTTTTTGCCGCTTTCAATGTTTGTGAGGCATATAAACTTAGATACAAATTACCAGATATCGACGAAATTTTTTCCTGATATTTTCACCACTTCTTACTTCTTTGATATAACATCTTTAGTTTTCATTGGATTTGAATAACATCTCACATAAGTTGGCAACTGGTAGATTTATGAAGTACAAGATGCTACATTCTATCATTTTTCAAGTGCGTCTCATCGCAACATCACTTGTTTTTCAGTTATTTATCGCGACTTAAAAGTGATAATTATGGTAGATCTATTTCGTTTGTAATGTTCTCCTCATTTTTTCCGTGATTTAAATGTGTTTTGCGCATTTTAAGCAACTTGCTGGTTAAATCGTCCGCGAAGACATATTTCACGACTCTTTAATTAGAAGTCAGAAATAGTACGCCGTCTGTTTCAATTGTTAAGATAGATTGAAAATTGTCAAACAGACGTATACATGGACCAGATAAGATCAGTTTGGTAAAAAACCGTGACACCCAAGAAAACAGCCGTCTAAGTATTCGTTGTTCATTCATGAGAAAGTGAGCGTTCGTCCAAATTATAGTAATAATTGCTTGAAATGTCACATTTCTATTTTTGTCGAATTTCATTTTATTCATATTTTTCTAACTACTCTTTTGAACTACTTATTCGTCTCAAATTGCTGTGAATCGGACCGGTGGTGTGTTTGGTAGTAATGGTTGCTGTATAAAGGTATTGTGGTCTCGAGGTAGAGCACATGACTCCTGGAACGCAGGTAGTGGGTTCGAATTCTGCCATGGGCGGGTCCGTTCCTGGTCTTTACAATAACTGAATGCGACGAACGTATACTGGTTAGCAACTCATCAAATATTCCAGGTTGCAGTCATCGTGAGTGATTAATATAAGTTATAAGAACTTGTTTCACAATCGATGTAAAATGAATATGTATAAATCAAATGGTTGCTTCTTTAACACACATCTTTCATAGATTTCAATTTATTTTATTGATCTGTAAAATCTTAAAAGGAACTAAGAAATCGTACGACAGAATTATTTATTTATGGGATTCATTTTTGCCGGTTGATATCGATCGAATATTATCATAAGTCATTCAGAATTTCTCAAGTTAATCATATGTCGATTTAAAAACTCGGATTAGAAGTTGAATGACCATTTAAAATACATGTTATGTGGAATTGTATTTGAGCTGTTTCCTTGCATTGCATGAATCACTTATTAAGACCACAACATATTGGCGCGTTTCCGTTAAGATTTGCTTTCTTATTGAATAAATATTCATGTTTAATAATACAAAATTTGTTAGTTCATTATTACAGTGCATATCCGCCGCTGTAAGTCAATTCTGCTCATAGGTCGATTTTACTTCAATGTTGATTGTGTTCATAGGTTGATTGTGTTCATATGTTGATTGTGTTCATAGGTTGATTGTGTTCATAGGTTTATTGTGTTCATATTTTGATTGTGTTCATAGGTTTATTGTGTTCATATGTTGATTGTGTTCATAGGTTGATTGTGTTCATAGGTTGATTGTGTTCATAGGTTGATTGTGTTTATAGGTTGATAGTGTTCATAGGTTGATTGTGTTCATAGGTTGATTGTGTTCATAGGTTGATTGTGTTCATAGGTTGATTGTGTTCATAGGTTGATTGTGCTCCAGTATCGATGTGTATATTTAGATTTGGTAATTAACAAAGGGATTGATTTGCCTTTTTGTGTAACAGTATCTAAATTCTCTGTGTTTCATCCGTATAGTATTACAAAGTTAAACCATTACGTGTTTAAGGTAATATAAAATCACGGCAAATTCAGCAAATTTCCCATCGTAATATTGATGAGAATGTACTGCATAAATTAAAATCTAAGATAACATAGACGTTATGAAAATGTCTATGAACGACAGTTTAATACCAAAAAAACTTCCCCGTATCTATGAGCTGTAAATACTTTCAAAATACCAAGTCTTTTAAGTTTAATACTTTCCTGCACAAAACCTTGCATCAAGTGAATATTTTGCCAGCAGCGGGTTAAACGATAACAATTTTAACGAATTTTAATAATAGCGCGCGAAACCCACATACCTTGTTACTGTCAGATAAGAAAATTGTCATTACACTTTGCGTTAAGTCTCTGCACAAAGGGTCTGATTGCATCTCAATTGTTCAATAACATTTTTGTCACTGAAACATTTACCGAGAGGAAGAGTTATTTTTTTTTCTAGGTTTTAACCGTTTCGCCTAAAGTTTGGTACCAGTTTTTTTGCGCGACCCATTTACCTGACCGTACTTTATAAATTTGTGTAACATTACCATACATAACAACAATGTCCGTGCCATGCTTTCTGATATATATCTATGAGTAAATAATGTTTTTATATTTATGTGCTAGTACATGTACCATTAATTTTCATACCAGCACAAACAGTTAGTTAATAAGCATACGTAATGTTTTATGAATATAAAAACATGTTTGTAGAAATCCGCCACGTTTCATTGCTTTTGTTATTTGTATACAGTGGATTGTATATAACACTCGGTACATGTTATAACGCACAGTGTGGGATTGTATATAACACTCGGTACATGTTATAACGCACAGTGTGGGATTATATATAACACTCGGTACATGTTATAACGCACAGTGTGGGATTGTATATAACACTCGGTACATGTTATAACGCACAGTGTGTGATTGTATATAACACTCGGTACATGTTATAACGCACAGTGTGGGATTGTATATAATACTCGGTACATGTTATAACGCACAATGTGGGATTGTATATAACACTCGGTACATGTTATAACGCACAATGTGGGATTGTATATAACACTCGGTACATGTTATAACGCACAGTGTGGGATTGTATATAATACTCGGTACATGTTATAACGCACAATGTGGGATTTCCAAATTTTCACTGAGTTTAAGGATACAAGAAAATAACTTGACACGATATTATTGCATGTGTACGCAACATGAATGCTAAATTTCATAATACATTGTCCATAAATCTACAAGCATTTTAATAGAAAATGAGTTTCAAAAGTTATAAAATGAAATTTCAAGAAGTATGGTTGGTAATGTATAATGCGAGAACATTGCATCGCAATTTAGGCCCCGGCTTTACCTCCATGCTATAATTATATATTGGTAACTCTTCAGCTTAATATCGAGTGGGCTTCGACTCACTAGCATACGTTTGCAGTTTGTAATGGTAACAACAAAACCTCTTGCTCTCCTGTGTACATTCTTCATGTCGTCTGCTTTATTCTTATATATTTTATTTCTTTGTATGACGTTCAATCATATAGGAAGAAATTCTTTTGAAAATATACAAAACATGTACTATAATGTCGGCGGGTAAACTTTTTTATAAAGAACGTCTGCGTATTTGTTAGTTTATACCCGTCATTGGAAGTGTTCACACGGTAGTCAACGTCATCTTTCGTATTCACTGAATACAGTTGACATCTAAAATATCATAATTGTATAAAAACCGTAAATAGATATTTCAGTCTGGTTGAGAACGTGTGCCCTTCTTTTTAAAAAATGCATGGGCATGTACGCAAAACTTGAATTCGTCTGCTCCATGCTGTGGGCTAAGTAGTGTGTCTGGAGTCCTGGCACGTGTAATGTCCACCCATATGGTCATCTATTGTCGTCTGCTCATTTTGACCACAGTAGCATTGTCCATTTATTTCAATACTCTGACATGGGGCGATACATCAAGTACGAAAATAATTGAGAATGAATACGTTTTTTTCTGTTATCGGATTTTCTTCATACCAAAGGTGAAATATTTTATTCCTTTGTCATGTGGCTAAATTTTCACTGCCCTGCTCTTCTCTCTGGAGGTATTTTGTGTCTACTTTGGGCATAAATTATCGTTTTCACGTGTTCCTGTAACATTCCTGTTTTACGTGATGTGACGTTTGATCTGTTCAGTTTATTTTAATCAATTCAAAAAGTAATAATAACCGACAGTGTTAGTTTTTGTTGACATTTCTGTGCAGTTTAGTTTATTGAGACAGTCTTGATAAATGGAGGAAATATGGCACATTTAAACCCCGATGATCTCTATTGTTGAAAGAAACTTGGCCTTGCAATATGCATTCATTAAATAGATATTTGCAAACAAAAAATGTAATGCGTTTGAAGAATGAGCTGTTGATACTACAAATTATTTTTGAAATTTTATCAAACGTGCACTGTTTCGCTAATCTAATGGAATCTAATAAATTGAATAGAAATTTTAGTTAGGCGTGTCTCGGATATACAGTATTACCGACTTTTCCCTGTGAAATAGTATCGTACAATATAAGATTGTAAACGATATAGTGCGGTTTTATTACCTTTTAAGACGTTTTCTTGCTCGATGAAGGGTAAGAATGAGCAACTGTATGTCTAAAATATTCGCATTGATTGACACAGTAATTGTACCTTATTTTTAGTTTTTACGTTTTATTGTGAACGTTTTTTTGTTAGTAGACACGTCTGTAACAGTACAAACCGATTAAATAAAGCTCGATTGGTGTTAGCGTTTATAAATATCATTAATTACAATCTCTGTATTTAAGGTTGAATCTTCTCGAATGCTTGATTGCTTTATAAAATTCAAGTACGGAATTTACGTCATTTTTGTTACCCAAACTTATACGAAGCAAAACAACGTCGCGATTGTGCATTTTTTACGATTTCTATACTAAACAAGAACAGAACAGAACATTTATTTTGGATTTGAGCAAAGCAACATATCTACAACATATTGTCAAAGTACAAAGAAATAGCAAATTAGTAAAGTAAAGAAATGATAAAATAAATAATAATAAAAAACAACAACAACACATAAACATACATTTATATATGGAAACATGATAATGATTCACAATAATGTGTGTGAGTGAGAGTGACTGAATCAATTGAACATTTCAAATAAAAACAAAACATCACGCTACTATTGATAATAATATATATATAATAATTGCTCTATTGAAGTGTTTTTTTTCAAATTGTCATTACACAGTTTCTATACTAAACAAGTATATACGTAAGAAACCGTTTGTTTTCGACTTATATTAGTTCAGAAAAATTATAATTAATTATTAAATAATCACACGTCAATGAATGTTTGCTGTAAATGTATATTGATTAATACTGCACAGAAATTACCTGACATTTTTGTCACCATGACAATCACGTGACTACGATAACTGATCGATGCCGATTACTGATGTTTGATACAAATTTACATACACGTCAAGATGGTATGTTTGATAAGCAGAATGTGACATGAAATGTATAAGACAAATGGTATTGACGTAATATACTATTGTCAAAGAACAGACGATGAACGTTACATGAATTACACATATATATTAAGGTGAATGTGTAACACCGTACGCAATATAGCTATTCCATTTAATAAAATATCTCTTGTTTTACGATCAAATCTACATTCATGCATTAACGTGTCATTTAATAGATCAAACAAATTAATATTTCGGAAATATGAAATTGAATTAATCCTCCACCATTTGTTGCGTAGCCAGGTTCGTCATTGTTGCCACAAGCAGCTTCTGATTGTGAGTGTATTTATAGCCACTAACAGCTAGTGACCGTGTGTGTATGTAGAGAACCTAACAGCTTCAGACTGGGCGTGTATGTACAGCAACTAACAGTTTCTGACTGGGTGTGTATGTACAGCCACTAACAGCTTCTGACTAGGCGTGTATGTAGAGTTTCTGACTGTGATCACAGTTAGTGACCGGGCGTGTATGTACAACCACTAACAGCTTCTGACTGGGCGTGTATGTACAGCCACTAACAGCTTCTGACTGGGCGTGTATGTACAACCACTAACAGCTTCTGACTGGGCGTGTATGTACAGCCACTAACAGTTAGTGACTGGGCGTGTATGTACAGCCACTAACAGCTTCTGACTGGGCGTGTATGTACAGCCACTAACAGCTTCTGACTGGGCGTATATGTACAGCCACTAACAGCTTCTGACTGGGCGTATATGTACAGCCACTAACAGCTTCTGACTGGGCGTGTATGTACAGCCACTAACAGCTTCTGACTGGGCGTGTATGTACAGCCACTAACAGCTTCTGACTGGGCGTGTATGTACAGCCACTAACAGCTTCTGACTGTGCGTGTATGTACAGTCACTAACAGCTTCTGACTGGGCGTGTATGTACAGCCACTAACAGCTTCTGACTGGGCGTGTATGTACAGCCACTAACAGCTTCTGACTGTGCGTGTATGTACAGCCACTAACAGCTTCTGACTGGGCGTGTATGTACTGTCACTAACAGCTTCTGACTGGGTGTGTATGTACAGCCACTAACAGCTTCTGACTGGGTGTGTATGTACAGTTTCTGACTGTGATAACAGTTAGTGACCGGGCGTGTATGTACAGCCACTAACAGCTTCTGACTGGGCGTGTATGTACAGCCACTAACAGCTTCTGACTGGGTGTGTATGTACAGTTTCTGACTGTGATAACAGTTAGTGACCGGGCGTGTATGTACAGCCACTAACAGCTTCTGACTGGGCGTGTATGTACAGCCACTAACAGCTTCTGACTGGGCGTGTATGTACAGTTTCTGACTGTGATAACAGTTAGTGACCGGGCGTGTATGTACAGCCACTAACAGCTTCTGACTGGGCGTGTATGTACATCCACTAACAGCTTCTGACCGGGTGTGTATGTACAGCCACTAACAGCTTCTGACTGGGCGTGTATGTACAGCCACTAACAGCTTCTGACTGGGCGTGTATGTACAGCCACTAACAGCTTCTGACTGGGCGTGTATGTAAAGCCACTAACAGCTTCTGACCGTGCGTGTATGTACAGCCACTAACAGCTTCTGACCGGGCGTGTATGTACTGTCACTAACAGCTTCTGACCGGGCGTGTATGTACTGTCACTAACAGCTTCTGACCGGGCGTGTATGTACAGCCACTAACAGCTTCTGACCGGGCGTGTATGTACTGTCACTAACAGCTTCTGACTGGGTGTGTATGTACTGTCACTAACAGCTTCAGACCGGGCGTGTATGTACTGTCACTAACAGCTTCTGACCGGGCGTGTATGTACTGTCACTAACAGCTTCTGACTGGGTGTGTATGTACTGTCACTAACAGCTTCTGACTGGGTGTGTATGTACTGTCACTAACAGCTTCTGACTGGGCGTGTATGTACTGTCACTAACAGCTTCTGACCGGGCGTGTATGTACAGCCACTAACAGCTTCTAACCGGGCGTGTATGTACTGTCACTAACAGCTTCTGACCGGGCGTGTATGTACAGCCACTAACAGCTTCTGACCGGGCGTGTATGTACTGTCACTAACAGCTTCTGACCGGGCGTGTATGTACAGCCACTAACAGCTTCTGACTGGGCGTGTATGTACAGTCACTAACAGCTTCTGACTGGGTGTGTATGTAAAGCCACTAACAGCTTCTGAATGGCCGTGAATGTACAGCTTCTGACTGAGGGTGTATGTATAGCTACTTAAACAGCTTCTGACTGGGTGTGTATGTATAGCATTAGTCAGAGGATTATCACAAGTCATGTCTGCATATACCTACTTCTATTTGAACGTAGGCGAAACATCAGGTAGTTCGATACAAGAAAATGCGAACCTTCCATTTTAAAAAAGATGAGAGCAGCTAATGTTTGTTCAGCAAAATGATTAATGCAAACGACTTTTGCATAATCAGATAATTCAAAACAATACGCAAAAATCTTAGTGGAATTCCACAAGCAAGTGATTTACGGCGTATTCTTTTCTAGATGGTGTGCACTTAAAATAAGAAATATTGTCTAATTCTTCAATGTTTGACTCAACCATAATAGCAACCCTTCATTAGTTTAATTACTTAATGTTCGCAACAGAACCTATTCCAACTAAAACGCATCATGGAATGAATCGATCGCAGCCACAGGTGTCATGCATATGGCCGGTGTTGGAATATTTCAGTGAAAATCAAAGGAAACAGTTACTAACCTACAGACTTACGTGTCCCATAAAACAGGCTGGAATAGAAATAATTGCTGATTTACGGGTAGATTTTGTACGAGAAGGGGGACGTTCTAAGTTTGTTCACCGAGTTTGTACTATATGTTATACAAATAAAACTATTTCTCCGAATATTGTTTATGGCTTTTCTTCCCACGAAAACGTCATAAAATCGAATTAATGAAAGTATATAAATTGAATAAACTTCCTTATCACGTGTTGATATTGGTTAATTATAGAAGTTGACTCATGCTGTAAATTGATTTCATTTCGGTTCGTTTTAAGTTCCGATAAAACATGCGTGTGTGTGTGTGCGTGCGTGAACAAGAAGTTATTGGGTCATTTTGTTTCGATGATAATTATCGGAATGACACATGCGTACAGAAATGCATTCCAACTCGTGGGTTGTTTACATTTCGAGAAAGAACATTTGCGAATGCCGTAAAGTTGAATGTTATATATACTCTGTTCAAGTTCAAAGAAAGAAATGATGAAATTCCAACTTTTAAAGTTTAAAGTAAGGTAACATGACTATGCACCAGGTGTTAAAAAGTAAACTTAAAACATTAACGATGTTTTCTCACCGATATTCGAATGGTTATCAGAAATGAATAGTACTGTCTTATTAAAGATTTGTCAGCGTGTCTAGAACATAATATGTCGACGCGCCTTAAACAGCATTCCAAAAAAAAGAAGAAAGTCCATGTTATATTCCAACAGTGTCGACAGGTCGAACTATTTCGACGTGCAATTTTAAGCTGGGTCCGTAATATGCGATTGATTCTGTCAAGTAATGATATTTTACTTATCTGTGATATTATTTTCCTCTTGGACCAGTAGTGGTGTAGTGATCAAAGGGTTAAATAGAATATAAACGGTGTGGGGAACATTCTAGTGGAAGCAAGCGTATCCAGTTTGACAGAAAGCTTGAAATATCGGGCGACATCTTACGTTGATTGTGTCATCTTAAATACTTTGTAATAACCCTCAAGTGGTCGCGAAGTAACAATTGTATCATTCAGTAAGATTATAGCAATGCTAAGCCGAATTGGTATCTGAAACTTATGTACTCGCAATGACATTGTACAGTTTACGACAACCGGAAATCGAACCGAAATCATTTCGAGGCTAGTGAAACGACAGCTAAGGAAAGCGATTTAAATCCTAGACATTTGTCAAAAAAAAAAAATACACAACGAAATAATCAATTTGACAAATATTCAAATATGCGGCCCCTCATTGTGAAAATGATAAATGCCGTTCGTTCAGCTTTGATCCGATGAACAATGCATTAAGGGTTTCATTCAGCAAAGAAATTACCGCAGTCATTTTACAATTTCTATTTTAATGTCGGCACACACGTGTTGGTGAGCTCAAGCTGCTCCGTTATATTGACGTCGTACAAATCTTTCATATCGTATTATATTATATATATATTGGCTCTTAATTACACAAATTAACTTATGTTTCTAATGATACAACCATCACAATATCTCACTGTTTGGTCATTTATTAAAAGTTCATCCGGGTATTGGCAAATCGGCTGTATTTAACCTTTGGCCATTTACATTATTTTATGGCAAAGGCTCACAATTTATGTGGAATAATTAAAACACAGGAAAAACAGTCTATCGCATGAAAAATTCTGAAAATAAAAGATTAAAATTAATATTTTTCATATTACAGACACAATAAACACAAACATAAGAGCAACTTAAGAAATAAAAACACAATAAAGTTTATTAATGCGAGTGACTAGTTTCTTATGGTTCGTTCATTATGATAGTCAATTTTATATTCGTCATGTAGTTGAAACGATTTCTGTATTATACAAAATGCTACTTCCATGGTAACTTTGACATTGGAAAGCTTCTGCCATTCAAACAAATCGGACAAGTCACCGAATTTTCTTTTTCATGCATTTTTCTAGCAGTGGATGTGAATTGTTTACTGAAATATTTCAATGACGGATGATAATTTTATTATTTACTCAATGCAATATCCAGTCCGTTTTAAATGATTTTAACACAATTTTTTTTTTCAATTTTTCTTCAAAATTGGAAGACACTTTTTTTAATTTGTGATATCAAAATAATAATAAATTAAATCGAAAGTGTCCAAGATTAACTAGAACGAAGCGTTAATTAATTCTACTATTTAATGGAGAAATTGCATTCTCGAATAATTGTTAAACAAGTGGTTTTCGTATAAATAATTTTATTACGGTCCACATATGTCAGTTTATACCGAAATTAAATTAAACAATTCTACTCGAACATTTGACCTGAATGTTATGGTCAATTCAATTACATTGCGTCATACTCCTTCGCCCCGTTTAGTTCAAAATTGTCCAACTGGAAAATATAATAGTCGTAATTGACACGAAAGGTGTTGTCGCCCCACGGTCCGTTTAAGTGTCGGCGAATTTCAAGCGTCTTTGCACCATCATGATTGCGATGCTTTTCGTTCTGTAATTTATTATTCGACATTTTTAACGGGTTTTCTTTACTTAATTTTGAATTGTGGCAAAATTGAACATTTGAGGTCCCAAATTGTCAGTTACACGATACGGAAATCTTGATAATCACCACATGACGTATTGATGGTTACTACGGGATAATGCCGTATTCACCTGTTTACGTTAAGGCATTTTTATTTAAATTGTTTCCTTTGTGAATTCACCCCAACATCTGTCATGAAACTGTTTTACTTTAGCTACTTATTACTTGCGATTTTAATACCGATAAAGGGCCGGTCTCATACTTGCAATTCATTAGTATTTTTTTTACATTTTTGATCTTCAATGTTTTATTTTCAAGCTAATTGATATGGAGCTGCGTCATGGTTAAATTAGTTAATACAGAGCAACTTACTTAGGTAGAAGCAAAGTACTGTTGTGATTGAGAGGGTGTTGTTCTAGGGGGGGTTAAATAGGTAGTAGGACTACATATATATAGTTACGATGGGAAATTATGCTTTTGGAAGACAGATTGTTACTCACCATTGTGGATAGGTTATTACGCAAGAGTGGATTTCTTTCAACAGTAATCTTGTTACGTCATCATGCGACCGTGACAGATGTCATAAATGGTCACGATACATTGAAGCTGGTCAGCATTCGAAAAGGAAACGTCACGTCCGCTCAGACGTTAGTTTACAAGGAATGTCGATGTGAAGGTGTTCGTCTAAGCGCAATGCAAACTATAAGAGACACCCGGCTACTTGTGAAGTAATGGTACGGGCAGAATGTGACTGTTAGCACAAACCCAGATTAGAACGAGACACGAAGTCCTTCTTTGTAGGATTGCATTCTTGTGAGTCAGTAAAAGGGTGTAAGATGTAAATATTGTGGTTTGTCTGTGTCTTTATAGATACTGATGTGATGCAAGTCAAATATTCATCTACTGAATAATTCAACAATGACTTTTAAAAATAAAACGTATGACGTATTGTACTGAAGCCATTGGCCAATAAGAAGTCGCAAAAAGCATAAAAAATGTCCCGAGGGAATGTAGAACTCACGTTTGCGCAGACAGTATAAGTTATTCGTATATTCAAAACAAATCGCCCGATAAACATCAATACTATCATGACTGAACAATCAGACAGTGATAAAATATTTCATTGATCTCAGTGTTACTCAGTGTGAAAAAACATTAGTCATAAAGAACCCTATCAAAATTCGCAAATCATCGATTTTGAAAAATTATATAGGTTTGGCTTTTTTATACATTTGATATGTACTATGTAAGTATTTGTCAATGGACGATTGAGCCCACCCATTGAGCTGACTTGTTATAGCACTAGGCTGACACCCGGGAGGTCCGGGTTCCTTTCCTGGGCGGAGCAAGTCATGTCTTTGCGTGACATTTGCTACGGTCATTTCTCCTCCTCATCTGGTTCATAATCCAGAATTATATCTAACAAACATAACGTTCCGATGTGTAATTGATCTAAATCAATGAAACATCCCTTGCAATCCATGCCCCTTAGGCCCTTACCATAGCGAAAACTGGCATCAATTTGTCTCAAATCGTCTTACTTTCTTCCTGTCCGTTTTTCTTGTTCTTCTCCCTCCAACCATTTTACGTTACACTGTATATATCAAAAAAGCTCGTTCACATTGTCATTTTCTGCTATTTGCCAATCAAGAAACTTGGTCATACTTTACTAGGGGAGGGCATTTACTGATGTTGAAAGAACTTGTTGCTAACCCTAATATTTATTCTGCTTGTAAAACTGTAGACACTGTAATAACATAAAGAGCAAATAAAATATGATTTAACTAAACATCTCTGGTTCATGTGGATAGTCATCAGCTGCTCGTGCAAGGGCAAGTTAATTAATTGTATTCCAGTCAACCCACCACCGTATATAACTAAGAATTATAGAAATATCGCATTAAACGCGATTAAAACAAACAAATGGACTTCTGAATTATTGCAACTCAGTCGGACATTCGAGTATTGTGACTCAAGCGATGCCTATAGATACATTAAAAAATATGTTTATGACCAAATAAAATACTATCAATAAGTTGACCAGCGTACTATATCAATCGGTCGTCACTAAATTCAGGCGAGATATTTCGTTAGATTCCTATTAAATAATATTGCGATAGAAATAATCTCCTATGAGTTTGTGTTAGATCGTCGATAATTTGTTGTTTCAATTGATCTTTTAAAGGCGTTGTTTTATAATATCTATACGTTTTATGATTAAACAGTGACTGTCTGTATTTTTGTCTGGTATAGTAATACGCATTTTAATGTGATTGTTTTGGCTGATATACTGTTGTATTTTACAATTCATCAACTTGATATTATGTGTAATATTACAGCATGACTCAGCTGGTTCAGTTTTATATTTCTGATATAAGTATACTTGCTCGTGTGGAATTATGTTAAACAACTGAATGCAAATGTCGAGCTGGGAATACTACATACAATATGCTCGGCCACCTCAAACGTAAAATGAGGCCAGGGCTCTAGAATTTGTTTTCAAAGACGCTTGTCCCGGACTAATGGAAATGTAAAATTTGACTTGTTCGACATAGGAAGCTATTTGTCCGATAATAGTGGTCAATTTAGTAACAAATCAACATACACATTGATAGTTCCACAATCTAAAATTAATAATCACATGTATGTGTTTGTGGGGTTCTAAGGTTTGACTTACAACTGAACAATTGCTGATGTTTGTAAGCTTTAAAAACAGACCTGTCCGGGACATACTTCACCTCAGCTGTTGGTAGCCCGATTCAGCACTAGCATAGTCCGGGACGCCGGGCTAGAGGGTTTCTAGAGCCCTGCTCGGAGGTGTGAACAATATACACACACATAAACAATTACAAAGGCAACAGGGATAAAAGGTACACACATAAATGATGCATGAAGACTGACTGTGAGATTCCTACTGTAGAAAGTTTCATTACAGTTACAGCTGCTCCTTGTCACTAGGTTTTTCAATTCACTCTTTTGCTTGATACAGATACTTGTTGAAGAGTCCTTACCAATGCGTCAACAGAAAACCTTGCCATAGTCTAGGAGAAAACTTAACGACTACGTATAGGACTCCATCTCACTATCTCCATCTTCATTCATCGACTGATATACTGCATATTTCATCATTATGTAAAGTAAAACAGATACAGCTACAATACGGTTATTTCTGGATCACCCCTCGTATGCCTCTTGCTGGCTCTGAAACAGAAACGAAATGCACCGGTCAAACAATATAAATGTTGGTTCACTGGAAAATGTGTTATTATTATTATTTCAAAGCTACGTTTTATTTTTGTGTTTGTAGAATTTATTAAGACAATATTTGCCATTCAAGCATGCACGTACCGGAATATAAGTGATCCGGAATATAAGTGATGGTGCAACAAATGATATGATGTGTATCTTAACTATTTCATAAGAAAGCAATATACAATGTGAAGATGATGTAATTAAATATTATGATATGTTTAGATACATTTGTTATGATATAAAATTAAACCATCGTAACAAGAAAGCGATAAATTGCTAGGATGCATCATCTTAATTTCAAGCAAGGTGTCAAAAGGTGCAGCCATTACCATATACCGTCACGTGACTTTTACGACATAGTGTGGCAGTGTGTTATTCATTAACGACTACATTTCCATGCACCAACTATCGTCGAGGCGTGAAATATTCATTGCTTATGACTTGTTGATAATGTTTGCTCGTTCTGCACCAATATATGCATTAATGTTAGATTGTATTTACATTTTACGAGAAACAGACTAATTTATGAATCATTTAGTACCTCGTATCTTATGAAGAAGATTTTGATGATGCGTAGATAAGACTTTATATTTGTCTGAGTTTTATAAAAAAGAAGCTACCGAAGTAACAAACATAGCTTACAACCACAATTAAATACACTTTCAGAATATGGCGAATATGACGCTTCGAGGAACATCATTCAAACGTTTGCTCTCCTATTATGTAACTTGGAAAGATCGGGATTGTGTATTTCCCCATAAACGTTTGGTATGAAACATTTGAATAAACGAGTGCAGACGAGAATTCCTCAAAATCAGTAACTAAAACTGATGGGCATTTAACCGCACATACTTATAGCTTGGTTTATGTTTGGTTTGATACGGCGATTTTATTGTCCTTTGTGATCTAACTGTCCATTTTGGGTGAACGCTACATTCGGAACACTTCTCGCATGTTGCTAGCGCTCCATTTTGTAATTCGGTTATGAAGTGAATTCATACACTATAAATATTCCGTCAAAATTCAACTAATGCAATTTTTGATCTCATAGGTTGAAAATATTGACATGCAGATCCATTTCATTACCACAATCTGTTTAGTTTTAAGGACTTTCTTTATATGGAACGTGGGGAGGAGACAGGAAGGTGTATTTGTTGTCGACATTTTCACAGAGCAGATATGTATGGATAACAACGACACACTCTGTCACGAATTCTAACCACAACATACTTGTGTTTCGGAGGGGGTTAATGCACGCTTCTATCTTACTCTCTAAGCAGTATACATTTGGAATATTTGAATGCTTAAAGAAAGAAATAGAAATATGGTGATAAAAATAAAGGTCATGTGACTAAACTCTTAATTTATTTGATTTTCCGATGTCTAAGTTGGAGTTTTAGCGATTAGGCATTCACGTTAAGTAAATTCAACGATTCTATTTGTACTTTTAAAGACCCATCAACATCGTGAGCTGAACAAATAGTAACTGTTTGTCAACACCACGGTTTGTCCTGATATTTTCAGTCATTGATTCTATGTATTCTTTAATTTACCCACCGTCTGTTATTGTTAACAACTGGAACATCGTCCGAATTGTAAAATATTTCATTCGCCCGAAGAAAAGTGGTTCTAAACTAGACTAAACTTAAATGAAAATTCGTATAAACATCATGTTTGAACTTCAATTTTGTCAATAACAATTCCATAATTATTATGTAAAAGTGGGGGCACCGCCCTAAACAACTTTCACAGATTTCTAACATTCAATAAAATTGAAGAGTTTGCCAATGTGTTTTCTATTTAATTTGTGTTTATGTTCGAGTCAGTCACGTCACATATAGGTAATAACTTCGCCACATTCGCCAAAAAAATCATCTAACACCCTGTAAGTGGTCTATATAATAAAAAGGAACGTAAAATATATTTGAAAATGATTTACTGTTCTGTTGATTATAATAAACAGTTTGTGTGTGTTTAAGTTTCGTTCCAAACTTCACTGAAAAGTCTATCTTCAATGTACTCGCCATTGATAAATAATGATTGAAACGCATAAAATCTAATACAAAAGTTAACAATCTACAATCGTAAAATTCTAGTACAAAAATATCGCTTACAATTTGTAGATTAACATGTAATAAAAATATTTCTTATCAAGATACTCCACTCGTGTTGTGTGATGTATTGTTAGCCCTTAACCCTTGTGTGAGGGAATTACGATGTTTGCGAGTAATATTAAGCTGGTAATATAAGATTATTAAGCAAGGGAACTCGAGGGAACATACAGTGAGCGACGAGTGGACTTATTAGAATAGCAAACTATTATGTACTTTTATTACCTCCAATAATTGAAAAGCATCGGCTAGCATATCTACAATTAATACAAAGAAATAAACATATATATGCAAAATATAACACATACATTCTATGAAAATATTGTTCCAAGTATCAAATGAAACAAACAGATTCAGAAAAAAATGTTAGACTGAACATCATCAAAGAGCTAAGCATATAAAATCCATAACAGTCGATCCGTTCATTTCCAAATTCTTTCTCAGAACTAAATTGTGCATATTTAAAATTATGAAATATGTAAAAAAAATGATGATTTCCGATGAATGAATCAGCTAAAATCGTGAATAATTCAAATATTTTACCTCGCGAGGTTCTGAGTTTGTGACCTTACGTGTAATTTACGTGTAATTTATATACCTCTGTTACGTTTAACATTTATGTCTGATTTATGATAATCTGGACCATAATCGGTGGTAAATTTGAATCCTAATGTTTTTAACACTTGTAAGGCACTGCCAGCCCGTGTTTGTACATAATCTATCCAGATACATTCCATTTTAGGGACTAGATTATTATAGCTTACCAAAATGTACCATGAACAAATAGAGAAATGGATTTCTCTTCAAAATCGTTCAGGTACCCGCATATTTTAATGTACTAACAAGAAATTGATCTGTATGCAATACGCGAATTCTTTGCAGAAATGCAAAATAAATGTGTTTTCCTTATTGTATGCATGTAGGGCTTAGATCTGAATTATGAATGTTTCCAAAACGTTTTGAAGTGCTGTGTACATGTTGACTTCATTGCTATATAAATATTACGTGAATGGATAGTATTTTGTGGTTTATCAGCTACTCTATGTTCCCTGGTAGTTAATGAAATACTAAATATTTTACTACGTATCTCAGAAACATTACGTTAGTTTGACCATCTAGCCGATTAGTTTGGATGCAGGCGTCCATATACACTAAACAAAAAGGAATCGCTTCACCTTATCCATTAATGCTTTCAGTTTAAGAAACTAATCAATAACCAATTCCTTCAAGGAAGTTATAGCACAGAGATTAAATCAAGCGGAAGCGATATGATTTTTATTCAAACGTCATATGTCCGTCTTGGGCGTATATTTTTATTCACAAACTTAGATGAACAAAAATGTGCAGCGGTGTAAATAATGCTCTGTATCTCAAATGAAATGTTATTATTTTTATTGTCTGTGAACACTTTTTCCCTTTTCCGTGTGCGTATTTTCTCGAGTTTACGAACAATCTTAAAAGTACATTTCTGCCATTAATTACTCTTACCGTTCACACGGGTTATTTGTTTCTAATTCTCTAACTACTTTTACAGACAAATATTCAGCCATGTCGACTCATCTCCCTGTTATGAAGCATACGAAGGGAACTTACCAGATTATTAAATGTTAAAACTTATTAATGCTTATTAGGCTGTATGTTCTAGATGTCGAATACCAGATATGCTGAGTTTAATGACTGACCCACTCAAATATACATAAAAAGGTTGTGTTTTCTAAATGTATGCACTGAAGCGTCATCAAGGCAAATAGATCACAAATAAAGTCAGGCCTAGTTATCATTCATAATAGATTATATCTTACCCATTTAACAACCCAAATTTTGAATGCTCTTCTTTTTTGAAAAACATAAAAGTGTCATGTCATTCTCACAGCGTGCGACTTGCACGCAGCACCGCCGAGATCTGATTTACCAGACTTACGAAAATACATTCAATTCACAATATTGACGTGATTTTAAAGGCTGAATAACAAGTTATGTGAAAATCTTGAAAAAAAAAGATAAATGCGTTCATCGAACTTCGAAATCTCAAGCAGAAACCGTCTTGCGCATGCATGATGCTATTTGAATAGATTGTGCAATTGGAACGCAGTAGTGCATATAATTACATAAATGCATCATCTTTTGTACCCATTGTGATGATATTTGAATCAAGCGCTAGTGATGGTTGGTAATATATTAATTGTTTTTCTGTACGCATCAAACGTTCGAACCTCAAACACAGCGGGGATTTATGAACGGCGTGTTGGTTACGTGTAGTGTTAGCTCTGAATGGTTATATCTCAGTAACATATAGTCAGTACATTTAATAACGCATTATGTGGGATTTCTAAATTTTCATTAAATGACTTTTAGGGTACAAGAAAAGAACTTGACACGACATGTGTACGCAACATGTATGCTAAATTTCATGACAATCCACTAGCAGTTCATACAAAAATAAGTTTCGAAAATAATAAAATGAAATTTAAAAAAGTATGGTTGGTAAAAAAGTGTGCGTTTTTAAATGTACCGAGTATACTTGTTTGACCATATTCTATCGTCATATTCAATATGATGTTAACTTTTAGTAAATAAGACAAATGACAAAGAAACTCGGTCACATTCACACATTTATCCGCGTTTGTCTTAAAAATGTTATGACTAAAACGTCACAATCATTTTAGGTATAAACTATCAATTGTAAAGTATGGATGCTGGTTTAGTATATCTTACCATATATGGCATAATGTAGAATGACATGTTGCATATATTAGGATCTAGGTCTTAAAAGCGCATGTATTATGTACAATGCACAATTCCTACGCAACGAAACTATTAGAATGAATCGCAAGGCATTGGATACGATCCTGTTTTTTTTCTTAACAGCAGAGTGCGTGCCATGTCAGTGCTGTCGTTGTGTATGGCGCTGTTAGAACACCATACATTATAAAACAGATAGGTAACATCGAGGATGATAAAGGGAGTGTGTGATTTCACTCCATAATTTCACATTCTTGCATATGATTATGAGCTGCCCCATAAATTTACATTACTTACTTATTATTGTATATGCATACATTTCACTGTACTGAATATGGTACGCTACTAGTGTGGTTGAATTAGTTTGCGTTCTCAAACGCGGATTTCATTTACACCTTCGTCATGTAGTTGTATGTAGTGAGTGTATCATCACGATAAAAATATGTTCACGATTTGTCTTTAACTCGTTTTGTCTCTATTTTGTTAGTTTTTACAACTCTATATTACATAAGCGACTGTCAACTAAGACAGTAACCAGCGCGAGTAGATTCATTCACATATTTAGTCCCATGTTATAGGTATCGATTTCGTAAGCTATTTTAATGTTAACATTTAATCATATGGAAACATCCATTGATAATACTGACAGTTAACATTATGACATTTATTATAAAGCAGATATTTCTGCAACAAGTTAAGAACGGTGGCATCTTACTGACAGATCTTCAAAATAGACGGAATGGCATCAAATTTACTTTATATTGTGCATACATTTCGTATTTATTGTTAAATAAAAAGCGCGATTAATGACTGAGTTTTTCATATCAACGATGGATGAGAGATATACAAAGTTTAAATGTGAAAACGACTGTATCTGTAGAGATGTTCATGTTTCTATGCACGTGTCATAAAAACTCATTACAATTCAGAGATTTCGGAACGTTGTAAATATCAGACACTCAATGAGTGTAAAAAGTATATCGTTATTTCTGAATCAATGTACCAATCAGAGGCGTGGTGTATGTATATATGTATTGTACCACTCAGAGGCGTTGTGTATGTATACATGCATTGCACCACTCAGAGGCGTGGGTATGTATACATGTATTGTACCACTCAGACGCATTGTGTATGTATACATGTATTGTACCACTCAAACGCGTGGGTATGTATACATGTATTGTACCACTCAAACGCGTGTGTATGTATACATGTATTGTACCACTCAAACGCGTGTGTATGTATACATGTATTGTACCACTCAAACGCGTGGGTATGTATACATGTATTGTACCACTCAAACGCGTGGGCATGTATACATGTATTGTACCACTCAAACGCGTGGGTATGTATACATGTATTGTACCACTCAGAGGCGTTGTGTATGTATACATGTATTGTACCACTCAGAGGCGTTGTGTATGTATACATGTATTGTACCACTCAGAGGCGTTGTGTATGTATACATGTATTGTACCACTCAGAGGCGTAGTGTATGTATACATGCATTGTACCACTCAGAGGCGTAGTGTATGTATACATGCATTGTACCACACAGAGGCGCTGTGTATGTATACATGCATTGTACCACACAGAGGCGTTGTGTATGTATACATGCATTGTACCAGTCAGAGGCGTGGTGTATGTATACATGTATTGTACCACTCAGAGGCGTGGTGTTTGTATACATGCATTGTACCACTCAGAGGCGTTGTGTATGTATACATGCATTGTACCACTCAGAGGCGTAGTGTATGTATACATGCATTGTACCAGTCAGAGGCGTTGTGTATGTATACATGCATTGTACCACACAGAGGCGTTGTGTATGTATACATGTATTGTACCACTCAGAGGCGTTGTGTATGTATACATGCATTGTACCAATCAGAGGCGTGGTGTATGTATACATGTATTGTACCACTCAGAGGGTTTGTGTATGAATACATGTATTGTACCACTCAGAGGCGTTGTGTATGTATACATGCATTGTACCACACAGAGGCGTGGTGTATGTATACATGCATTGTACTAGTCAGAGGCGTGGTGTATGTATACATGTATTGTACCACTCAGAGGCGTGGTGTATGTATACATGTATTGTACCACTCAGAGGCGTTGTGTATGTATACATGCATTGTACCACACAGAGGCGTGGTGTATGTATACATGTATTGTACCACTCAGAGGCGTTGTGTATGTATACATGCATTGTACCACACAGAGGCGTGGTGTATGTATACATGTATTGTACCACACAGAGGCGTTGTGTATGTATACATGCATTGTACCACTCAGAGGTGAAGTGAATTTATTCATGCATTGTACCAGTCAGAGGCGTGGTGTATGTTTACATGCATTGTATCACTCAGAGGCGTATTTTATAAATACATGCATTGTACCAATTAGAGGCGTAGTGTATGTATATATGCATTAGATAGAGGGCAGTTTGGGACTCGTTACATTGCATGTGGAGTGCTCAATTTTTACCTAGATGCGAGCAAGGGAAGCATTCAGATTTCTTACAAAACAACGTGCTACCTGTTGACGACGTCTGAGCAATTTAAAAGAAATTAATGATAGTGTAGACAGACATATATTGCCTTCCTACGTTCATATGTTGACAGTTTTGCACAGAATTAGCGAGGTACGCGTTATAGAGTGGTAATTATTAAAACAAAACTTGAAATCATTAGTGCTTGTTCTAGATTGTTCCAGAATTGTTTTCCGTTTAGATAATCTCTTTCTCTATTCCCACATACGTATCCCAGTTGTTATTTCACGACCCAAACGTTCACCGTCAGTAACCATGGCAACCAAGAATGAACCTTGTGGAATTGACCTTTTTTCCAAAGTGTTTCTGGTCAGCATAATGACACATTGATGACACATATCTCGGCCTAGGTAGCAATCTAAACTTGAATTTACATGCACCATGGTCTTATTGTGTGCCCCCTTCCTGTTCATACTTCCTGGTCTGTTTAAACTGAATGTTTTTGTGTCCCCTTCTGCGTTTGCCTCGTCTCTTTTCTTGCCAGTCCAGGGTAGTTCACATTTGTGAATATGACATTCCATGCATGTTTATGGTTAAACATAAACTGATGAAGATCAGAAATGATGTTATTTAAAAAATCGGCCACTTATCTAACTTTGACGCAATGCACTTAGAATATGGATGCCTGCTGTGTATATAATTTTATATTAAAATATGCCTTAGATCGGTCATTGAATTTAGAATCAGTCTTGGGGGACTGAAAAACTTCAACAAAAACATTGAAAATATGAAAAGTCGTCTATAAACGTGAAGCAGAGCATATCTCCGTGACTTTATGCAACCGGTATACACGGATCATATATACCTTATCAGTATGCGTTCCATAGCTTTGATCATTTAATATCAACCCGTCCTTAACCATTCGAACGCAAGCTGGCGAATAAACAGCCTATAAAACAGCGTGGTCGGGCTTCCCGTAATTACCTTGGTGGGGTTTTGTGTTAAACAGACGAGAGTTAAGTATCTGGCAAATAACGAACGTTTTAATGTTGCGTTTTTAAAGTTTAAAGGCCGTTACTGGTTTAATATTGAAATTTAATATCTAATTATAAGTTCATTTAGTTATACATGTGAAATTCTGTTTTGATATTTTATGCCTGAAATTAAACAGCGTAAATACATTATTTATTGCAAGAATGATCGTGTTTATATCATTATGAGCCGTGAGATTGGACTCCTAGTGTCTTAATGTTAGTGTTAGGGGAGGGCCCTCGACTTTTGGCTCAACCATTTTGTATTTATATATGTACAAGTTATTATTTGTTTGTTTGTGCAAATATGATAGTTATATGAATAGATACAATAACTATGATGAAACTAATGTAAGTGTTGTTTGAAGATGAGTGTGCAACGTGTCGTTCACTTTGTGTTAAATTAGATGAACAAACGAGACGATTATTCATTGGGGTGGATTGTACATTTAAAATGCATTATGTTTATTGTTGACGCCTGTTGTTAGGTTACCAAAGATATTTATTGATCCTTGAGCATTATTCGTTGAAAGAAACCTGTATCATCTGAAGTAGTTTGAAACATCGAGTATTTACGCGAAATGGCCGAACAATAAATAATGTTTAGCGAAATGATATATGTTTATTATTTTTCGATAGTACAATTCACTTTAATTATAAATGTAGAGAACATTCTCCAATCAAAATCCAAGAATACATAGGGACCTGATATTTATTTCGGATGACACCGAGTATTCGGATAGAAGGTTGTCGAATAATCGAGGTCCGATAGTATATATTAAACAAGCGGTTAGCTACATGCAGCAACAATAAGATAACACCATAGATCTGATCACGAGTAGAAAAAAACGTCCGATTTATTTCATTTGATCAATAAAAGAATCGTTTGAAGTACGCCAATCTACAGCATTCTTGGTCATTGTGTCATTGTTTTGTAAACATATTCAAAATATTTTGCTCGGAAAAATCAGTCAACCAACCACACCCTGTTGTCAGGCGTGAGCAGAAATGCGACACCGAGTGGAAATATAGTTAATCATGTATTTTTAATCACAGTTTTAAAGTGTTGAATATCGATTGAAGGTCAAGTTCACTGATTTAGTGTAGGAGTATAACAAACGGAATGCGACATAAATGCATTAAGATACTTCGTTGTAATGATAAATTTATCGTTTATTCAAAAATTTATATAAAAACATTTACACCGCTTTGTCAATTGGCGACAGGCTAGGGGCACATTACACTTAAATATCTCATCAGATTGCGTATAAAATGTGCAATTTCAATTTAGCTTCGTCAAGGTGATGTAGCGTCCAACCATTTTATAGACAATTAGCCTTTAAAAATCACTCCACCCACGTTGGCTGTTATAATACTTTGCCAAATCAATCAATCAAAGAAATAACACCAACCATGTTTTTTAACTCGGTCTTTAAGTCGTCGAGAATTCTGGATTTACTAGAAGTTCAATCAGTAAATTACATGTACGTGTTTTAATCAAGAATAATATACAGGGAAACCTCAATAATAAGACCACCATTGTTTTTGTAGAAAGTCGATCTCGGTTGTTAAGTGGTCTGGGTTAAAATTGGTCCTTGCAAATTTGGTCTTATTGATGAGGGGACTTTATTTCGAGGTTGTCCTTAAGTTTGGAACACGTGTTTCGGATACAATATATAAAAGGATGGTTTTAATGAAGAAATGGTTTCAGATTTGCGGTTCAATGATGTTCAGCGGAGTTACAAACAGTTTTAGAAACAGACATACAGTAAAACCTCAATAATACGACCACCTTTGGGACCCTTGAAAACTGGTCTTCTTATTGAGATGGTCGTACTATTGAGGTTGAATAAAGAGTATAAAAGTGAAAATATGTTCTTAACTTCGAGGTGGTCTTATTATTAAGATGGTCTTTAAGTGAGGTTTTACTATATATAGTTTTTCCTGGCTTCGTCTCTAAGACTGTTGTTTGAACTTCAACAACCCTGTAAATGCTATGGTATTTGGGGGCCCCACTATTTCTGCCAACAATCTCTAGTAATGTGATAATGTTGTTGTACTGGCGTGATAAGCTGTTTAAGTAAACAAAACTGTATGAAACAATACAGTTGTATTTTAAAGTGTCACGTGAATACAGCGATGCGATCTCTTTAGGTCGTAGATACCAACACAAGTTTATGTTTGAAAACAACTTTCCTTACTAACTTATATTTTACCTAGATGTTTATGTTTAACTATAGTGACAAGACCGTGATCGAAACACCGTGACGGGAACTATTCATGTATGGATAATTGTCCAACTTTATCAAGGTGGTCATTACATTGAAAGAGACTAGGCTAATTTAACAATTTTCGATGGTAAATTTAAGCTGTACCTTATTACAGTCATTAACATCCTTCCCTTTTTATCTCCCTACGGGCATGATTCGTACATTTTGTACTACTGTGGCCTACTAGTAACAGAAACATTTACATACATTGTTATCCTCGAAAAATAATTTAGTTTTGAATACAATTCGTATAATGCATACATAATTTACAACGTATGCGGACATCTGGTATATACTTGAGTGAGGCGTTGTGGTTGAACACTTTGCTCTTGAACCGAAGGTTGCGAGTCCGAATCCCGACCTGGCAAGGTTAACCACGAACTTCACAATCCGTGCGAAAGGCGTAAGTGCTGGTTAGAACACCCCCCAAGCACCCGTCGCGTGTGATTAAATTAAGTTGTAAGAACTTGTTTTAAAACTTATGTAAAATATTTTTGAATTAAGTTTAAACTAATCGGCATGTCAACTACTGCATCTAGTCGGTTCGAAATAATGTTTTAATGTCTAACGAAACTTCACCCAGACATGCACACTAGTATTGGGTTAACTTTTCGAATTTTGTTACATTTTGTATCGCAGTGATTGAGACGATGCGTATTCAAACGAAGTTCAGACCAGCAGACACCTTAATTCATGTGCTGGAATTGTTACGAAAGATTACATCTATGACTTTCGTTTCTGCAATTATTCCGCAATACGGACGTAATTCAAAAGTGCAGCTGAACCATAAAGCTAAGTCAGACGATTCTTTCATGCTCATGGCGCACATTTTCACACACATTAATTCTGAGGTTATTTCCGTTTGGAACTTATTCCTTAACTTCAAATGATGCGTGTATTTTCTCGAAACATTCCGTGGAATTTCTAAGCGCCTCATCGACATTGCATTTTCTTTCGATTCTTTAGGGAAGCGAATATTACATTCAGCACATCGCTTTTCTTTCGCCACGAAACTGAACTGTCAAATTCTTGCCACACACAAATGTTGAAGCGTCTCAGACAATCAGGGGAATAATTTCTTTGATCTGTTCAAGAGCAGTTAATACACCATCAAAATTCAGATCATATGAATTTTCATTATACACATTTAGATAGACATCTACTTCCTCAGTAGCATCTTATATTTATCTATGCTCTTTTCAGTGGTTCTCAACAATGAAGAGTTCACATGTGGTGAAATTGAGCATTTCTATTGATTAGAACGAAACTAGTCTATATCTGTATTTAAACTAAGAAGCAGATAGACCTTTTTCGCTTTCATCCAATTATTCACAATATTATTAATGAAAATTTTCTTGACCATTTGAATAATGATTTAAATGCCAAGACTGTGAATCCTGTTATATTGCAATAATTCCTTCAAATCTTGTAATATTATTAATACATTACACGAAACTGTACGTACACATCATACGAGGATAAATTCTCTCAAACGACCATACAGATGACGGTGTTGAATAAAAGTATGTTGGCGAAGTACAGTTGATTTTGACTTTCATTCAATAATGACCATGTGTGACAGAGTATGATAGATTGAATGTAGACCTCATGTCGTCCTAAATTACATGTTATAGAACCAGTCCGGCTAGTTGGCTCTTTTTTCGCTAATTTCATCATAGTACCGTGACTGCGTGTCCTTTAGACTCGCCTATAGTTGTCGGACGTTGCCCTGTGGTGTTTGTTTTCAAACGTACACAAAATTCTCGCAACCTCATCCATCATTATAAGAAATGTTATTTTACTGGATAGTTCACGCTTATTTAGTTCAAGTACACTATTCATCCACTTTATTTCTCATTGACTGCCGTAATTTTGGGTAATCTTTCGAGGTCTTCACAAGTTACAAAAATATAGATACAAAAATGTTCATTCCATTTGCTTAGGTCAACACTACAAGTATATTAGTACCGTCTATATATAGTGAAGCCTTTGTGATTGAGTTACAAACGACGTATGGTATTTCAACATGTCTCAGACCTTGCAGGTCTAGGATTGCAATCATACCTGAACCGGCTATAACTCTAAAACAGATTTTTATGGACGGTCAGTTCAGTAAAACCTCAATGATAAGATCACCATTGGGACCATTGAAAACTGGTATTATTATTGAGCTTGTTTTCATATTGGGGTTGAATATAAAGAGTAAAACAGTGAAAATGGACTTTAAAATTGTGTTCTTTATTTTGAGGTGGTCGTATTATTGAGGTGGTCATATTATTGAGGTGGTCGTATTATTGAGGTGGTCGTATTATTGAGGTGGTATTCAAGGGAGGTGTTACAGTATGCAAAGAAATGTAGATCTGACAAACTCCGCTACTACGGAGGCAAAGAAATGTAGATCTGACAAACTCCGCTACTACGGATGCAAAGAAATGTAGATCTGACAAACTCCGCTACTACGGAGGCAAAGAAAATACAAGTATAAAAGTACGTAAACAATCAAAATTGGGGATTCATTCTCAACCACCACAAGAAGTTTAGCGGCATCAGTATAAAGTCATTCGATCAATTGAACATTTTATGAATATTCATGAAACATGAAAAAAAATGATTCGGCATGATTTGTGTTCCTTTTTGTACTAAACGTTGGATTATATATCATTTTAAGCAAACATTTAACACACAACTGTCGTTGTTCAGTTCAAAGTATTTCTCGTTTTAATATTAATTAAAGTCAATTAAGATAATACAGCGTTCAGTGCACGACTGCAAAACAAATATCAATTAATTACATATTACATAAATTGTATCTTTATGACGTATAAACAGTTTTTGTACAATACAAATTGCTTGGAGATATATTCCGTGCTGTCACGTATTCTTTGTTTTATGACATCAAGTTGTTTATAATCATTAATAACATGACGCCTTCTTTGAACTTGTTTTTTCTATTTTTCACAACCACTGTCTGACCATCTAAGTGCTATTTAAGTTCACCACGATATGTCCAGTCATTTGCATAACGTCAATACTCAGCTCATTCGTGTGAAACAGGTGGTCATGTAGATTACAAAGTTCACTGTCAACATATACACCTCGAGGTGTTAAGTATTCCTGTGTTTTGCATATAAATCAATGACCTTTGCTTTAATTGTCTGTTTGTCAATCAAAACTCCGGATAGTTGACGCGCAATGTCAGTGACAGTTGAAGTTTATGATGTTGTATATGTTTGACAGTCGAGGCTTGAATGAAATGCAGCGAACACGCTACGCGGACCATAACTTCTGTTTGTGCTTAATGCTGTCAAAAACAAGTGTTCTCTGAGGTGTCCGCCTAGGTGGACCACCAACAAAATATTTAGTATAAGTATAAAATGTTCTCAGCTATTTGAAAGGTAGTTTAACCCTTTTCACCATGAGTAAAGATATGTAAGTGCAGCTAATACGCATGATTACCTTCACTTCTGGACTTTTGTCATTGCCTCTTTTTTATTTTTCGGCGCAGCCGTATTAAGCTCGTTTTTGCTTCTTTCTTCACAACGGTGCGAAAGCCAATCAAATCTATAGTTAACTGTCGAACTAAATTGTGGACAGCCGAACTCCTTTTCTAAACTGTACGCTGATTTGTTCAAATAAGCATGTTGTAAAAGCTGGACTGGAATGAATAAATTCGTCCTTCCTAAATTATTGTTCGAATGTAGACGTACGTATCTATGTACTCATGACACTGACTACCAGTGCGTATTTTGGCTCTGAATTACTGACGAATTATCGTCGTAGTTTTATGTACTTTGTACCTCAAAATAACACAATGTTATCTTAATCAGAATTAATACAATTTTATATTAATAAGACAAAGTCAACAGTAATTAATACGTGTTCTATACTTGTGATCATCAAACAGATTTAACACAAAGTACGAAAATAGGATTAATTCAAAAAGTTCAAAACAAATGAACGAAAGCAGAATTTTAATATTTTGTTCCTTCAAACATTTTTCGTACAACAACTCAACATCTTAACCAACAAAACTACAGCACCTTTGCTTATTTCAATTTGCGCCGATCATCGTTTTTAAAGTTATTTCTTGTTTTCCTATTCAACTGAACATTTCTTTCAAGTTTCTACTTCTAGTTCTACATTTCAACCTTTAAATATCGCAAGTTCTATCATCGACTATACATGTACTCTGTTTTAATCGTGACGATCAAAGAATAGTGTGCGTCATAACTAAATATAATTATACAAAAACATTTTTTTCTAAAATATGCGACTGACTGTAAGATTGTGTATTTATTTCGATTGAAACATACTCAGTAAGATATACTGACCACCTCTGACCAAGACATTTATTACGAACCAAAACTACGTGTATTTCAACTAGTAGTGTTACTTAGAACAACTACTACAGCAGCAACAAAAACAACAGTAGCAACAATAAGAACATCAGCAGCAACACCAGTAACATCAACAAAACAACAGCAGCAACAACAACAGCAAAAGCAGCAGCAACAACAACAATAACAACAACAACAAAAGCAGCAACAACAACAACATCAACAGCAACAACAAAATCAGCAGCAACAACAACAACAACAACAACAACAACAACAACAATAACAACAACAACAACAGCAACATTAAAAGCAGCAACAACAACAACATCAACAGCAACAACAAAAACAGCAACAACAACAACAGCAACAACAAAAGCAGCAACAACAACAACAACAAAAGCAACAGCAAAAGTAACAGCTACAGCAACACAAAAAAGCAACAATAACAAGCAACAATGGAAACTTCTTTTATATATACGTATAATGTCTTGCTTTGTTTTTCCTGGTTAATGTTGTATAAGATAATACATCGAAACCATATGCACATCGGTAGCCTATCATCAAGTTTTTGTACTCAAAATTCATCTGTTCTCAACATTGTAATATATAATGACGTAGATACACAATTGTTGGTCGTACACTTAATGTACGCCTATACAAACTACACTTGTCTGAAAAACTTTATTTCCTTAGTGAAAACCATTGAGACAAGTTCCTTTGTTTGCCACACACATATTTCTATGAGTTCTTTGCCAAATCGCTTGTCGATTTATTGTTCTTAATTAACGTTAGCTAAAGTTTTCAAAACGATATGTTTCAATTGTTCTATAACTTTGAATTTTGGTTTTCTGTAAAATAACACTTTCATAAACCCGTTTAAGTTATCTTTATCTACAAAGCCATTTTTATGCGAGTTTTATTCGCAGTTGAGAAATGTAAGTAATACAAATGTAGTTGATATATTTCTCCTAATTATTGTACTTTATAAAAATCCGTACGGTACCATATTTCTATTTTTGTATACTATACTTTCTCCTCCGGTGATGAAATTAACTTATTGAGATACTTTTATTAATCTCCGATTTCTGTTTTTGATTTCATTTCTTTTATGAGTAGTGTAATCTATAAACATACATGATTATTAAATTATAGTACGTGCTGTTATCTAATTAAGTTTAAAGGGAAACATGTGTTTAGAACTAGTTTAGAACCTGTTGTACTGGTACGAAACGTATAACTTTCCAGAATTTTTACCTTAATACAGTTAAATCTTATATTCTTATCTATATGCTACTCGTATATGTCAGCATAACAACAGAATGGAGTCGTGCAGTAAAGCCAACATGTAATGTTGTACACTCGTTTCTCTATCATTTATCTTCCGGGTTCCAGGGATATTTTGGGTAACAGTCAAGAATTACATCTTAACGTGACTGTATGAAATATGTTGTTGATGGGATCGGCTACTTAAAACATTAACTTTATACTTTCGACTCGTTTGGTCCGCGAACACTTATGGGGACCTATTTTTTAAACAAGAGATATCTAGAAAAAAGATAGTCGGCGCAATTTGAAGGTTAAGAGTTGTTGTGCAACATAACAAAATGCCGAGGTGTAACGATTGCTGTTCACTCCAGATCCAAAATGGATTTCGGTAAATTCACCGAAATTCAGTGGATTTTGGTAAAGTAACGTACACTTTATCGAAATGTTAACCAATCCGCGTCATGTTACAATTGTTGTTCGATTGACGAGAAATTACCTTGGTGGTTAACGTAAGATTTGATTGGTTTACTCAACACTGATATGCAAATAGCATAGCGAAAATTACAGAGAACGATTTAAAAAAGACGTTGGTAAGCATTGTTCATCGTCGTTCGCTCTGTTCAGACTGTTTGAGCAATGAACCATCGTCGTACGCTCAGTTCAGATTGTTTGAGCAATGAACTATTGTCGTTCGCTCAGTTCAGATTGTTAGAGCAATGAACCATCGTCGTACGCTCAGTTCAGACTGTTTGAGCAATGAACCATCGTCGTACGCTCAGTTCAGACTGTTTGAGCAATGAACCATCGTCGTACGCTCAGTTCAGACTGTTTGAGCAATGAACCATCGTCGTACGCTCAGTTCAGATTGTTAGAGCAATGAACTATCGTCGTACGCTCAGTTCAGATTGTTTGAGCAATGAGCATGTACACGTGGACGGATCACTATGTTTGCATCAGGTTATGTTAGACAAAAATCAAATGATTCTATTATTATATTCTTAACTGAACAATCTATTATATGTTATATGTCTTGGAATATTTTGTCTAAACACATTGCTTCTATATCGTCTGGACATTGTGTATTTAAATGTATTTCACTTGGAAACATTATACATTAATAACACGACTTGGGTAATCATATAAGGATAGGCGAAAACTTAAATAATAAATCACGTATTTATTATAGGGATAAGTACATGGAGATTAAGCCTTCATTAAGCGTATTTGCAAGTAGACATTGCCACATTGAACAGACAATCTGCTTATAATACAGGACTTATCCGGAAATTTATTCATAAGTGGACATAACCTTGAACAAAGTCCTCTTCACATGCTTACTGGTCTACTGTTTAACAGGGGCGGTCAATATCTTAACTACTTATACTATGATCATAAAACTCCCAGGTATGCAAGGACCGTACCGGTGTGGTCAAGTCATGTTGACCCATTACTGTTGAAGAATTAGCTTTCAAGTGTGATTTAATTCGTTTTAAGTGGACATGTATCGAATTCATTCAAATTGAACTGACAGATGTTGGCACCCTGTAAACGTTTGTTGAGGCATACAATGATTAAGGTGTGTTTTTATCACGAATTATAATGAGGCAGATTTTGTTGAGGACAAAACATGTGTTAATGTTTTCATGTGATAGACGACGTTTTGTATTGTAATTCACAGAGTTCGTTCGCAAGTTTTGTTATCATGTCGCACCAAAATACATGGCGACCACAGCCTGGTCAATCTGACCCTCAGCAGACAAACAGCGCCCATAGTTTGCTACTCTTCACAATGGAGACAATAAACTAATACAGACAACAACATTGTAAATTATTTCAGTATTTTTCTCATGTTGTACTCGTTTCCCTTTCCTTCCGTTTTTTTTAAGAAAAAATAATCAAATTTCGACATCACAGACAAAAGCTCTTAGATAAAAAAACAATAGAAAATTATTACTGGAGTCTAAGTGACGTTAATCTTCCTACGAATATTAAACATATCGCTGCCGTCGTCATGCATTATATATAATCCAATAAACTTGTCGAATCGTTTTTGTTTTGTAGATTTGAAATATATAAGAGAGCTGAATCCTGCATCACGTACTGCAGATCAGAACGTCAAAGTGATGTGCAAAAATAAGACACGTTATAAATCAAATTTCAACACTGTAACCTACCGTAACATACAATCAGATAAGATTGCAATCAGTGTAGTGATCTACACTTTTATCTTTGAAATGCACATATCTGTATTTATTATAGTTTCAAAATTTGCCTGGCTTTTGTTACGAAATTTTATTACAGTTCTTCACAATGAAATTGAAAGCTTCGTCATGTAAACTTGTATATTAAATGATGGTTCATGATCAGACGCCACACCAAAATTATTTCTATGCGGGGTACCAGCGCCCCACCCCAATGTTCACATAAATTTGCAGAGAACAATAAAATGCGATGCGTTTGTAAATACTTTAAGTATATGAACATTTTTGCCAGACAGAGATAAAAACTGACAAAATCGTTAACAACAGCATTAGGCATCATAACAATTGTGAACATATAAACATCGACATGAACGTTGGTATACGAGTACTCTACAATATATAGTGTTGATATTGTAAGATTAATGGAACGGTTGTTGACTATAGTGCGTGGGGTGGGGGTAGTCCTGGAGTATAAGTATTATAGCGTTAATCCGGGGTATGACCAGCCGGTTTTCTTAGTCGGTAAAGCCCTTGACGGCCACTCTGGAAGCCGTGGATGAGACCCAGGGTAAGGTGAATATTACATTTGATAATTTGACCTAGGATCTTACATCCAATATCATTCGCTCTCCACCGCTGAGTCATGTTGGAAGAAGTTGTCAGTCGCTTGCGGTAGAACGTTTTAATATTGTTCGGTAACCTCAGGAACACTGGCTTTACCAACTGACCACCGCACGTGATGGATATACTGTTGAAAAACGGCCTAAACGCCAACACAGCAAACGTGCAATAGCAAAAAGTTTGAAAACAGCTTTCACCATAGCAACAGCAGCAACAACACCAACAACACCAACAACACCAACAGCAACCGACGACGAAGGAGGTCACTAGTACATGCGTCACAACCACCACAGCACCAACAACAACATCATTATCAACAACAATAATCAAATGATAATAACATTACTAACAAAGAATTATGTTCATTCAAAATCCGTTCTTTCTAGAAATGTTCATATATTTTATCATCCGGTTATTAAACCATCAAAAGCGAACTCCTTGTTTGATTTCGATTGATCAATACGGTACGTTTAGGTGCGATGTAATCGATTTTTTATTTTATGTTATTTGTCCAATTTTATTACATCCCTGTAAAGCCACAAAGTTCGATCTAATCAAGGATAGGATGTTTGTTCATCTGTTTGCTATACTCACAATCACTCTTGTTACATCAAGTGTTTTTTTGAACATTGTTGTTAGTAAAAACTACAGTAAAATCTCACCTAAAGACCAACTCAATATTAAGACCGCCTCCAAATTAAGAACACCTTAAACTTTTTTTCAAGGGTCCCATGGATGTTCGCATTATTGAGGTTTTACTGTAATTGTTAACAGGTTCCATTTATTTATCGCTCTAGATGTGTACTTTCCTACCATTACTCACGCCGTTTTCCTACCAGTACTGACGCCGTTTTCCTATCAGTACTCACGCCGTTTTCCTACAAGTACTCACGCAGTTTTCCTACCAGTACTCACGCCTATTTCCTACTAGTACTCGCGCCGTTTTTCTACAAGTACTTAAGCCTATTTCCTACCAGTACTCACGCCGTTTTCCTTCAAGTAGGCCTACTCACGCCGTTTACCTATCAGTACTCACGCCGTTTTCCTTCAAGTACTCACGCCTATTTCCTACAAGTACTCACGCCTAAATCAGGGATTTTGATGATCGCGGAAGAATTCCGTCAATGTCGAGATATGATTGAGCGGCCATCGAACCAAGAGTCCGGCCCTTCACAATCAGCCACCATGTCGTCATTTGGACACATAAAGAGCACGACTCTATAAATAAAACTGTAGCTTTTAGTCTTGTTACTTCATTAACAAATTTGTTCATTTAACTTTAATTTATAGAAACTTGGTATAAAACTATATATTCGAGTATCAATGTTTACTCAAATGGTGTGTTTCGTATACCTTACGCTTGTATACTCATTTCTGTACGACGCTTAAAATGGGAAAATTGTCACAAATGTGAAATTTCTGTTCACAAATGTGAAACCTATAGTTGCTACAAATATAAAACACATATGAGTCTTGCGAACGTCCATTAAGTCTGTCTGCAAGGTCAAGTTGACTGAATATGGACATAGTGGTCGAGGAGAAGATAGCCTGGCTGACGATCCAATGGTCATGAGTTCTAGCTTAACGTGCAGCAGGGTTTGATCATGAACTTAACAATCCCTGAATTAGGCGTGAATTGCTGGAAACAGTGATTGAGAGGGGTTAGACGCCATTGTAACACATAATTCATAACTAATGTTAAATTTTTTTTTTTAACTAACTGAATGTTCATCAATACGAAGTACAGACAATGTTGTACAGCACAGTTTAGCAAAGGCACGATTTAACATAATGTTCAACTCCAAATAATCAACATTTCATACAATATTGCCTCACTTATAATCGTATAAACGACAGACCTGTAAAATGATTGATAGATAGTTTGGAGAAAAGAAAGATGACATGATTGAAATGGTTCTATCCCATATATCATGTTATGCAAACGTTTAATTCATACTTCCACTGAAACTGAATATTCATTACTCTCATTTCACCTGAAGTTGTTTACATTTTGCTTACTTAAAGTGTGCTAAGGTCACCCTTTGTATGACAGGTTTAGCTCAAAATGCATAACGAAACTTGTAAAAGAAAAAAAATAGATGCTATCGGGTTTAAGAATTATAGGACATTAACATTTTCATTATGTTTGAAATTCATATAATGTTAAAAAAGACATTTTGGGTACAATGTAATGACAAGTTCTGATATAAGTTTTTTGTTGAACTATACAGTTTCCATATCCATTCGGTCCTGCCATGCGTTCAGTTGCGGCTATCAGCCCTATCGTTTCATAACATTATGCAATTTGGTTCCCGTGTGCAGCCAATGTGCTATGGTGGGCAAGGGATAAAACACTAAACGCTCGCCACTGATGACCGTAACTGAACGCAAGGCTGTTTTCTGCTCCCTTCCCATTTGTGTCCACTGGTCTGTTTGTCGTTGTGACCCCTATCTGCGTGTACATCCAGGGCCTGTATTCCCCTTAAAACTTTCAGACTTCAGACTCAAATTACAGTTTGAGACTTAAGCTTTTATTTCGATGAACTCAAATTCACGAGAACTGTTGCGTCAAGAAAGCTGGTATGAATGGTTCAGTAGCAATAGAAGCGATTTTTGGGAGTGATTTCTTGTTCAACCACTTTGAAACATGTTTAATACTACGTCTCAAATTCAGGCTTAAAATGTTAGTGAATACGGACCCTGGTCAGTTTATATTATTTGTGTCTCCCCTCCCTGCGTCTGTCTCCTCCCTTTGTCTAGATCATTCTGGTGAAGTTCTGATGTGCGAATATGAATAATCCTTGTAACGCTTGAATGAAGCAATACGCAGTTTACAGCACGATATCAAAGTGTATCTACAATTGCACCATACTTAGTAAGATTCATTCATATTCCGATAAATTTGTGACGTGCGAAAATGTCTGTCTTTCTTAACCACGTGATCATAGATCTTTGTCTCATTAATCAACAGTTTCTCGTGCATATGCCGGAAGTTTTTGTGTTTTTATCAATCTATCCATGGTAAATCACAATGAATTAAGGGAACACTTGTTAGCGTAGGTTTTGGACTACGCTCAAATGTTCATGTATCCTGAACACAGAGTCTCTAACATAAAATGTTAGACTTTATACAACTGATGTACGGATACTTCGTGTTCTGGTAGTTGTTGGTATTCTGTCTGTTTGCATTTCTTTAGACAGAAAGAATATACTTTGGACTGTTCTTTTCATAGCCAAGAAAAGATTACAGTCATTCATGAGTCAATCATTTGTATTGCCCATACAATCGTATATCACACAGTTAACACTCTCTTACAATATAATATCCCACAGTTAGTGATTTTTCAATCTCAAATCCCACGATTACTGTGCTCGTACAATCTCATATCACACAGTTACTGTGCTCGTACAATCTCATATCACACAGTTACTGTGCTCGTACAATCTCATATCACACAGTTACTGTGCTCGTACAATCTCATATCACACAATTACTGTGCTCGTACAATCTCATATCACACAGTTACTGTGCTCGTACAATCTCATATCACACAGTTACTGTGCTCGTACAATCTCATATCACACAGTTACTGTGCTCGTACAATCCCATATCACACAATTACCGTGCTCGTACAATCTCATATCACACAATTACCGTGCTCGTACAATCTCATATCACACAATTACCGTGCTCGTACAATCTTATGTCACACAATTACCGTGCTCGTACAATCTCATATCACACAATTACCGTGCTCGTACAATCTCATATCACACAGTTAGCGTGCTCGTACAATCTCATATCACACATTTAACATACTCGTTCAATCTCATATCACACAGTTAACATGCTCGTACAGTCTCATATCACACAGTTACCGTGCTCGTACAATCTCATATCACACAGTTAGTGTGCTCGTACAATCCATATCACACAGTTAGTGTGCTCTTACAATCCATATCACACAGTTAGTGTGCTAGTACAATCTCATATCACACAGTTAGTGAGCTCGTACAATGTCATATCACACAGTTAGTGTGATCGTACAATGTCATATCACACAGTTAGTGTGCTAGTACAATGTCATATCAAATAGTTAGTGTCATCGTACAATCTCATATCACACACTTAATGTGCTCGTACAATGTCATAAATTTTAAATATTCCGATTTAAAAGAAAAGTTTAAGAAAGTTTGTGGTGAAATGAAATGCGGGCTGAGCAGATAACTGGTAACGCATCATTTGTCTGGTTGAATTTATCTATTAGTAATCTCAATCATTATAAATAAAATGGAATGTCACAATACGAATTCCTATCCGCTGCATAAATCTGGTATATTTTATGGAAGTAAACAGTATCACTAAAATTATTAAAATTCTTAAACCGGTACTTAAAGCGCATCATAGGACGTTATTTTAAAAACTTGCGCCCGGCTTCAGTATAGCTGAACATATTAAACCGGGGACCACTTATTTTGGTAAACCGATACGTGAAATGAATACGAGAGTACGTATACAGGTAAAGTCTAGTTTTTATGGTCGGGCACATTTAGTAAGGATTTGGTGGTCGACGAGTGTGTTAAACGCGCCGCATACTAGAGTTATATTTTTCAAGTTCTGAATTCTGCGTATGGATTAGGAATATTTCGTTTTATTACGGATTATCGAGGCATATTAAGGATTAATCAATTCATCAGATAAAATTTCTGTTTCGCTTTTACGATATATCAGCAATTGACGTTGAGATACGAAGGAACTATTTCGATTTCTGGGTTATAAACAAACAGACGTTGAAAAAAACGCACGTTAGAAAACGCTTATTCTTGGATACTTTGATTTTCGTGGGGTTATACATAATTTGTTGTTTTATTCAACGTGTGATTACATTGTTTACATGTTTGTATTGTTATTTATTATTTCACCCGGGTAACTAGGTGATTTTTGAAACTACAATACAAAAAAGTGAAAATAAAATAAAAATGTGAACATTTGAAAGACTGTTTATCTTTCTGGATATAAAAAAAGTGTTTAAACAAATCTTGTGGATTTTAAATAAGATTTTTTTGTGTGGATTTGTTATTTAGTTAAGTTTGGATTTTACATTATTTACAGAAGATGACTACGAGGATACTGTTGGTGTTGGTGGTGCTGATAGTTCGGACTTACGCCGATTCCGGACCGACTGGTGGGTACCCATGTATGTATGCCTGACTATTTGTTCTAACATTTTTTTCACACTGTTTTGTTTTCGTTTCCAAAAATAACAATTAGATCTTTGAACCCAGAGCTTATTAAGGGTCTGTCTAATTCATATAGACGGAAATTGTTTAAAGTTTTGCGGTTAAAATCGTCATAAAAAGTGCTTAAACGGTTTCCTGTCTTTTATCAAATCTCTCGATTTGTAGTAAAACAACACTACGTAAGTGTACATAAGATTGTTCAAGGATTGCATGATTTAAGCTATGAACATTATCACTGTGTTATTTCTTGTCCTAATTTTGATAGAAAGCACTTCGATAACTCAACATGAGTGTTATTGTCAACTGTTTTATCATCATCGTGTGTTAATTTAATTAATCAATTAAGAAAAAAAAAGGTTTCAGTGTATCTAAGCACATGTATGAGGACATTATAGATTGCAATAATTCTCACGTTTTTACGACTTTTTCGCTCCGTTTTGGAAAATGACATAAATGATTATTGAGAGAATATGTCTCAGGGTTCAACTATCTGGAGCTATGAGATGTGTTTGCATTGTATGCTCATCACGAATGTATATTTAAACGCTAATTAATAGAAAAACATGTGTACAACAATCGCACTCAGAAGGCTGTAGCGCCCCAAAATGCATGAAGCTTTGATAAACTTGTTTAGTTGTAATATGCTTTCGTTAAAGGATATGATTACGTACAATAATGCGCCGTAGTTATGTTTGCGCTTAACAGACAAACTATTTAACTTGTTAATGCAAATAGTCTGCATATTTGTTTAATTAACATTGAAATAAAACAAACTGTGAGTACTCGTTTGTATGTTTAGCATGACGATAACTGTCTTATTCGGCAATTGTTTGAATTTTACAAAAGAATAAAGCGAAAATAATGAATATTTTGGTTTATAAATCAGCAAAAAACAGAAACTCCATAAATGGCAAAAGCTCGTAAGAGAACATTAGTTATTATACAATATATTACCATATTGTTGTTTAAAAGACACATGTTGATACTTGATAACTTGTTACTTTGAACTAAGTTGTTATTCCCAATGAAATGCCTGTATTTTCATTAAATCAAAACGATTTATTCTGTCAATTGTTAGTTTTGAGTGTTTCATTTATCGGACACGGTTTATAAACTAAACAATAGCATAAATACGCATAAATATATTTCAGATAACATATTTACAATCAAATGTGAAATATTTACCAAGTATTTAACTGTTGAAACATCAAATAATTGTAAAATTTAACTGCTCAACACACAGAAACCAACGCGTAACATTCACCGCTCCGGGACTGTTTATAACTTTATAATTTAGTGTCGCTATTTTAGAGGCGAGAATACGCGCGAGGTAAATCTGTGGTTGTCTTTTCATACGAGGACAACGAACGCGGGTTAAACTATGACAGAAAATTAAAGATGATTAAATCTTTAAAAAAATTGAACATGTTTAGGAGAATGTGTATAGATAGAAGTGAACAGGACAGTTGTATAGATACAAATATCTACTCTCGTGTGTTTGATATAAGCCCGTGAATCTTTTACGTGTTTTTATGCACATATTTTTTATTACTATATTATTTTAAAAACGACTACATTTTGTAGAGTTGTATTGAGAGAAGGTTTAAGGTTAGGATCAATCTCAGAGAATCATATTAGCGGGGTACACAATTTATCAGTCACAACCGTGATATCTGAATACGTACGTTGAGATCATAGCTCTTCAAAAATTAATTGAATTATAAAATGAATGTATGTTTTATTTTCTCAACCGATAGTGTTTTGTGGCGTAGTGGAACTGTTTAAACACGTAAACCAGGGTAATCAATATTTTGTTGAGCAAATATATAAATATCAGTTAGCGATGGTCTTTAATTAAACGTAAATATGTATATATTGATCAAAGAGAACGATCTTTTGATTTATTTGTTTTTCATGAATGTCATTATCTCTGGTAGCTATTTTGAGAATAATAAACAGCGTATGATTTTTTATCAACACTTATTACTTATTTTTCATATTAGGGATGGGAAATAATATATTTACGAAAAATATTTAGGGCTTCCTGAGCGTCCCCTATCTGTTTTGTGCATTGAGTATTCCTATCCATGACCGTATGTACAATGCGTGTATGTCTGTTCCGAAAGGTCCACAGTCCTTTAAGTACTTCCCTTAGGGTCTTGTTTCTATTAAGACATTTTTTCATATAATAAGGTCCTTAGAATATTCTTACAGACCCTCACTACGTATACACCAATATAATGAATGAATATAATGTGCACATGGTAGAATTATTGTTGAGAATTCTGTAAGATAAATAATTATAATTTGAGAACAAGATAGACAGAATTGGTGAATATATCAAAAACGTTTTTCTTACCTAGTTATCAACACAGTAGTAGAAACGTTCACATAACATTTATATATCAAGTAATTCTTAGAATTTATCTCGGTACAATCAGAATTACGGCTCTTGTCGGTTTTTAAACATACTCACTTATCACGTGATGGCATGTCATGTTTTCATTGAGAACTTGTTCCAGGCTTATCAGGTATTATGATGTCAAAATGGTCGCCGTAAACAACAACATAAACAAATTATGTTCATATAAATCTAGCTATAATTGTCCTAGTAGGTAAAATAAGAGATACAGGTTTTTAACCAACCTGACACCTGTTATGCAGACACCGGTATGCTTACAGAAGATATCTCATAGACTAAATGTTTTAAAATGCTATTTACCTGAGAAATTTTGTTGATGGCCTATATCTTTAGAAATGAAAAGCCAAAAAATGGGAAGTATTTGGGGATATGGAGACAAGTATTAGTACGGTTGTCCCGCCTTAAGCGAACTTCTTCCCCGTCTGCACAATCCTTGTATTGTTAGAATCCAGTCAACAACCATCGAGAATGATTCGTGTACGGTTAAGATCTTGTTTCACAATAAATATGATGTCAATAAGTTTATTAATTATTTTGATCGCTTTTGTAAATAAGCTTCTATTCTATATCTACGTTCGAGGTGATTGTTCTTTTTTATATCTTACTGATTCACTGAAGTTGTCATGTTTTGACTAAAGGTAAGGGGAATGTCCTGTTAAGGATATGAACTAATACAGACAGGAGATCAAGTATTGAACAAAATGTGTTGATTTAGATTTGGAAGTGGTTCGTAAAGTGGATAATTACCATGACAGAAATATATCAGATTTGGTGAAGAGTTTATTTCATTTGAAAGTTCATACTTTTGAACAGTGACGTTTTAGAACTTTTCATTTCCGTTGCTATTACAGAAGCGATCGTCTGCCAATTGTAGTAACAACTTATTTGCAACTTTTAGTGCATTTTGATGCATGCACGTGTTATATCTGTCGTCTGCACGGTGTTTCGCTGACATATCGTCTGCATTTTAAATACATATGAAAAATTCCCCAGTGTCAGTTGCAGATTTATGTGTAGTCATTGTTGATATAAAATATAAGTTTTATCAGGGTAATGTTACAGACAATAGTTTGTTTTTCAACTCGGCCAGGTTTGAGAATACTACATCATTGCAGAGTAAAATGTAAGACGACTTATGATAATTTTATACAATGACTATACAATATCACCAGTACCGACAAAACTCGTTGGTTTTATAAACATACGATACTTACCTATCATTCTACGTGAAATCCCTGAATTAACAGTGATATGCAAAAAATATATTCCAAAACATTGCTACTAGATGAAGACAAAACATGAATGATAATGTTAATGCAAACACTTCTGAAGCGGTTTACGCTAATACGATTTTTTACGTTAAGAGGAAATCTACTGCACATGACACTCAGAGTTGTCGCCCTTGTTTTAAGAGTTTATTGTATGACGGAAAGTTGTAGAATATCTCCGTTGTATCAGTAAGAGCTAATGAAAAAGAACTGAGTTATAATAGTTTTATCTCATTTGTTGATTAGATGTTCATATCAGGGTTTTTTCGGTATCTACTGTAGTTATCTAGTTAGAGGTAATTAATTGATTAAGTGATTTCACGTAAAGAAAAACCTGTGTGAATTGCGGTTTGATCTTATGAACTATCTTTACGTGTCTTGGTTACCGCGCCCTTGCCCCTGACAGCCAATTTCAATAACTTTGCGGTTAGAATCGATAAATTTGGCATGTTAAAGTCTGTCTAAGGGCACTATACATCCTATCGTTTTGATCAGTCTTTCTCACGCGATTTGCCCTGACACCAGAAATTGCAAAATTTAATTAGAATGAAACCCAACCTACCCTTTTCACGCTTGAACCGAATTGGAATGAAATATAAGAAGTCTCAAACTCTTAAAGAAAAATGAGATTACTGTGTTTTTCACCATATCTTCATAGTTTGTGTCTGTCATATCCTGTACCCCTATTATATTTGTAATTTTTTTGAGGTATTGGTATGGATTTTTAAATAACTTGCCTCGGGTGCATGGATAGCCATTAAAAAAATTGTTGACGCGCTAAGCGTTTGAACGCATGCTGTCTGATTATTGTTTTGTAAACTGTTCAGTTTTTCAATTACTGGTTGTCAATATTTGCGGGGGTACTAATAGATTTCCAGACAAAAGGTTGACAAAACTTTTTACGCTGTGGGCGGAGAAGCAACTGTTGAAGGTGGAAATGTTTGCAGACAAACACTGAAAAAATGTGCTTTATTGTCTTCGTATTGTTAATTACAGGTTAAAATCGAAGAACGTTGAACAAGTAGCTTATAGAAAAGTGGTCTTGTATTAAGCTATACGTTGTTTCGAAATCTGGAACACATATTTTCTTAGATTAATGGTAAAAATAACTAAAAAAGGACGAAGTAGCGAAATAAATGAATTACATGTGAAGTCAGTTAGTAGGAACAAGCATTATATAGGGCGGGGGGGGGGGGGGGTAGAAATACGTACACTGCTTTGTGACCATGACTCTCCATTACATACCGATAAGAAGTTTGTTCAAACATGATGTGAAAAAAATGTTCTGAATAATTTGAAGCATGTATTTTTAGATAAGTCCAAGTGCTTTAAATATAAACATACGCAGAAGTCATTTACAAATTTTAAACAACTCTAATCAGTATGATTGCTTCAATTCTTTAGTCGTCAGCACGAGCAGTTTGTCTTATTTTGATTGATTTTGAATCGACTTTTAGAAAATGATTTGAAACTGTTTATGGATTTCATTATTTCAATTACTTGACACTTGTGGTCTAAGTGTTTGCTTTTCAATGGAAGTTAAGTGAATACCTTTGGTGGGGGTAAAAGTGACGTCTTTGAACAAAAATTACAACTTTTAAAACATGGTCGAGGGAAGAAAATCGTTATAATACTTGTTTATATTAATATAAGCACTACACACGTTAACAAAATCAAAACAAAAATTGTTCACGTACAAACATTTTATCTAGACATGTATATAGTGTATGCTCCATGGTTCTCTCTAGGATTTGAAAACAGGAGTTCAAAACCATCCTTTTGGAAAAAACCTGCAGCCTTTTAATGCAATTTCAAAGAAATATTGCCAGAAACAAGTGTCCCAAGTAAAAAATGGGAGTCCGAAAAGCATATCAAGGAGTCTGGCGAGAACACTGGTAGCGAAACATTGTTTGGCACATTCTGTGCTGATGCTGATAGAAACAGAGTTTGGTTCCTTGTCCTTATCATCTCTGTCTTGTTTTGTGTCCCTTCCGCGTTTCTCCCTCTTGAACTCTATATTTGGATATGCTTCTGTGTCCCCCTCTGCAAGTGTTGTATCTCCTCGCCTCCTTTGTCTAGATCTGTCTTAGGAATATCTGACTTGTGAATGTGGCGCTCCATCCTCAACATTTTGTACTTCATCAAGCGGTCGACAGAGAGAAACAATTGAAAAAACTACGGTAAGCATTAACTCATACAACACAACAACTCCATACACGCAAGAAGACAATGCAGACACACCCAGTGCACGATCAACAGATACACCCCATTTCTAGCAGATACCGGACTGGATTTTATTTGCCAAAACGACAGACGCAGAACTTCATAAATATAAAATAAGGTGCCAATACTTGGTATAAAAAATGTCTGTTTACAAGTGTTGCATTATCTCTTGGAAAATGAATATTTTCGTACTAAATAAATCAGCAATTGAAAGACATCATGGAAATAGGCATATAACAATTTCAATTTTGAGAACCTCACCTGGTACCCAGCCATTTATTATCGTAATAAAATGTTCAAGGATCAAAAACGAATCTGTAGAACGGATAGTTAAACAGTTATGATACAGTTGTACCTTGTGGCTTATCAGTTCAATATCTAAACGCTCCTTGGTGAGTAGGGATCCAACTGCAGGGAAATGGCGTTGTTAAAAAAGCAATTACTTCATGCTAGATCTAACATGATTAAAACATGATCGAGTTTTCATATAACTTTTTAAGAATATTGAGTATCTGTAAACGAGATAAATAAGCAATGAGAACCTATTGGAATTAAAATATAAATGCTATAATATATGATATAATGGTTTAATAATGTTGTCATATGACTTCGTTGGCACACATTCAATGCATGAATACACTCAATTGCTTTTCTTATTGGTCGCTGCTATATCATCAAAAACTATAAACTAGACCAATTTGAAGCCACACACACACCAACATTATATTCCTTAAACTGCAACTGCTCAAATATTCAACTGCATAAAACCACCAAGGGCTGTGTAAAGGTTTTAATGAAAAGCAGAAGTTCATTAACAACGCTACCAGAGGCTGACCAATCTGTATTTATAATTGAAATTGGTCAGTGAATGATTTACATGCAAACGTGTGCTAATCGGTGGAAGCCCTGAAGTACCGTCAGTGGCGTAGATTCCTATTGGCCGTGTAGGCCGAAATAAAATCACCAACACTGCAATAAGATATTTAATGTATGTTATGATTGTAAGCATATTTACCGGATCGAAATATCTCTTGACGATCTAGCTACAAAAACTTTTTTCGGGGCACCATGCCCCCGACCCCCAAAAAACTAGGCCTACATATCAATTTCAGCTAAGTTACGCCCCTGACCGCCAAAACGAATGTAGACGAACGTGTATCAAGACGTGTTTGACCTGACCATATTGCAATGATAATTTATACGATACGATACGATAACTTGAACATGGACAGATATTGAAAGGGAGATGAGCATGTATTATACAGGTGTATGAGCACTTGGTGTGAGTAGGCGTTCAGTATGTGTGTTAGAACCTCAGAAAAAACAATTTTATCAATTATCTCTTAATGATTATTTGAATGTCTTACAAACATAAGAATCTGGATATATTATTACGATTTCATAGTTCATCTCTCATCCTTCATCTTTCATGATCAATTATAAAAGATCATTACACACATATAAACGAAAAGATCATATAAAAATTATCTCATATCTTTCTGCTGCAAATGCCGCCGTTGAGTTCAAAGAAAAATAGCACCGAAGATGTGTGTGACTTCTTACTTGCTACAATAAATATGACTGGAGATACAATCGACCGGAAGTTGATAAAAAGATCGAATTATGTCCAAATGTCTCTCTATACTTATTCAATTACTTGATAGATAACAGCAATGGAATAATTACCAGTGTTTTATTGCATACACTGCCATGGGTGTTGTCTTCCGTGCAAAACACAAGTGCCAACGTTGAGATAGAGTCATTAAGTTCAAACGATAAAATGCAGGCTAGGCAAAAATTATATTCGCGGTCGCGTATGAAATCTATTTAAGTTCGTATTTGCACAATATTTTTTACCATTCATGAATTTTAAATTGTTTACGTGAATATAATTGGCCGCGAAGTCAACAATGAATACATAGAAACGATGACAAAATATACGTCTGACATATATGATGCCGTCTGAGGTGAATAAATTACCAAAATATGACATTTACTGATGTAATAATGTAGTTAATAACCCGTACACATATTTAGCAACGGTTTTAATGTCTATATACGCAGCTGGTCCCCCGGACAGCTTATACCGGAAGTTTGGAAGTCCGACTTTGGTCGGATAGAACAAGAATGGCGGGAAATTGTCACGTGACCAATATAAACAATTAACATAGCGGCAGTGATTAATTTTTCCCTAATTTGTTAAAAATACTTTACACATTTATTATTGAATACACATATTAGAGCACATACAGATAAAGTATGTATTAACTACCGAAATAAAACAAAAACATATATAAAGATAAATTTGGAAGCAGTGATTATCACGTGACACAACTATGCCATAAACATCACAACGAAAGCCCTTTTCATCAAACATATATAAAACAACACGATGTTTTCGTTGTAAATACGCAAGATAAATGCTTTAAATGTGTTTGCTTGCACCAAAGCTATATATTTATCTCATAAACACGTAATTTTAAAATCACAAAATTTAATCTGCATGTTTTACTAGAGGTCCAAAGTGAAAACGCTTGTGAGGATGTCAAGAAAAGATGAATGAATATACACACGTGTTAACCACGTGTACATTAAATGGTTGCTTGGAAACACTTACCCTCGACGTTCTCAAAGATATTTGTTACAAATAGTTGGCACTTAACAAGAAAAAATTATGAATTATACAAATTATTTCTGAATTTATCAGTAATGTTAACTCCGTCGCTATCGTAATGCGATCGTTAAAATGTCTCACGTGTGCAATTTAAGCAGATAAAATTTCAATACGTTTTTACTGATATCTAAATGCATTTTGAGACACAATTCTTCACATACTTTTTGGGCCTCATACAACAAGCATTACTTCAATGCTTTCAATACTGAGTATGTTTAATATTTGTTTATACCAACTGCTTTCAAAAGAACATTTTATTTCGATAGTCATATACGAATATCTGTATTGTGTCTGCTTTGTGTCCGTCTTATTAAAATCCTGAGATATCACGATAAAAAAGGACGCATTCTGTATTGTTTTGATACAATGCTATTATGAAGCAGCAGTTTTTGGTGTATGCAAAATGGTATTTGTCAAGATTACCCTATGCACAAATTAATGGATCCAAGAAATCTGAAATATGAAATTATATACTTTTCGATCACCCCTCGCTTTTGATGATGTGAATCTGCCAGGTTTTTACGTTTCAGAGTGTAAATAATTGAACTTAATCAATATGCACTTGTTCTCTACACCGGGATTGTCGTAAACAAATGTTGCCGACAGACTACAAAGTTCAATGTGATTCTATTTATAGACGTTTTACCCATTCTGTTCTCAAATTCAACACATATACTGTTCGTGTAACTGCGCCATTTTCTTTGCGATGTTCGACATTTAATCTTTGCAAAAGTTATACAGTATAACCTCAATTATAAGACCAACATTGGGACCCCTGTACACTGGTTTTAATATTGAGGTGGTCTTAATGTCGAGGTTGAATAAAGAGCAAAACAGTGAAAATGGACTTGAAAAATTGGATTCTTAATTTTGAGGTGGTCTTATTATTAAGGTGTTCTTAAAGTGACGTTTTACTGTATTAATTTGATAAATTAATGATTTTCAAATAAATTAATCCGATGTACAGATTCAGTATTTCTGACATGACAGTGTAGATCTAGACCAGACGCGGTGTACAGCGTTGATTTGTCGCTTCCTACACTTACCACTATCGTACGACTTGAGGACAAAATTTCTAGAATATTATACAGACAGTCGATACAAAGTTCAGACTAATTCAAATAGATTAGTTATGTATGACTTCAGATGCATTTCGTACTCTTTTATTATTCATGACAATGATAATATCCCGTGGTAGATACGTTCGAGGTCAAGTATGGTTGAATTGTACGTTAGACAGGCACTTAATGACTCCCTAATGAAAATTAGTAATTAACTAATTAATGCCATATCGGTGACTTGTTTATATATCAGCACAGGGATATGACGTATATATTGGCTACTTTGTATGATTCAGTGTATAAATAGATAGTGTATAAATAGATAGCCACCTAGTTTGTAATAAAATCAACATAGTTTGATTATAATGAAACATTTTATTGACATCATAAAATAATCCGACAGTATTTACTTCTGTATCGGGAGATAAGAAATTGATACATTTGTTCAAATAATAGCAGATGACCATTGTTTAAGATGAGCTCTTATTTCTTTATTCAAATACAGTAAAACCTGACTTAAAGAGCGTCTCATTATTTAGACCGTACTCTCATGGACCCGTTTCAAGTTTTCGTCCACATTTTAACTCAATATTCAGACGACTTTATTAAAACTTTTTTTCAGAACTTATGAAGGCGTTTCACTGTATTGCTTGATCAATTATGACTAGTTTCCTTTGTACAAATTAGAGTTTTGTAATGATTAGCGGTCAGTGAATTTCATTTGGATTCAATAAAAAAATGAGGTCCAACATTTTCCATGTTCACACGATTGACATCATGGAGAATGTGAGGCGTGGTGTTTTAAAAGAAGACCTCCTGACATCGTGAAATCACAAAATGACGCTTGACGCATGCGCATAAATATTCACGAACACGATCTAGATAATATTGCCGTCTGCTAATTTAATTGCTGCATTCATTGTCGTACTGAACAGCGATAATTCTTTCTATTTCGACTTGGATATATGTTCCTAATTAACATAGTGACTTACAAATTATTATGCCACGAGATGGTGCGAGAACGATTTGTTTTAGTGCGTAACGTGAATTTATTCGGCTCAGTTCGCCTCATACTTCATACATCTCTGCATGACGTGGTTAATCTTACGTGCACTATTTCGCGCGTTGCTTAAGTATAAAATACAAATCATCGTAGTATGCTTGCTCTTTCACAATGACATACAGGAAAAAATATACAATAAAGTATCTATTCGTGTTGCTAAGAATGCGTCCGAAAAAAGCATTAAGATGGATTGATCGACTTGAAATTGTACTAAGGCTTCGTGATTTTTCGTCATTTTCCGGATGTTTTTGGCTAAGTGATGAATTAACATCGTTGTCGTCTCGCCCAAGTCTTTTAAGATATTTTCTATAGATGAGTCTCGTTTAGTTTGAAAAATGTCTTTTTAAAAACGTCATTTGTGTCGATATGAATCGATTTTGCACTTAAATCGATCTGACGACTTTTGATAGTTAACAATGATCACTTGTATTTCTGACGGCAAACATTCCTCAGATCGAAACAATCACTCTTGTGCACACATACCTACTATATCTTGCATTACCCAACTGTAAATATAAATTCAACAAATTATCCGAATGGTTTTCAATCAGTCGTAATAAGTGACTATACGACACCACATTGTCTCTGTGTGTGTCATTTTAACCTCAGTTTTTTCTGATCGTCTTTTGTTTCATTTTTATGCAGATTCGCCTGAACAAAACTCTATATTTGAGTACACCAATGTCATAATGACAATAATTATGATGGATGCCACTTCTGTTGTTCCATTCCATTAAATATAACCAGACTCAAAACCAGCTATTATAAATACGTATTAGCCATCTCTCCAGGGTCTGTTAAGTGACTTAAGTTCATGCTTTCTGTGCATATTTTTCATTAGCTATGCCATGATTAATACAACCTCTTGCTCAGCTTGCATCATTTTTCATAATCTTATCAGAAGATATTATCTTTAAAGATGTGTCTGGCACATCTGAACTTAAAATCTTTCAATGGACTTTATCCAGTGTTGTTAATACATAGGCTAAAACTGAAACATCCTTAATAAGAACCATTGCCATGTATAACCAATTAAACAATATATTTTTCATATTACTAACTGACAAAACTTTTAAAAAACACCTACTTGTAAAAATAACTGGAAGTTCTTTTAATGTTATGACAAGACAAACTACAGAGGAATACCTTCTTATTATTTTCTTTGAAAATGCATATTTTGTATGCTTTAACTGTATAAAGTATATATTTATAAACAAACGAACAAAAATGAGCATAATATAACTTTAATACAACGTAAAACGTTAACGGTAACAGAAACTGGTATACAATGTACATGTATATGCAGTCGGAAGCCTTTTGTTTTGTTTGTTAACTATATATCTGCAAATATCATTAAAACATTTCTACACATTATTGGACCTGTGGCTTGTCGAGAGTACCAAGCTCGTAAGTAATCACAAAAAAGTGCTGTACTCGTTAAATACTTGACATTTTAGATTAATCATTGACATGTGCGCGTAGCTCATATTTCTAGCCCAAAACCGACAACCTGTGAGTTGCCCCTCGCAACATCAAAGGAACACAGAAAAAATAAACATACTATAATTTGCACGAGATGATGTGTTTTGCATGCTTGCCTAGTTCTTAAAACCTCGCTATCAACCTTTTTCCTACTTCTATAGACCAAAGTATCTCATTAAAAATCTCCTATTTACTACAATGGCTTACCGGTACCTAGAATAATGTACATCAACTACAAAGAGGATCATTTAGTTTAAGACCGAACTCTCCATTGGTATTAACTCAGAAATATACATCGGAAACATTCTTTCAAGTTGTTTGATAACAACCCAGAGACTTAAGCTTAAGCTCCAACAGTTTTATTGTATATTTGTGTATAGGTAGCACATCTTTGTGATCTACACTGGAATATTCCAAGTCCACTGCTTTTAATAATTCCAATTTGTACCTAAATGTCTTCGGTGGACTATTCCATTTACATTTAGTTTTAATGTTTACGATGGACCATTCCATTAATATATTTTGTCTGGTTCCGTTTAGGAAAGATCTGATTTGTAATTGTCTTCTTTCCTGTTTGCATCGTTGCACCTTCTTTAAGTACAGTGGAACCTTATTTATTCGACAACCTTCTATCCGAATACTTGGTATCATCCGAAATAAATATCAGATCCCAATGTATCGTCTTAGGCACGTGGACTTAAAATGGGTCATTCGAAATCGTGTATTATTCGAAATAAAATCTCGGACCCCATGAATTCGAATAAACGAGTTCAGACTGAACTATTAAGTTAGACCAACTTTTACGCAGATAGCACTTTCTACGACGATTGACAATCTAAGTACTGTCCTGCTCACAATACGTTAATCCTTCTGAGGCGTATACAAATGAACTTTGTCAGCAGCTAAATGAAGTTTCATTAAGAATTCATTAAGTAGTCAAAAAGTCATGTTGAATTCGTGTCCTATCTACTAGAGAGATATATATTAATAATATTATAATCATGTTGACATTTACCTAACAAAACTATGACCATTTGATCTAAAAATGTCAATACGGTTTTTTCATTTCGGCAAATATTGCGAGAAAATAGGTCAGAACTGGTCATTGACTAAGTATTTTTTTAAATATTAAGTGATGTATAGCATTTCTTTCTGTGTAGATGTCACTGTATAATGTATAGGTCAATATAAACCCATATCATACCTCGAGGTATTTGAGAGTCATACATAGATTGGCTATCAATTTCTGGTGCTGATATTGACTCTACTAATGACTTGAAGAATTATTCCCAGTCATACATTTCGTTTGATTCAAACAAACAAAGATAAATATTTAGACAAGTTCTGTTTTTCGTGAAGTGAATGATCAGACGTTATTAAAGGGGCACCATACCTATAATAGAGATACGAGGTTATCATGCACGTGATTGTGAGCTAATACATATAAGAGCTGGAATCTAATAGTCAATATATTCACTAAGGTATAGATAGATAGATTTATTTCAACATAAAATGTACAATTTACATGGCAATATAAAATTAAGACATATATTAGTAACAACAATATGTATGAATCTATAAAGCCATATCAATCAACATTATATGTTAAGGATAACACAAACAAATAGTTCAAGTAAAAACTCTTATTTCCGGGCATTGTGGTCCTTAATAATCGACAAGTTGTTTCATTGTCCAAGTATTGTGTTGATAATACTAACCACATTATAGTAATCGTATGAACTGGGATATAGGTTTCATGTTTTGATGGATACATTTTAGAATAATGTCGATTAAGGCTCAGTTATGTTGATTATTTCATCAAATTTTATTAAAATCAAAATGGAATGTAGATTTGTATTAAATACCGATTGGATGTGTTATACAGAGTTATGTCAGGTGACCAGGAATACTGTATATATATTTATAAGTATTGTACTGTCAGAAATGGTTCTCGTCAATATGTAGATATATATAGAGCAAAATGTATGTTCTGTATAGTAACATCCTATAAATATGTTTGTTAGTTGATAGTTATCCCGAGGAGCTCGAACCCACGACTCGTAGGGCTCGCTTATAGAGTTCTAAACTTTGTATGAATACAGTCGTATACGTCTTGTGTCACGTTGTCTATGAGGCATGGAACAATATGTTGAGTTGAGTTGAGTATTACATATCAGAATGTTTATTAACATAATTTTACATTTGGGATGTTATTTATAGTCAATGCTTGTCGTAAGTCAGGAAGGAGTCGAGAGGACAATGCTTGTCTTTTGAAATACATCCAACAAACGGGCTTATGTGACCGCGTGGTTGTGGTCGCTGACTTCAAATATTGTGTCCTTACCACTGTGGGTTCAAATCCCGCTCGGAACATTGTGCCATCCGCTACCCAAATAGCTGGACTCTTCCCCGATGTATATATGACTTAAAGTCCCCATAAAAAAACCTCTGACAAAACCATGAGACACTTTGAGGACGTTCTCATATCAATGTTTGCATGCGTTTAACATTCCAGTGTTGAGGTCGGTTAACACAGATATTTACAATGCTAATAAAACGAAAATTCAGGAATTAGCGTACATTCATTGACGCAATAAACTAACCCCCATAAAATATACAACGAAGGGTGTGTAATCGTGCAACGTATAATTTGGTTGTTAGTCTATTTGAGCCAATGAAAGAGAGATTGTGTAACGTAATGTCGAATAAAGTTTAACTGCACTTTTTCAATGAACAATGTTTCAGACCCTATAATAATGTTAGTTTTGATAAAACACCGATAACAGATTCGGCTTAGATACGAGGGTTTTCAATTATACGACATCTTTGTTTGAATTATATTTTTACCGACTCGATATTTATTTTTTTCGTATTCAATTTGGGGGTCATTGAAATTGATTAGGGGCATTTGGTTAAAGATTTTCGGTGTAATTTATGAAATAACAGTACCGGTTAGTCATTTTCCGCTTTAGGTTATCAAAATTTGAAATCACTTTACGCAGGCGGCTTAAGTCGATTGTTAAGTTTTCGCGCATGCGTATATGGTAGTGAACTACCATCCAAACAGTTAGATATTGGATATATTTCAATACAAGTTTTTCATTACCTAGTACAACAGTCAAGTATATTTAACATTCAATCAACTTAAAACACAGTTGCATTAAATATGTTTAATGTTTGGAAATGTAGATTTATTGTTTGTTATAGTGTCATACATAAAATATTACAGTACAATTGACACAGTAAAAACATAAACACATTTTATGCCCAGCCTAAACTTGGCTTACTAGACACTGAACAATTAACACAATATCACAGAATATCTGAAAGGCAATGTTGTTTGTACATCTATTTCAATATAGTTAACATATTGTGAAGTATCATATATGGAACTAAAACACGCAAACTCGATTTCAAATTCCAGTTTAAAGTTTAAAACATGTTAGATATGAAACTTGTCATATGGTTTAAGACTAGACATGTGCCCAGAGTATTCACTAGAAAGATACAGAAAAAACAACAACACACCATTGCATTACATACGTATTTATTCTTTATTTTTTGTCTCATTTATGTACATGTACATACATTTTACAATATCATAAAAACAGAGACAATTATGAGTATATAACCACTCTTAATAAGAGTTATAAGAGACTAGACATTACAATAAAACATCAAAATATCACATGTTATTAAATATATATTCAATATGTATACTGCAAGTTTGGAAATGTACGTTACCGGAACGATAGGTCCGACCTGTGTATAAACCAACAATTGTACACGTTACGTTATGTTGTTGCTGGAGACAATCTTGAAGTGTAACGACACTACTCAAAGTGACAGTTTATTTGTAGATTAAAAGCCTATATCTGCCATGGTTATAATTAATGTTTCACGAAATATCGCGTTTTTTTGTCTTTGTCATTATACACAGTGAGTTTTGTTTCCTGGTAGGACGTAATGTAGACTGTGGTCTTTTTACCGTCATTCTGTATGAGTAGCAGAACTTGATAACCAGTCTAAAACGGGGAATTTATGAACAAAATACAAACAAAAGTGCTTTCCGATTATTAAATGAATAAAACCCATATACTATGTCACTGTTTTTATTGTTATACTTTTATTCGCTTCAACGATATATTTTTGTTGTCAATAAGCATTATGCTATAGTGCATATTTGTTTTAAACAAAGCAAAGTTCTAATCTAAGTACAGATAAAAATGTAATACAGACATATTGATACTCTTCTAGAATGGAAAACATTTCATACAGAATTCAATCTACACGTATCATGTGGATTGAACGTTTATATATTTCAAAAACTGATAAACCTGATTGACAGTTGATTAAAACTGACGCGACAAAAAGTCCTTTTGTTGATTGTTTGCGAAGTATCATCGACCTACGATCAACAAAAGAAAATATTCGTTTAAAATTATTTATGGAATATTTTGTAGATTATATGCCAAGATTATACTTAAAGAACAGAACTGTCAGTAATATAATAGGCTTTATAGTAGAATTGATATCAGCAGTGATATTTACATGTTCAATAATTTCTACAATATTTAGGCTTTCAACTTTCACCTTTATTCTGTGATATATTGGTTTCAATTACATTTTAAACACAATAATTTATGTATGTTTGTTGCGCTAATAAACTAATTGAATTGCACCAAGAATGTGTATGCGTTGATAATTAGTTTTGCTTTCAGAGAATGTTTTTACTAGTTAGCGATTGTGTATCACGTCAGAGTGGGTTTATTTAATTAAATAAATCGGCGATTATTTTTGTTGTACTCTACTCACACAGTTTATGAAGAATTCATGTGGATGTATGTATTTGGTCAGTAAATCTACTGTAAAACAGAGCCAAACATTCATAAATCTTATCATTTCGTTTATAACCAGTTTTCGCGACCTCCGATCCGACGAATGAGTTTTCTATGTGTTGCAGGCAAAAACATTTACGGTTCCATTTGAACACCTATCATTTGGTTAGAACGTACATCGCCAATGTTTCACATACATTTTTGTAAATTGGCCAGCAATGCCGAGTCCCGATTACCTTCGACCTAGATACGAGACAAATTATAGACAACAAATAAATAAATATGACTAATTGTTTTTGTTTTTGTCTAAAAACGATAACCAATTAAAAAGATTGTCTGTATAAAAAAGTGAAAGAGGTATAATCTAGAAATTCACGATGAACATTATAAAACAATATTTTTTCTCATGGTCCGTAAATATTTTCCTTTGAAAATTGTGACCCTCGAAGGCTCTTCGTTTTTTCTTTGCCAACAAACCTGCCTGGAAGCGTATCGTATTGAGGTAGGTCCTGACAAAAAGCCAAACTAATAAACTGCTGGATGAATTATATGTTACTGGCGTAAAAGGAGATCTCTTTAACATAAGAATCGTTAAAATCCATGCCAACTTTGTTTTAATATGCTCACTCCAAAGTTATGAAGATTTTCGATTGAAATGTACAATAAATCAATTATCTTATACAATAAATTGTTGTATCTCGTAAGATCACGTTGTAAACGATAACATCATGTTGCTAGATGTTGCATAAATGCAGTTTAATTTTATTCTCTCGTGAATTCGAATTAAAATTCAAGGAAGAGAGAAATTACTGCGAGGGGCGTTTCAACATTAAGAGGCTTACTTTACGAGTCGCTAAAATATCTTATTTATTTTAGAAGACATTTGCAGAAGCATTGTTTTAGAAACGAAATGTGATCTAATGGAATGCTTCACTATTAATCAATAAAGGTATAAGTGCGTATTATCTAAACAGACCTACTGTGTAGCAATCAGAAAAAGGGCTGGTCATGTGAACAAAATTAAAGCTCACCATTTTGGAACTGATTCAAATAGTCCTTTTCCATACATGTATAAGCTTACCCTTGTCGTTAAACATCAGCTATTTTGATTGCTTAGTGTACATGTACCGACGTATCATTTTTCAATTAATATTGACCATCCCTCACGGAATATTAAACAAACATTCAAACAAGAAGCACTAGAGAATTGGCAAGGTAGCTTCTTACGCTGAGGTTTATTTCCCAATCAAACATCTGAAATATAATTGGTTTGTTGTGTACATCATCATTTTAAAGTTGTTAGGCTATTTTGAACCCTTATTTGATTACTGAATACTTGAAGAAATATCTACATAAAATCGAAGAATTTTAGAAATGGATGATTGAGTGCCAATGTTCTGCTTTTTATGAAGCCAAAGTTATTCAGTGTAACATCATTTAAGTCTGAATATTCCTTTGTGCTGAATGCTTTGTACTGTTCTACCCTTGCAACATTGTTAGCTACAATATATTAGGTAGCCACATTGTAATTAGGCGACCATTGTTGGTGATGCACCTGATTGTAGTTTAATGCATGAGTTTTTTTTTTAATCGTGATGAAGGTTAGGACTTTAAAACTAGAGACGTTAAAACCCCAAAAACTCTTAAAAAATTGATATCTCTTGCACCTAGTTTATCTCGCATTGTTTTGTAGTATATATTCGTAGATCTAAATAAAAACAATACAATGTGTAGACAAGATGAAATACTTTTTTATACGGCTACGTGATTCAATATCAACTATAAGACCGGTATTTTACACGTATTTTATCTTTGTACGGGGATCTACAAGTGAAATTCCACACTTGAAAGACTGCATGATATCACACAGATGTAATAAATTACACAAAAAGCAAACAAAAACAGATTTTTAACTTCTCATGCATTTGTTAAACAAACTGACCCGTGCCTTCTTGTGTAAAAAGCACAAGAGTGCAACAATCACAAAGTCATGAAATGCTATACGCGTAAGATCAGAATTGGCACGATTTTATCAGCTAACTTGATTACTGAATTAATACAGAAAAATCTATGGGTTGTTTCGTCAACATTAAGCATTTTGGCGAACATTAAATTTATATCGGATATAACTTTGATAAAATCAAATGTGGTTCATATTAGTCATTATGTCAGGTACAATCATCATGGTGATCATGCAAACATATACTCTAAATGTTCAGGGTTCTGCAGATTAGACCACTGGACAATGCTCACGATCTGTTCTGACAGATGTAGACCACTTGTCAGTGCTCAAATCAGTTCTAGCATATGTAGACCACTTGTCAGTGTTCACGATCAGTTCTGACAGATGTAGACCACTAGACACTGTTCACGATCGCGATATAAGCAAATCATATCTTCTTATTTTAAAAATGAGCCTGAAAAAGTTGAAACCAACATTTGTATCAAAGGGTATGCCCATCCCTTTATCTCTGCAATTACCAGATTAATGTGGTGGAATTGCGGACTATGGGAGGCATGGGGATATTGTAGTCCAGCACTGGACTTCTGATCTGACGGTCATAGGTTCGAATTCCGCCATGGGCGACATTCTTCCGCGGACCTCACAACCTTAGAATTACATGTAGGCGCAAGCACTGGTTAGTAGAAGAGGAAGATAGTTATCCAGAGTGATTGATATGAGTTTTAATAACTTGTTAAACAACCGATGTAACGTTTAAGCTCAACAAACTGAACACATCAAAGCTTGAAGAAACGATCATATGTTTTTTTTAACAAACCCATTTACTGGAATAAACATCAACTGTTAATTCCACAATACAGACTTAGACAAGATTTTTTGTTATAAAAGCAATAGCAACTTAGATTGTGTATAGTCTGCAGTTTGACAGATTTCAGCAAATTCTTTTGTATTCCTACGATACAGTGATGCATTATCATGCTTCCTGCAATAACACATGCTCTTCATCAATAAATATAATCCTACTTCATGCATTGTGCTGTCTTGCAAATAAAACAGGAACTCTTATAACTTATCTTACCATATCACTCCCCTTACATCACAATACATAGAACGAACAGTTTTATTGTTACAGATATGCGTGTGTGATAAATTCTATAAAACACGTAAGATTTTAAGAAAACGTTAAAGTGGAGCATTATATAAAAACAGATAACACGTAATTGATCGAAACAGAACCAAACGTCGTGATTTAGTGGTTAATCCTCTTTGATTTAACATGAATGGAGAATGTCTTGCTCAAGAATAAATACCTTTGATTTTTATCCGCGATTTATTGGACTCGGTAAAACACTTTTACGTGAGTTGCGCCATAAAACTGGTTAAGCGTTGGGACTTTTATTACCATTGTATTGTATGTGCTTTTCAACGTTCCAAAACATTGTCTGTATGAATAAACATTCACATATGTCAGGTAATCAGTGATATTTCGTTAAGAAATAAGGTCATATAGGTTGGTTATAGGACAATGATCAGCATGTTGTTTTTATGTTGTTTTTGCTTACGATATCAACACGATATCGGCGAACTGCTATAATAAATAGGAACAATGGTAGTTAATATAACAATTCAATATAGAGTCTACGTAGTCTTCATGCTATACTCTTAAACTCTTACCTTTTGATTTTGAATGATTCCTTTATGACGAGTGTCTGTGTTTATGTTTTCATTTCTCCAAATTTTGGATTAGAATAATCTAATAGTTGTGTTACTTGAACGGGTTTATCTCAATTCTTCTTATAAAATATTAACCAAATGTTAAACATCAATATATCAGCCGTATTATAAAACAACATTAAAATACAGTGAGCCAAAAGTACACTATTGACAGACGGAACTGGTGTACTCCTAGACAATTGAAAATAACTAGACAAAGTGGGATTGATACTCAACCGATGTCAATGAAAAGGGTTTTATACCCAGTCCATGCCCCGGTCCCCCGAAGCATCTCAATCTGAGCTAAATCTCAGCTCAAAAATTGTCTCAAATCGTTGAGATTTTTTTTCATCTGAGTCGGGCATTACAACATAAAAATAAGATGAGTTTTTCTTAGACAATTTTGGGAAATGCAAAATGAGATCTGTCTCAAACACACTCTGTCTCGGGCTCTGATTGGAGCAAAATCTCAATATGGAGCTGAGATTTGAGATGCTTTAGGAGATCGTGGCAATGTACAAGTCATGGTTCATGTTTTTTTGAAGTTAAACTTAGGTCTGATTTTGCACTTATAGATAGTTCTTATAAAATAATTGACGTGCAAACTTGTACAAGATCATCACAATTGCTCGTAGCATTTGTTCTCTATTTTGTTGAACGCATTGCACATTTATCAAACTCGCGTTGTAGCAAGAAATTTATATGTCTAAATAATCTCAGAGAATATTCAATACCTCTTCAAGATGGTACCTTTTATCAGACAATTTGTAAATATTTTTGATAATTTAATGTCTCGAAAAAACTTACGAACTGATTAATACATGATAACTTGTGTTAAAGAGTTGAAGTTTATATTTTCGAAAAGATAATGGCTTATGATAAAAGTTTACTTGTAAACATGAATTTGATAAAAAGTGGTTGTCGATCGTAGGACGTTGTATAAAACATGAATAAAGTGTCTCAGAAAAGTACATTTTATTTATCCAAAATGTAGTAATTTGACATTACTTTTGAGTTTACTTTTGATTTGGGAATTAAGCATTAATTTCAATATTTAGCTTTGACTGTTTCTTAAGAATAGGAATATGTCTGTTATTGTTTTCAGTCAAAATTAAACACAAAAATATATTGCCTTTTTGATTATTCTTAATTTTATGACACTGGATTTAAAGTTATTTACTGCTCATTATAAATTGCGCATATTTAATTTATATTATGCCTCAAGTGTGCATTCAATACTTCAAGACTTGTTTTTTATTTAACAAGATTCTTGAACATTTCCAAATATTCCAAAACAATTGAAGTAAGAAATATTTTAAGGAATTCCACTTTTGTTTCATTTGAATCACTCTTAAAGAGGACAGCTGCTAATGTAATAATTATTTATTATTTTGATAGATTTGTAGAACAAGTACTTTCCAGAAATACCGTTTCCATGATAAAGAAGCTGGTATTTAATCCTCTATAGCACGTGGTTACAATTACGAGAACTACTCTAAGAGTCGTATAAGTTCCACATTATATTTTTTCCTGGTAACTTATGTGCCTGTCAGTCTCACGAGCAGTTCAAACTAATCCATACATAAACCGGGCATTCGCCATCCTATGGAAGCCAGTGAGGGCCATTGTTACTGTGTCATTTATAATGTATTGTTAATTGTTTGCACAAAAGCTTGCTAATAGTGACATCACATTTTTCTTGAACTGACGTCACTTACAAACGAGGTTGTAAAATCCACAGCAGTGCTCATTTTGATAAAATTTGTGCCGCATTTTGGGGATGATTCCGTCTCGACAAAGTCTGCTGTGAATCAAATATGCTAACATATAGAACGTCTATTTACAATTATTGGTACCAGTCAAATATTACGTCACTGTCCTTTTAATACAGAAAACTTTGGTATAGCAAACTTCCGGTATTTGGAAGCCAATACGAGGCTGAATAAATAAAAATACAAAATTGGTAGGTTTGATTGCTTCTGTAATGGCATAACATATTAATGCATTTTGTCTAATATAATTACGACTTGAAAGCGTTCGCTAACGAAAATAACACACCAGGTTGGTTGCTTGTGGTATTAATTAGAAGTTAACACAACCTAAATATACGTAAAGGTTAACCACCTTTACTGTGATGTTGTTATTACGTTTGATATAATGATAGATAACACGTATAGAGCTACGTAGGAAAATCACTTTTCAGAACGCAATAAAACTATATTTAGGCCATCATTAAAAAAATAACCCTTTTCATGATTTGGTCGTGTAACTGCAAACAACAATTTTGTAAGGATGGCCTTATAGAAAAGTCGCCATATGAAACTATAAGACGCAGTAAATATTTAGATTAATATTTCGAAATTTAAAGAAAGTTTGCCTTACAATAAAAAATATCATTTTATTTGTAAATTTGGAATAGTGCCATACAATACACCAATAAAGCTAGTAGCCTATGTTGTTTGGAACTTTCAGGAAAGGCGATATTTATGACTGTCCCAATGGTTACTGGCGGCTCAGCTAGACTTGTTCACTCATCATGTAACTTTCTACTTTCAGTATGTACAACGACGGGTCCACTAGGTATGATCACAGGAGAGATCAAAGACTGGCAGATTACGGCATCGTCTGCTTATCCATACGAATGGGACAACAAATGTAGAGAAAAATACGCCAGAGTGTATCTAGGCAACGAATATGGATGGTGCGCGAAATATAAATCCTCATCAGAATGGCTGCAAGTTGACCTTGGTGTGGCTTCAAGGGTGAGTGAATCACTTCGGGATATAAGATATATACTACAGAAGAGAATAGAACATAATTTTTAATATCTTTTGTTTATCAAACACAGATTGCAAAACAACATATTTTGCAATAACACGAGAACATAATTATCGGATTTACCTAAATATCGATTAAAGGGGTGTTGTATTCAACCTATTTTCAGCGAATCAAAATGATATCATATGATTTAAAGCACCTTCCTACCTTATACCCAATATAATGGATAAATCGATAATGAAAGCATTATCGAATTTTGTGTATATGTACAATGTCGGACATTTATAAACATAAGGATTTTGAGGTGATGATAGTGATCACACTTTATTATAGTCAGTCGAACTTATGGCTTATGTGGGTCTTGACGTAAATGAACACTTACATATTGTTTAAGTACATCAAAAGTTCTCTTGCATATAAGAAGAAATCAATAGAAAAGTTTAGTTCAAAACTGACATTTTCGGTCATTTAGCAATCAACATAATTAGTGTGTCCTTTAACACAGAATATCGAGGTTGCCAGAACCCGCTATCCCCATATCAAGTTATTAGGGAGATGGTAGATTCTGGCGTTAGCCCCTCGCTATGTCTTATGTAAACTCGCTTTCTAAGTAATTTTACTCAGGTAACATTTTATAACTGTACACTTTGACGTATAAATAGAAAATAGACAACTTAAATGTAGATAATTGACTTCGCACACACCTCGGATCACATGTTTCATAACATTAACCTCAATAAGTGTTTGAGTCTAGCTTGTGAATATAGATGTAAGAAGCTTGTCTTTAGGGTAAATGATAACTTATATACACCAATTGTACGAGTGTGTAGGTGTGCACTGGCAGGTAGCAAGATATGTTACCGACATTCATGATGGTCATACCGAAATTATATGGTCATCAACAAATATTTTAATTTCCTTTTAACATACAGTTTAACAATCATTTCATAGTGGATACGTGCAATTTATGCGCATGAAATATGTACGGTCGCATACCTTGCAATTGTGCGATGGTTTTGTCGGTCGTGTTTTTTGTTTTGTTCTTGTTAAGTTCATATGCATCTTTTCTGTCGTTGTTTGCTGAAGCATAATGAAGTAATAACGTATAGAACGTGACACTTTATGTGACAGGATATTAGTGTCACAATCAATCTGTAACAAGTGTAGAAAATACGTAAACATCTCAATGTGATATTAGGTATTTCAAAATTGAGGCTCACAAAGTCTTGTTCAAACCAATTAGTTAAACAGATATGGACACAATGGACACACCTTTGGAAAGTATTAGTTGAAACAGTTTACATCAATGGTGCAAAAAGTTAAACAACAACTTATATCCACCACTCTCGGTGTCTGATTTCTTGTCTTTTAGTCAATACTCACACCTAATCAGTTATTGTGAATGCCCTATAAAAATCTAGTTTTAAGGGGGCATTCGACCCCTAGATCTGTTGATCAGGAGTTGGGCGTTCTCTCCTTATTGACCTAAATATCGCCCCTGGGTGAACTGTATTTAAATCACACTCGCTTAAATTTTGCTCATATTATTGACACAATTGTGATGTAGTTGCATCAAATGTTTCGACTTAAGCTTGGCCAACAAATTGAAGCATGTTTCGGCACAGCCGTACTAACATGGCTTTGCTATTTGCAAATCAATGTTGTGTAAACCAATCAAATCTTACGTTAACCACTTAACCAACTTCTCTTCAACCGAACAACGTTTGAAACATTAACGCCGATTGGTTAACCTTTCGATAAGGGGTGCATTACCGTCATTCATTTTGGATCTGGAGTGACCAGCAATTGTTACATCTCGACAATATTTTATGTTGCACAACTAATCTCAACCTTCAAATCTTTTTCCAAAATATTTCTTGTTACGTCTGTACAGTCCTATGATCACCTTGCCGTTAAATGCTCACCTTGCCGTTAAATGCGCATCTTTTGTTCTCACGCTGTGTTGAAATTCTTTGATTAATTAACTTCAATTGATATGCCGACACAATTACCACTAATTTAATCAGTATCGAGACAAATTTCCAAATTATTTGAAACAAAAAATCGGTTAATTTGAAATCGTGATGAAAGTATCCTTTGATGAGATTATAACATCATGTATTCTTAAAATTCCCTTATCTACATCAAAATAAATATCGTTGTTGTACAGCCTGTTTGTATCCACCCGAAATAACCCGGGTAAGTAGAATTAATTTGAGCGAATCTTGCTGAAATTTCTAAAAGAATGTCAATTTATTTCGTCACAGGGTTTTGTTTTGGAGACATTTTGTCTGTAGATGAAGCTCCACCATACTTTGAAGCTTAACCTATTCACTGTTGCAAGTGTCTTAATATTGTGAGAAAAAATGAGTAGTTGATATGAAACTGTCGACTCGTTCTGCCCCTATCTTTTGTGATCATTTGCCTGCCAGCATAACCTCAGCGCTTACGCTGAAGTATCTGAACATTATATTGTACGTGGTTGAGTGGTTAAAGCATCCGCCTTGGGAGCGGGAGGTCGAATGTTCGAAATCCGGTAGGCGTCCGTTCTGATTTGGCCGTTTGGTGAGTTGCCAGCTAGTTAAATAATGGGTACCGAGCGCCTACATGCCTGATGCCTGACATTAAAGGATATAACTTGGGAAGTAAATGTGCTCAGAAAGTCGGTGTCTCATAAGTCAGAAATGGCTGGCCCTTTAAATAGGGTAGACCCTATAAGAAATAAACACATTACTTTTATATGTATGTTTACAAATGATATAGTAAGTGCATGCCAGAAGCTGAATAGCTAAGAACGTGTAATGAAAACCTAAATAATAAAACCATCATGAGGTCTGAAAAAAGACGGTCTTAGTTTCAAGGTGGTCTAGTTAACGAGTGAAAATATGCAAAGAAATAGTAAAAATTGGTCCATGAAAGTACGGCTTATCTATAATTATACCAAATAAGCAATCGAAGCATAAAGATACTTCTAATCAAACAAACAACACAGTTTCGTCATGTATTCATGCCCTGATTACTTACATATTCCTGGCAAATTGTTTGAAGACTGGTTTTAATTTCATAAAAAATCATTTGGAACAGAATTATATCTCTTGCAATTTAAAACCACATGAATACAGCACACTCTTTTATCATAAAATACTTTTTGTGATCAAAATAACAGCTTGAGTATAATGGAAACATGTGCTATGTCTGTATTTTATGTAAATAATAGTAAAATTAAATTAACTGGTATATTTTGAGAAGAGGAACTGCCAAATTGCTCAATTCCGTCGAATAATTTAAAGTATGAACGTATATATGCCGTTGTTATATACTTTAAAACAATCTATCATTAAAGTGTCAATGCATTATACTTACTAGGTAATGCCCCCTTTACACACACAGAGATCGTTAGACGACCATTGAGCGATCCAAAATTGGCCCGATCTCTCGACGGTCTCTCAAAGCCCCGAAAAAGTCGTTTCTGTGTAAATGCTTGGGAGATCCTTGTGCGCTCGTTGTGCGATCAAAATGCAATTTTTGGCCAACTTTCATGGCGATCTATAGGGATCTTGGAGCGACATTGGAGCGCTCATTGACAGACCCTTGAGAGATCAATGTATACTAAGCCTCCTGTAGCGACCACTGGGAGTTTGCTGAGCGCTTGTTTTGCGACAAAGAGAGATCACGGGGAGGTCTATGGAGAGATCAGGTGCGACCAAGAGAGATCACTGAGAGACCGGAAGAGATTGCTGAGGGATCATCGAGAGTTCCTTGGGCGACCAAGGAGATTGTGTCCATTGAAAGATCCCTGAGAGTTCCTTGGGCGACCAATGAGATTGCGTCCATTGAAAGATCCCTGAGAGATCATTGGGCGACCAAGGAGATTGCGTCCATTGAAAGATCCCTGAGAGTTCATTGGGCGACCAAGAAGATTGCGTCCATTGAAAGATCCCTGAGAGATCATTGGGCGACCAAGGAGATTGTGTCCATTGAAAGATCCCTGAGAGATCATTGGGCGACCAAGGAGATTGCGTCCATTGAAAGATCCCTGAGAGATCATTGGGCGACCAAGGAGATTGTGTCCATTGAAAGATCCCTGAGAGATCATTGGGCGACCAAGGAGATTGTGTCCATTGAAAGATCCCTGAGAGTTCATTGGGCGACCAAGGAGATTGCGTCCATTGAAAGATCCCTGAGAGTTCCTTGGGCGACCAATGAGATTGCGTCCATTGAAAGATCCCTGAGAGTTCCTTGGGCGACCAATGAGATTGCGTCCATTGAAAGATCCCTGAGAGTTCCTTGTGCGACCAATGAGATTGCGTCCATTGAAAGATCCCTGAGAGTTCCTTGGGCGACCAATGAGATTGCGTCCATTGAAAGATCCCTGAGAGTTCCTTGTGCGACCAATGAGATTGCGTCCATTGAAAGATCCCTGAGAGTTCCTTGTGCGACCAATGAGATTGCGTCCATTGAAAGTTCCCTGAGAGATCATTGGGCGACCAAGGAGATTGCGTCCATTGAAAGATCCCTGAGAGTTCCTTGGGCGACCAATGAGATTGCGTCCATTGTAAGATCCCTGAGAGTTCCTTGGGCGACCAATGAGATTGCGTCCATTGAAAGATCCCTGAGAGTTCCTTGGGCGACCAATGAGATTGAGTCCATTGAAAGATCCCTGAGAGATCATTGGGCGACCAAGGAGATTGTGTCCATTGAAAGATCCCTGAGAGATCATTGGGCGACCAAGGAGATTGTGTCCATTGAAAGATCCCTGAGAGTTCCTTGGGCGACCAATGAGATTGCGTCCATTGAAAGATCCCTGAGAGATCATTGGGCGACCAAGGAGATTGTGTCCATTGAAAGATCCCTGAGAGTTCCTTGGGCGACCAATGAGATTGCGTCCATTGAAAGATCCCTGAGAGATCATTGGGCGACCAAGGAGATTGCGTCCATTGAAAGATCCCTGAGAGTTCCTTGGGCGACCAAGAAGATTGCGTCCATTGAAAGATCCCTGAGAGATCATTGGGCGACCAAGGAGATTGTGTCCATTGAAAGATCCCTGAGAGTTCCTTGGGCGACCAATGAGATTGCGTCCATTGAAAGATCCCTGAGAGATCATTGGGCGACCAAGGAGATTGCGTCCATTGAAAGATCACTGAGAGATCATTGGGCGACCAAGAAGATTGCGTCCATTGAAAGATCCCTGAGAGATCATTGGGAGATCGATGCGACCGTTGAGCGCTCATTGGGCGCTCCTTGACATAACTTTGAGAGATTGCTTCCCTCGGCTACCGTTGAGAGATTGTTTTGGACCGAGTCAAAACTTTGAGGAAACCGTAGAGATCACGGAAGATCATTGAGAGACCATGGCGATTGCTGGGCGCTCATTGAAAGAGCGTTGAGAGATCTGGCCATTTTTACATCGCTCAACAGTCACTCAACGGTCGCCACCTCTGTGTAAAGGGGGTTTAAATAACACAAACAAACTGAAACTTTAACCCCTTTGGCTGCTGTCAGATTTAATAAAATGGTCGGATGGTTACGGTACGGGGCCTTCCGTGCTTGATACGGCATTTATATACATCCATTTGAACGTGCCATTTGTCTACAATATAATTATGAATTTTCACGCCTTATGAAATCAGCCACAATATCTTGTGAAATAATTACATGTACTGAATAAATGTTGAACGTTCTGCTCACATGCACATTAACATCCATTGTGGTTAGTTAGCTATGATTTATTTCTGTTTTAACCTCAATTCGGTGTCAAAATACATGCACCTTATTTTGTCCTAGATTTATTAAGCTATATATTTTGAGTTACCTCATATTGGTGGACATAAAAGTTCAGTTTATACGAAATAATCCGTTTCTTAAAGTGTCTAAACGTGTAAATTTGATTGAGTACTTATAGATAAAAAACTCGTTAATTTGACTTTCATTCAATATTTGCACTTTTGAGAAAATTTTCATTTACCATATCATTACAGCTACCCACAGCGTGTTTGTATACCTGCACGTTTAATTAAATAAAATGTGTGCAATTTGTAATAAAAATGGTACCAACAAGTGACATGACTGTGATATCTCTGTGTGTTTGATATTATAATTATATTGCTGGTATCTGGTGGAACCGTCTCTTTTGTGGCATCATATTAAAATATGTTTAAACGATCATTCTCTGTTATGTTAGGTAATTTATTCTTAAATTTTCCCTCTTTTTGGTGAATTAATGACTTATTTTATAGTGAACTTAGTAAAAAGTATGTTAACCATCAATAATAAACTCGTTTCGATTATTTTTCCTATTTTAAAAAATAAACCCTGTTTTTTATACGATTTCAATTTTCTAAACCTTTGTATATTAACCTCGAAAACTTCTTTATTTTAACATGGTGAAATTGTCACTCTCATAAATGCACGTAGTTTGTACGAGAGGTCACGTTTAGTGACGCGAACCTTTCGCCGAAGGCCTGCTTTATGTTTTTGATAACATTCCTCAACGTACATACAGTTCACTCTGTCTGGCTGCACATACACATTCAAACATGTGAACTTTTGAGAACATAACAAATGATAACAAAGTTAAGATGGCGAATTCTGCTGAACCATTGTTGATGTATAAATGTACTTGAAGTTTGTTTAAGTTGAGCAGATTTTTTCTCCCATGTTTTTCTGTGCCAACAAACCTGAGAAATGTCAAGTATGGATAATATGATCATTATGTGCTTTAACGTAAAGATACTGAAAGTAAAGCGACCCCTTCTTTTTTGCTGGTCACATATTTCGAGTAGGTGGATAGGCACTGCTTCATGATAGGCAAACTGCAGCTTCTTGCAGAGCACTTCACGCAAACCACCTTGTACTAAGGAACTTGTTGATTACTTGTAGAATAAATGTTACATTCACTGAAAATGACTGTTTTATAAAAAAAGACGAACTATTTTTTATCGTTGGACCATTTTTGCTGGTCACATATTTCGAGGATAGGTGTGGATAGGAACTACTTTTAGAGAAACTACGGCTTCTTATAGAGCATTTAACGCCAACCACCTTGTAGTAGGGAACTTGTGTATTGCTTGTAGAATAACTGATACATTCACTGAAAATGACTGTAAAAGTAGACGAACTATTTTTTACCGTAGGATCATTTTATTGACCGCAGTTTTGTAATAAAATACAGTTTGCACTGACAGCGTGTCTTCATCACTTCCGTATATCCCTCTGTATATACAATGATATGTAGATATGTATGAGAGTAAAGCCTTAAGTTACATCTACGTACATAGGTTAGAAGTAAAAAAGAACATTTTAACATCCACTTTTACAATACGTTTTAGGGATATGTCGCATTCTAAGAGAAGAGTTTTCGAATATGACTGGAAATGCATTTAAGTTGTTTTTGTATATAATGAATAACAAGATAATACTTCCCATCGTGATTATAAACTGTCAAGTATATGTTGTGTCCTCTGTCATAAGTTGAAATACAATTCCTGAGTAATTGCAGGGAGTTTTTCTGCAACTATTTTTGCCGTCTGTTAGAGGTTAATGCATGCTGTATATTTACAAAACATCATCAGAATGTAAGGATGCGATATGAAACCAAATCCCTATCTAAGTTGTATCATGCAATTTCACAAGATCATGTGACCAACGTTTCGCTCGTACTGACACAAAGCTTCAGGAGCACTTTCTTCTGCCTTGGATGGTATACATCTAGATCACGAAGAGGTGACCATATATTATCTCGTACTCTGAACCATTCCGGTAGGGATGATCATGAGTGACATAAACGAAATTTTAACATACTCCTTACTTATGAATTAAAATAGCAAAAAAAAACAATTTGAGTAGATGTTATAGTTGGGAAGAAATGAAATGACATTTATCTACATGTTATCCCAATTCATTTCTTCACAGCAATGATTAAGGACCAGGGCACTTGTAGGCTCGGACAATGAAACATCTACCCGATCCCATAAAACGATAAATTAAAACCCTTATATAACGTGGAACAAATCTACATGACTTACTGTTCATCACATTTTTCTCACAATTGTGAAATATAAATGAAGTTGTATATACATTACTCCTATCTATTTACGAACACATATATTGAATATGTCACCTATATAGACGGGTATTTGTCAATACCACCCTACTTAACTCCAGCTATTTTATTAACTTTCGTATGAAAAAAATCACCCCCAGTCTGCAATAAGATTGGAACATAATCGAAATACAATGTACACGAATATCACAATTCTCAATCTTTGGGTGCAAATGTTTAATTTGAATGAAGATTTTGAAGTATCATGGTTCAAAAAGTGTTATAAGTATGTCCTTTAGTAAAGACTATTTGATGGAGTAATTTCATTAACATAATACAACGATATCTATACACACATGTACTTTACTCGATTTGGCAACGTTCGCTGTGTTTTATCTATTTAATTTGGTCGTATGTTAATACACAAGAAGAACAGAATACCTTTAACTGACATTATCGCGATATGTTTTCGCACAAAAGACATATTTAAATCATTTTACTCACTTTATTATGTATTAAATATCCAATGACAAGGTAAATCATGATAATTGAAAATGCTTTTACAAAGAATCTCATTACGATATGTTTACTTTATGAAATTAGATAGATGTAATGAATTGTTTGATTCATGCCGTCTTAACATGCTAGTCCTATCTATTACTGTCAATTGAACAACTTTGTATAAAGTATTTCACCTGAGAATGCACTAAAATGTCTTTACTGATCAGGTTCAAGTTTAAGGCTTTCGGAAACCGTTCTACTCTACTTTTTTGAGGGAGGCGTTGTGGTCGAGTGATAGAGCACTGGACTCCAGATCCGAAAGTTGGGGACTCGAACCCGCCTATAGCACGGTTTAACTGTGGACGTCACAGTCTCTGAGTGAGACCCGAGTACTGGTTAGTTATCCAGGCAGCAGTCATTAGACGGTTATTTAGTTGCAATAACTTATTTCAGGACCGATGTAAAATAAATAAGCTTAAATTAATTTATTCTATGAGCACTTGTTTCGAAGGAGACTCCTGACCGGAAACTGATAATCCAGCGTTAACACGGACTAGGACAATTTCCCGATTCCCTGAACACCACGTGATTGTTGCGAATTCTTATGTGTGAGGTTTCTTCTGAAAATTTAAAGACAAAATGGTATTGAGAAGTGATATAGCAATGTTATATATTGAGTGTGCGCAGACCTTAAACATATTTAATGTTGCTTTCACCATTTTAAATGTTCGGATTGTAACCTAGCTATGCAGGGGATGTATGTAACCTGACTGTTCTATTTCGTCGTAATCATTATTTATTATCATTTCACAATCCTTAACCAAAGTCGCTTTACATAAAACGAAGACATTTGTGAAAAAGTATTTCAACATCTTGGTAAAAATAACACATTATCTAATGGTGACATCTCAGTTTTATCGTTGAGTACAAATCGTTCTGATGATGACACTTTCTCGTGTTTGTACACCATTTCATCATAATATCCCGTCTTCTACTTGGATAATTTTCTAATTTTCCTCGAGGCTAAATTCATTTCATAGACATAATTCATTTTCCGATTCATTAAATCGAAACTGTTTACATTGGATTACGCTATGTCATTGTTGAAAATTGTCATTTGTTCAAATTGATTTTTAATATAACACAAATAGCTAACTGACCATGTAATACCGACATGTAGACTATACTGATAAATTATCGTTTAAAAATTGCTCGCGCACTGCAATGCCTCATTAATTGAAGAAGTCTTAAATTAGATAAGTCAGTCCAATAAGTTTGACAAACCGTTGCTGAATGTAAATATGAGGTGCTCGTGAGAACAGCACGTTGTGAGATCACAAAACACTTGTTCGTCTTGTGAAATAGTAGTACTATCAATACATATTCAACGTAATCACCTCAAACAGTGTAAAATGCAAACAGAACGTCAATAGTTAGATTAAATTTAGATAAATCAACGGTGTATATATGTACAATGATTAAATTGCAATTTTAATTATTCGTAGTTTCATCAAAGTTTAAACAACCACAACATATACATGTACTAAGCATATGTCCTCCATTTTAAGGTCACCAGTCTCCTGAGATGACAAACGGATCAAGGTCTATTCATGTGACATTTATGTGTGTTTAATTACCTCTCGGCTGATTTACTAAATACTCAATGCACGTAAATTCTCAACTTCGATCAAAATCTAATAAAAGTCACTAGCCGTACGTCTCATGATGGACACGTTTACAATACTTATAGGGCTATACAATATAAAAGACACATTCGGATTGCATCTTGTTAGCAGGACTTCACTTAGTCAATGGAAACATTGTAAACTCAAACACAATTAAATTCCTGAAATATAAAGTTAATTGATTTCTTAACACCAACTTATTCCATATACATGTTAGAATGTAAAAGTATTTGAATATTAACACAGAAAACGGACCAACTGATATTGTATTGTCTGTCTGTCTTATCGAAATAATTTGTTTTAATGGTTCAATTTCGTGTTATTATGTAATACAAATCACATTCTTTCCTGTAATATCCAAGACAGCGTTTATATCAACATTTGTAATATAATGACCTTGACATTTGTCTTTTTCAGGTCACAGGGGTCATGACACAAGGTCGAGCTGACGGTAATGAATGGATTACCGAGTTTAAGGTTTCCTACAGCATGAACGCCTTCAATTGGTACTATGTTTATGACCAGTATGACAACAAGAAGGTACGTAGTTACCATAGAAACCTATTGTCCTCTGATGAAGTACTATCCAAAGTACAGCAATTTTAGGAACGCTTTTATATGTGTTAGATATATATGTAAATAAAACAAAACAACCGTGATGTATATAATACATCTCCAATAGAAATCTCAGCTCAATATGAGATTTGGCTCAGACTGAGATTGAGACAAAATGTCATTTGAATCTCTTGATTTTTTTGTAAAAAAAATTAGAAAACTTATCTCATCTTTTTCGTTTTGTTATACCGTTTTGAGTCCGGTCTCTGATGAGGAAAATCTCAACGATTTGAGAAAATATTTGAGCTGAGATTTAGCTCAAATTGAAATGCTTCGGGAGACCAGAACTTCTACGAACTTCATTTTTTTCAGAAATTTGAGGGAAACACGGACTCATACACAGTGAAACACTCATATCTTGATGCACCTATAGTAGCTAGGTTTATCAGATTCCATGTTGAAAAATGGAACCGACATCCAAGCATGAGAGTAGAGGTTATTGGCTGCCAAAGTAAGTTCTTGTTTCTGATTACGTACACTATGAATTCACAATACACATACAATTCATTCTAATTCATCAGGTCCGAAATATTATTTCGAATAATACATGGTTTCGAACAGCCAATTTCAATTCAACGTGCATAAGAAGATTCATCGGGACCTGATATTTATTTCGGAAAATACAGAGTATTCGGATAGAAGGTTGTCGAATAAACAAGGTCCGACTGTATATACAAAATGTATTAAATGTTTGTATGTGTTGTACGCATGACTGAACGAAAATGCGCATTTTACGTATTCAATACAACTTGATTTACATCCAATACCGTGCAACGAGATGTTTTGAGCTGTTCTAAAATCTTGCCTGTACAACAAAATAACCTTATTCCTTCGTATCAATATACATATCCTTTTACTGTAACTATCTGTAGTACTGTTCAATAATTACCGACATACTTTAAAGCTTAACGAAATCTGATTCGGCTATAAATATCCTTATATCTTTATATACAGTAAACCTCAATAATAAGACCAGCATTGGGACCTTTGAAAACTGGTCTTAATATTGATGTTAAATAAAGAGCAAAACAGTAAAAATGGACTTGAAAATTGTGTTCTTAATTTTGATTTCGTCTTATTATTGAGGTGGTCTTTAAGTGAGGGTTGACTGTATTTTGATTGTTTGATGTTTTCAGTGTGCAAGGAACCATTAGGTTTGCCACCATATGGAAAGATAACTGCATCGTCTTTTAGAAAGGGAGCTAAATCGTGTCAACCAGAGGATGGAAATATTCTCAGTCATAAAGGATGGTGCGCCAAGAAGAAGAAAGGTTGGTGACTTCAGTCAGTTTCTTAGGGGGTCAGTTGCTAGGGGCAACAGTGGTTAAGTGGTTACGGTGTCAGCCACTCACCTCTATGGTCAGTGGTACGAAGTATATTGGTACAGAAACTCATAAAGTCATTCATCTTTATTTGATGCACGTTGCTAATGTCACGAGTGAATATATAATATAATTCAGCCCTGCGTTAAGTAAAAGTGTTTGCGGTTAACGTTTCGTAACATTTGCAATTGGGTTCCCCGTGTGCAGTGAATGTGATAGGGTTGGCCAGGAATACAAAACTAAACTGTTTCGTAACGCTCGTAACTGAACGCAAGGCTGTGCTTCGACTCTTCGATGTTTGGTCGTAACATTGTACTTCCTGATCACATGGCAGCAATCCGGGTATTTCTTCATTTTGTCTGACCTAGTTGATAGAAATATTGTCCTGATTTATTAGTAATGTAATTAAAACTGATGCGTTCAAGCGGCCACAAACTTTGTTTACGCTTCATAGAAAAGTACACAAAAGCTATCAACTGTTCCGGTTTCATTCACGAGTTTTTCGAGCAATTTATGTCAAACTTATCTTAAATTCCCTTCATAATGTTATATATATCTATGTAAACATGTCTTTATCTAACTCCATTAAACCTCTGCAGTTTTAATTCAACAATTTTATGTAAAAAAGGGATGATGCATACTTCATTGCAAATTGTCCTAGTTTTTTTAGAGTCTTAATTGTAAAGAAAAAGAATTCTTGTCATAATACCAAGGTGTTATATTTTATCATACCTGTACGCGGGACGAAAATTGAGGTTACCCGGAGGAATTTAACTTATTTATTAAAAGCTGAAAGTTGACGCTTATTGCGTATTCAAAGGTCGTCCTTTTTGAAGTGACTGTAGTTAGATAAACATATTTAGGAGATAGCGAGACACACAATACAATATCTTTATATTAAAGCTCTCGTTCATTTCGGCCTTTTATCCGCTGTAAATTTGAAAGACACACTTTAAAATTGCTATATCTTCACAACACTTATAGTTATTGTGTGTACCTGCAGGAGTTGAATAGATAATATTAACCTTTTGAATATAGTTCCCATTTATTTAGTACAGCCTGGCTTTTTTCCACACCAGCAAACACAAACTATGTTATGTCAGTTATCAAGTTCTACATTTATGTATAACTCTTACTCTGCGAAAACCTGTTACGAAAATATATCACCTTGTTTTACGATCTCGCTTTTTTGTGAAATATTTATGGAAATAAGATGTAGAAGACAAGAATAAAGACTGTTCTCTCATGAACGATGTTAAAGATAAGTCAGAGGGACGAGAATTAAACGTCTATACCTGCGTCTGTGTATATTACTTTACTTAATACAGTTTACATGTATACATTGAGCGACAGTGTCGAGTATAGTGTTTACTCCATAAATTGTACACTATTTTTAAGGACTTCACTGTTCTACCGAACAACTAGCGCAAGAATAACATATAAGTGAATCGGTTAAAAAATAGTTCAATATCAGAACGTAACCAGCATAACATACTCAATACTGGTAGAACTCTTTACTGCACAATTAAATTTATTTAATGGTTGAACAATGGACAATAATGATTCCTACTTTCTGTGAATCTGCAAGTGTTGAATACAAAACCAGTGTGAAATACCGAACAACCTCAGTGCTTTCAGCGCTTTGAATAACATACGCAAGGAAGCCATTAGTAACAGACGTAGCATTGTCCATAGGAACATCACTCGAACAACATTCTGTCGAAAAACAAGTTATATACCATTCATCATTTTGACTAATTATTCTAGATAGTGTGTGTTGTTATACATACTATAGTATTACATTATAATTTTGTACTATTAAATACCAGTATATGAAATATGAAGTCAAGTATTCATTTTAACTTTGGCACAAACCTCTTTACGTGTCAAGCTATAAGCTACTTTTCGTTTAAGGCGATTCGTTTAAGAGATCAGAATTCAATGTCAGGGGCTTTTAAGATATTTCAATGTCTTGTAATTGATATCGAACTTACGGGTACATAATACGACAATATATAACAATTACTATTTAGTTTTGAACAGAGAAGAGTATCGTATTTCGGATGTGACCAATAACTGTCTATAGTTAAGATATCAGCTAAATTATAGCGTGTCTCTGGGAGGTCTCACTAGTAAACAATGGACTCGTGTTTTAAAGAAGCACTCGACTGATCGATAATTAGAGACTTAAAATGAAGATATGACCAGCCATTGATCAGTATCTTTCAGGCGCTTGTATGATACGATTTATGATTTGGTCATGACGCGTTCAAAAGATCGAAGCTAACCATGTCTTGAATAGTTCTATGATCTGCCTATGTTCATATCACCTCGTACCTATTGTTTGGGAACGTATTTAACTTCTTTAAACCAAATAAACACTCTCGGACAAGTTAACGTAATTATGTCAAATGTTCGACCTAAAGTTGATAACAAGGCAAATTCGGAATTACTGTCAAACGTCTTTGTTTGAATGAAATGATATTGCTTTAGAAGTTTTTTTCAAAGGAATGAAACTAGAGATGATTTATTATATACCATATGGTAATAACAGTTTGTTTGACACAAATGAAATTTATATACGCATCATACTGGATATTGTATCAATGCTAGGCTGTAGATCGTATATGGTGCAACTATCCGTCTTAACATACACAGACATACCTGATGCACCATTGTGCGTATCTCTATCAAACAGGGTCGTTACACAAATCACTTGTTTTACAGGGGGAAACACTGGGTCATTTAAAACTACGCATATTTTAGTCTCAATGAACAATAACAATTCCTCCATGGCCAATACTTTTTGTAAATGAATAGTTTACCTCAAAATATTATTTGTACAAGCCTGTGCGCTAGGCATAACACAATGTTTTCATTTACAGATGACCAATGGTTACAGATGGACATTGGACCTCCAACACTGGTTACTGGAATCATCACAAAGGGGCGTGGTGACTCCAAGCGTGAACATTACGTCAAGAGATTCATGGTTACCTATAGCAATGACTCTGTGCTTTGGTATAAATACAAAGACGCACATCACCTTGACCCCAAGGTATGGGCTCTGTCATTGGTACACGGGTTAATTTTTGGGGCTTAGCATGTCTGCGATACGAAAACATTCAGCTAAGCTCAAGGTTGCGGGTTACGTCTTTCAAAATTTACGATGCATAACCCAGTATATTTATTTCATGTTTATGATTATTCTCCGGAGAAGACCTTAAGGTTCTCAATATAAGTTTCTGCAAACAAACGGCCATCGGTGATAACATCATATTGCCATTTGTATGCACTATTTAGAAATTTCAAAAGCCTTGTTTAGAACAATATGGCGTTATAATTAGTATATGGTTTCAATTTACAATTCCACTTGCATTCTATTACACTAAACAATTTAGACTCCAGCCTTTTGTTGGAGGAGAATAAGTGTAGTCTGACTACAACCGGAGTACCTGTGTTTACTGTATTATTTAGCTATCTGGAAAATGTATTTACATGTACATAATACTTATGTTTGCAAATCCTCTGATTGAACGCCGAATATACATATATCAGTATTTGGGGTTCAACCAAGGACTGCAAAATATTACTATAATATACTTATAACCGTATATGATATATTTAATTCACTGCTTTAGAAACAGCTCCGCACCAAGCCTGGTCTATTTATAGCTGGTCGGTATTGACCAATCAGATTCAAGCTTCATGTCGAAGTAACGATATGTTGCGACACAATATTAAAACAACATATTGCAAAGAAACGTAACTTTTTCTGCTTTCAATATTTGTAATACCTTCGTAATAAGTAATGACTTGATATACACATGCAACTTGGTTCAGAGAATACAAAAGTAATTCTGAAACCATTTCCTGATGTGAAATTGGCAAGTATTGATTACAATCACATGTTTGATCGACGCGTCTGATTTCATTTATGCAAATTAGCTGACCTAATTTACTGTCAGTGCTCGCTGAAACCAGGTTGCATACACTTAACTGTGTTTAACAAAGGCTTAAGCTACTTAATTACTTACATAAAATGAATAACTTTATAATCGGCGTGTTTACATACTGTGTAACTTTGACATAACCGTGTGTGTTATTAATGCCGTGTTTTATTTACAGAGAGTGTTGTTTGCTTATGCAATTTTCGAGAGAAAAAAGGGCTGTCGAAAAAATGTTGTGTCCCCATATGGCCATGTACTTTATCCCGCGTTCGATGTTGTTGACCCCCCTAAACATATTGTGTATATAATTTGTACCATAACATCCAGATAATCTGTACATATTGGGAAATGCTGTATTCGTATATATGTATATATTCAATATGGTCAACTATACGTTGTAACTTATTACGTCTCTACTAACAAGATCCCTGGCCCCTAAATATTCCAGATTCTCTGTCCGGGAATGTTCTGTTGTCTCCCTGTTTTATTTCAAGTAGTCAACAACGTTCGATAATGCAGAATTTAATGTTTATTCATACAAGTATATCGATTACAGTCCGTTTGCTTGACAACAATTGTGAAGAAATTGTAAGATGGTCGGTCTGTGAAAACATGTTTTGGAAAATATTGGCAAATACACAATAGCAGTATCCTCAGCTCATTTTGAATCAATCCCAATTAGATATGCATCATCTGACAAGGGTATTGTAATTTGAAGTTTGTTTTAAGGACATGCATAAAACTGGTCATATATGCACATTTTACTCTCATATTTTATATAAGAAAAACAAAAGGACAGTTATACTTTATGTTTGATCATTAGTAATCGCTTTCAGTGTTTTCATACTACAAAGGGGTGCTCCATACACGTCCAGGCGTACGTGTTGTTTTATTTACGAACGTTGTTGGATTTCAGAGAGTGACATTGGTAGCTATGGTAACAATGTTGTAATGTGGTCATTTGTGTTGCTTGTTTTGAGTTCCGTGCAATTTCATTGGTTAATTAATGTTGTTGTGTTCCCCAATGTCCCCAGTGTCCCCATAATGTTCCCTAATGATAACAATTCAGGTTTACTTACAAAATGTGAAAGTGAATTATATAAAAACGATATAAGGGTTATGGAGAGTGGACTGGAAGAGAACAATGGCACAACACTACCTAAACACTCAATGTTTGCAACCACAAACATTTCTTCAATCTGACTGTATGTCTATCTGTCTGTCTGTCTTGTGGGTGTGGGTAAATCATGTATTGAATGCAATGGAATGATGTTTTTCGGGTATATGGTGGTGATTGACCGACTTGGGTCATAGGTTGGCAACCAACTATTTCTGCCATGTACACACGACTGTCAGTGGAGTGAAGGGACTATCTTTATGCCTCATGAATCTTCATGTATTTATAGAACAAGTGGTTTTGGACACCAACGTATAATGCGTCAGCATCTCAATTAATTCCTGACCAGTATACGGACGAGGGCCTGGTAAGACTAACGCATTAATGGGTGCGGTATATATAACCATTTTTCTTCACAATGTATATATTTCTTTTATGCTTTACAGAGGATTTATTTCACGAAAATGTAAAAACTCACGCTAAGTGGAAAAGTCCCATTTATAGATTGAATTAAAGTTTTCGGGTATAAACTATTAAATGAAAGGCGCTTCACACAAGTCTAGTTCTATGAATCCTTTGGACCGCCAAACTTCGCATAATTTATTTTTCCTGCTGTTTGGTTTGAACTAAAATTACCGACCGTCACAGATTCTTGTTATATCATTCATGGTTAATGGTAAAGGCATCGTGGCCCGTCAACTTAATACGTCTGTTAAGAATTTTCAAAATATTTTTGGGTGATTTTTGCCCATTTTGCTCTAATATCAATTTTTTATCATTTCTGTCCCACGTTGGGTATGTTAAAAGGAGTTTATATTCTTTAACTTTTTGAAAAAATGTGTGAGTTTTTATATCAACGTGAAATGAAATAAATGTATTCATATCTTATGAAATCTCTTTTGCATAATTAGTGTAAGATTTTAAATAAATTTATTGTATAGAAAATTGAATATAACTGGCAACTTACGATGAATGAAAATTATGGCTAATGTATGCAAAGAGATTTCATGTTTGAATATTGTACCTGATTGCCTCTGTTCATGTTCCGCCTTGAGTTCTTAATTAAATTGTAAATTTGCGAAAATTGTATATTCCTGTGGGTGAATACATAAACATGTCTCTTGAAAGGCACACATTTGGCTTGCAAATTCTTTCTAGCATTCTCTTCATTGTTTGACATTGAAGTACAAATGCAGACTTAGAAGCTACTCAAATATGTTATCTTTATTTGTAAATGGGTTTTGGCGCTTTGATGTTAAAATTAAACAAGCGTACAACTTTGACTTACAGTGATTTATTTCTTTATTTGTAATTCGTTGTGAGTACAATGTTGGCTGTTTTAAAAGTGATCAACTCAAGACGGAATTAATGCTATTTACTTATTTTATTTTCTGATGAAGGACGCTTAGACTAGCAGTTGAATATTCAGTGCGAAGGGTCGGATTGCACAGATAATTGAAAGCTAGGCTTTTAAAAACAGATTTTTGTCTCTATGGAAATTGATTCTCCAACATATTTATAGATTAGTATACATGCCACTTATATGCTGTGACAATTTTAAAAACCGTCATATATACATTGTACTTTCCCCTTTTTACCATATTGATATTTTTTCACATTTCTTTCATTTTTTTGTTTAAATTGTTTCACACATATAGAATCTAGGCACATTTCACCATTTTAGCTTCAAAGATTTGTCCACGTTTTTTCATACACGTTTGGGAACGATCTTATGGTTCGAATAAGTACAGGGCTTTACAATTTTGAGTTATTTTTTCAAAGTTCATTTAGGTTTTTTGCTTTGTGATAGATTTTATTCCAGCTTTCCTTTCTTGATGTCATTGCTACGCTATACCTCAAAGCTATTTCGATATTGTTTTCATTATGCCAATGCCTTACACTGCTAAGAATATTTTCTGGTATTTCTCTCTTTCTGTTTATTTTTTATGTCCTCCTCATAGTATTTTCGATTTTTTCATTTTATTATTGCAATTTCTTCTACACTTATATACTGGGACCTTTGGTCATGTCTTTTATGGATATTCTTTTTTACATTATCTTTACATTTCTTGCCTTATTTATATACCTTACCCGTTTACCAAAGCCGAAAGAATGCCTGCATATATCTTTCTTTCTCGGCTTGTTAATTAGAAATTTAATATTTGGTACCTAACCTATGGCGGCCTAGGAATTAAGTTAGATTGAGTGTAAACCATTTATCATCGGTAACAATTCGTTCATCTTCTTGCATCATTACATTTCTGGTTTTGTAAACGCTCTTGAACCTTTAAATAACTCTATTTTTTCTTCACTCTTTCTGTTGAGTTTTCGAAATAGATGACATAGATTTGCACACCCGTCCTGGCAATACGTTGCTATTCACTTTCAATGCTTCGAAAACATACAATTTTTACTCTCTTTTTTGAAAACGCATAAATCAGGCTAATGGTGTCACTTCGCCTGAGTGAGTTTTAAAAATCGTTTTATGTTGTCGATTGGTTTCATTAAAAAAGAGGGGCTTTACTTTAAGTATCGCTATATAAGTTGGAGGATCATAAGGACGGGAAGGATTTGGGTTAGATTTTGGTACCCTTAAGATCTATTTATAGAAAGAAGGGTTTAGTGCTTTTTGGGGTTGCTTATAGTTCCCTCCCAGGTACCTAGAACTATCTAGAAATCAGCTTTTGGAGAAAGGTTTTCATATAATGTACAACATAGATAGAACGAATATCCATTATTCACTTATTTAGTTGTAAATGTCATGTTTTCATTTTTCTTCGCTACAGAACATAGAATAGCTCTGATTGGTATTTTGTATGTTAACGATATTATTTTTTCCATAAATACAATGGTTTTACTTCAACTGTGTGCGAACTATTTAATGTACTTGATAAGAGTGTTATAAACTTTCGCTCTGAATATTTGAACACGCTGTCAAAGACTTGACTGTTTGAATGCATGTCACAACACATTTCACGCACTCTGGCTTCGTACTAATATACTAAAATAAATTGAAATGGATGACAACGATGTACTGTTTAAGGAAGACGTTAGAAATTTAGCATGATGATGGATCTTTTATTATGTAAACCTTTTTGGCGGAAATGAAATTTACGATTCAGGTATTGAGTACAAAAGTGTCTGCAGCGGTATATAATTTAGGCAATCACATACTTAGAGCGTGATTACAACGTCTTTCTTCATTTTCGATAAAATGAATGTCAATGTCAAGGTCATGAGAAAAGAAATAGGTCAGTCAAGTTTGAGTATTTTAAGATAAATCTTACAACCTTCGAACGTTTGTAGAATGATCGAACTGAGAAAGTGACCTTACCTCTTAATGACCTTGACCAACAGTCATTTACGTGCATGACGCATGACTTGCATGTAGCATACGCATGACTAACGCCTAGAAAAATCTAACTGTCGCATGTTGCCTAGTAACAATAACATACACGCATTCAACTGTGCTAACAACTTACACGTGCACGCACACAGCAAAACAATCGAGCACGCACACTTCTTACACCAAGCGTTCTCATTCTTTACGCAAAAATACGAAACATTATGATTTGTTGCATGTTTTAGCCTTGTCTATGTATCCAAACACAACGCGCACAGTATCCCAATAGTTGTTCACGACTTTTCACGAAGCACACCGTCGTAAGATCCTACTATGATGTTACTAATTACGTTTTTTTCCCGCGCTTCTTTTAGATTTTTGGCGGGAACAACGACAAACATACTGAAAGGATTCATTATTTGAATTCACCTTTCACTGCACGGTATGTGAGATTTATACCCATAGAATGGAACAAGAAGATTGCTATGAGGGTTGGACTTGTGGGATGTCCATTTAATGGTATGTACAATGGACTTTGTTTGTTGTATTTGTAAGAATGTATTGCCTGTGTATTGATGTTTCCGTGTAAGCGCTTTGGCTACTGTACATTTGGTGTAAATATGCTTACTACATTTTATTTACATTCTGTTCATGTAAAACATGACATGAGTAGATAATATACAAAATACTAATACAATGGTAAAGAGCCAATTACAATTCGAAAACAAATGCATCATGCACAAGAAACACAATTGCAAAACACATATATGATAAACAAATATTGAGAAGGCATATTTATTCTATTTTTTTTTAAATATGTATAGAAGAAAAATATATGTTATTTTCGGATGTTTCAAGTCTGGCATTTATTTGAATTTACAAATATTTTTTTAATGAGCACACAATACGAATGTATGCAATGATGACTGAATGAAAACCAAGACTGTTGTCCCCAAAATGTTGCCACTGCAGAAATATCACACCGGTGTCTGTATTCCTTCTATTCATTCTGAATGCATGCCAAACTGTCGTGTCAAACTAGTTTGTTTTTACATTTCAAGTTGACGTAGTGCGCAAAATATCACACATCCTGTCTAAGTTCCGTTAAATCTTTTTCCCCTGTGAATATAATGCATTCAATTTAAATACAATATACACAAAGCAATGTGAGAACCTAGTTCATTTAAACAAAACTGGTATCAATGTATTGTATACTTATCATCCCGTTTCATAATTATAATTTAAAGCAATAATTATGTTTAAATCTTTATTTCAATCTCATCAGTGTACATATCACATACATACCTATACAATTAAACAACGAATGCATATCTAATAAAAGTACACTGTCACTCAAATAATGAGTTATAAGATATGATGTATACACATATAACTAATACATCAAAGTATCTACATACAGTTATATATGAGGGCTGATATTGGATTAACAACCTCTTCTGTAAGTCATTTAAAGAAAACGCAACATGTGATGTCACTATTTGTAAGCAGGAAACTATATTTACCCCACATGGTTACTTCGTTTTCATATTGCCATAAGGGGCAATATTGCTTATTGTCAGTCCATGGTGACGCCACATGTGACGTTTTCTTGAAATTACGTCACTTTAAGAAGAGGTTGGAAATCGTAAATCGGCGCTCATATACTAAACAATAATATCACGAAGTACCTATACATCACATATATCAACATGGAATAAACTGAAGAAACTTTGCTGATCAGTAGAGCTAAGAACTGCCATAAAACAATGATAATATACTGAAAAGGGGCAGGAGCAGTATGAGTAAAATAATGTAGCATATCGTTTTAAACAATCCCATTCTAACTCCAGCTTTGGTAAAGAAGCAATTACAACAGTGATCGTCAAACCATCGAAATATAATATCATGTTTTTGTTTCTTGGAATATATGTATATGCCTTTCTCTAAAATATTTATTAGTGGACAATTAACGTATTACAAATGTGAACAATAATAACATCAAAAACAGAACAGAACAGATTCTTTTTGGATTTGAGCAAAGCTCCTCATCCATACAACATATGTACAACATATTGTCAAAGTAGTAAAGTAAAGTAATGATAAAATAATAAAAAATATATTATAATGATTCACACTAATGTATATGTGTCGAAGTCGAAATTTGGAGAGTTCATCAAAAATGTAACGTCACTATCTCTAACCCATCTCAACGTCATTTCCTATGATGACGTCACACATGTTATGTGTAATAATAATTTAATAGTGACATAATATATCTTCAATACCGATCTCCAACATGGTGGAGAAAAAACCGTAAATTTGAAAGTAGTTTCTTTGAGAACACACCACCACAAAAGGACGACGGTGGATTTTTTGTTACAAAACACAAACATTATTTTTTCCTTAACAAACAAACATAAAAAGGACACGCTTTAATTATTATTCAAAACAAGCAATTAATTTATACATAATATTATCGTAATGATAACGATATTGTAAACGTGCAATGTACCGCAACTTTATTGTCATACCTTTCTCTCATTACGTGTTTCACCAAACAGTAAAACTTTCTGATATTTATAATATTTATACGATCGTAAATAATATCGTAAGCAAGCGAGCCCATAGGCCGATGGCAGCAAGTAAATTAAATTACGGTGGACGTTTATGACTTTGAACCATAAATGTGAACCTTTTGACACTTGATAATGACGCCCTTATATTATTATTAAACACCGATTTAGTAAATTACTTATCAGTTGAGAATAGTTGAAATATATCAGTCTGTCATTTATGCGATTTTAAACATTGATTGAAACAAGTTAACAGTGTTCAGGTATTAAATTAATTTACAATTATTTTTGAACAACGGCGCCACCACGACGACATTATTGTTTGTAATCAAATTATACAGCAATCGAAAAAAATATATATGGCCACCAGGTACTTGTGCATTTGTCGAATTATATAATACTCCACCATGATAAAGTGATTCCCGAGTAGGGCGAATAGGACGCGTCCATTCCTTGTAAACTGACAAAACAGCGTGAATCATTTGAACAGTCGCCTGCGTACATTCGGACATCGTTTATTTGACAACCTTTTATCCGAATACACAGTGTCAGGTCCCGATATATCTTCTTATTTACTTATTGAAATGGGTTAATCGAAACCATGTATTATTCGAAATAAAATTTCAGACCCGATGAATGAGGTCCGACTTTATATAAATATATGGCTTGTGAAGCACCGTGTCTTACCATTGTAAATTTGTGGAAAGGACAATATATACCTTTATATAATATATTAATATAGTGCTGCATTTCCAATTCAAAAACCTATTGCAAACCTTAAGTTTTGTAGTGGCTCAAATTTCATTATAATCTTTAACTTTGTTTGCAAATATTACCTTTTCATGCATAAATTATCGAAATGATTAAAAAATAATACTCTAATTAATTTAAAATTACGCTGTGTTTATGTTTACCCCGAGAACAATCTACATTTTCTTAGAATTCTGAGTCGATCCAAATAGTTATCTGAAAGCAGGCATTTATGGGGTACGGGTCATTTACTTGTATTTAGGGAGTACGTTTGGCAGACTGATATTTATTGGCACTAAATTGTATATTTCATAACGTAGGACGTGGTGTTGTGCACATTTTGTGCATAATATCACACTATCTAGACATCAATTATGGACAAATTCCTATTTTATTTCAGAATTATAATATCACCTTACATTACACGTTTAATTGAAAACTTGCGTCAGTTTATTATAGTCGGTTTTTCATTTTGTTAGATTGTAATCAGTTTTCGCGACCATGACATCACATTTTCGATGTAACTTAAAGATTGTTATCAGTTTACCAAATAACGATATGCAATATGAAAACAACGACATATTTTAGCATTTCTTTATGAAAGGGAAATATTTCAGCAAAGAATTTATCGGTAGAATAACTTAATAAATTTAATTATTACCGAACAGTACGGGTCAGTGAGGTTTTAACTCTCCCTAAAATGGCGCTGTTTAACATCCACGGCTTTTGTTTGGCAATGATTTATATCTAAGAGCACTTGAATTTTGCGTAACAAATTTGATAATATATTGTATCCTCTTCATGTGTTTGGTGTGCGTCTTTATACGCACTATGTAAGCGCTGGTAGAGAGCACTTTGTCTGTTTATTTATAGCTTACTGGATTTAAGTTCTTAATTACCTCTCAATACCGTGAATAAACAGTCTATAATTCTTGTTGAATTTAAATGAGTTTTAGAAAAATACAAATTTACCTCACATATCGTGTCTCTCGTGTCGTAAACCTTTGTTGAGCGTTTTAGTGTAAAAATGAAGGGATACACAGTCCGTTTGAATTTGTCATTTAATGACGTCAGGTGATAAGTTTATAAAAATCTTGACATATTTTATCATGTGCTGTTTTATTGAAGGATTGGTTACAGGTATTTATCGTCACCGCTACCATCATCTACCCACTACTAAGCCCAAACATTACAATCAGCCATTTGTTAGTTGCGAATGTTTATAAATAATTGAAGAAACATTTGTGTAACATAGAGTTGGATTTTCATTATAGAGAAAGTATTTATCAGTACTAAATTCAACACAACCATAAATTTGTTTAGCTGCAAAATACCTTTAAACCGTGTATTCAAACCGTGCATTCACACCGTGCATTCACCAACGTGCATTCACAACGTGCCTTCACACCTTGCATTCAAACCGTGCATTCAGACCGTGCATTCAAACCGTGCATTATGACCATGCATTCACACCGTTTATTCAACCCGTGCGTTTACACCGTGCATTTAAACCGTGCATTCGCACCATGCATTCATACAATGCATAAGTGCTCTGGCAATAGGTGTACATTTACTATATTGTTTTAATTTTCATAACATGTTATGTAATCATTTAGCGGCCTCTGGTTTAATGTTAACTATACAACGGGAATATAAATATCATTTTATTCAAATCGAGCGCTTAATGCGTGAAAAATCGCAAAGTCATTCCAAAGTCAATTAATAGTGCGGCCCATTCATCGTGTTAATATGCGATGAAGTAAAAAAAGTTCAAAATACCATTTATATATCTTTACATACAAAAGACAAGACGAATTGATTACAAGTTCATGTTAAACAGGGGAAGGCCTATGTAACTGAAGTATTGGTGTGTGAAAAAGTAATCGCAAATACAAGTTGAAGGATCGAATTTCAGGTTAAATATCACATCATGTCATACCGTATAATGTACCATTTTCTCTCCCGCTTGGGTAAAAATTGCAAGTATGTTAAAGAGATATCCCCACCGGTATACTCGTATGTCATGGAACCATGTATTGTCTTCACTTGTCTGACCGTATCACGATAATCGTGTGTTGTTATGTTCAAGAGTACATTGTCCATAATAGCAGAACAGAACATATATTGCATTTTTTAACATATTCATAATTAATATTGATAAAAGTTTTGGTTAGTTCTAAAATGATAACACAGGTGTTTTTGTTGCATCAAGAAGTAGTAACCACTGGACGGAAGCGTGTTTAACGCCATGCCCACAATCCTGTATACTTCCAAATGATATTGAAATGTTGTTTTGCTGTTTTTGTTGACTCATAGCTGTACTATGCCCGTGATAGCACTGATAGGTTAATATAGAATAAGCAGACAAGCAGACAAGCATATCATTTAGTTGGTGTTTTAACAATACGATACGATACGATACAATACGATACAATACGATACAATACAATACGATACGATACGATACGATACGATACGATACGATACGATACGATACGATGCAATGCAATGCAATGCAATGCAATGCAATGCAATGCAATTCAAATACAATACAATACAATAACAAATACAATGTAATATAAATAGAGTGGTAAATGAATCAAACAGAATATTAAGTTATCTGCACTATATTTTTAGGCAAGATAAGAAATAAACACAGACGTGACGAGATATCATATAAGTGTAATAATAATAATTGAACCTAAAATACAACTTCCCAAATTTGCATTGCTTCGAATCAGAAATTGAAATTCGGATAAATCTGCAGACGACTAGTTTCCTTTCCAATTACAGACATTGCCACAACACACCTATCGCTGTTTTCTGAACTTATCGTCAATTATTTTGTTTAAATGTGATTTTATAGTAGCTTAAGAGAAACGTATGTTGCTTATGATTAGGGAAACATCGTCCATTATCTGATTGTTGTATCAACAGTTGGCATAAATTAACATTCTGCTTTCAGGAACATGTCCAGCTGGTTTTATGAAAGTGAATGAGGACTCACCTTGTGGTATGTATGATACAATTTCGTGAAATCATGGGCCCTTATTCATTAACATTACAAGTCTGAAACTCAGACTTGAACTTTAAAATGTTAAATATTCATTTTGCTCCTATATTGTTATAACAATTTTATAATTTTTTGATAAAACTTGGCAACAGTGTACAGAGGGGAACAACAATTATTCTGAACGAATGTTATTCGTTTAGATTTAATGAAAACAAAATGGTGTTGAATATAAGTTTTGCACATTCAAAGTCTGAGTTTCAGACTTAAAGTGTCTGTGAATAATGCCCCAGTATTTCTTTCATGTTAACTTCATCGCACTGATCGTTGTCGTCATTTCTGTATCATTTATGTAAAGGTTCTTTAAAAAAGCAAACGTCACTCCATTCTGTTTAGTTTTGGTATACATTGGCGTCCTTCACATGCCCGATCTGATATTAACGCAAACTATTATCACTAACAGGAGGCTGGAAAGTTTTCAGTACAGTAAAACCGTAATAATAAGACCACCTTTGGGACCCTTGACAACTGGTCTTCTTATTGAGGTGGTCTTAAATATGAGGTTGAATAAAGAGCAAAACATTAAAAATAGACTTGCAAAGTGTGGTCGTATTGAGGTGGTCTTCTTATTGAGGTATTATATTTAAGTGAGATTTTACTGTATATCTTAGTTATGATCGTTTCTTTTTGTTTTTAGTTGAAAATCTTGCCTTCGAAAAACGGGCATTGATCAGCACGAGTTCCCGACACAACAAACGTCATATCCAAACACCGGTACACGGGCCGGATAGAGCGTTCCAAGCTGTAGATGGTCGTCTGCAGCAGAGTCTGAGTTTCTGTACGATATTAGACAATCTATACGGTGACGTGTTCACCATAGATTTGGGTAGAAAACAGAAAGTTTCTGGTGTATTGATATATACCTGGCAAGGTGAAGGAAAGGGTACGTATTTCTTTTAATGTCTTATGGTGTTTTGCCACATAAGGTACGGTGCATGAGTGATTATATCCTATGCATTATTTCACGTAATGCACAAGTTTATGCAAATTAGGGCCGCATCACATATTAATACGCACTGTAAGAAACTCAAACATGGCCGACTTTCGCGTATCGGTCTACGGCAAATATGTAGAATTTTGCAATCGTCTAACGCGAAACAGATACATAAACGACAGTTAATCAGAATTTTAACCATTGCGAGCTTCAAATCTGACGAGAATGCACATTTCAGCCTGTCTGGAGGTATCAACAATTTGTTCGCTGATTATCTCCATCTTACGGTGGAAATTTTCGGCAAAGCCTCGCATTATATCATTTTGACCGATTCGTTTAATAAATTCAATAAAACATGACACTCATGTTAGATCGTCTATTTACATTTGATGCAGACATTGATATCGTATATGACACTACAAGCGAATTATATTATTACATCTAGATATTCAGCTTCTGCTCCAAATATAATACACATTTCGGCAAAACATTTACAGACAACGCCATACACGGGAGCACTTCTCTAACATATCACCATATGAGAATTTACGTGTCATTATTGTGAACAACAATTACATATACATTTTGTGTACATATTTACAAAGAAACATTCACATTGTTACACAATACCATACACATTTGAATTATAGGAGACTCTAAATCATAATAAAACATACATGAACATTTATACAACGCCTTTAAACAATACTACACAATTAAATGTACATACAGTTATGATGAAATATGTAAAACTACTCACAATTAAAATGTTACTGTAGTTAAATAATTTCTGTTTTTCATCGGTTTACTTTTAAGCAGTTGTACAATTGAGACATTTGCGTTTGCGATGTTGTGATAGGGTCTGTGCGAAGTGTAACACGTTTGGTGGAGTTTTATCCCTCATTAAGACAAATATTACTGTAAAACTCCGAGCAATTAGAATAGCACGCAGTAAACCCAATATCTATCAATGTATATTATAATAATTTCAGATTAGTAACGACTACGACTGTTTTGTTATTATGTACATTATGTTGCTATGAAACATGTTATGATTAAATAAAATAAACTATTCGTACTTGTACGTTGTGTTAGTTTAACACAGTCTGCAATCGTTTATGATTTCTTCTATATTTTTAGATGGAGTAAATGCTTATAAAGATTATATGAATAACTTGGACAAACTATTGGTGTATGTTGAAGACACGGGAGGCAAGGGAGAAACGAATGATCCGAATTCTAAACCACAACTTTGTGCATACACATCTAGACTCAACGATGCTCTGTTTAGACCAGTGTTACACTTTCCTTGTATGCGGTCCCTTGAGGGTAACAAGGTCTTAGTTGAAGCGTGGAACGTCGAAAACAGCTTTAATAAAATATTCAGTGCGGTTTTATGTGAAGTCCAAGTGTATGGGTAATCGGATGATTTAAGTTCGGTTAAGTGTTGTTTAGACTAAAACACGTGACCTCAGTACATGGATACTCGCTGTGATTCTTTATATAATGTGGACACATAAATCTTGCTTCACGACAAGTTAGTCGTCTCTTTTCGTAGGGTACTTGAAATTTCACCAGATGGACAGGGTAATCTTTGAAGAATTTAACAAAAATGTTAGACTTACTACAGAGTATTATCCATAGAAAATTGACATTTTTGTGGATAAGCGCATAATGCTGACAATGAAATGTGTTCATACTGTGCTATGGATAGACAAGTCTAACTATTGATGGGTAAATAAATGAAAAAAATAGTGCAGCTAAATCAAGCGTCTGGCTGCGTTGATAATCAATCGTTAAGTACCTATAACAAAGTGTCTGTGGACGGTGATTATACAAATGTTACCGGGTCTTCAGACTAACCAAACGCCCAAGTGATGTAACTAATAATCTTTCACATGTATATACTTTTACAAACTCCAAGGCCAGCAATTTTAAGTTTACATATGTGTATATAAATATCTATATATATTCGTACACGACATGATATTTTCGTTTGTCTAACAAACTTTTGAAAAAAGCGACATTTTGCTAAGAAAGTTGTAGACAATAGATATAATAGTGTTTATTTATAGTTCGACGTTTCAAAAGACCGATGTACTTGGTGAACTGTTTGAGCGTTACGTGGAATGTGAAGGTCATTCAAGGACAGGAATTTGGATCATGTTTGACTGGCATGATTGGTGTAAAAACTATATAAAACAATAAAAATGCTAAAGCTTTGTCAAACTGATGACAATGACTTTAAGAATGATTTGTGACTGGAATGCGGACATGTTTCTCGAGCGTGACTGAAAGGTGTAAATTTGGTCTGTTTGAGAACAGGAATTGCCTGTTCAGTGTGAATAACTGTAATGAACCTTGTCGCACGGCGTGCACCGTGCATAACTTGTGTTTTATGTGAATAGTGTACAGACTTAACTGGACGCCATTTTGGAGGTGCCGCGGCGCCACCTAGATGCGGAAACGTTTGAATGTTTCTATAGAGATTAGCAATGTCCAGTATATATATATTGTATGTACTTAACATGCAGTTCTATGTGTTGTTGCTATTGTGTATACATTAACTTTAGATAATTATAATTATTATTTTATTGTTTAGAGTGATGTGTACTTTGTTATATGTATTATCAGGAAAACTATTTGATTGTTTACTTAATTCATTATTTCCGAGCTGTTATTACTAAACTAAGAGTTGTGAAATTGAATTTCAAACGCGCGTGAATCTTTATTCGATGACTGGTGTATAAGACGCACTTTCTAATTCACCCGTACTTTACGTAGCCCTTGATTTATCGATGCAAAGACAAGTTCAAATGTGTATTACTCTTGATTACGGTTTCAACAGGTCACAACATCTTAAATAAATGTATATATAACTGTGGTTATTCCCCAACCAGAGCGTACGCGAACAGTTTGAATGGTTTTATAGGGGAATACGTCAAACATCACGCAATACAGAATCTCATTAAAACCTTACAGCCCCCATCATGTATGGAATATCATCCGTTTTATTTATATTAATCTCATAATTTTCTGATAATGTTCAGTGCAAATAAGTGCTTCATTCGTCTTGTATAGTACATACATTTATTTGCAGCATGTTATATAAAATAGTTATAACAAAGATTATGTAGCCATTATTTCTATTTTACTGAACACAAAAACAATAAGTGCATGAATTTCATTGGTTATGAGGAAACACGTGACCATACATGTTGTACATAGTCATCATCCAAAACTTATTTCTTGTTACTCGGTGAATAAACGGATCAGGACACAATATGAGAATGCTTTTCAAACACCGAGATTCGTAACATACAGCAGTTTCGATTGATGAATTATAAAACAAACACATAATCGTAATAAGATATTAAAATAATGTCTGATGCAAGTGTACCGTTGCTTAAGGGTAGGCCCTTCTCATTAACCGGGTAGAAGAAGAAACCGTTCTATGTCGTGTTGTATGGTTCTGTACATTATTTACGAATTGTTTTTTCACGTCATCAGAACGTTAAGTTGCAAGTACCGAGCAATCAATGTCCATGACGTCTTTATTCGTATTTGCACTTTGAAGTAATTATTTTATTCTTGTGTTTTGTTATTAAATCGACCCAGAATTTTTAATTCTTTATTTTATGTTTTTCTCTGTTATTGCATTCACGAGATAGCGTCACTTCATTAAGGCGTTATTTCGAAGTAAATAGTTTATAACGCTGTCTAACATTAGCGCATTCTAGCGCTATCTAGCGGATATAACTTTAGAGCGATTTCTAGCGGCCTGCTTGATCGTTCATCAAATATTTGTCTTGTTTCTATAACATTAGTTATTCAATTTATTTTGTTTTCGTAGACGGCATTTTTGTTTTATTAGTTTTGAAACAAAAATATAATTTATTTTCATAGGACGCGGTCAAAATGTGTTAGCTTTTTCTCATCGTGGTAAATATAGGGTTGCTATGGCAACAAAACGACAACAGTAATCACTGTATTAGAAACACTGTGTTGTAATACAGTTACATGTTCGACATTAAGCATATTCACATGCATCTGTATTAAATCAGTATGCCTTTGTTGCGTAAATTGATATTTTTTGTCAAATGTTTAATTGTTAATACATTTTACATTTTGACTAAGTTGGTATTCATTACAGTTTAATTTACTATAAGATTTGTTGATGGATTTATTCGATAGATATACTGATTTGACTGTGCCAAAATGTATCTATCACACATAATCTATTGTAGTTAATTTTAAGTAAACATAATTTTGTCTGAACTAAATACACAATGTTTGTAAACCGCAATCATACATATTTAAATAAGAATGAAAAATAATTATTGTTACATTTATTTCGTTACAGTTAATGTTTCGAAATTAGATTCTAGTTTGTCCTGCATTGAAGTTGAATATTTTGTTTCTTCTTCATAATTATTTATTCTTTTCGTTGACGTGATGGTGAAATTTTGTTCCATATTTTTGTAGGGCATTCGTTAATGTTATATTCAGACAATGTTACACTTTCTTTATCAATGAAATGATAATAATTTCATTGTTGATACGTTGATGTATTGCCAAAATATTAATTGTAGTTATTAAGAAGCGATATTTTTTTTAAAAGTGTTATTGTCTGAACAAATGGTCGAATTCATTTGCATACTTGCAATTTTAAAATTTCAAACCCAGTTTGTTACCGTGTATTATTCATCAGGTATTTGTTTTACTAAAGCAAGTAATATTTCCCGTTTTTTATTGTGATTTAGATTTGTTCAATCGTTTTGAAAGTAAATATCTTATTTTTGTTGGATTTATTTGATTGGTAGAACTGCCATGCTTATATGCGTATGAGCTCAACCATTTTTATTGCCAAGCACTAGATTTTGTGTGAAATTATTTTCTGTTTTTCATCCTCTGTATATATACATTGTTATAACTGTGTAAAAGTACGTTAAAGTAAAATTAAGTAAAGTAAATCATAAACCCATTGTTTTTCTTTTTGGTAGCTTAAATCATAATGATGATGTTGAAATAGTATAAAGTTTATTGGCATAACGGCAAAAATAAATTGCCTTTGACCATTTACAAACTTTATGACAAAGACAGTTCGAAAAAGGTAAGAAAAAAAGCAAAGAAAATGAATACGAGAATAACATAACATGAATAAAAATGAACACAATACAAATGTAGCATTCAATACAATCAAAATATCAGAACTTAAGAAGCAGTCACTAATAGTACGAAACGTAGCTAAAACACACGCGCACGCACACGCACAAACACGAACACAAACACATACACAAACACGAACACAAACACATACACATACACATACACATACACATACACATACACAAACATGCACGCACACAAATACGCGCTGGCACACAAACATGCACGCACACAAACACGCGCACGCACACAAACAAGTGCTGGTACACAAACATCCACGCACACAAACACGCACGCGCACACAAACATGCACGTACACAAACACGCGCTGGCACACAAATATGCACGCACACGCGCACGCACACGCGCTGGTGCACAAATATGCACGCACACAAACACGCGCTGGCACACAAACATGCCCGCACACACACACGAACACGAACACGAACACAAACACATACACAATACAACACAAACATGCATACGCACACTAAAACGCACACACACACTGCTAGAGCATGTACAAACAACATACTCTAGATACATGGTAAACACACACTGTCAAAAAGTACCAGAAATGGAAGAAATGACAACGTCGAAGGTTAATGCATTCTGCAAATTTAAGTTAATTTTGACTTTCATCCGATATGCTGCCAAAGCATTGGGAATAATATAAACGCAGGAAAATCGAAATTCAGTCGGAACTTCCATTAGTTAGATATTGTGTAAAAAATTCATAATTACTCAAGGTCCATGCGTCTACTACATAAAGCGCATTTGCGAAACTACGATCTCAGCGCTTTGCTGTCTCACTAACCACGTGGTTAAGAAAATCTTGGGAAGATGGAGAGTAGTCCTACCAGCGTTTTGTCAACCTTACAGTAACCCAACGTTAACTCTCGATTTGAAACATTTCTTTCATTCTTACGGTACAGTGTATATTATGTAGATAAAGACGTATACAAACATTGTACTAGGTTCTCTACGTTCTTAATATTTTGTCATTTCGCAATTTCAATATAACCCCTCTTCAATTATACCGACTAAAAATACTGAAAAATTAACAATACTGACCTAACATTTAAATTGATCATAATATCAAGCGTTCCTATCAAGGTACGATATCAAAGAGCAAGCTTTGTATGAGCTACATCATGAACGAATTCATCTATCAACTTTACATAAACTTGACATCGCTATCATTGTTATGCGTATGTATACATTACTTATAAACTTTTATGGTAATTTTGTCTCGTTTGGTGTCAAGCGACTTTATATATACCTTTTGTATGTGTAAATTAATGATCCCTAACTCGCGGGAAAAGTAATCACTGCTCCCGTGACGGTGAGCCAGGTATTGCCTCGACAACATGTTTATAATGAAGATTGTTGAAGTTTAAATCTACCGTGTAATAAACATATTAATGACTTGGGATATTATTAAAATAAAGTTAAGTGTTTATGTGTTATAGTGTCACCCCTACTTAAAGGGCCAGTCATTTCTGACTTATGAGCATATTTGCTTCCCGATTCCTATCCTTTCATGTCAAGCATCAGGTAGGTAGGTAGGTAGGCACACCGTGAGTAGCCATTATTTAACTAGCTGGCGGCTCACGAACCGGCCATATCAGCACGGACCCATATTGGGATTTGAAGGCGGATGACCTAACCACTCGGCCAATGGTGACGGTATTATTTTTATTATATATATATTATTATTATTATATTCGACCTTATATGATCAGTCCTATAGGCACACGAGAATGTAATTTTTGAATTGTTCATTTTATGTGTTGTCGATAAAATCAAAGTTAGATTAAATAATTGTTTAGCAAGCATTCCATAAGCAATGTGTGGTATTTCATTTACGAATAATATCAGACTAACATTGCTTTTTATCAGAAAGTATACTTCGTCTTATGAATATGAGGACGGACAAGACCAGAACGCAATAGATCACTCCGTGTTGTTTTGGATGCAACATAAATTCTAATCGTAACTCGGCACTAAACACAACTCAAAAACAAATTTCTACCTATGTGTGTGGAGATTTGAGCGTGTATATGGATTACAATGCTCAGTGAGTGCAAAGTATTTTTATGCTCCATGTTCTGTGATAAAACACATTATACCATATTTGGCAGCTTGATGCTCGGCATTGTAGAACGGACACTTACGTGCCACAATGAAGTGCAACCTGACATTACGCAACGTGATACAATTCTAGGCAACATAATGCATGACATTAAAACATCTTCTGTCCATAGATCACAAACCACTGGACAAAAGCAAGCATAGTTCAAACACTTACTGTTTATTGGAAACGCTTAATTTGGAAAGTATACGAAAGCCTTCATGAATTCAAGAGTTCAACTTCACGAATTCAAGATTTCAACTTGATGAATTCACGAGTTCAACTTCACGAATCGTGAATTCGTGACATTCAAATCGTGAAGTTCAAATTGTGAATTCGGGAAGTCGAAATCATGAATTCAAGACGTTGAAATCGTGAATTCATGAAGTTGAAATAAATAATTCATAAAGTTGAACTCGCGAATTCATAAAGTTGGAACTAATGAATTCATGAAATTGAATTCGCGAATTCTTGAAGCTGAAATGTCGTTGCAAGGCTTTCGTAAAATTATGAAAAACTTCACGAAACAAATACATTCTCATGAAGTGTAACTTAACAAAACAGTTGATAAATCCACGGGTCTTAGAGTATCTACAAAACATGGTAATAAATCATTGAATGAATAGGTAAAATAATACCTGATTAATATATCTGATACATGTACAAATAAGGCGGGGCAACATATCATTAACCTTGTATACAATGTAACAGTTGGTATCATATTCACGTTTCTTACAAACGTGTACGGTATCAGTCCGCGATTATTTAGTATGTCGTGACCATAGTATTCTAACGATAAAATGATCCCCGCGCAAACAATATGGCGCGTTCATTACATGTAAACTGATATAAAAGTACGTTGCACGTGTATCATTTAATCAGTAAACATTGTAAAAAGGGATCTCTTGCAAAACGACTTAGTTCAGCATTGCGATATACGCACTGTAAAGGAAATAGAAAAAAAACGAATTGATTTATATAAATACATTATAGATGCACACCTTATTCTTCGTATAGACTCATCCAAAATATATTTATACAGTAAAACCTCAATAATAGGACCACCCTTGGGACCCTTAAACACTGGTCTTAATATTGAAGTGGTCTTAATATTGAAGTGGTCTTAATATTGAAGTGGTTTTAATACTGAGGTTGAATAAAGAGCAAAACAGTGAAAATGGACATGAAAATTGTGTTCTTAAATTTGATGCGATCTTATTATTGAGGTGGTCTTTAAACGAGGTTTTATTGTAATTACATTATATATGTGTATTATAAAGAGATGTTGCACACTCTAATTCGCGTATTGACTCATCCAAAATATATTTAAAATTATGCTTGTAGATAACACGTTATCGTTTTGGGCTTTATATCTTTAGGATCCTATCTTATCACATCTACATGCGTGTTAAATGTTGTCCATTTTGTGGTTCGTGTCTTTGTCCACGTGGTATGGTTACATGGTCGTCAACAGAGGCTGCAATATTCTGTAGGTATCATAAATAAATAGAAACCTATTTGTAATAACGCATGACGAAGTTCTAGGTATTTAGTAGCATCATTTGATGGTTCACACTGACCTGTGGAGACTAAATATAAGACAGAAATGTCGCAATGTCATTGTTTATGTAACCAACCCAAATTCGGACAACTATTTACATATTCATTCAACTATCTTACAATGGTACGTTTTTTTCTCTGTGAAAATCTATCTTGCGTCTATGATGCGTATTGTTTACTGTTAAATAGCTTCTGTGACATAAACTAAACTTGTGAAAAATGTTTGTTTCTAATATTCTAGTGTCGTCAAACAGGAGTTGGGCGGTAGTTAAAGCACGTATGGCATCCCGTTATCAAATGGTTTAAATTGTATGTACTAAAAGTAGAGCTACTTAATTCATGATCAAGTTTTTGCCAATAAATGTCGGCACCAAACTGTTCAGCAGACTAGCATTTAGTGGTCGTTGACAGTAAACTAGCACGAGATGACAAGACGATATGCATATTGAGGTTAAACAGCGCATACTTACAAAGCTGTCCTCATTTAGTTCCTTATGCGTAAGTGCTTTAATGCAGTTTTAGAAATGTTATCGTCTTAGTCTATGCGCATGCGTGCACATTTTATTTTCATGGGTTTCAAGCTCAAACAGGAAGTAACGACAAACATTTTTACATAATATGCGCCAACATTATTACCAACCATTTTTGTTAATTTCGATAGCTTATTTAAAACAGTATATTACAAAGATTTCGATTCATTAAAATCTAACATGCTCTTGTCTTCGTTCTTTCAATGTTTGGTCCCAAATATGACTCTTACCCAAATTGCGTTAATACATATCACCCCCCCCCCCCCCCCGCTCAGTACATTTTTATTATATTGTCAGTTCTAGTTTTTGTTTTATCATAATTTATTTGCTCTTTAAGTTATTACAAATGTCTACAGTTTTACAAACAGAATAAATATTATTAAATAAATAAAAATGTACTATATTATCATTTCTATAAAAACCGGATACAACATTGAACTTATGGCTGAAAATTTGAATTACCTGTCATTGCAACCGTCTAGAAAACTTCACGTTATATTACCAAAACAGAATTAATTTCCAAAAATATTATTCCGAGACAGTAAAAATGTTAAAATGACATAAACCAGGACCACCAAGCTGAATTTATTGTTGTCATAATATCGAGGGTTCAACGCAAGACTATTGTAACTCCTAGGTATTCATATAGAAGTTAAGATATTCTTGCACTGATCTCTCGATGTGGAATATCAAAGACAATCTAGAGGTGTACATACACTCGCTGTGTGAGGTTTTGTAAATGTCCTGGTATAAAATAAATGATGACTAGTTTTATAAATATCAACATGTCTCCGACTTTGTGAGCCTGCAAGCCAGCAAGCCTGCAAAGTATTCGAATGCGAACACAACATTTATAATAAAACATACCATAGCGATAACTACAAATATTATTTAACATGGGTGTGTAGAATATGCTACAGTATTCGTCTTTAAATTAATGGTCAGAATCCATTCCAAAATATAGGTACCACTCGTCTGCCGAGCGCGTCCATGTACAAGGTATTTCCTTAGGTCTATAATTAGCGATTTCGCATGTGCAAACCGGGCATAATAGTATGATAATGGCATGGCAAATACCAAAAATCGAAAGGATTTTTAAAAAAATCCGAGTCCCAATTACAAAAATCGAAAGGATTTTATTCACATCCGAGCTCCAGGAACAAAATGAAAAAGGAATAAAAATAGAGTCGACTAACAATAATGAATACAAATAAAGGCCGCTGTATAAGATTGGTTCGCGTAATTTTGGAATGAATAAGTTCCATATACATATTGATTGCATTAATAAATTTTCCGCATTTCTGTCTGTAAAGGATTTATAATTCACAAGAGTGATTTATAATGTGTCTACTTCGTAGGTTAGTAATTTTATGAGATTCATGTCTACATTTGTATATAAGTTAAACTAAACTAGGGTATTACGGTTACTACTTCAGTTAGTAAAATACACGTACGGTAAAACCCCACTTAAAGACCACCTCAATAATAGGACCACCTCCAACTTAAGACTACATATTCGAAGTCCAATAATACTTTTTTGTTCTTTATTCAAACTCAATATTAGGACCACCTCGATAAGAAGACCAGTTTCAATGGTCCCTAGGGTGCTCGTATTTTTGAGGTTTTACTGTATATGGGGACTTCAAGATGCACGCGGATAATAATATCTTTATATCATAAAGATAACACAATAAGGTACAGGTGAAACTGTTTTACATCGTGGTCTTCAAACAAACAACAATGTAAGAAATCAACAATTAAAAAAATATATCAGCAGTGAAATATAGTGAAATATGCATAAAAGATAAAAACACAAAATGTCTTCGGTTTGCCAATGTTATTACACCTATATCACCCAATGACGTGGTACGGTCTGTTATCACATATAACCACACTTATATCCTCCAATGACGTGGTACGGTCTGTTATCACATATAACCATACTTATATCCTCCAATGACGTGGTACGGTCTGTTATCACATATAACCATACTTATATCCTCCAATGACGTGGTACGGTCTGTTATCACATATAACCATACTTATATCCTCCAATGACGTGGTACGGTCTGTTATCACATATAACTATACTTATATCCTCCAATGACGTGGTACAGTCTGTTATCACATATAACTATACTTATATCCTCCAATGACGTGGTACGGTCTGTTATCACATATAACCATACTTATATCCTCCAATGACGTGGTACGGTCTGTTATCACATATAACCATACTTATATCACCCAATGACGTGGTACGGTCTGTTATCACATATAACCACACTTATATCACCCAATGACGTGGTACGGTCTGTTATCACATATAACCATACTTATATCCTCCAATGACGTGGTACGGTCTGTTATCACATATAACCAAACTTATATCACCCAATGACGTGGTACGGTCTGTTATCACATATAATCAACTTATATCCTCCAATGACGTGGTACGGTCTGTTATCACATATAACCACACTTATATCCTCCAATGACGTGGTACGGTCTGTTATCACATATTACCATACTTATATCCTCCAATGACGTGGTACGGTCTGTTATCACATATAACCACACTTATATCACCTAAAGACGTGGTACGGTCTGTTATCACATATAACCACACTTATATCCTCCAATGACGTGGTACGGTCTGTTATCACATATAACCACACTTATATCACCCAATGACGTGGTACGGTCTGTTATCACATATAACCACACTTATATCCTCCAATGACGTGGTACGGTCTGTTATCACATATAACCACACTTATATCCTCCAATGACGTGGTACGGTCTGTTATCACATATAACCATACTTATATCCTCCAATGACGTGGTACGGTCTGTTATCACATATAACCACACTTATATCACCCAATGACGTGGTACGGTCTGTTATCACATATAACCACACTTATATCACCCAATGACGTGGTACGGTCTGTTATCACATATAACCACACTTATATCACCCAATGACGTGGTACGGTCTGTTATCACATATAACCACACTTATATCCTCCAATGACGTGGTACGGTCTGTTATCACATATAACCACACTTATATCACCCAATGACGTGGTACGGTCTGTTATCACATATAACCATACTTATATCCTCCAATGACGTGGTACGGTCTGTTATCACATATAACCAAACTTATATCACCCAATGACGTGGTACGGTCTGTTATCACATATAATCAACTTATATCCTCCAATGACGTGGTACGGTCTGTTATCACATATAACCACACTTATATCCTCCAATGACGTGGTACGGTCTGTTATCACATATTACCATACTTATATCCTCCAATGACGTGGTACGGTCTGTTATCACATATAACCACACTTATATCACCTAAAGACGTGGTACGGTCTGTTATCACATATAACCACACTTATATCCTCCAATGACGTGGTACGGTCTGTTATCACATATAACCACACTTATATCACCCAATGACGTGGTACGGTCTGTTATCACATATAACCACACTTATATCCTCCAATGACGTGGTACGGTCTGTTATCACATATAACCATACTTATATCCTCCAATGACGTGGTACGGTCTGTTATCACATATAACCAAACTTATATCACCCAATGACGTGGTACGGTCTGTTATCACATATAATCAACTTATATCCTCCAATGACGTGGTACGGTCTGTTATCACATATAACCACACTTATATCCTCCAATGACGTGGTACGGTCTGTTATCACATATTACCATACTTATATCCTCCAATGACGTGGTACGGTCTGTTATCACATATAACCACACTTATATCACCTAAAGACGTGGTACGGTCTGTTATCACATATAACCACACTTATATCCTCCAATGACGTGGTACGGTCTGTTATCACATATAACCACACTTATATCACCCAATGACGTGGTACGGTCTGTTATAACATATAACCACACTTATATCCTCCAATGACGTGGTACGGTCTGTTATCACATATAACCACACTTATATCCTCCAATGACGTGGTACGGTCTGTTATCACATATAACCATACTTATATCCTCCAATGACGTGGTACGGTCTGTTATCACATATAACCACACTTATATCACCCAATGACGTGGTACGGTCTGTTATCACATATAACCACACTTATATCACCCAATGACGTGGTACGGTCTGTTATCACATATAACCACACTTATATCACCCAATGACGTGGTACGGTCTGTTATCACATATAACCACACTTATATCCTCCAATGACGTGTAACGGTCTGTTATCACATATAACGACTCAGTGATTTCACGACGTTGACATGTAATGTTTTTTCGGTATGTCACGTAGTCTTAACAGACCTTCCATTCATACGCGTTATCACATACCTTGTCAGAAAAGAATGCAGCATTGGATAAGAACTCTTTAAGTACAAAATTGAGCCTAATCATTTTTGAAATAGTGAAACAATATAGAAGCAACAAAGAAAGTACATTGTTTTCAACTTTTAAGATAATTTCAATAGCTTAATTGTTTAAGCTGACGTGAAATTAAACAATATATACGTTTACAAAAACTAAAAACAATGTATTTATGGTTTTTTCTTCTTCAAAACGATGGCATATGTACTAAGAATTGTTTTAGAAGTCTAAACTTAAAAATACAAACGAGTGTTTTCTTATCATAACCTATCGTAACTAACCTACTCATCCCCTACATTTTCCGGTGCGGTATGATATCTGGTTGCACAGTGTCAACATGAAAGCTCGTATAATTATGGTGTTGCCAGGGGTTTTGTGGGACCGTATAATGCTCCCTCAGGGTGAAATTCAATATTGCGGACCTGTTGCAAGTTTGTGAGTCGAAATCATCGAAAAAACACAAAGTAAAAAAAAGCAAATATTTGCCAGTTCTCAGTTAAGCTAATAATAACATGCAAAATAATACATATATTCATTTTAATATAACATTTATAATAATAATAATAATAATAATAACAACACCATCTTTGTTTACCAATACATACTAATAGTATAACTCGAATTCGCTATTTCTTTTATTATCGTGTTTACCTAGATATCTATTATAGGGGTGTTGTGTACAACCTTGCCCCGCATACGTGTCTCTGTACTCCGTTTTTTACACGCGTCAGTATAGAGATGTGACGTCCGTGGTTGGACTATATACAACCTAATTAAATAACCTTCCCTCCCTGTACCCAATATAGTGGAGAAATTGATAATGAAAGCCTTATCGAATTGGGTTTATACTTATAGCTACAATATTATGAAACACTAATATTGATTTGTATTAATCGTTTTAATAACTAAACAAATCTTTCGAAATCAGATTCGCAAAAATGAGGCACCTGGGACGACGACGTGCCGGCGTAAAATTACAGTTTGACCAAATGTCCATTGAAGGCTTAGTTCAACGTTGAATATGATTCATGAAGTCACTTCAAAATTGGGTCAAACCGGAAGAAGATATGAATGGATGTCAGCCACGCAAAGAACATGACATTGATGATGATGCTAAGATCGTGTAAGAAAATGACAATCACGATGGTGACGAAGGTGATATTAATTATGGTATATTGCTTGATTATTACGATGATGCTGATGATGATAGGAACTTTATTTAATAAGCATGAAGGCCTCCGGCTGATACTGTAGTCAGGAGAGTGTACAGAACGCTTGTCGACGAGTTTAGAACGATATGTACATGTCTGTATATTTACTTCATGCGGAAGAAGGGGGCCAATAAAGGTCCAATGTAGCATCATGCGGAAGAAGGGAACCAATAAAGGTCCCATGTAGCATCATGCGGAAGAAGGGGACCAATAAAAGTCCCATGTAGCATCATGCGGAAGAAGGGGGCCAATAAAGGTCCCATGTAGCATCATGCGGAAGGAGGGGACCAATAAAAGTCCCATGTAGCATCATGCGGAAGAAGGGGGCCAATAAAGGTCCCATGTAGCATCATGCGGAAGAAGGGGGCCAATAAAGGTACAATGTAGCATCATGCGGAGGAAGGGGACCAATAAAGGTCCAATGTAGCATCATGCGGAAGAAGGGGGCCAGTAAAGGTCCAATGTAGCATCATGCGGTAGAAGGGGACCAATAAAGGTACAATGTAGCATCATGCGGAAGAAGGGGACCAATAAAGGTTCCATGTAGCATCATGCGGAAGAAAGGGATCAATAAAGGTACAATGTAGCATCATGCGGAAGAAGGGGACCAATAAAGGTTCCATGTAGCATCATGCGGAAGAAGGGGGCCAATAAAGGTACAATGTAGCATCATACGGATGAAGGAGGCCAATAAAGGTACAATGTAGCATCATGCGGAGGAAGGGGGCCAATAAAGGTACAATGTAGCATCATGCGGAGGAATCGGACCAATAAAGGTACAATGTAGCATCATGCGGAGGAAGGGGGCCAATAAAGGTACAATGTAGCATCATGCGGAAGAATCGGACCAATAAAGGTCCCATGTAGCATCATGCGGTAGAAGGGGACCAATAAAGGTACAATGTAGCATCATGCGGAGGAAGGGGGCCAATAAAGGTACAATGTAGCATCATGCGGAAGAATCGGACCAATAAAGGTCCCATGTAGCATCATGCGGAAGAAGGGGACCAGTAAAGGTACAATGTAGCATCATGTAGAAGAAGGGGACCAATAAAGGTACAATGTAGCATCATGCGGAGGAATCGGACCAATAAAGGTACAATGTAGCATCATGCGGAAGAAGGGGACCAATAAAGGTCCAATATAGCATCATGCGGAGGAATCGGACCAATAAAGGTACAATGTAGCATCATGCGGAAGAATCGGACCAATAAAGGTCCCATGTAGCATCATGCGGAGGAAGGGGACCAATAAAGGTACAATGTAGCATCATGCGAAAGAAGGGGACCAATAAAGGTCCCATGTAGCATCATGCGGAAGAAGGGGACCAATAAAGGTACAATGTAGCATCATGCGGAAGAAGGGGACCAATAAAGGTACAATGTAGCATCATGCGGAAGAATCGGACCAATAAAGGTCCCATGTAGCATCATGCGGAAGAAGGGGACCAATAAAGGTACAATGTAGCATCATGCGGAGGAAGGGGGCCAATAAAGGTACAATGTAGCATCATGCGGAAGAATCGGACCAATAAAGGTACAATGTAGCATCATGCGGAGGAAGGGGACCAATAAAGGTACAATGTAGCATCATGCGGAGGAAGGGGGCCAATAAAGGTCCAATGTAGCATCATGCGGAAGAAGGGGGCCAGTAAAGGTCCAATGTAGCATCATGCGGTAGAAGGGGACCAATAAAGGTACAATGTAGCATCATGCGGAAGAAGGGGACCAATAAGGGTACAATGTAGCATCATGCGGAGGAAGGGGGCCAATAAAGGTACAATGTAGCATCATGCGGAGGAATCGGACCAATAAAGGTACAATGTAGCATCATGCGGAACAAGGGGGCCAATAAAGGTACAATGTAGCATCATGCGGAGGAAGGGGGCCAATAAAGGTACAATGTAGCATCATGCGGAGGAAGGGGGCCAATAAAGGTACAATGTAGCATCATGCGGAGGAATCGGACCAATAAAGGTACAATGTAGCATCATGCGGAGGAAGGGGGCCAATAAAGGTACAATGTAGCATCATGCGGAAGAATCGGACCAATAAAGGTCCCATGTAGCATCATGCGGAAGAAGGGGACCAATAAAGGTACAATGTAGCATCATGCGGAGGAAGGGGGCCAATAAAGGTACAATGTAGCATCATGCGGAAGAATCGGACCAATAAAGGTACAATGTAGCATCATGCGGAGGAAGGGGACCAATAAAGGTACAATGTAGCATCATGCGGAAGAAGGGGACCAATAAAGTTTCATTGTAGCATCATGTAGAAGAAGGGGACCAATAAAGGTACAATGTAGCATCATGTAGAAGAAGGGGACCAATAAAGGTACAATGTAGCATCATGCGGAGGAATCGGACCAATAAAGGTACAATGTAGCATCATGCGGAAGAAGGGGACCAATAAAGGTCCAATGTAGCATCATGCGGAGGAATCGGACCAATAAAGGTACAATGTAGCATCATGCGGAAGAATTGGACCAATAAAGGTCCCATGTAGCATCATGCGGAGGAAGGGGACCAATAAAGGTACAATGTAGCATCATGCGGAAGAAGGGGACCAATAAAGGTCCCATGTATCATCATGCGGAAGAAGGGGACCAATAAAGGTACAATGTAGCATCATGCGGAAGAAGGGGACCAATAAAGGTACAATGTAGCATCATGCGGAAGAAGGGGACCAATAAAGGTACAATGTAGCATCATGCGGAAGAAGGGGATCAATAAAGGTTCATTGTAGCATCATGTAGAAGAAGGGGACCAATAAAGGTCCAATGTAGCATCATGCGGAGAAGGGGACCAATAAAGGTACAATGTAGCATCATGCGGTAGAAGGGGACCAATAAAGGTACAATGTAGCATCATGCGGAGGAAGGGGACCAATAAAGGTACAATGTAGCATCATGCGGAGAAGGGGACCAATAAAGGTACAATGTAGCATCATGCGGAGGAAGGGGACCAATAAAGGTAAAATGTAGCATCATGCGGAGGAAGGGGACCAATAAAGGTACAATGTAGCATCATGCGGAAGAAGGGGACCAATAAAGGTCCAATGTAGCATCATGCGGAAGAAGGGGACCAATAAAGGTACAATGTAGCATCATGCGGTAGAAGGGGACCAATGAAGGTACAATGTAGCATCATGCGGAGGAAGGGGACCAATAAAGGTACAATGTAGCATCATGCGAAAGAAGGGGACCAATAAAGGTACAATGTAGCATCATGCGGAGAAGGGGACCAATAAAGGTCCAATGTAGCATCATGCGGAGAAGGGGACCAATAAAGGTCCAATGTAGCATCATGCGGAGAAGGGGACCAATAAAGGTCCCATGTAGCATCATGCGGAAGAAGGGGGCCAATAAAGGTCCCATGTAGCATCATGCTTAAGAAGGGGACAATTTAGGTCCAATTGACCGTCATGCGGAAGTAAGGTGCTACTATCATCCGGGGAGCGATTTGTACGAAGAGAGTTTCATACGGTTTCACAGTTCCATAATGTATACTTTTTCTTCATGCGGAAGAAGGGGACCAATAAAGGTACAATGTAGCATCATGCGGTAGAAGGGGACCAATGAAGGTACAATGTAGCATCATGCGGAGGAAGGGGACCAATAAAGGTACAATGTAGCATCATGCGGAAGAAGGGGACCAATAAAGGTACAATGTAGCATCATGCGGAAGAAGGGGACCAATAAAGGTACAATGTAGCATCATGCGGAAGAAGGGGACCAATAAAGGTACAATGTAGCATCATGCGGAAGAAGGGGACCAATAAAGGTACAATGTAGCATCATGCGGAAGAAGGGGACCAATAAAGGTACAATGTAGCATCATGCGGAAGAAGGGGACCAATAAAGGTACAATGTAGCATCATGCGGAAGAAGGGGACCAATAAAGGTACAATGTAGCATCATGCGGAGGAAGGGGACCAATAAAGGTACAATGTAGCATCATGCGGAAGAATCGGACCAATAAAGGTACAATGTAGCATCATGCGGAAGAAGGGGACCAATAAAGTTTCATTGTAGCATCATGTAGAAGAAGGGGACCAATAAAGGTACAATGTAGCATCATGCGGAAGAAGGGGATCAATAAAGGTTCATTGTAGCATCATGTAGAAGAAGGAGACCAAAAAAGGTCCCATGTAGCATCATGCGGAAGAAGGGGACCAATAAAGGTACAATGTAGCATCATGCGGAAGAATCGGACCAATAAAGGTACAATGTAGCATCATGCGGAAGAAGGGGATCAATAAAGGTTCATTGTAGCATCATGTAGAAGAAGGGGACCAAAAAAGGTCCCATGTAGCATCATGCGGAAGAAGGGGACCAATAAAGGTCCAATGTAGCATCATGCGGAGAAGGGGACCAATAAAGGTCCAATGTAGCATCATGCGGAGAAGGGGACCAATAAAGGTCCAATGTAGCATCATGCGGAGAAGGGGACCAAAAAAGGTCCCATGTAGCATCATGCGGAAGAAGGGGACCAATAAAGGTCCAATGTAGCATTATGCGGAGAAGGGGACCAATAAAGGTCCAATGTAGCATCATGCGGAGAAGGGGACCAATAAAGGTCCAATGTAGCATCATGCGGAGAAGGGGACCAATAAAGGTCCCATGTAGCATCATGCGGAAGAAGGGGGCCAATAAAGGTCCCATGTAGCATCATGCTTAAGAAGGGGACAATTTAGGTCCAATTGACCATCATGCGGAAGTAAGGTGCTACTATCATCCGGGGAGCGATTTGTACGAAGAGAGTTTCATACGGTTTCACAGTTCCATAATGTATACTTTTTCTAATGGTAGACTTGATCAGAATTGACTCCGATATCATGTTGATTGTTTTTTCTTATATAATAATAATTATTGGTCATGTATGTATATTTTGCGTTAATGACGTTATAGACAACTATTTGGATTTTTCATGTCCAGTATCACAACCATCCAGTCACAGTTGAGTTGGTGTTTGACAGTATGTGCCGTTATATTATTTCTTTACCATTGTTATTGACAACAACATTTGCTCGGCTTCTCTTTGATCTATTTGATGGATTGTTTTAAAGCACACGAAAATAAAACTCAGCATTTATACAATTCTGCCTAATTTCTAGTTTTCTGTGCAAACGATAATCCAAATACACCTTGATTGTTGTAGGCGTTTGTATATAAACGTCGTACATTGTTTTCTTAATCTGCTTGGAAGATAAATATCTGGTACTTATCATTAAGAAGCCAAAACTCGAGACGCAATCTGCATATTGCTGTCGGCATTAAGTTTCTGTTGTTGTCTCGACAGAACGCATACATAACAAATGGGTGGTCTGATTGAGAACGCGTCTACGCAGGAACTGATAATGGCTTGTGTGAAGAAGGTTCTAATTGATGAGATGGGAAATGTTCTTATTTACTTTGATTTATAATGACAGTTTTCATACATACGGCCTAATAGTCGGCAGGTAAACGTTAACACCCAGGGCACGGAGGTTGCATACACTGTATCGTTGCTAATTAGATGGAGGTTATTTGCGCATGCACTTTGTAATCATTATATAATTGCACGTAATTATGACATATTCCGAATATATTTCTCGGATGAGTGTTATTGTGTGATTCTAAACCTGATTACATAAATAAATTGTCCTAAACCATGCGAAAGCTTACCCGACGTGTAAATGGTTGCAGCAAAACCACAGCTATGAGTCATCCGATTTATCTGACACTACGAAAATATATCAGACTGGGATTTAAATCGAAATTGTCAGAAAATATCAACTTTAGTGTTTCTTAGGTAATCAGAAAACGTTTACTGTTAGTTCAGATGATATTTTACATTATATATAGGAGTATCAGTTGACAGTGAATGCATGTCGTGACGCACCAACACGTATACTGGATCACTTTGATGTTGTTGCGCTGTTGCAGAGGCTGTTCGTATCTTCATGATATATTACAACAACATACTGTATCTGTCAAGTATGAATTCAAATGATGTATAGTACTTAATTTATCATCTCACAGTATGTTCTGATACTAGAAGCCGACTGTGAATCACTGCGCTACAGTATGTGGACAATATCAACATTGTCATCACGTCCAATTTTCACTTCCAATTTGGAACAAACGAATTATGGTTCAGGAAGGCTCATGGGTCGAGGGGTAGAGCACCTAACACGAAATCCGTAGGTTATGGGTTCGAATCCCGTAAAGGGCGAGGTTGAACCCCGAACTTAACAATCACTGAATTAGATACAAGTACTTGCGTATTATTGACATGTTTTAAAACTAAAACTCAGATTTAGACTTTGCAAAAAGTTAAATTTACCAGCCTTTCGTTTTCACAAAATCTAAACGGATGAAATGTTGTCTGAATAATTGCTGTTACCCACACTACACATATACCAAGTTTAATTTAGATCTACATTGTTATAAAACGTATGAGTGAAGAGAGGTCTAAGATTCTGTGTTTGTGAATAAGGCAACTGGTAAGTAAACCAGGAAGCAGCCATCATTATCAATATACGTTGCTATAACGTGTTAAACAATCAAGGTAAAACAAATAGAGTTATGCTAACCTAAGGCTATCCGGGAATGTCTTACAAAACTGCACACTGTTCTTTATAAAATAGCTAGCAAAGACGATAGTTTAGTTAATTTCAATTCGTTAATCATTACTTTGCTTACAAGAAAAACTCTGTAAAATATTACATAAGTTCTGAATCGAACTAGGAGTGGAATGGACATTGCAACTCTAATATTAATCGATACAAGTACATTTCATACATATAATTATATAGATGGAATGAATGATAAGTTGTGTCTATTGAAAACATTTCAAATAACAATTTATTAATTCCTTAGATGTCATCAATATATGTGGTAACAAATGGCAACATAATCCTGAACAAAGGATTTAAAACACCGAGCAATCAGTTTACATTTTTATGGAAAGCAATTTGTGAATTAATTTGGGTGGTTACGCTGTGGCGATGAATATAAATTGTGTTAAAATTGTAATGTATATATTATTAAAATATGATAATGATATATGACTTTGTTATTACTTATAACTGAATTTTGACTTGTAAATTTTAAAGGAATTCGCCCAGTAGCGGTTATGTCTCATTATGTTCTGCTAAACACAGATAATGAAGAGTTGCAAGATCTTAATATATTGGCAACTTCCTGATATGATAGATGTATATGGTCGCACAGATTTGATGCAGAGGAAATTAATGAAGTTGATGTGATTTCACAAAAACGGATAAAACGGATACCGACCTTTAGTCTTATCGGTGTGTATAAAAATCACAACGTATCCGTACCTATCAATTTCCTCACACCTGTTCATATAAGGCAATAAACAACACAGAGGAGGCCATAAAATTCAAGCGAACGTTCCATCCGTGTAGATTTAGCATAGTGCAAGTCATTCTTACATATATTACTATTATTACGCCCACTAAATGGCAGATGTGTCTAATTGAAATAATTCTAAATATGGTACCTAAGTGATCATTGTAACTATTTTTGTTTTCTTATTTACCAAACATATCTAATTGAATACAACACCCTTGTTTGAGGTTATGATGTTCAAAGCTTTGAGTAAATATAGTAAATATCTGTATGACAAATTAAGTGTAGTCACGCGGAACAAGTCTGTGAAATGTATATAAAATGTAAGAATAACTGTATCAGTTTTAATTTATTAACGACTATAACTAACTCAGAAAGAAGTAAGCAATGCGATAGTGAAACCTAAAATTAAGGCCCCGTTGGAAAGTTGCGATGTGATCTGATTGTCGAGTTCATAGAACAAAGACGAATAATTGATATTGATCATTGAAAGTCCGGTCTATAAAATGATGTGGTTATAATTCAAGGTGGTCTTCAAGCGCAATATATGTCAGCCTCTGCTCAGACATATTAGCAAACTTCGGTTATGTTCGTTTTTGCGACAGGCGCTAGTCAAGCCGCTTATGTATCACATAAAAAAATCAGCACTGCTCGAAATCTCGTGACCAAATTAAGTAGCACATTTTCTCAAACCGAACAACTCATTTTGGTGTCCTACAAATCTGCCGAGAACATGGAGTATTTGACAAATATTTAAAAATGGCCTGACATTACACTGATCTTGACGAGTAGAACACATGACCAATGTTTGATTTAAATGTATTTAGGGGTGTAGAAGTAAATGAGCGGACAATACTGACACAAATGTGGAATAAAGCTTTGACAGTTGATATTAAATCAAGCCCAAGGATTTGATGCAAGGGTTTGGACTGCATTGTTGTGTATAACCTTTAAGCAAAGTCTCTTGAAAATCTGACAAATATTCCATGACTTTCACCACGTTATCGACAGATTTATAGGACACCTCGGTGGACAATTATTGTGTCAACCGCCTTTGCGTTTTCCGGAACACACATGTCTGTCCCATTCAGCACTTTCAGTGCTTTGATTTTCGTTGTTTTCTGGAACGATATTGACACTCTGTCTTAAAAAAAGGACAAATATGGCGGTGTTGAAATCATTATTTACTGCTGTATCACGTTTGTTTATCTCTTTTTAATTACATTATATACAAAGTTCATTCACTTGTGGCATGGGTTAATTCAATTTATATTATAAATATGTATTAGAATCATCAGGATTACGTGACTCAAGACATGAAGTCACATACACAGCTATTATATGCTAATTACTAGTTTTAACTCCATTGTTGAAATAAGTATGTATTTAAAATGGTCACATTGGAAATATTCATATCTTGTCAATTTTTAAACATTTCTGCGGTGCCCAAAAATCGACACATCGATGGCACCGTTCAAAAGCTCGTAACTTATAGTTGGAGAGAAATCGTTCTTCGGAGATTTGGAAAGTATTTATCTTCTCGCTTCCTTTGCGAAGTCACCTGCTCTACTACCTTTGTGATTGCTGAAAAATCGTCAGGTGACAAATAACAAATTCCGATTCGACTAGGTGCAAATTGTAAATGTGACAGGAATGAAAATTTGAGCACGTGTCTTGTTAATTTGTTAATATGACATAATTGAACTTTTGGTCAAGTCATGTGTGTTGTTAATTTGTAAATATGACATAATTTAACATTTGGTCAAGTCATGTGTGTTGTTAGTTTGTAAATATGACATAATTGAACTTTTGGTCAAGTCATGTGTCTTGTTAATATGTAAATATGACATAATTGAACTTTTGGTCAAGTCATGTGTCTTGTTAATTTGTAAATATGACATAATTGAACTTTTGGTCAAGTCATGTGTGTTGTTAATTTGTAAATATGACATAATTAAAATTTTGGTCAAGTCATGTGTGTTGTTAGTTTGTAAATATGACATAATTGAACTTTTGGTCAAGTCATGTGTCTTGTTAATATGTACATATGACATAATTGAACTTTTGGTCAAGTCATGTGTCTTGATAATATGTAAATATGACATAATTGAACTTTTGGTCAAGTCATGTGTCTTGTTAATATGTAAATATGACATAATTGAACTTTTGGCCAAGGCATGTGTCTTGTTAATATGTAAATATGACATAATTGAACTTTTGGTCAAGTCATGTGTCTTGTTAATATGTAAATATGACATAATTGAACTTTTGGTCAAGTCATGTGTCTTTTTAATATGTAAATATGACATAATTGAACTTTTGGTCAAGTCATGTGTCTTGTTAATATGTAAATATGACATAATTGAACTTTTGGTCAAGTCATGTGTCTTGTTAATATGTAAATATGACATAATTGAACTTTTGGTCAAGTCATGTGCCTTGTTAAATTGTAAATGTGACAGATGTGAAATTATGGCAAAGTCATGACTGTGTCTTGTTAAATTGTAAATGTGACAGATGTGAAATTATGGCAAAGTCATGACTGTGTCTTGTTAAATTGTAAATGTGACAGATGTGAAATTATGGCAAAGTCATGACTGTGTCTTGTTAAATTGTAAATGTGACAGATGTGAAATTATGGCAAAGTCATGACTGTGTCTTGTTAAATTGTAAATGTGACAGATGTGAAATTATGGCAAAGTCATGACTGTGTCTTGTTAAATTGTAAATGTGACAGAATATATACTTAAAGAAACTGTAGATTCACTAATCGTGTTAAATTGTATGGGAGTCTGTTACCTAGCATTTTACAGGCGTACATATTTGTTCTACTGATAAATATGTAATGGAGTCTAATTACATCATAGTGTGTCTTTCTATTCTCATAAAATAAATTTACTACTCAACACTGGTGTTAAATGTAACTTAAAGTTGCTGATACTACTTTTTCCTATCAATTAAATAGTTTTTGCACTGTCACTGGGCTATGGGGTTTCACGGTGTTTTTACAATTCGTTGTCATGGTAATGAAATCAACCCTTTCACGAGGAACGTTACTTTATTTTCTATAACCTTTTATTAACTATACGTTGCCGTCAATGACTATTAAATTAATGCGTTTTTTCCTACAATATCCTTATTTCCAGGAGGCTAAAATTTGAAATATTATATAACGATTATAAAAGATCGTGTTAATATGTCTCAATGATGATTTTGGAAAATAACATCGTCTTACTTACACCATTAAGTATAATATTATGTACATACATGTATATGGGAAATAGCAAATTTAGCCCATGATCCAGTTTGCCATATTGATGTTTCTTGACTTCCTATATATCGACATCCCAGTTAACTAAATTATATAAATGCAATTATCAAGAAGACGCGGTCGCTGGCTAGGTATACAGGCTAGAACTTATACAGTCGGACCTCGTTTATTCGAGAACTTTCTATCCGAATACTTGGTATAATCCAAAATAAATATCTTATCCCGATGTATCTTCTTAGGCACGTCGAATTGAAATGGACTATTCAAAACCATGTATTATTCGAAATAAAAATGTCGGACCCGCTGAATTCGAATGAGAGGTCCGACCGTACTGAGAAGACGGTGTGCCAATACACTTAGTCCAGCAATTATTATGTCTGCATGAAAAACAAATCGATTAATACTAAAAAATACCAGTCGATATCATGAAAGTGATATAAGTCTTTAGGCGTTGAAAATACGATATTCAATTTTAAGTTTCTTACTTAATGTGAATTTGGCATCATCTGAAAATTTGCCTTGGATTTGAACAAATTTGGTGAACAATCGTGTAGTTTCTGGTAGGTCATTCTCACAGGACAGATCTATATTTATTGATGTTCTAATTACGTACTAATTAATAACAATGAAGGAATAATGTTTCAGAATACTAGGTTCTCCTTGAATCGCTTTATCTAGTAAGCCTCACGGACGTTCGAATACACCTTATTGTTGAAGACTCGTTCAGACTATGCCCATCCTTACACAAGGCTTATACTGTATAGAACATGATACTGGTATAGTTTTACAGAATGTTGTCTCTGTACGCATAGTTGTGTAAGTATTGTCGGCTATAAACTGTCACCATCAGTAATTTATCCTGACATGGTAACAAATGGTACAATTAGTAAATATGTGTTTAAATACTAACATGTTATGTTTAATTTGTTGAAAAAACTAACCATGCAGTAGTTGATATGACATTCATTATTTGTATATGTTTTAGAGGTCATTCGCCGTCATTGACGGTAGAAAAATGTCCGCGAATACCCATCTCAATTTTCACGAAAAAGTATAAATGAATCTTAAGGTGGAGCATGAAATTCCACAAACAAAGTGAAAATCTAACTCAAAGCTACAACGGGGCATGAAGATACGGCACAAAACAAATACAACAAAAATAATAGACGTATAAGTAGAAGAGTGAGAATAAGTTGCTACAGGGAATGCCACATACAGAAGTCAGTGACTCCCCACACAGACATCCGGGAAAACAACAAGCCATATATATAAATGTAGTAACAGATGTGAGTGGGGAGGGAAAAGTATCATGAATGTAGAAGTGCTATCCCTGATGAATGATATGATAACAGCACTTAATGCAAGTGCGGGGCGACTTTTCAGTAGCATTTAAAGAAGGCAGAATGTAGACACCACTATTACTTCGGACAAGAAAAATGCATAATGTATTATGTCAGAGATAACTGTCAATGGTATTATCCGTTATTGCATATGTTACTACATATAGTACTAAAATTGCACTGTATATATATAAACCTTTATGGGCAACATGAGGCCAATATATATAATCATGTGACCTGATGTGCCGAATATCGGAAATCCCTCGGGCCAATATCTCTCCTAGTATGCCAATATCGCCGCAATGCACACTAACCCTGTATAATAACCTCTTAGTATAACATTAGTAGGAACATTTACCACACGTCTGTAACCATCCACATAAGTACAGTCGGACCTCGATCATTCGAATTTATCGGGACCGAAGATACATTGTGACCTGATATTTATTTCGAATTATACCAAGTATTCGGATAGAAGGTTTTCGCATTAACGAGGTCCGACTGAAGATATAACCTTCAATTAAAGTATTGATTTAGCATGTTATTTTGTATTAGATCATATCAATGGTTATCATGTTAATGAAGAAAGAAAACGAAGAAACAAAATATTCCCCGATATCTTTTGAACGACCCACGTATGATAATACTGGTGCCTGCAGTGAATGTAATCAATGTGTTATTGCATTTTACATCAGAGTATGTATATTTTGTACAGTGAATTATGAAATTAATTTTCATAAACCTTTGGGGGTAGACTTCAATATCATGCTAATTTACTATTCGTGTTCTACAATTTCAAATGTTTTCCGGTACTAAAGAGTTAATGTGCTTTCTTTCGAGTTTATTGCCCATAAAATGTGTCTATGTAGTAGTACAAGAAAAAAGCAACGCCTTTGTGCAAAAAGTTTTCAAGTTAATTATGGCTCATATACTCATAGTTTATTGCAAACAGTTTCTTTGTACATAAATCAGAAGAATATAGCCAATTGGTAACTATGGGCTGCACACTGGTTGCTAAGCAATTTCGAATACTGCAGCAACGATTTCTTCCTGGTCCCTACCGGACGACATAAGCTTTGTAAACGATAATATTTCCTCGCCCATTTTATCTTATATCCGAGCGTGAGAATGGTGGGTTTACGTTCCACCCAACATATTTTCGGTTACATACAAACGGTGAACCGTAGGCAATTGGATTGCATGTACCATTTATAAAGACTGTTGTATGGTGCGCCCTGTGCTCAAACGGGCGACCCACCGCACCCGAATTGAACGTTATACCACTTAGCCACCGGGCCGCATTTTATATGAAATAGGGCCAAGATCTGAAGGGAAATCATTTACAAAACGTCATTGTTGGATCGATATCAAATATTATATAAGAACAGTTATACAGTTTTAAAGCGAATCTAACCTGTTTCCACGGAAATTGTATGATTTGCATCACTAAAAGCAAAATGAATAATTGTTTAGCTTTCATGCTATTTCAGCTGGCTTAATATAAATCACCCAATTGACTCACAATAATAATAATGATAATTATAATAATAAAATACAAATTGTTATATAATAATAATTAATCTGTATTACAAGATGTAAACACTTTTTACTGTGATTGCTCAAAAACAAGAAACTCATATACATATAAAGGAAAATACTACAACTGAACAAATCATAAAAGTAATTGCGTTTCATAAATAACAACGCAAGTTGCCATGCCGTTCTTTACAGTGCACGTCCTTCATTTCACACCACCGCTATGTGTAGTGTGAACAGAATACAACACAATATTCTACCTCGTCATACTGAAATGATTAAACCGCTATTGATAATTACACATAAAGTTGTAGACATTAATTGGTAAGACATCTGTAGAATAAATGTATTTAACTCGTTTAATAATACAAAATGTAAATTTGAGAACCTTTATCTACGAATTAAGACGAGACATTCTTGAATTAGTGTTCATTACAAATATCATAGTTAATTATAAATTAACCAAAGAGTCTAGACTCGAAGTTTCACTGATTGCAGTTAATTGAATTCTCATTACAAGTTCACGAGCGATGGAATGGATCGAGTTTCCCGGTATATGGCGTGTATTTTGACATTCATTAGGTATGTTACGACAATTAAAACATCAAAGACGAGCTTGAAGCGATTTACTTATTCGAGAAAATTGAGAAATGAGAGAACTTACTTTGGTTTCATGTAAACTTTTGTTCGAATAAAATGCATTTTGTTACGCGATCATTGTTTAGCTCAAGGGAAATAAAATATAACATTAATGTTGTTCATGGGAAATTTATCATTTGTATCGTATCCATCAAAATAACTATTTGGTTCCGTGTGATCAAGGCATGAACATACCTCATTCGCCATACACAGCGGTGGCTTGTTCCTTTTTGTTTATGTTGGTCAATATGAAGGACTAAAAGTACTAACACCCAAACCGAACATTGACCCGCTTCACACACGGGCATGCTCTGTGATACCCTATATAGGGCCCCTTTCGAATATAGGGTGTGACAGAGCATGTCCGTGTGTGAAGCGGGTCAATGTTCGGTTTTGATGTTAGTACTTTTAGTCCTTCATACTTACAGAGCTGTATATATATCCCTTGCTAAAAACGGAGCTATATACGAACACCTGCCACAGAGCGACTCAAAATACAAAATAGACCTGTTCCGCATTCTACGTTCAGTAATGTGTGTGTAGTTGACTCTGGGATCAGCCATCGGCTATCGGCAACTCCTTATTTTGTCAAAGGCCATAACTCTGATGTTAGCGGATCGAAACAAAATAAACCCTTCATGTAAACCTAATTAACATTAATTTTGTTTCACATTTGATGAATCTGTGCCAGAGGTTGAGTGTCTGCCACAATACGATTAAGTATGTATTGGAACTAAATCAAGGGGCTGGAACTGTAATTACGGACGCGATATAAAAATGAAACCCAGGTGCACAACTTCACTTGCGTAAAGTTTGGCGATTCTCGATCCAATGGTACCGCAAGAATTTCGGGACGTATGTAGGTACATACCTACGCTTACTCGCTTTTACGTGCGTACGGACGGAAAAGACAACCTCTATGCTTTCCCTGCCTACCCAAGTGGGGACATAAATCATATGGCACTCTGCCACAGACTCTTGTTTTGCATTACTATAACATTACTGTTATAGCATTTCAATCCATTTATAAGGAGCCATATTCAGAGTTACACATGCTTGCGTTCGTATACAGCTCCTCTATAGTTCCTCTGTATACTAGGGACTACATTCGAAGGGAACTACCAGTCCGCAATATCCTAAATATTTCATCGGAGTACTTTTGTTAAGTGTATATAGGGAGTAAGCATGCTCTGTCTCATGGCATTTTATATGTGTATTACATTGAACAAATACTGCAAGCATCATCATCAGCCGATTACTATAAGAAGCACATCCATACCTCAACGAGGTAATTAGAATCATATAGAATAGTTTATTCCGAGATATTAGGCATAATGCCCATGATTTCACATAACAAACAATGCAAATATATGTATTTTTTAAACAAAAATAACGAAATAGTATACATTGGTCAATGGCAATAATATCATTTGACATGCACAATAGTATGGTTGATGAACATAATATAAATCTTAATATGGTACTCACTACATTTTCATTGAAACAATGTGAAAAATAATCGAATAGTGAGGTGAAAATACAACACAAATGTATTATATTATAATACATGTACAACTTATTTCTTAGGTTAAAAGCTTTATGAATAAACAGTGACATATTTTAACAATAGTCTTACTTTCTGAGCTTAATAACTCAACACATTTTTGGAATATTGTATTTTTTTCTGTATAAATACTGTTTTATATATATGCTACGCATTTCATGGTAAAATGGAAATTCAAACAAAAAATAAAATTCATCTTCAATAACATTGCATAACTGACATTTTCTATCTTGGAGTAGTTATGTTCACTCTAGTACTTATACGTATATAATATACACGTTTGATATACGTGGTAGTAACTACTCTGTCATAACAAAACGTACGACACTTTTCGTTTGAAAGATAGATTTTATTTGATAATTAGGATACATATTTATTGATTCGACTAATACAAATATCATTAAAGTTTTTTACTAGGCTTTGATGCTACATTTTTTCTAATTTTGCAAGTATGACTATTTTTAAATATAGATTTGAAACATACAGATCATGCAAACATATACCTTGTTCAGTTATCGCTTTACTGCGTACTTCATAGACTCGTTAATAAGAAAAATATTTCAATATGCTACAAATTTGCTACCATCAAATTTATAGTTATGCACCATTCTATTTCTGTAAAAATGAAAGTACTTAACCCTCATTTATTACCAGGAAAATGATTTTTACTATCAAGGTGTGTAAAAGAAAAAAACGTCCTCTTGCAATATATGAAAATGTTAATTTACTCACGATGTAAATGGACTCGTGTTGCAATTCAAGATAGCTTAATGAGATTTTTATACAGAAAAAGAAGGGAAGTAAATATCAAGTAATTATAGAAGAATCTGATTTGTTACAATGTACAGGACATGATGAACACGTGTTTATTCTTAGTGCAATAGTGTCAAACTCATGTTATTCTAGATCGTGCAAGCTTATCGAATGACGACAGGAGAAGCCTTATGGATAAACAGATAGACAGACGGACGGACGGATATACATTTTTACTTCATAGACTCGTTAATAAGAAAAATATTTCAATATGCTACAAATTTGCTACCATCAAATTTATAGTTATGCACCATTCTATTACTGTAGAAATCAAAGTACTTACCCCTCCTTTATCACCAGGAAAATGATTTCTGTTATCGAGGTGTGTAAAAGAAAAAACGTCCCTCTTGCAATATATTAAAATGTTAATTTACTCTTGATGTAAATGGACTCGTGTTGCAATTCAAGATAGCTTAATGAGATTTTTATGCAGAAAAAGAAGGGAAGTAAATATCAAGTAATTATAGATGAATCTGATTTGTTACAGTGTACAGGACATGATGAACACGTTTTTATTCTTAGTGCAATAGTGTCAAACTCATATTATTCTAGATCGTGCAAGCTTATCGTATGACGACAGAAGAAGCCATATGGATAAACGGACAGAAAGACAGACAGACAGACAGACGGACGGACGGACGGACGGACATTTTTATTTATATTCCAATTAGACTATAAAGCCCACGAGGACATACAATTAGCATACATACAGGACAGACGAACAGTGTATTACATGTCACATACATTTTTCCATACAACGATATTTTAGCGATATCCCATGGATATATGGTATGTAACATGTTATATGTAACATGCTGATTTCAGACTTCCAAATATACATTTGGAGAAGGTCATAACAAGTATATTAGAGTTGCTTGCATTCAAATTATGTAAAAGCAATAATGAAAATATTATCATAAATAATTCGTGTAACATTCTAATGATAAAGACACGTTTGCATATATTAAATAATTTCTAATATTGAATGTATTTAAATTTTGAAGAGTTTATAATATCAATATTTTTTACTTACCTAACTTGGTCTGATCCAATATTTCCTAGATATATATTAAATTATATATGTTTACGTATATCAAGATACATGTCACATTCAATAACGAAAACTAATTAGATAAAGAAAACTGATCAGGACGCATAATTAAATGGATTGATATTTTCTATATGTACTTTACGCACGCATATATTGCGTTTAGATGGTTAACTATTGAATAAAAAAGGCGTATTCGCATGCACACAATTAACAAATACACATTTAGACCTAGATGTGCTAAGTCTCTGAGAAAGACGAACTTCGTGCACACCATACGACACACACACACGTGTTAATATTTGGAATTCTCCACAAACGTCTGAATCTGATTGCACTTTAGTCACTGACCAATAGTTCATAGCATTGTCAACTAAACCAGTCTCTAGCACTTGTCAAATAATTGATACAGCGAGTTTGGTCAGAGACAATCAACACAAATGACGATAGAGAACTCCATGTACATGGACAGTTATTCACTTCATTCATGTTTTACTAGTATGTCATTTATGATGTATCTGGCTCATCTGAACCTAAACTTGTGTAATGGGCTTCATCCAGTATTGTTGTTACATGGTCTAAAGCATCTCTAATAAGAAACATTGCCATGTATAACCGCTTAAAACAATCTTGTTTAATCATACTACTAACAGACAAAACTAGTAAAAAAACACCCGCTTGTTAAAAAAACTGGAAGTGTTTTTAATTGTATGATAATACAAACGTCTTTATTCGACAAATACAGAGAAATATATAATAAATGTATTCTTTGATAATAGATAGTTATTGAAGTTTTAACTCGTTAAAAGAATATATTTCATGTCTGTTTAGGTAAACAAATGAACAAATAAATTAGCATAATAAATCTTCAATACATAAGATAAGTCATTTGTATAAAAACCGGTCGATTCTCTATGCGATGTAAACATTAAACTAGTATGATACTAGCGATGAAATGCACAAACTATGTCACTTATTTAGACTAGAATAGTATTTAGTGAAGAAATTATGAAAGTAATTTGTCAATGTGGGACGTAGGCTTACAGCAATCTAACACATATCTTATTTCAGAGAGTATCAAGTTGCAAGTCATTCTTCCCAGCTTCACAAATAAATCACGTGGTTCGGGGACTTTCTCATTTTCATCCTTATATCAAACCCCTGCAGCTGAGGTATTCGACTGTAAGGTCAGTCAAGGGCGATACTAGATATCTACCACCCGATGGGTTCTGTCTATAATTCTATATCCGATTTCTACAGTTTTGCATACATTACATGCAGCGAGTGTATTATGTCGGTTCCCGTGGTGGTATGTCGACGGTTCGCGACACTGTTCTTGTTATTCTGACAGCACCTTTAGATTGATGGGTTTCAGCAAAGGTGAGCTGTATGAGCAATTATTTCAAATGTATTTTGTATCAGATGAGATACAGCGGTATAGCCCTGTACAACAAAGAATGTGCACATTTTAAAAATACCTAAGAAAATGTTGATCCAATGAAATATTGGATAAATATTTAAATATTGGCTTCGCTTATATTAGTTTCAATTATGTTATTGTGAAGATTATTTTATGGCTAATATTTCATTATAGTAAATATTTACACACATACGTTCTAGTTCTAGGTGTTTGCTAAATAACTGTACGAACCGTTCTAGGTGTCTGCTAAATAACTGTACAAACCGTTCTAGGTGGTTGCTAAATAACCGTACAAACCGTTCTAGGTGGTTGCTAAATAACCGTACAAACTGTTCTAGGTGGTTGCTAAATAACCGTACAAACCGTTCTAGGTGTTTGCTAAATAACTGTACAAACCGTTCTAGGTGGTTGCTAAATAACCGTACAAACCGTTCTAGGTGGTTGCTAAATAACCGTACAAACCGTTCTAGGTGTTTGCTAAATAACTGTACAAACCGTTCTAGGTGTTTGCTAAATAACTGTACGAACCGTTCTAGGTGTTTGCTAAATAACCGTACAAACCGTTCTAGGTGGTTGCTAAATAACCGTACAAACCGTTCTAGGTGGTTGCTAAATAACCGTACAAACCGTTCTAGGTGGTTGCTAAATAACCGTACAAACCGTTCTAGGTGGTTGCTAAATAACCGTACAAACCGTTCTAGGTGGTTGCTAAATAACCGTACAAACCGTTCTAGGTGGTTGCTAAATAACCGTACAAACCGTTCTAGGTGGTTGCTAAATAACCGTACAAACCGTTCTAGGTGTTTGCTAAATAACTGTACAAACCGTTCTATGTGGTTGCTAAATAACCGTACAAACCGTTCTAGGTGGTTGCTAAATAACCGTACAAACCGTTCTAGGTGGTTGCTAAATAACCGTACAAACCGTTCTAGGTGGTTGCTAAATAACCGTACAAACCGTTCTAGGTGGTTGCTAAATAACCGTACAAACCGTTCTAGGTGGTTGCTAAATAACTGTACAAACCGTTCTAGGTGGTTGCTAAATAACCGTACAAACCGTTCTAGGTGGTTGCTAAATAACCGTACAAACCGTTCTAGGTGGTTGCTAAATAACTGTACAAACCGTTCTAGGTGGTTGCTAAATAACCGTACAAACCGTTCTAGGTGGTTGCTAAATAACCGTACAAACCGTTCTAGGTGTTTGCTAAATAACTGTACAAACTGTTCTAGGTGGTTGCTAAATAAATTTACCAAACGTTCTATTCTTCGATCAACAGAAGCTATACCCGATGAAATGCTTAAAATAAAGTATCCATGGTTGTTCAATGTTAAACATATTCTGATTAAATGCGGTCTTATAAATGTTTGGACAGAAGAAAATTTCCCAAATTCAAAATGGTTAAAGATGTCGGTTAAACAAAAATTACAGGACTTATTTTTAAATAATTGGTATTCATTAGTTGAAAATTCAAGAAATAACACATTTTACAAAGTATTTAAGAAATCTTTCGGTATTGAACCTTATTTATCCAAACTACAACCATCTTTATTATATAATTTCATCAAATTTAGAACAAGGAACCATCGCTTACCTATTGAAACGGGAAACTGGTCAAGAATTACAATTAATGAAAGAACTTGTAACTCCTGTAGAAACAAAATTGGGGATGAATTTCATTATTTATTTGAATGCGAACAATTCTCTAATGATAAAAGACAGTTTATTAAACCATTCTTTTATCGACGTCCAAACATGTTTAAGCTACAAAAGTTAATGTGCACTAGCAACAAATCAGAATTTTTGAAACTTTGTAAATTTGTAAAAGTTATCCTACGAAATGTTAGAATGTAATATCTTTCTCATATTTAACTATTATTTTTTGACTAATGTACTTTGTGTCTATCTTTTTGAAATGTGAAAACAATCTTGAGTGTTTATAACTAATACTGTACCTTGAATGTATATTGTAGCCTCGAAAAATATATTATATTGTCAATTGTAAATGCCTCATATTTGCATGTTGTGTACATGTATTGAGAGAATAAAAGAGATGTTCTGTTCTAGGTGTTTGCTAAATAAATGTACCAAACGTTCTAGGTGTTTGCTAAATAAATGTACCAAACGTTCAAGGTGTTTGCTAAATAAATGTACCAAACCTGTTCTGTTCTGTTCTGTTCTGCTAAATAAATGTACCAAACGTTCAAGGTATTTGCTAAATAAATGTACCAAACGTTCAAGGTGTTTGCTAAATAAATGTACCAAACGTTCAAGGTGTTTGCTAAATAAATGTACCTAACCTGTTCTGTTCTGTTCTGTTCTGTTCTGCTAAATAAATGTACCAAACGTTCAAGGTGTTTGCTAAATAAATGTACCAAACGTTCAAGGTGTTTGCTAAATAAATGTACCAAACGTTCAAGGTGTTTGCTAAATAAATGTACCAAACGTTCAAGGCGTTTGCTAAATAAATGTACCAAACGTTCATGGTGTTTGCTAAATAAATGTACCAAACGTTCAAGGTGTTTGCTAAATAAATGTACCAAACGTTCAAGGTGTTTGCTAAATAAATGTACCAAACGTTCAAGGTGTTCAGTGATGTTGCGATCATTCACGGTAACATGGTGTTTTTTTCCCAGTATTCGCTACTCAGTCTAGATAGTATATTACTACAGCATATATGTAATAGGGACTTTCGAACGGTGCTATATGAAGAATCAAGTTTACATCAGATTTCTTTCGAATATGTCTATTTGTTCTGTTTTCCGTTATTACAACAAGGAATTCAAGACGGTAACACTCTTGTTCAAATATTGATTGTGTCTTATTGAACCAACATCGATATCTTGCCATAATATGTTGACCCCAGATAATGGGAACCCATCAATTCCGCGCCATTTGATACAGATTATGTCCAAAAAAACCACTTTGATCGTAGTAATATCAGACTTACTCACCAATATACATTTATCTACGTCTATGAATGTTTGACAGAAGTCATTATTTACATGGCCAGTGATAGTAAGTACAAAGGTATTATTTTCTTCATAAAACATTTATTTATGGATGCATTGAAATAACTCCTCTATCCAGTATTTCTTGTAAAGTTTGATAAAAGGGCATTTGGAAGCGAAGTACAATGTAATCAAGAGTCCCCATCTGTCAGAGGTCTACCGGAGTCTACCAAGACGAACAGGGTATGATTTCGTCAAGTATTTTGTTTTTTTAAAGTTTTTGAAATTGGTCTGTGGATCTAATTTTCATAAACTTGAATTTTGAATAATATAAAGCATAAAGGCAAAGACGGAAACGCAATTTAGACGCTCTAGAACCACAGGCAATAGCGAGACTGTTTGTTGCGTATTTTTACAAGACATGAAGAATATTGACGTGAGAAGAATCTCATTTTTGAAAAAATATTCTTACCCCTCCCAGCGTGTACCTCCTTCTGTTTCTTTTCTCCAAATCTTTTTAGAGAGAAATATGATCGTGATTTTGACGTGATGTACTTTTTTCATGTTTTGTCTGGGTCCTGATGATACATATGATCACAGCTAAGACCAGTCTCCAGCCGAAATGATTTAAAAATTCTAAAACAGTGAGTCACATATCGATAATATGTTTCTCTTAACTGAGGTGCTTTTCCATTACCATCAAGAGCAATGGGTGTGTGTTGTATTGTGCCAGTAACTACCGCTACCGCTAGGAGCAATGATTTAGAGAAGCGCAGTGGTCGAGGGGTAGAGCACGATCTATTCACTCTGAGTGGTCACAGACACGGCTAAACATAAACCGATTAATTTAAAGTAAAGTACAGTAAAACCTCAATAATAAGACCACTCCCGGGTCCCATAAACAATGGTCTTATTATTACGGTGGTCTTATTATTGAGGTATTATTTACAAGTAGATTAGGATTACACTCGTTAAATATTTTTCGTGTTACTTTCTTTCTTCCATTTTACGCAAATAGTGTAGTGTTGTGATCATGTACGTACTTGGACGATTTTGTAAATGAATTCGGAATGTCATGATAGCTAGTTGAAACAAATACGAGCGTGAGAGATCAGTTGTTACAATTACCGCTATTGAGCAAAGGGACGCAATAACTTTATTCAATGATCGTAAATGATACACGGGTTGCGTCCCTTGTTAGTTTTGTGAAACAAACCAACTATAAGCTGATCGAAGAGAAGAGACTGATTTCAATATGATCCTATATGTGTAAAATTGATACGAAATAATCATGATTCTATTTCATCGATTTGGGGCTGCATCATGAAGACCTTTATTCCTGTCATGTTTTGATGAAATCAACGACTAGAAACACGTGTTGTGCTGGATGAGAGCCTAGTTAGGAGAAACTAATGCTTGAACACAACGAAGCCGCCCAGTAGAGAACATTTTTAAATGTTATACAGTGGTCGGTCAAAATAATGTTGGTATATAATCGTGTGGCGGTAACATTCTGTTGACCGAGAGGCGAACGGATGTTACAATATATTCTGACCATTGAATGAGTTTTTGAATGGATTCCTCTAATCGGGAATCTAAATTTGCTGTGATTTTACTATGTACTATGTAAAGATATCATACGGTTGGTCAGTGAGTGGGTTCACTGGATAGTAATAGATTTGCCCAAGTACTTGGTGATTCCTATCCTGCATTGCCTTGTTTTGGTATGCCTTGTTTTGCCACGCCTTACATTGCTTTTCAGTGATGTCTTGTCTAGCATTAACTCGGGTTAACTTTTGTTTCATTCACTGATTGAGAACCAAGTAGTTGTCGGGGGGGATTCACAATTCCAGACGTTCAATGGAACGAAGCTGTATAGCTAATATACTTGCGTGATACTTGACAGAAAATATTTTTTGTATGGCAGTCACTGACGTACGGTCCTCGACATGACCACCGAAGTACATATTAAAAGGGGACCATAACTGGTTAGTTGCATGAAGTGCCTCATATGACCAAATTACGTTTCCTTTCGGTCGGCACAAGTATTTATCGATTTCACAAGTATAAAGACGATACATGGGAATATATAGTTATGTAATCTTTAATCCGTATCAATACGAGTATCTTTTCTGTTGTTAATATGTAACAAATGAGTATGCTACGAGAAAGAGTGTTGTCTTTATATCGACCAATAATATCACTTATAATTTCAATAGTAATTATAATATATCTTACAATTATATTAAGAATAAATAAGAATAACAAACTAACTGACATATTACGGACATAATTATATAAATAACGTGTTCGATTAAGTGCTACCATGACGTATGTCATTATTAAATTATTTGTATTCGTGCCATATAATACCCATTTTTGCTTTCACATTTCAGACCATTTTATCTTTCTATACCGTGTTAATCTGTATTTCACTACTTCATTCAAATATATGTCTTCTATTCTTAGGGTGTCTGAACTGTTCAGCAACCGTTCTTCTTCTTCTCGATAGCACACCCGCCTCGTACACTTTTGGTGTTTTCTTGCGTCCCTGTATCCTTACGTATATACCCTTGAGCCTCCTCAAATGTCATATGCTTTATGGATTTTTGTTTTCCGGAGGTCTGTATGGAGAGGCATTGTCTTATATATAATATGTGGCGTTCCCTGTAGCAACTAATTCTCTCTTTCCTTCGTGGATCTTCATGGACCTGTTTCACCTACGTATATCATTATTTTGCATCGCAAACAGTCAATCCCATATATCACTTTCCAGACTTATCAAATGTATTATCCGTCTTCCCATTCTCATTGTGTACCCCTCTATAAAGCATGTTTCATAGTACGTATTTCTTTGGGCACCTCTGTCTCGATGTCATTCGTAGCCAGCACCTTATTTGTTTTACCGTGAATTTTGAATGGACAAGATGATAATAATAATAATAATAAATTCTTTATTTTCAGAAGGTTACATAGTTAAGGTTAACAATAAATTGTACATCTTTTTTTCAATATGGCCTTCTATTAACAATATAAACACGCACAAACAAACAAGAATTCACACACGCACACGCACGCACATCCACACAATCAAACACGCATTCACACACGCACACACAATACATTGTACATGCACATCATGTTTTAACATCAGGATGTAAATGAGACTATTAAAAACTACAAAAGTTAAGAGGTTCTGAAAATAAAAATTGAAATAAAACAACAACAACAACAACAGACACCTCACATAAGACACATACATACAATAATGAAATATTATTGATATCATTGTTTAAGCATTAAGTAGTTCCTATAATTATTTTTAAAAGTTTCTGTATCAGACAGGCAACGTATATTTACAGGAATTGAATTCCATACCTCACGAGCATAAAAAGAGAATGTTTGTTTACCATAATTTGATTTAAAGGAACACGGTGCTATGTCATTGTTGGTGGTGGATCTTAATGAGTGTGTAGAATTGTGGGTGAAAGAAATTATATCATGAAAGTAAGTGGGCATTTTATTATGTGAGAATTTATGCACTATAGCTGCCGATAGAAATTTACATCTATTTTCAAATGATAGCCACCCTAATTCAATGAATAAGGGTCGTGATGGTGTTATTTGTGGTTTATGTAGAATAATTTTTGCTGCTTTTTTCTGTATTATGGATATTTTCTTGTTGTTTGCTACAAGCCCTCGACACCATATAGGGCAACAATAGTCCATTGAAGATAATATGTAAGAATTGTAGAATAATTTCCTTGTGTTGGTGTTTAAGATATAGTTTATTCTTTTTAATAAATTTAACTTTGATTTGAGTTTGTGACATACGTGATCTATATGTGCATTCCAGCGAAGATTTTTATCAATGATTACTCCAAGCATATTGTGGTTACTTACCTGTTCTAGAGTGATATTATTTACATAAAGTGATAGCGAAGAATTTAGTACAGGTCTTTTAGCATTTGAAATTATCATACATTTAGTTTTATTAGGATGAATGGACATGTTGTTCCGGGAACACCAATCAAAAACTATGTCCAAATCGCCCTGTAGGGACTGCTGTATTTCGACAATGTTATAACCAGATAAGTGTAATGTTGAGTCATCTGCGTAGAGATCGATGGTCGAATTTTGAAGATAAAATGGAATGTCATTGATATATATTAGGAAAAGGAGGGGACCAAGAATAGATCCCTGTGGAACACCGGATTTGACCTCTTGAAAGGTTGACTTGTTGGATCCGATTTTTACACATTGCCTTCTATTTATCAAATAAGACCGCATCAAAGCTAACGAGTTTTCCGAGAAGTGGTACATTCGGAGCTTTTCAAGTAAAATTCTATGATCCACTAAATCAAAAGCTTTCCTAAGATCAAGACATACAGATCCAATCAAACGTCCAGAGTCAATGTCTTTGAGCCACGAATCGACAAGCCTTATTAAAGAAGACTGGCAAGAATGATTTTCGCGAAATCCAGACTGATATTTATGAAGTAGTTGGTGTTTGTCAAGAAAAGTTTTGAGGCTTTTGGGAATGTGTCTTTCAAATATTTTAGATATTGTTGGAAGAATAGAAATAGGACGGTAATTGTTAAGATCATCTTTATCAGAGCCCTTGTGCAGTGGAATAATATATGCATCTTTTATTTGATCAGGAAATACACCATATGCTATACTATTATTTATAATGGATGTAATAGGACCAATGATAGTATCACCACAAAGTTTAAGAATATTGGGACAGATATTATCCAGACCAGAAGCTTTAGAAATGTCTAATTTTCCTATTATTCTCCGAACATCATATGTAGTAATGAAGTCTATGTTTAACAAATCTGAATTGATTTTATTATTTAAGTATGTTTCAAAAGTGTGTTAATTGTCAGGATCAAATTTAGTCTTTTGAATGATGTCTGCAATGTTAGTGAAGTGTGTGTTGAATGCTTCAAGAATAGTGTTGGTATCATCAATGCATTCATTACCATGTTTGATTCTTTGTGGTACTGCAAGAAATGTTTGAGATTTTGTGAGTGAATTTAAAGTATTCCAAAGAAATTTTGTTGATTTATTTGCCATTATTGACTTATTGTAAAATTGTCGTTTGCTCTTACGAATGATGTGTGTGACATAATTTCGCTGCTTTTTATACTGGTCTATGTTATTTGCTTTTTTTAATGTATCACGAGTTCTAATTGCTGATCTTATTTCCCCTGTAAACCAACCTGGTAAATATTGTGATTTTATTCTTTTAGATTTCAGAGGTGCATTTAAGTTGAGTGTTTCTTTTATAATGCTGATATCGATGTCTCATTAATAACACCAATAACTAATTTGTATCAACCAATAGTATATCGGTCTTAAACAAATAAACCATATATCGAAATTCCATCTAATAACAAGTATGAGATCTTCTCACGTGACGACACAGTATGATCTGAGATATATAGTGAAATAGCTGCAAAAACAACCTGTCCACGTGACTGGTCACACTCAAAACAAGTCGATAGCTATTCGATGTCTCATTAATAACACCAATAACTAATTTGTATCAACCAATAGTATATCGGTCTTAAACAAATAAACCATGAATCGAAATTCCATCTAATATCAATTATGAGATCTTCTCACGTGACGACACAGTATAAAACTAACTGATCACTCATTAGGTGTATGTTTGTCTTCGGTTTCGTGTGGATGATCACAATTTTTGTCCTGACTGAAACGTCTTTTTTTCTGATCGCCAACCTTTTTATTTTGTGCTTTTACTTTGGTTTTTGAGATATGTATATTTGGAATTTTATCGCGATGTTAGCTATGGTCACTATGATCACGTCTGCCGAAAACTGGAAGACTGTTAAAAGACATCGAGGATGGTATGTTAGTTTAGTTGACGGTTTCATTAACAGATGGACTGAGTCCACAGTACCGGACAGAATACTTTGCGAATGGAGATGCTTCAACAGATTGTTTTGCTACGGTGTTACCTACAGTAGTGAGGATTCAAGTTGCATGTACGTAAGTTGTATGAGTACACTTAGTAATGATCATTATGGTGGTTCGAAATTTAGAAATCATAATTCCTTATTTGACTTAGTACTGTAGGACAATAAGTGCTATATGCGCATAATTAAACGTTTTTGTCCGAGTTATCAAATTACTTTTGAACAGGTACTTCGCGGTAGTTAAAACATTAATAGGGAGTTCATGTTTCTTGTTTTGTCTTCCACTTCGTTCCTGTTTTTATTATTCGCATATGATAACATACTGGTCTCGAGAGATCTTTCCTAGGGACAATTTTGAAGAGAATGAACGTAGATCGAATGCCGACTCCACAAAGCTAGTCCTTAATTACTGTACGCAGGTATAAAGATCCGTACTACTGCTTTTTAACAACGAACAGAAACGTAGTTATAGATAAAGTATGGCTTGATCGGTAGTGATAAGGTCCGTACTAATGAATTTTATCAACTGACAATAAGCGTAGTTGTAGATATACTATGCCTTTGTCGGTAGTGATAAGGTCCGTACTACTGCTTTTATCCACGGATAATGAGCGTAGTTGTAGATATACATGTATTATGGCTTTGTCTGTGATGATAAGGTCCGTACTACTGCTTTTATCCACGGATAATGAGCGTAGTTGTAGATATATTATGGCTTTGTCGGTGATGATAAGGTCCGTACTACTGATTTTATCCACGGACAATGAACGTAGTTGTAGATATACTATGGCTTGGTCGGTGATGGTAAGGTCCTTACTAATGAATTTTATCCACGGACAATGAGCGAAGTTGTAGATATAGTATGGCTTGGTCGGTGATGATAAGGTCCTTACTAATGAATTTTATCCACGGACAATGAGCGTAGTTGTAGATACATTGTTGCTTGGTCGGTGGTGATTAGGTCCGTACTACCGATTTTTATCTATGGACAATGAGCGTAATTGTAGATACATTGTTGCTTGGTCGGTGGTGATAAGGTCCGTACTACCGATTTTTATCTATGGACAATGAGCGTAATTGTAGATACATTGTTGCTTGGTCGGTGGTGATAAGGTCCGTACTACCGATTTTTATCTATGGACAATGAGCGTAATTGTAGATACATTGTTGCTTGGTCGGTGGTGATAAGGTCCGTACTACCGATTTTTATCTATGGACAATGAGCGTAGTTGAAGATACATTGTTGCTTGGTCGGTGGTGATAAGGTCCGTACTACCGATTTTTATCTATGGACAATGAGCGTAGTTGAAGATACATTGTTGCTTGGTCGGTAGTGATAAGGTCCGTACTACCGATGTTTATCTATGGACAATGAGCGTAGTTGAAGATACATTGTTGCTTGGTCGGTGGTGATAAGGTCAGACTACCGATTTTTACTCTACCGAGAGTATATACTAGTCTATGTTATAAGCAATGAAAGATATGCGCGAAATAATTAATATCAATACTCTGCTGAGACAAAGTAGCTGATGTTTGAGATGGTGGAGTGAATTAAGATGGTTATACGGCAATTTCCTATGGATTCGTGAATTATGATTGACTGTAAATAGCATTTTGGGAATCTCTGTTTTTATTGATTCACTACAAAATTTCTTTGGGCTTTACCCAATCATGTTTGTAAAAACGATCGACTGTATTTTCTGTAGATAAACAATACGATTTAACATATTGTGAAATTGCCGTTCCTGTGTTTCAGGGATGAAAATACAATTTTATTTTGAAAATAAATGTTACAGACATTCGCCATGAGCGTAAATTCTAAATCCACGGATCAACGAGAATACCGGAATGGACGAGAACAGGGAATTCATGTAGTTTGTAAATGTTTACACGTTGGCAATGCAAACATGTAATCGTTAACAATAATTAAATCCAAGAAAACGAACAAATGAAATGGGTTTGTCAAAAATGTCAAAATGGACAATTTGTTTGAAAGCAGCGTAAATATTCTGAACTTATCATGTTTGCTAGATAAACTATAAAACAATACAAGCAATATTTTTTTATTTACAAAATCTGATCACATGACACCGTATAAAGCAATTGTCACGACATTGACTTTTTCACAACTCAAGGTGCGAAAATCCTCGTCGTTTAAATAAATGTCAATTTTATTCCAGAATCTATAACGATGGAGCCATTTTAGTGCACAATGGAGACATGAAAAACGAAATAACCATTTTTCAACAGCAAAATGGTAAATATACATTGACTTGTAATAATAGCATTTATATATGCAAACATGAACGATTTCTGCACACACACCTGGGCTAATAACGAAAATATCACCTTTATCAAATTCAATTATCTGATTCACTCAACTTCAAGATTTCCTAATTCATTATATCAACTTCAAGATTTCCTAATTCATTTTATCAACTTCAATATTTCCTAATTAATTATATCAACTTCAAGATTTCGCAATCATTGAATTATAATATTACGAAGTGTTAAACCAAGACTTTTCTGACCATCGGTTTTCATATAAATTAAGGCATGTCTTTGCATCCCAAAGTAGGCGGCGGGTTGTGTTTTATCTAAGTAAAATAATACGGAATAGTTGTAAATATGGGATGCTTTACTTATAAAATTATATAAATAATGGCGTAGTGGTCGAGGGGTAGAGCGCCTGACTCCTGATCCGAAATGCGTGAGTTCGAGCCCCGATGAGCGGAGTTAAATCCCGAACTTCACGATCTGTAATTTAGGCGCAAGTACTTGTTAGTAACCAAGGAGCGGTATCCGAGAATGATTAGCATGAGTTGAAAGGATTTGTTTCGGAGCTTGCTTTGACTAATTACCTTTTTTCAGTTACTCAAGTCAGGGATTTGACGGTTCCACTCGGTGACTGGACGGTTGCAGCAGCAAATAATATTTGTGAACAGGTAGATTTACAGCTGATGACATACAATGAGCTGAACCAGGCTCGAGGCGATTACTATTCCTCGCAGTATGTACCCCATGCCCTGCCCTGTCAGGTTTTTTAATTACATTTCTGAAAGTAATATATAAGATTACGACATGTACTACTTCCGTATTAAAGTACTTGCTCAACAATTAAAAGCAATGAATAAAGAATTTCGTGTCTAAAACTTTAATCTGCAAGGCGATATTAGCCATATATTTGTTCTTAAGAAAGTATCCTTAATTTGTGTTTTCAGGTGTGGATACGTCGAGGAAGGTCCGATCAGTCCTCAAACAGCGGGAATGATGGTCTGCACTCTCGTTCAAGCCCAATCATTCTGCAGAGAACCGAAGACAGACATAACGACAAACATAATGACTATTGGTTAACATACACAGCGTGTTTGATTTAAACAATTTTAGTATTCTGTGCAGCCCATTTTACTAATACTATGTACAGCTTAGAAATCTGAAAGACATTCGTAAACATCTCTCTCAAAAATCAACAGAGATAACGGTACACGGTCTTATTCACTCTCACATTGACTTTTGCAAGCAGCAAGAGTGGTTACCAATGCTCCATATGGTCATCCTACTACTGAAATTCGTAAATATCTGCACTGGCTGCCTGTGAGGGCAAGAATAGGTTTACAATTCTTGTTATTGTATTTCGAATTGTGCAAGGAACAGCACCATCCTATTTTGGGTTTTTGTTCAACCGTGTTCAAAGAAAAATCCCGACTAAGATCTTCTGATGACATTCAATTTATAATTCCAAAGACCAGAACCAGAATCGCTGACAGATCAATAACTGTGGTTGAGCCAAAATGGTGGAATGCTCTTCCTAGAGACCTAAAAATTATCAGAAATGACATTACTTTCAGACAGGAACTGAAAACATATTTGTTTAAAATGTTTTACGAGTGAAGAGTTTGCCTGTTTCCGTGTTTGTATATATATAGGTTTTTCTAAAATCGCATGGACTGTGTGAAGCGCAATAGAATATTGTAAAAAAGTTTTTGCGCTATACAAATGTATTTGTAATTTGCGTCAACAAATGTGATTACAATGGTGGTAGCAAGTAATCGATTATTTCAAGGTAACCTGAATGTACTGTTTACGTTTGGTAACTTACCGTCGCACATTGTTGGCAGACGACCATCCCGGTTATCAGTTTGACTAAAGTGCCACATGTGTCAATTAAAAGAGTCAGTGCTTTTATATAAGCTTAGGCTTGTGCATTTCCTATCATTGTCATACTCATACTTGCCATTATGTCATGTACACATGCATTTTAAGGTATTTACATGACATTGATTCCTCCATTTGTTAGTTTTTAATAGAACATAAATATTGTTATGATTAAAACGGAATTAAGACGTCCAGCAGAAAGTGCCACGTGGTTGACCACCCCAAAAAACACAAGGAGGCATGGAACATGTACGTAAACAATTACAAGGGAGCAATTAATAAACAAATTGCCTCATTGCCAATATAGTAAATTTACAAATAGAAGTTCCGATATTTCATAAAATGCGTCATTTCTTTGTCTGTTTACGTTGCCAAATGATCTGTAAACAAACGGAAGGTAGATGTCCTAGTACATGCAATGTTGAATGGACAATTATAATGTTATAATGTTTCATCGATAAAATAAAAATAATAGTTATATGTGTATAGTAAATATTTGATTACAATAGATTTGAATTTCGTACATGTATTAATTGCTTCATATCTCCCTTTGTAATAAGTCTGACTTTACAATGTTTGTAAAATTATACCAACCACTTAGAAAGACATTATTATATGCAATGATGAAACTTTGATACGTCGCTTCTTATGGATATGTTTTAAAGAAGATTATGATGTTGAATAAAATCTTAGCACATTTTTGTTCTTGTTAGTTATGCTTGTGGACAGGTGTTTAAGCTCGGTTTGACCTCATTTTACAACGAAAATTAGTCCGAGATGACTGCTGGACAGATTCATCAACAACAATCACTACACATAGAATTATATATCGACAATTGGACATTCAAGTGGATTTTAATTCTTTACATAATTATTATCACATTCCAGTTTTCAATCCAAAGCGATTGTTATTTTGTCTTAGTGATGATAGCCACGCAGTCGCCAATGAATGATAATGTTTGTGTTTCATCCCGTTTATTGGCCAGGTAATTGATAGATCATTCAAACAACACTTGAGTCAGCTGATTATTGTACTATACAACGTCCGGTTTATGCCAATATTGAAACAATGTGATTTTCCCTCAAATAATACCATTCAGTGTATTGGATTCATAACACGGACAGCCACCCCGGGTGAACTTCATTGCTTTTATACAAAATACTGGAACACGAGTTCTGAGGTGCAGAATTCAGCAGTGTTTATTGATAATAAGAAATGACGAAGTCTGGCCGGAAATGCCATTGACAGAGCACATCCTCCATTAAAAGCACAAAGAGATATGAACAAAAATATTATGATTTGAAGGTTGAGATTTGTTGTGCAACATAAATAATGCCGAGATGTTACGAGTGAATTTCGGTATGGTAACGTACCCTTTATCGATAGGTTAACCAATCCGCGTCAAGGTTACAAACGTTGTTCGGTTAAAGAGAAATTGCATTGGTGGTTAACGTGAGATTTGATTGGTTTACACAACACTGATATGCAAATAGCAAAACCATGTGAGTACGGTTACGCCGAAAAACATGTTAGTACGGCTGAGCCGAAATAATATACACGTTTGTGAACAAATACAACAGCAAGACGGACAGAAGACAAATGGCAGTTGTTAGCAGGAATGTACAATGTATGTTGATTTTGTAGTATAAAATAGTTTTCCGTTCAAAAACTATACAAAATCTGATACTATGAAACTAAGTGATTCAAATGAATATATTTCTACATTTTTAAGAGGACCTCGTATGCGTGCACCCGGTTGTCCGTGTGTTCTAGTATCTTATGGCAGACAATCTACAATTTTGGTGCTTATTAATAATTTTCTGTAGATTTAAAGAAACTTTTGATCAGCTTTTGTCATTTTTGGGGAGGAAGCGTACATTACTGATAAATGTCATTCAATAACATGGACATTATGTAGTCAATTGTGTAGTCCAATGTTTTAAACACAATAAAAATGAAACGCGCCAGTGTCAAGAAATCAGGATTTCAATATGGCCACACAAATCTGTTACGTTTGAAACTTTGGATGTAAAATTCACAAGCAATATTCATGGTTATGATATGTATCAAAATCATATGAACCAAATGCAGCTTTCATCAATTGTGCATTTACATTGCACATTCTTCAATGTAGCAAGGGCTGTGCAATTTCTCAGGAAATGGAAATAAAACTTTCTGCACTCAAATCCGTAAGACCAATGATATGAATCTAACTACATATAATCTTACATTCATGTTCAAGAAATATTGCTCACAATATAAAGTCAATAGTAGGTGCATCAATTAGATTACCCACGGTCGTATTGCGAAACAAAACAGCAAACATGCAGTGTGTCCCACTGGCACGACCAGACGAAACTATTCGCCACCACATGAAGGGCAACATGTGTACACGCCGATTTCTCAAGACAATAACATTCCTGAAACAGGCACGAGTACGGACTAGTTGAAGGAACTTGTTAATAAGTTATCGAGTATATAAAGTGCTGCCGCTGTAGGAAGTGATATAAATTGTTTAAATCAAATATTGATACAACTGTACATGATAGGAAGAAATTAATGTTTTAAATGCAGATTCTATTCACCTAATGATAATTTGTGTAAACAGTTTTCAGCACTCGGATCCATAAACAATAGAGTTGTTTAATAAAGTAATGATCAAAAGCTATCATTGAACATAAGTTTGGTGACAGGGAATCCAAGTATTAATGGTTCAATATAGCTTTCAGTATCACTATTAACATATAATACTTTTATATTTTCATGCCCAAATGACAGTGGTCGTTATCATAACCACAGTCATTCATCCTATAAATGTCGGCAGCTATAGGTCCTCTATGTATTCTTCAGTTATTGACCAATTCCTTGTATTCCTCACGAATGAGGCTATTTCAGTTACTTCCAGGTGTGCTGGTTGTTACTTCGATTTTCAACAGTACTTGGGTATTGTACAATGGTCAGCTGACCAACCTAGTGTTCGTAGATAAACAACCTGTGCCAATCTGTTTTCTATAAGCAACTGAAATTTTCCCAACATGAATCAAAGATGGAGAATCAATGACTGATGATTACCACCCAGGCCCAGAAATTCCAGACTGGGGGCGGGGCAAACAAGAGGACAAACGCCTTGCACATGAGGTGTGATGCGCCGAGTTGGGAAAGATATGGGAGGGGATAACACCTCCCTTAAGGGGATGTCTGGGTTGCCAACTTCCCTAGAGCAAATTTAAAAACATACATATCACGTGATGCCAAGAACTCACCAAGAGCTTCAGTTAACTTGAATGCACTAAAACCTCTCGACATATCTCTTAGAAGCAACGAAAGAAAATTTATAAGTAATAACCTATTTATTTGTCACAAATATTCATAAATAAAATGGTTGTCTTACATCATAAAATAATAGAAATAGCAATGCCACAACAATAACTGACTTTTGTTTATTACAAATGTTTTCATTAACAAGAGATCAATGTTTCTTTATTTTTTTCTATTCCTTTCCCATCTGGCAAGACAAAATGACAATTACCCATATTCACAAAAGTTATACCAGTTAAAAAGTTTCAGGAGACCACATTCAACCAATGCAGCGTTCTTACACCTGTCAACATTAAATAATAGTTTCTTAATAATTCATTGAGTTATTATTCAAATATGCACTGAATTAAGAATAATGTCGAAAGTAGTAACTAAAGAGATGAATCCTAATTCATTTCAACACTGAATCCATCCCACACTGTCGTCGGTTCCCAACCTCCCGGGATATAGTGTTTGTCAGTAAGGAAGTTATAAAGCTGGCTTACAGACGGTTGATGGTTGGTTTCTGCCGAGGGACATCCTCCAGCATAAAGATGGAATATTCACTACATGACCGAGACTTTTTATGTGACTTGAAGGGCCTTTACAAAAAATTGAATCCCTCTTAAATACAATCCAGATATGAATTATTAACAGCCATGTCAAATAATTTAGGTTGTAACGGGATATTGCAAGGTACATGTATAGATAAATTTGCGTATTGAGACGAAACTGTACTTTGATATTAATAGAATTGTCAACTATTCATTGATAAAGGTAGGTAAGGGGTTAGCTATTTAGATAACAATGACGAATAAGTGAAAATGGTTTGTAGGTGTGAATGGCTGTGACAGTACAGCGCTCTGCATAAGACATTATACTAAATTCAGTGCATATTTGAATAATATTGGGGGTAAGTTTGAAATCCACTCTTTCCTTATTTCCATTTCTTACAATGTAATTACAGACACAAAAATCTTGTAAAATTCATTAGTGCTAGTATTAGTACATGTACCAACATGAATGTTACTATTCAAGTTTGTGTAATAAGATAGTAGAAGGGAAAGATGCCCTGATCAAATTTATTTGTATATGTAATTTCATAAATTATAATTTTTATTAAATATAAAATCATGAAAAAAAACACACAAAAATGGGAAAATGAAAATAACACAATATGTAGAATTAAAGAACCTTTTTATGAATAACTTAAATTTATTATCCCTTTAAATAACCATAAAAAAGAAACTTCAATTGATTCAAGGTGATTATTAAGAATATATAACTTATAAGTATCATATCATATTTCATTTTAAATCTTCACTATGCTCTGATGACTATTTCTCTCTAAGCGACTATATATGTGGCAAAAAACCTTGTAAAATGTTTAATGCCGAAATAAAATGTATTGTGTTTTATTGTAAATCATTAAGGACTGGTAACTGTAGGAAATTCCAGTTTACTCATTCAAATGGACCTATCTGATAGGTCACAGCTCACAGGTCAAAATTGATCTATATAATTATGTACAAATAAATGAAATAGACTTCTTTAGAGTATTTTAAAAATTCTAGGTTGAAAAAATTCATGTTTATGAGTACAAGACTACAGAATATAATATGGATGCATAATAGAAAACCTTGAATAAAAAATATCAATCAAATCCATTTACATCAAGAAACAATCCACAATAAACCAAGTTACAATATATATGTAGTTCGACTTTCAATCCAGACGAGTTCTTGGCTAGAACACAAATCAAATACATATTATTAAAAAAAATTCTGACCAAAAAATGTAAGGGAAAGTAGAACGACTTATATAAATTTATTCTTGCGAATGAGTTAAAAACATGAAACGATCCCCAAGCCAAAACTTTTAATTCTTCGCTTCCCTTTAGACTACAACCAATAATTACCACTATCTAACATTATGTCATCAAACATACCAAAGCAATACACATTTTTAGAAAATGTGGTTTAATTTCTAAAATATCTGAGCACTTCTACTTCCTTTCACTTTGAAATCCAGTTCATAATATCACAGACGTATACACCATGGATTGAAAACGTCCTGTATGTTTAGATTTGTTTGAACTCTCGCGCCCTGTGAGATTTTCTTCCGAGATTAAACCCACAATGAAAAATTGCAACATCTGCCATCGTGTTCCTGAATCTAAGAAGTTGACATTTTGATCCCCCGTAATTGTCATATTTAAAGATTTCTGAAGTCTTAATACATTTTTGAATAACTACATTTATGCAATTAAGAATTACACATATCAATAGGTAACGGACGTTTAAGTGATAATCAACCTAGCCAGGAACTGACGGAATTGAACTAAGATTGCCGACTATCGCCAATCATTAAATTGGTGGAAATTCACGATACTTACCGAGCGCGCTCTAAGAATTATTTCTCATTATATTTTCACAGATATCAGCCTGTTTCTAATCCATGGTTTATATGTCCGTGATAATACAGTATACATATATAATATTATACATGTGTGTGTAATGAAACTTTAGATGGCTACAGAAGAGGCATTATTATATATGTGGCAAAAGTGACTTCATACCAAAGGATTTATTACTGATGTATATTAATAGGAAGATAACAAACTGAATTCTATGAAAGTTTTGCTACCTTCATGTTTGGGACTAAACGTAGAATTTTCACAATAGACTAGTAAACAAACACTATTTATCATATCACTTTTATACTCTAGGTACCTGTACGCAGTGGTATGTGAAATATAGAACTATTACGTAGAATGGACCAAAATAAAGCACATTAATCAGTGTTCAAAGTCGAGACCATTACTCATGGGGGATAATCTAATCAAGTACACAGTAAGACCTCGTTATCTCGAGGGGTCATAGGGACAATGATAGTTCTCGAGACAATGATGTGCTCATCATATCAAAGTTTGTTGTTGCTTTCAAGGTAGGTTTTAGGTTCAAGCTATGTTTTTGTGAATAAATGCATTAAATAAGTGAAAACATGCACTTACATAAATACATTGTGTGATCTTACAACTATGAGGATATCTTCCAAATATTCTGATATTGATGTAGTACAATAAATAGCTAAATTAGAAAGCATTTATAAATGTCTGCATCTTATTTCATAGCCGAAATCATGTTACTGAGCTTGCGGTGAAATGTAAAAACGGTGCGAGAAACTTTGCATAACCATAAACACAAAAGAAATGACAAAATAAATTCCTACTTATATTTTTATGAAATTATTTTATGTGTTTCATTATATATATTTTTTGTTATTTTCCTTTACATGTAACAAAAGGCAACAATACTGAAGCTGAACTTTTTAATAACATACAAACATTTTGTTAAGTGGAAGAAGGTAAATAAAATTAGTTGATAAGACCATCGTCCTGTCATAGACATATAAAACATCATACTACTAAGAACTAAATTGCATGGACTTTTTAGACTCCCCATATAAAGAGGGTGCTTGTAATAACGATGCTCATGAAAACGAGTTTGTACTGTATTAAGTTTCTGTATTACTTCCAAAATTTTTACAAAAAACATTTTGGACTTGTGGTTTTCATTTTAGGCAAGGCCATTTATTTTTTCTCACTTGTCCACGAGGGGAGTGATTACTGAAGTTCACAAGCAGACAACTACCTACTTATCCAAAGTTATAGAACAATGGTCATGGGAGGAGAAACAGCGATGGTGTTAAGGTTAGTAACAGAAATATATTTAACAATTTTCAGACTATTTATAATGCAAAACATATTTCAAAATTCTCTCTGAATATATCCAGGGGGAAATTCTCAACAACGTTTTATAACTTAACCTGAAAAATAACAAACAAAACTTGACTCAAGTTTTACATGTGATGTGGAGGAATTATCAGTCATCGCCATCCGTTACCTTAGAAATATCTCACAAGATGTGATATGTAAACAACAGTTTAATATTCAAAATCTGTGAAAATAAAGGCGAAACGGACCCTGTCTTATTCAAAACGACTAAATTCACACAATATTGAAAATACATCAATGTACACAATATAAACAAAATTATAATCTGGAAGAACGCAGGTGCTTTCCACTGCCAGTAAAATTGGTATGTTCACTCAGGCACTGACCAACCCATCGTTCACCTGACATACAAACATTCTTATTTTCAAATTCCTTCTTTTTATTTACACAGAAACACGAGTTGCTCATGTACCAAGCATTTATACTATAAAACACATCCATGAAATATGTCAATTCATAAATTCATAAACAATCACTATACACTACAGTTTGGAGATCACCAATAGACACTACTAGGCAACAGTCACATGCTTCCTGATACTAATTATCACTCATATAACAGTCTCATCAAATTCAGTAACAAAATGTTAACAATTAGGGCCAAAGGGCCATAACCCCCATTAAACAGAAACAATATATATGCCTTGACTTCTATGAGTCAGTGTAGCTAATTTGACAAGGAAAAAAGTCAGTCACAGAAACACTATACTGTATATGGCACATCCCCATCGTGTCTTAATCAAAGTATTTGGTAATAGACAGACAAAATTACATTTGAATGTCTTTATAACAAGTACGTAAGCAAAAAATACACAATAGAATTCCATGGAATGTATATCACTACGTAGTGCTAGGACATGTCTTCTTGGGTATCTGAATTATCACAGTTGTATTGTTCATCTGCAGAGTTACTGCCCTAAAAAATAATGACATACAAATAGTAGAAATTATGCTTGCTCAGGAAATAACATCAGTAGTTACTAGATATATTTATTTAAATTAAAGTTGTTTGATTACTAACTTAACTGATACAAGTAATATAATGACAGAATCCATTAAGGAATCTCATTATCTCAACCTCATCAGTGCTAACAAAATTTAAGTGACTTTTTTTCATCAGTAGATTCATATGTTTTTAACAAGGAATTCCTATTTAAATACACTGCCCTCCAAATTTCCTTTACACTTTGACAATTCCCATTGCAATTAATGTATATCAATCGAAAATGCTTTTTAACACAGCAATAATTTTCTGTAGAAGTATTTATAAATTAGTACTGAAACAAATTATCTTATTTTCTGATCAGATCAATCAGTTACACACAAACATTGATTAAAGATGCAGGCCGATTGATACTGCTGAGATGTGCAAATTGTTGATTCTTAACAATCCATCACAGAAGTGGGATGAATGATTTTACTTCATGGTCATACATGTTTTATTTAAATCTATGTAAGAAAAAGTAACGAAATTCCAAATATTCAAGTGTGAAGAAACTTTTGGATGACAGTGTAGCATGCAGTGTTATATATGTTTACATCACATGGTGATGTATATACCTACATGTGAATACTAATAAAGCATTCAAAATCAAGTTTATGTTCATTACAACTCAAATGAGACAAGTATCAAATTTATGCGATACTAACACTAACAATATACAAGGCTTTATTTCATTGGAGAATTGAAAACAAATTCATTTATAATTTTTACTATTTCACACATTTTGTAGAACTTTATTTATTAACATTGTGCACAAAAGCTTGAAAGTAATAACTAGGAGAGAAACTGTCTAGTTTGACATACATATGCAAATTATCCTCGATATTTTATTTAGGAGACTACGTAATTGGTTACAGGGCTCAAGGCTAAGCTGTTTGAACCAACAGCTGTTGAATTATACCGAATTTATTTTTGATTGCAGCTTAAATTCATGTCATCATGGTGTCAATGACAACTGTATGTTAAACAATGAGTAGAATTAAATGTTTTGATTTAGTCAAACTCTTATTAGAATATATGATTCATATGACTCATTAAAAGTAGCTTAAACAGTCTAAATCAAAATACCAATTACCTGAAACAGAGATCTAGCAGGAACAGCAATCCCATCCGGACATGGTTTCCGAACCGGACTTGGACTGAGCTGGGTCGTGTAAGGGCTTCCTTGTTGAGCAACCATTGAACTATTAGGGGACAATAATGCTGCAGAGCTACCACAACACTCACTATTTGATGTTGATTTTACTGGTGAAGCAAATGGATTTGGACTATTTTGTGGTGATGGGTTTTGTACAAAGTCATTTCCAAACCTAGACAACTGTTGAGTAACTGCAAGCACTCCCCCTTCAGCAACTGTTATGATCACCCAAATAGGTTCTAAAATATAAAATGTTCAACTTGTTTCAAATATATATAATTCAGTAACACAACTTAAAGTCACTGACATATTATGCGATAAACTCAAAACAAATTCGGTCAACCATTTCTGTACATGCAAACAGTGGGACCACAAAATGTAAACTATGAATTGAGATCTGACATCTCTACATCCATTATATTTGAAATTGAAGTCATGAACTATATACGCAATATTTATGTACTTGTTTATAATTACCACTTTACATCATCAAAATATGTATAGCGTAAAGAGCAAATATAACCCAAAATGATAACAAGAGATGTTTGTAAAACATTATGCCCAGTTGACCCCAAAACCAATAGGGTTCCTCTGCTACCCATAGGGTTCCTCTGCTACCCATAGGGTTCCTCTGCTACCCATAGGGTTCTCTGCTACCCATAGGGTTCCTCTGCTACCCATAGGGTTCCTCTGCTACCCAAGATGAATATGTGGACCAAGTTTGAGGAGGATAGGTCAAGGGGTTCTTGAGTTATTGATTGGAAACGAAAAGGTTACGGACGGACAAACATACCAACCGACCGACATGGGCAAAACCAATATGCCCTTTCTTCTTCGAAGGGGGGCATAAAAATGACTTTAAACATTTTCTAGATGAATTGAAATGATTGCATATAAAACAAGCATTTAGTACTAACCACCAAAGAATAAACCAGTAGCAGTTGACATTCTCCATTGACTTTGATAAACCCCTGGTGCAGACGGAGAATGCATTTGTACGCTGATGTCAGTGGTTTCTCTAGGATGTAGAACATCTAAAACTGCTCTATCAGTGTTGGCTAAATTTTCACCAGCACAAAATCTTAACTGACATCCCACTGGCCAATCCTCATCCCCTGTAAAGAAGAACTTTATAAATAAAACAGAATTTGTCAAAGACCAAAATATTGTTTTGTATTTCACTGACTGATAAAATTTACAAAGAAGAGAGAGAATAAGTAGCTACTAGGAAAGCCACATACATAAGACAGTGCCTCCCCACACAGACTTTCGGGAAAACAACAATCCATAAAACAAAAATAAAATGTTACTATGAATAGTAAAACGCCATAACCATGATAACCTTTCTAACCAATGATACATGTAGCTGGTTCTCACTAAGAGCAAATGAGCGCTGCTATGGGATTTACAACCTCTTCTGTTAGTGACGTCATGTGATGTCACTATTTGCAAGCAGGAAACAATATTTACTCCATATAGTCACTACTTTTCATATTGGGGCAAATATTGCTTACTGTCAGTACATGGTGACGTCACATATGACGTTTTCTGGAAATGACGTCACATAAAGAACAGGTTGGAAATTGTACTATGGCGCTCAAATGTATATCAGAAAATGGTGAGTTAGACGTAAAGCTTCAAAGTAAGCAGTATCAATGAAATTGTTGCTGTAAAGGAAAATAACGTTATATTATGTGGTCAAGTATACATGTCATGTATATCTTTGTAATTTCTAACCTTTGTATGCTACCATTATTAAAAACAATATTTTATCATCATCAGAGCAGACATTATGGGACCAAGATATACGTAGCACAATTATCGTGTTGTCATTAATATTCATTTTGCCATTACAAGAAACAATACACAAACTACATCTGAAGAATTTATACCTGAATTAGCCACTCTCCATGTTTTGGTAAATGTTGTATTGGGTGGAACAGCCTCCCCGTCCCCAACAGTAACATCGCTGATAAATGCTAACTCTGGTAACTTTACACTAGGCTGATCAAAATCATAATATGAACATATAGCAGCCTGTAAATTCCTGGAAAACAAAATAAACATTTAAAACAGGCTCATACAGAAGCAGGGCTCTAGAAATCCACTAGCCCGACGTCCCGGACAATTCTAATTTCATATTCATATTTGTTTTTAAAGCTATTTAACATTGCACATTCTAAATATCAAACGAAAATAATGCTCACTGATGCCTTGAAATTGATGACAACTCAAACTGTCAACAAATATTCACGGACAACTAGCCTCCCATATCAGACAAGTCAAATTTAACATGTTCACTTGTTCGGGACAAGAAACATATAAAAGCTTTCACAAAAGAACAGAATGTATGCACACTTGCAATTTTTGTTGTAATCAACCAAAAATCTTTACTTTTTAAATGCATCGTTTGTACATCTAAAACAACATTGGTTATTTTCAGAACATTTAAAAAAAATATATATTCTCAGCTTTAAGGAATCATACCTCGGAATCCAATTGTCACTAAAATATAAAGCATTTCTCTTGCTGACCAAATGAAAATTACTAAGATTTGGTTGTTATTTACTGCAGCATGCATTTTTTTAGCACAACTATTACCACTCTCTAGGTTAACCCTTTTATCTTCATTAAAGGTGAATACCACCCCAGGCATAATTATCATATATAAGTGAAATGCCACATGTATAAACAGTAGTGTACTACGGAGAACACTTAATGGATACTAAAACGTACTTTAAAATGATAATTGTTTTCATTAAATGGAACCATGCACTGGATGGCAAAAAAAGTAAAACATTTGGCGCATTACTGTACACATCTTGTCACATATGCCCAAATGATTTGGATGACTGCAACTACAACAATGTTCATCTACGTTTCTCAATCCAAGTTTGTCTGCTTGTCAATTAAAAACCCAGAAGAGTACACATACGCCATAGATACCAGATGACGGAAGAAGGGTAAGTACCGTGCGAATAATTGCCAGTAATATTGACCAGGGTTCGACACTAAGGCACGTCCGAACAACATTACCTGGTTGAAAGCTGGTTCGGTCTAGTCATTTCCGTGTCCGACTAGCCCGGCTGGTCGTGTTGATTATTATTGATACTTGCATCATATGTGCAATCAACGTACAAATCGTTTCCATAATTGCATCCTAATCGCCTATTTTTAAACATTTATAAACATTACGTCTGAATTCCTAGTTCTATTATTAGAAGTGATGTCATGCGCAGTGAATATCTGAGCAATTCTGATTGGTTCACAGTAAAACTGCTTTTTCTTTCCACCCAGAGTTGTCGTTCCTAGACTCACCGCATTCACATTTTCAGTTTTCGAACGATAATGAAGAGTTTAAAGACTTAACAGTGTTTCAGCGTTGCATCATTTGAACTTTAGTCCACGAATAATATGGTACATATTCAACTAACCATTTTATGAAAACCAGTAATTTAGTCATGGGCGTGACACAATTTTTACCACAGGACCTGTTGATAGATGGGCCTATGTGACATAGCCATATTTTGTCATTGAAAGTTTGGTCTTGTTGACATTAGGTCAGTTCTAGTAAGTTTGAAGGCTAGCCTGTCCACTGGTCTAGTACTAAATAAAGTTAATGTCAAACCCTGTTGACGTCAGTATAGAAAGTCTAAATCTTATACATAATGCTTAATATGAAATGTACTGTTCTGTCCAGTACAGATCTGTGATTGCAGGTGTAGTGGTGGGGTTAAACAGTCACTGTTTGCTCAGTCTGTATAGCAGACCGTACTATTGCGGTGGGTTAGATTCCCATATTGGGCACACTTTTTATCATTATTCTAACAGTAAAACAATGGTGGTTGTGGTGTCTGGATTCAGGGTCAACTTGGCCCACTTACCAACTCGGCCCTAAAATTGAGGCGATATATATGAACTTATACTAAGTCAGTAAGTTGAAAACATTATTGAATATTCCCAGTGCATTGGAGATTAGTTGTGCAGTAGAAATGTCCAGCTCAATGGAGAGGTAATTTGTGATATGTATTTTGGTATCTGTTAAAATTGAACATGTTTGTCATGCAGTTTTACTAAAAAATGAGAGGTATTTCTATATCATTGTATCATTATTATATTAAAGTAGACCATACGAAACCTTTAATATAAATTTATTTCATAATATTGGTATAAATAACCAATACATAAATCACCTTCTTTAGCATGCCGTAGGTGTATACAACTTTTCATTGCGCTTCAAAAGTGGGCAGAGATTGTAAGTGGGCCGAGTTGGACCGGGCCGAGTAGGACCAGGCCGAGATTGTAAGTGGGCCGAGTCGACCCTTTACCGGTGTCTGACAGCCAAACATCATTATGACTGAAGTAAGACGGTTATAGGTTTGTGCCCCACATCCGGCACCTTTTCTTTACTAGTCACTAATAACACTCCCATTTATAATATCTACATGTACATCAGTCAATATTGTGTTATTTCTCTTGTCTTTCGGTGAATGTGAATGACCATAACACTCATGCAGACACTCTGGAAGGTAGTCTACTTGCAATTCTTCATTGAAACGAAATTAACATAATAAACAAAATTGGCGTACGTTTATATATGAGTAAAAGACGCAATATACAAAAATGAATCACTAATACACACCAATTGTTCATATCTAGAAAAAATGCACATCCTGCAGGATTAAGTTGATTGCCCAGCAATTTTTGAAATTCAGCAATCAGCACTTCTTTGTCCGTTGTTCCTAACGAGCTGAATTGCTGTAGCAACTGCCCGTCAAGATCATTGTCTACGTCCATAGTGAAAGTTTCATTGGATTACATGTTCGAGAATGACATTTCTTGGAATTGCGTTGATTTTAATGTTAAAATTAGTCTTTCACTACATGCTTCTCGGTTATTTTGATGACGTCACTTCAAATCAGCCGGTGTGATTCAGAAGAACAACATTTCGATTAACATTTTAACGGCTACAGAAATAAAATATGCGGGGCAAAGTTACTTTATAACTGGTTCTCCGTTGACTCTCTTGCTACGGGACCAGTAACTGCATGAAGACCAGTTGATTTAGCGGTCGGCTGTATAGTACGGCCAAGATCTGAAGGGTCAATAACATTGACAAAACGTCGTTGTTTGGATCAGTCCATATCAAAGTGCAGGCTATTTCAATGATCATAGGCGCATAATCGGACGGCGTGTTTATTTCATAGCGGATACGCATCAGAATTTTAACGGAAATTATCCGGGTTCGGATCCTGACATTCATGCTTTTTCATAAATTATTTTATGCTTTTCGCGAAATATGTGTTGGTGTATCGCATACGCAGCTTTCCGTGCCTTTTAGCTGGATTATAGCCTGGAATCCTGGCCAAACCTCCTTCGGTAAAAAAGACCACGTGACTATGTTTCAGCGCTGATCATTGTCTGATTTATGGTCAAAAGATATGCTGTATCATGTAATTCGGTTCGTCTATATTGTTGAAAAACCTTCTGCGGCAACTAAAAACTTTGCCTCATTAATATATTTTCTCGCTTACTTCCCCTACCTCTAACAAACGCACATCAGCCCTGCGTTCAGTAACGGCTATCAGCCCTATCGTTTCGTAACGTTTTGCAATTTGGTTCCCGTGTGCAGCCAATGTGCTATGGTGGGCAGGGGATAAAATACAAAACGTTCGCCACTGGTAGCCGTAACTGAACGCAGGGCAGGACTGAAGTTTATCACGTGACCAAGATACCGGATAAAGAAAATGCGCGCGCATAAGGTAATCTTGTCCAATCAGATAATCGAAGTGATTGTATTCCGCCTGGCTGCGTTAGCAATCGAAGTGATTGACCCCAGGCTAGCTGGCTTATCGAAGTGGATTGTCTCCCTTGAAAATGACCCAAAAATCGATATCGAATTCCCAGCTCTACCAGTTTTGATCAATAGATTATAAAGGGAAATTATTTTCATACGTAAATTGAACATTTTATCTTAATACTAGAATATTTTAGCAGTTATGACAATATTCTTAGTTTATTCTTTTTCATTTAGATCTACTGTAAAAATATTTATTCTAACTAAACATCTTCTTGCTTCCAATTCGATTTTAAAAGTATCACCTATCATTACATAGAACATAGAGTAAAAATCAGTAAAATTTTCCATTTCCAAAAGTTTAGGGGCTAATAAATCATAATTTCCAATAAGTGGAAACATTTTAGCAGTTATGTCTGTTTTCTTGATTTAATGAACAATATCATGGTGTTTTTATAATTTTAAATAATTAATTGCTTCTTGCTTCCATTCTTTGGTAAAGTTAGTAATGTAATAAAACAATCTCGATTTTCTTTCATTATTCTCGTCTGCTATGTTGTTGTTGTTGCAACTATCAATGGGTTAAATTGATTGCCGGTTGTTATTGGCTGGTTTTAAACAATATAAATCATTTTATATGATTTATATCCGTTCTTGTCACGGCGGAATATAAGTATTACTGAATTATTTTAATTATTGAATTATGAAGGGAAAATCTTTTCAAACCGTGATAAATCAACTTTCGTGCGCAAACAAACGTAACAGACTTAACTTTCTATACTTTATCGTGATGCAAATATTATGTTTCTGTGATTTCCCTTTTCCTCATGGTCACTTTATCACATTGAAATAAGAACGGCTAAAACAATAATTTATATTTTTATTTAAACACTTTCCAATAGAGGTAGATACATTGTGCACATATATTTTACGAGTATAGCTCAAATTGTGTCCTTTCGATGGCACTTTTTTTGCTGTAATGTGGATTATCTTTCATGTTAGCATTTTAGTTTTTAACGATTTTTGTTGAGATTAGTCAGATTTAGTTCTGTTCTGTTCTGTTTTAAATTCGAATACACTATGTATTGTTGTGTACGCTTTATCGGCGTCCAAACACGGCATCTGATGAACTACATGTACTCTCCTTTAGTATCGGGCGCTTATTCCAATACCTTCATAACGGTAGTGGAATCAAAGCGCTGTGTGGGAGCGTACTGATGAACGTGATATATCCGGATGTAGCGATTATACAAACTGTTAATTAACACCGAAAGCGCTTTTAAGCGGGAACTATAGGATTTTTATAGAATAGCCTCGAGATGAAATATTGGTATGGTCAATTATATTAAATGGCAATATACAGCTTGACGTTTTGATCTGTAAAGGTGTGAACTTGATTACAATCAATAGTATTTGCAGAGTAACATCCCCTTTTAACTTGACCTTCTATGCATTGCTATGCTGCCTTACCCCGAGATATTGTCAGATACATTTCAGTCTGAACAATGTCATCAGATAATGAGGAAGTTAATCAGACCAAAGGATCAATTACTATATGTTACTTTTTTCTTGGGTCACAGGGCTCTAGCAATCCACTAGCCCAACGACGTCCCTGACTAGTCTAATGCTATATCGAGCTACCAATAGTTGAGTTAAAGTTAGTCCCGGACAAGTCTGTTTTTAAAGCTAAGCAACAAAAGCTATTATTCAGTTGTAAGACAAACCTTAGAATCCCACAAACGGACACATGTGATTATTAATTTTAGATTGTGGAGCTATCATTGTGTATAAATTGACCAACATTCTTGAACAACTAGCTTCCTATGACGGACAAGTCAAATTTTACATTTTCATTAGTCCAGGACAAGTGTCTTTGAAAACAAATCTAGAGACCTGGGTCATATTGTAATTCTTACTTCAGATTCTAAATCATTACTTAACATAATGATAGATAACATAGCTTTTTAAGATAGTACAGGTATGTCAATGTCATATTGCCAACACCTTTCCAATGGTTTTTTTTGTAACAGACTTCACCATATGTTTCTCATACTTCTTTCAGCTGGGTGGATGTGGCTGTCTCGGTCTGAATTTTGTAATACATTTGTATAAACACACATTTTCAGGCATTCTTTCTTTGTTTAATGATGCTTGATATTGATTTTACTACAATAAACATAATATTCAAGAACACAAATATGTTATATTCTGCTTCCCTCAGTGCATTTTTATCGCAATTTTATCGTTGTTTCATGTTTTCCTAGTTCAGTATGGCATGAATAATATAGATAATTGATAGGTGTGTGTATCGCAGACAGTATGTGTTGGTTATCTTTCTGACATTGGTCGCTTTTGGGATTCTCAAGGCTGTTGTGTCTATGAAAGAAGGCTCGTAATTGGAGATAATTGTGTGAGCATGATCTTAACACATTCACTTATGCATGAGCCAGGACAGGAACAAACTGGCCCACTATCATCCCTCATAGAGGACAGGAACAAACTGGCCCACTATCATCCCTCATAGAGGACAGGAACAAACTGGCCCACTATCATCCCACATAGAGGACAGGACCAAAATGGCCCACTATCATCCCACATAGCGGACAGGAACAAACTGGCCCACTATCATCCCACATAGAGGACAGAAACAAACTGGTCCACTATCATCCCACATAGAGGACAGGAACAAACTGGCCCACTGTCATCCCACAAAGCGGACATAACAAACTGGCCCACTGTCATCCCACATAGAGGACAGGACCAAATGGCCCACTATCATCCCACATAGTGGACAGGAACAAACTGGTCCACTATCATCCCACATAGAGGACAGGAACAAACTGGTCCACTATCATCCCACATAGAGGACAGGAACAAACTGGCCCACTGTCATCCCACATAGCGGACATAACAAACTGGCCCACTATCATCCCACATAGAGGACAGGAACAAACTGGCCCACTGTCATCCCACATAGAGGACAGGACCAAATGGCCCACTATCATCCCACATAGTGGACAGGAACAAACTGGTACACTATCATCCCACATAGAGGACAGGAACAAACTGGCCCACTATCATCCCACATAGAGGACAGGAACAAACTGGCCAACTATCATCCCACATAGAGGACAGGAACAAACTGGTCCACTATCATCCCACATAGAGGACAGGAACAAACTGGCCCACTATCATCCCACATAGAGGACAGGAACAAACTGGCCCATTGTCATCCCACATAGCGGACAGGAATAAACTGGCCCACTATCATCCCACATAGAGGACAGGAACAAACTGGCCCATTTTCATCCCACATAGAGGCCAGGAACAAACTGGCCCACTATCATCCCACATAGAGGTCAGGAACAAACTGGCCCACTATCATCCCACATAGAGGTCAGGAACAAACTGGCCCACTGTCATCCCACATAGCGGACAAACGAATTTGAGTTTTTTTTGCAATAACAAGATAGTACTGTATCGCAGGGTCTGTGTATGTTATAGTGTTCTAGTGTATTGTCATGAACACAATCGCTAACAATTCTATGATACACATGGTACATGCTATTCTATGATATTCTTCTATTTGTTCAACATTAAATTAAAACAAGAAATTAGCAATATACATGTATACTGCAGATGTTGTATGAGAAGTGGATTTTGGTAATGTCAAATGGATTTCGATATTTTTACCGAAATTCAGTTGATTTCGGTAAGGTAACGTCCCCCAAATCGAAAGGTTAACCAATGCGCGTCAAGGTTACAAAGTTGTTCGGTTGAAGAGAAGTTGGTTTGTTGGTTATCGTAAGATTTGATTGGTTTACACAAATAGCAAAGTCATGTTAGTACGGCTGCGCCGAAAAAATATTGTAATAAGTTGCTATTTGGCTGTATGTACTACTACATGCAAATATCAAGCGTATTCAGCTATCGACATTTGAATTTCATGTGTGTACAACCAGCAAGTGTTTCCAACGACAGCTATGCTGGAATACGTACACAGATCTGCATTAGTACTATATAATATTTATTTCACATCTTGAACCCATTTAACCATTTATTTGATATAATCTCATTTTATGACGGCATATGATACCAACTGATGGCAAGTGTTCTACAAAGTAGTGTGTGTCTAAATTCCGAGATAGTGTGAAACATTTAAATTCGGATTTACTAACGTGAGAAATAGTCACGATTTGAATTACAAATACCTCCCATGTACGTAGAGATAAGTTGTGATAGTAATATTAGTATCATACAATTCTATATAAGACTTCGCCTCTCACGTCTAAAGATAAGAATACAGAACCAATCTCCATACACTTAACAAAACTTTTAAGTGTGGAGGTATAAATATGACCGTATCTCGGTCAATATTAGTCTGATCATGCTGAAATTTAGAGTACCCGGCATGATGTTTGTTTCATATCATAACAAATATAACATAAGAATGTGATGATGCGATAAAAACTCAATACTGCAGCTCCCAGTGAAAGATGATCTGATTGATTGGAAATAGTCAAACAGTGCGCGTGCACACCCTGACTAAATTGCATCGTGTTATTTGAAGTGATAAATTCGAGCCGAGAATCAAGGTCCACATATAGGCATCAGTCAATTAACAATGTTTCGTTTAGAAATATTCATCCATAAAAAGTTATACGACATTAAAAAGTGCACACATACACGTTTTGTTATGTGAACATATCTTACCACATCAATGTACCTCTGTATAAATTAGACAAATAAATCTATACAAATATTAAAGAAAAGAAACACAGTTTGCAGTGATTTGTTTTAATAACAGAATAACATGATAAGATGTATTATTTATTTGCCATTTCCACCGAATCCAAATCCGCATCTACATTTTCCATCAATGCAATGCCAGTCTCTGTCACAACGTTGGTCTTTGCAGTCCCCTTGGGCAGTGCATGTGTTGGTTGCTAAAACATAATTACTTAATTAATGACTGTACGATGAAAGTTCGTGAGTAAGCCTAAAACTGGAAACATTGTTCATATAGACAGATGCACACACTTTAACTCTCTCGAAATGACAAAAGTCCCTGCCACGTACTGACCCAATCTTATATCAGAGACGCTTTGTTATTTCGCATTAGGGTTATGGTTAGACTTTAAATAAGATCACGACACGGAGACCATCTAAAATGTCATTTGCGTCAGTAATGCGTTGCACAGTGTTGCACAGAGAGTAAACAAATAAAGACAAACAATGCTGTATTACTGTGACGCCATATTCGACTGGTTGTATCATGAGCAACCGTTGATAATAGACCTATACTCGTTTGTTAGGGACATTTGGTATACCGTGCCGGCTTCACAAACTTCTTCTAGACATTCCGTTCGTTTTATGAGACGTATGACGTTGTTACATGTACATAACATCAGCGATATTGCATACATGTGTTATCTACTTACAGTGTGTACAAGTACATTGTCTGTTGTGACATTCAAGGGTATAATCTGTCTCAGGACATGTCACATGACCGCAATTGTTAGTATCGCGACATTCTTCTCCTTTCACCATCACTAAAGAAATAAATTTATCGATTTAAGGCAACGAGAACACAAACTTTTTTCTGGCATCATTTGTCTTTGAATTAAACATGTCATGGTTCAGAGTACCTTTGAACAAATTGCTAAAGTTGCCAACCTATAAACCGCTGCATCAATGTCGTGTTAACATCTTTATATACATGTTTACAAACAAGTAGAAAGACAGTTCTGTTTTTCCAACTTTCTAAATAGACATAGATATATTAATTGGGATAACACCTTCAGGTATTTCAAAAAATTCATGTATTCACCAATGCTACGTTTTCTTACCATTTTCATTTACGATCTTCTTGTTATGTAAACATTTTTGTGTCTTGAATTAGGTCGACAACGCTGCTTTGACCATTAATTCCATACAAAACGTGGATCAGCTTAAGCAGTTTAACAGCGAATTAATCGCTAGTATTTCTTTAAACAATCGTCATTACACCGAGTTCGATTCCTGGATGGGAAGGTTATGTTCTGCCGTGAAATTGGCTGCGGTCATGTCCTCCATATGTGATCAAGTTGTCAGTTGCTTTCGGAAGAATTAGTAAAATGCAGTACATGTTGATAATTGATATCAGGAAAACTGGTTAGAACTAACTGGCCGCCGTGATTGAAAAATTGTTGGAACAAGGCGTAAAACACGATGTAAATTAAGGAACACAATTTATGGAAAAACAAACACTTACCAATGGCTCCAACCAATACCAACATACAGACAGTAAGTTTCATCTTTGCTTTTAAGTTGTCACACACTGGGATATTTCCAAGTAAGTAATGCAATGAGGACAACTGACCATATATATAGTGACCGAAATCATGACGGCCAAGACATATTAAGAGTCTTTGAACCTTATTTCACATTCGGTTATGTTATATTGTGATATAATGAAGTGGATGTGTAGCCTTGATTTGACCCTCTTGGTTCATATAACGACTCAGTCAAAGTAGAGAAATATTTTACCATCACAGGGATATTTTTAGCTTTTGTCAAAACTGATAAAAATATTAGAATACGCATAATGATTGTAAAGTCTTCGTTTTTTAGGCTGTGGTCAATTATGTTTAATGTCGGGTGCATCCTTTTAACAATGTTTGCCACTTACAGGGTTATGGTTGTACTCCTATGTTTGGACCACCAGTTATGTTTATCAGGTGATGTCTTGTGAACCTTTCGCCTGTGATATTGTTTGCATTGTGAAAATGTTTCATGTATCATTGTGCTTTGGGATGGCTGTGCAATTTGTTTGTGGGATTTCATGCTCGATTTCTTTGGAACTCGGACTTTACGTTTACCAGACTTTCGTTTTCATTAAATCTAAAAATAAACGAAATTCTATCTAAATAATTGTTATTATCCATTCTTCATATAAGCCAATCCTTATCAAACCAACGTTAGACAATCTACAAAATAAATTGCGCCAGGTATAAATGTGGAAAATGAGAGCTCTCGGAAAATTACAAATTTCTTATTCAAACGGATAATAATTGGAATAATTTTGTGATGGACAAAAAGCTAAGTTATTTTTGCATCTTTCTAGCAAACTAACTCTGGTGAAATCCGCGTACTTTAAGTAGTATGGCAGATATTTCAATTTTTCCTTTGTTTAAATATTTCGGATACAAATATACATGTATATATGGAAAAACACTAGTGCAAACAGTTAGTTAGAAGTGCTCACCTTTCATAGAGATAATCTGATAATTGGTCAATTTGACTGGTCGATACATTTCTAAATGACCACTGCAAAATCCACTATGAATTGCACTCCGTTAATCCCGGCTTATCTCCAATCAAGTCCATTTAATACATTTGTGTCAGACAATGATAGCCCGGAAAGAACATACCATACGCTTCAACCAGCCGCTGGAATGTACCCAATGTCGGAGAATATGTACTCACCAATGTTATATACCGCTAGACGTCTGAACTATCATCCCAGCCCAGACCAAACATTAACCAAACAGATTTGTGCGGACACGACAAACCCTAACCTTAGTGCATACGTACCAACACATAACAGAGACATAAATACACAGTGTGTTGATTATACTGAACTTTCTCAGATACCAGGAACGCAGCCAAGTTGCATACTGGACCGCGAACTAGAGAACCTTCCGCAGACCTTATATATTGAAAAGCTAATCCGGCTCACCCATGACTCTGAACCTGATTTACAGTCATACAGAGATGTTCTTTATCGCAGAGCTAAATTATTGGTAGATTGTCCGACAGGGAAATTGATTAACAGAAGGGGATCTCGACGAAACCCCCCATCCTTAAAACTTGCATCTGACTGTTATATTCTTAACATGTTTCTACAAGGTGATAATAGTGAAATCGACAGCATCTTTAGCAAGTCGAAAGAAATGTTACATCCAAATGAAAATGACAGTTTACATATTGAGGAAGAAATGTCAGCGAAAAGACATATGACTCAAGAACTTACTATGGAAATCAGCAAACTTGTAGCGTCAGTTATAGACATGGGGAACAGATGTGCAAAGCTAGAAGAAGATAGAAAATCTGATAGAGAACTGGTACATAATCTAAAAGTAAACGTAGACAGGTTAGACGAAGAAAATATTAGATTAAAAGAAGAACTCAAAATGCTCCATTCAATGATAAATAGTGATGAGCAAAAACTAGAAACTATTGTACCAGAAAACCAGATCGAACACACTACCGTAGATGAACCAAATCCGATTGAGAAGATCCCTTCATACGCTGAAGTACTGAAATCGGCTCCTCCAATTACTCAAAAATCAAATAGCACTACTGTCAATCAGCAAGATGTATCAAACCATACTGAAGAAAAAACAATTAACTTCAACAAATCTAGAATGCGCTGGCAAAGAAACACACCGACAGAAAACAACCATACTGACGTGAAAAAGATAGAAACAGTAATATCGTCACATAGACTGAAGAAATCGTCCGAAACAAAAATAAACATGACGACAACGTTTAAAGGAGTATATAGAGGACGCACAAAGTCGTATTATGTCGGGGGTATAGCGCCAGATTCAACGGAAGCAGGCATAAAACAGTACTTGGAAGAGCGTGATATTGAACCCTTAGAACTATTCCTCTTCCAAAGCAAACGTGGTGACCTTGCAGCAAAGCTCGCAATTCCAAGCTATAAATGTTATATTCTCGAAGATGAACAGTTCTGGCCGAGGTTCATAAGGTGTCGCAAATGGCTTGGGAAAAACGCGTGGAACAAATACACCAAGAACGATCAACAAATATCCTCCCGCTACAACCACAGTGAACAACACGGCTACGGCTCTTACACCGATCAACCTGATTACAGTAACATAGACTAATGTGTAAGAATCCTAACCATAAACAAAGTACAGTGAACACCTCTGAACTACGGTTCGTTACGTGGAATGTCAGAGGAATCATGTCATCAGCAGCTAGCCTATCAAAATTACTTGAAATTGAAAATATAGACATTGCCTTCATTACCGAACACAAATTGTTTGATCATTCAAAATATTTTATGAGTACGATTGCTACTGATTACAGCAATATTACGAACTGTGATGACACTCACGATTTATTTGGTAACCTTAAGTGTGGAAAAGGAGGCGTATCAATAATGTATAAATCTTCTTTGGAATTTACATTAAGGAAAATGGACGAGATCGCAAATGAACGCTTTCTAGGTCTAGAAATATTCTGTAACAACAATGAAAGAATTTTCGCCATTTGTGTATACATGCCATCTTCGAATTACACCAATGATAAGTACACAGACTGCCTTAATACATTACAAGCTCTATGTAACACATACTCCGAATCTGGGCAAGTAATTATACTTGGTGATATGAATGGCGAAGTTACTACGTTCTCAATGAATGACAATCCATCATTCAGAGACATATCACTCACTCAATTTTTAAACCGAAATGAAATGTCATCACTCGTCCATTCTCCTTTATGTAAAGGACCATCATTTACCTTCACAACTATGGAAAAATCACTTGACCATGTCATTATGTATAACACCGATACAAATCTCATTACCCGCATTGAAATTCTATCCAACGACATGTACCTTGTCTCTGACCATCTACCAATTTTAACAACCATCAGAACATCAGTAAACGCGATGCACATAAAACACACACCCAGTAGCTTTGCTTGGCACAAAATTACCGAAGCTAACATCAATCTATACCAATCAAACTTAAGATCATCTCTAAAATATATCAACAAAGAAAATGTAAATAAAATGTACGAAGACATTGTAAACGCTATCTGCAATGCAGCGAATACGAGTTTACCAAAAGCAAAATTCAATCGCCACGCGAAACCATATTGGTCACCAAAGGTTAAAGCTGCCCATAAAGCACAGCGAGAAGCGCGTCGTATGTGGATAGCGGACGGCCGACCGAGAGGAAAGTGCCACGAAACATATGCCATGTACAAATCACTAAAACGAGAGTTTGTTAAAATTCAAAAATGTTCCATTGACAGCGTTGAAAATAAATTCATTGAACAATTAAATGAAGCAGCTGAATGCGACAACAAGTTATTTTGGGGTCTTGTAAAATCGAGAAAACGAAAATCACACCTGACATGCACCCAGCTCAAAACTGAAAAGGGCACGACGCGCAATCCCCACGATATTGCTGAAAGGTTTTCACAATATTTCGAAGGAGTGTACTCTACTCTAGACGAAGACCACTTCGACTCCGTATATAAACTTTCAGTTGATAACGAAATTAACAAACTGAGACAGTCGAATGCATGCAAAACGGATAGCGTACCTAAACTAGAACCTACTCTATCAACGGACTACGTAGACAAATCGATTAAATCGCTTAAGAACAATAAGGCTGCATCCTTTGATTCTGTGACAAACGAACATCTTAAGTTTGGCGGTTACTATCTTACACTAGCAATAACAGAGCTTTTCAATAAAATAATCGCAGGGAGTTATTTACCTACAATGTCAAAAAAAGGTATGATTATACCGATATACAAGGAAAATGGAAAATCCCGAACAGACCCAAGTAATTACAGACCAATCACTTTATTACCTGTAATATATAAATTATTTGAAAAAATGCTGCACGAAAGATTAACTGATTGGATATCACAATCAAACGTTTCTTATCCAAACAAACAACAGAATGCCTACCAGAAACACATTGGTGCAATAACAGCGTCGTTTAACTTGCAAGAATCAATATTTCACAATTTAGAACTTGGAAGTAAGGTTTACGTCGCGATGCTCGATACACGTCAAGCATTTGATACCGTGTGGTTAAATGCCGTTTTCGACAAATTAGCCCGTATAGGTATTAAAGGGAAAATGTGGTCAATTTTAGTTGACATTCATTCGAACATGTCAAGCTGCATTTCCGCTAACGGTATCCGCTCTAACTTCTTCGATGTAAAACAAGGAATCCGACAGGGAGGGGTTATCTCCACTTGGATATATAACTTATTTATAGACGAATTACTAAACATTTTAGAGCAAAGTGGGCTTGGTACGTGTATCCTTGGTAATAAAACAGGAAACACAACTCTCGCAGATGATATAGCGCTCTCTTCGACTAGTCCATGTAACCTTCAAAACATGCTAGATCTGACATACCAGTATACATGCAAAAACAGATATATAATAAATGCAAGTAAAAGCTTCATTATTGAGTTCGGAAAAAAAGCGCGAAACTGGAAACCGACCAACCTGTATCTTGGCAATAATCTTATAACGCATACCCAAAATGTCAAGCACGTTGGTATTCACCTAAATGACAAGCTGAACGACATAGACAAGGTCAATAGCGCATGTCAGAAAGCAACCGCCTCCCTATTTTCGCTACTGTCGATCAAACTTGGTAGCGAAAACATTAACCCACTAAAGTCTGCTTCACTTGTATCAAAAATATGCATACCAATACTTTTATATGGGGCAGAATTATGGAATAACCTAAGAAATCAGGATTCTAATCGTCTTGAAAAATTCCTAAAGCTAGCTGCAAAAAGAGTTCAAAATTTCCCACTCCGTACACGAACGGACATATGCCTCAGCATGCTCGGCTGGAAATCTCTGCGTTCTCTAGTAGATACTAAAAAGCTATGTTTTCTAGGCAATTTATGTAATACCCCCAACACGTTATTGGTTAAACAAGTCTTCAACGCACGACTCTCATTATACATTTGCAGAACGGACGACAAGCAAAAAGGATTCATTCCCGACGTTGTAGACTTACTTCTCAAATATGGAATATCTCACTTTCTCATTAATTACACTCAGACAGGTTCATTTCCAAATAAAAATGTATGGAAATCAGTTTGCAAAAGAAGCATACATACAGTCGAAATAAAATGTTGGAGTGAACGTATGCATAAAGATGATGATTTTAAAAGATTCAGATTGTTACATACTAATGTAGAACATGCTTTAGTATGGGAATGTGCGATAGATCGCTCAAGCCTATCTAATGCTAACAGCGTTAGCAAATTATGGATTAACCGTAAACGTGACAACTCCACTAAATATCTGTGTCATTTGTGTGGAATAATATACGAGAACTCTTTAAATCATATTCTCTTTGAATGTTACAGAACTAAATCACACCGTGATCTGTTCATTAGCCAAATATACACTAATTTTGGTCAGAACGTTATACATGAACTTTTAAATCGTGATTATGAAACACAATTGCAACTAATGATCGGAAGAAATCTCCAATCAATAACTTCCAAAAGAATACATAAACACTTTTTACGAATAGCTATAAGTTACGTTTCAAAATGTATACACATCGCTCATCAATTGTAGAAATCTACATAAAGTGAAAGATGATGCATGATGTTGTAATGAAACCTGACTATATATTAGCGCACATAAAAGTTACTGTCCTTGTTTTGTTTCTGTATAGTACATGTAGAAGTCAAACTGGAGATTGTACATCAATCTCGAATTTGTACTTGTGCAAATGTTATATTAACCTCGCATATGTGTGCGTTTTTGCCGTATTCTACATATATATGCATGTTCAGTGTAAAACGTTATGCTTTGCTGTAATGTTTATGTTCAATACGCACTTGTGTGTACTTTTTTCTGTGTTCGTGCTTTTTCTATGTTCATGCCTTTCATAGGTCTATGTCCTTCACCGTTCTTATAATGTTTATTGCAAATATGTATTTGTTTGTACTATTTCTGAGTTTGTGCTTTCTCTATGTTTGTGCTTTCCCTATGTTTATGCATTTCCTATGTTTGTGCATTTCCTATGTTTGTGCTTTCCCTATGTTTATGCATTTCCTATGTTTGTGCTTTCCCTATGTTTATGCATTTCCTATGTTTGCGCTTTCTCTATGTTTATGCATTTTCTATGTTTATGCATTTCCTATGTTTATGCATTTCCTATGTTTGTGCTTTCTCTATGTTTATGCATTTCCTATGTTTGCGCTTTCTCTATGTTTATGCATTTCCTATGTTTGCGCTTTCTCTATGTTTATGCATTTCCTATGTTTGCGCTTTCTCTATGTTTATGCATTTCCTATGTTTGCGCTTTCCCTATGTTTATGCATTTCCTATGTTTGTGCTTTCTCTATGTTTATGCATTTCCTATGTTTGTGCTTTCTCTATGTTTATGCATTTCCTATGTTTGCGCTTTCTCTATGTTTATGCATTTCCTATGTTTGCGCTTTCTCTATGTTTATGCATTTCCTATGTTTGCGCTTTCTCTATGTTTATGCATTTCCTATGTTTGCGCTTTCTCTATGTTTATGCATTTCCTATGTTTGCGCTTTCTCTATGTTTATGCATTTCCTATGTTTGTTCTTTCCTTATGTTTATGGTTTTCTTATGTCGATGTGCTTCACAGCTCTTGTAATCTATATTGTCAATGTCTATGCATGTTCATATATATTGTCATGTTTGTTTATAATATTGTGGTATTAATCCTTGAATTAACAAGGGAAATAAAGAGAATAATAACGTCTGCGGATAAGCGTCCAGTCTCCAACCTAAACGTCGGCTTTCTTTTGTCTTGGCAATGCATGAAAAACATCGCTGTTTCCACAATACAAATGAAACTGTATAATACATTACAATATGTTCGTGAAATTATGGCATTCTGTCACCGGAGCTTTATCCGTTCTATTGTGTATACATATGTTTAGTACTATACACATATATACCTATACTATACAAGATATAAAGGCAGATAACCCTAGAATTTATAAAGGCAGAGAACTCATGATAATCTCTTGTACATTCGACTACGAATCCTGCAGAAGTATTTTCCACATGGATACGTGTATGTTAGCAGGAACATCAGTATTCCTGCTACACGTATACCACTTCTAGAGGTATCGTAAGCAGTAACACTGCTACTACGTATAGTCGTTCGAACCTTACACTGAATTGTATGACCATCTTAATTCCCGGGAAAGTGCAGTGGTAGAGAGGTAGAGCGTCTGACTCCTGATCAGAAGGTCATAAGTCAGAGCCCGGACTTAACAATCCCTTAATTTGACGCGAGTACTGGTTGGTAGCCAGGAGGCAGACATCGAGAGTGATAAGTATAAGTTGTAAGAACTTGTGTCACAATTGATGTAAAATAAATAAGTTTAAACAAAGTTAATTTAAAAATTCCTAAACACAGAATATAAAGCAGCATTACGGACAGTAAGACAGAAAGTAAATAGTTACATTCTGTTAATTCATAAATTCTTAAAAAACATTGACTATTCGGGTTCGAAGGAGCAAACATGCAATTTTGTATTTTGATATATTCGCTACATTACGACAAACTCACATGAATCCTAGTTACTGATGTACTTCGTGTCGATTAGAACTTCGATTGACTTTTTTGTCATATTCTGTCCAACAAAAATTGTACTAGATGTGTGGTGCTAGATGTGTGGCACTGATACAATAACGTAAAAAGCAGTCGAATAAATCACATATCGTAGTCAAAGAATGTTGGAGAAATTCTCCATAACAGGAGAAGTTACCAAAGAGATAGAACAAACCCACAAAGCAAAGAGTTGATCAAATCCCTAGTATTTTACTGATAGTTACAAGGCTGTAATTCGCTGTATGGTTATTATTTCTTTTTGTGTTTTGAATGTATGTTATATTTCCCTTTCCCCTGTGCATTTGTTTCACTTTATATCGTGTTCATGTTATTTTCGGCTTATCGTTGCCAGCTGTCTTGACTTGTCCTGTGATCTTTTCCATCCAATAATTCTCCCTTCATTGTTTGTTCTCTTTGATTCTCCTAGTTATTCCTTGTGGTCTACCAGGCCATTCCTTGCGCCTTTGTTTCATCTACCCTTTAACCTCATCAAATGCCTCATGCTTTATGGAGTGTTGTTTTTCCCGGAGGTTTGTGTGGGGAGGCACTGTCTTATGTATGTGGCATTCCCTGTAGCAACTTATTCTCTCTCTTTTACTAATACATGTACATGCACTTGTACTGAAGTGCACATTAAGGGCCATTTATGCGAAATCACTCCCAACAGGGGTGGACATAAAATCATATACCTACTGATCGTTCTAAAGTAATATGTTTGTACCAAGTGGATCATTTGTACGCACAGTTCGATGTGCTTCAATAAACCAGCTAGGAACAACAGGGGCTTGCTCATTGTGAAAGGCCAGACGTGAATCAGTCAATTTTGCAACACGTTAACTGATAAAAGACTGTAATTGTCCCGATTTCATGTTAAAAGTTTGCCATGTGATTAGAAGTAGTTCAACTTAAGACCAAAATGTCGATTAACATATATGTAACTTCGTGTTTGACCGAATATATTATTACGAACCAACTCATAACCATGCAATATGTTCTTAACCTTTTGTCATGATTTCCCTGGTCTGTCTCGTAGGCTGCGTTACGATTGTTTGGCCGTCTGTAGCAAACGTTATCAAATGTCTGGCTTTGTGCGTAGCTATTTAAATTTCATTTTATAAATACATTTTAAACCTAGTTATGCCAACATTGGCTAATTGTGCGGTTAATGCTGAATGTAAGTATATACTTCCAGCAAAACATATAAGTGGCCCGTTGTTTGAGTTACGGATGAGAAAGGGCATTGAATGATGTATTGCATCTGTATTGTTATGTTCAGACGCAAATCTTGACTGAAAGGAAAAGTTCTCTGTTCGTGGAGAAAATAAGATAAATTAACAAGTCATACTGTTTATCATGTATGGTATTCTCTAATCTTTGTACATATTTGGCTGAGAATATCATTTACCAACTAACCAAGTTACATGTAGCTCAGTGGTTGGTAAGAGCCGGTAATTAGGCTGTACCCGTGAGGTCCGGGTTCGATTTCCGAGCTAGGCAGGTCATGTCCTTTCGTGCCGTTGGGAACTGCTTGGGAACTGCTTGGAAAACGGGAAGTCATTGTTGTTTGTTAATTCCAGGAAAACTGGATAGGCAAACTGACAGCCGTGTATAAATGCAAACAATTTGTTGAAAAACGGCGTTAAACCCAAATACAAATGTAAAACCAATTCGTTTCTTATGACATCACTAAACTCATAATTGGAAGCAGAATTTTGACCACTGGTACATCATTTATGGCGGAGACCAGCATATCATATGTTCATTGTATACAGGAGCATCTGGCGTAAATTCTCACGAATGATAATGGTAATCAATATACGACACTCTCAAGACAGTTTGAATGACTTTTATATAGGGCACGATCAAAGGTCAGTAATAATCCTTGACCTAAACATACATGTACACAATGATAAGTATTTGTCCTACTTTAGCAGGGAACGTGTCACTGAAATTTAAAAAAGGAAACATGGCAGGAGATCGTAAGGGGAAAACGAAAGCTCTCACCGATTGAAGAAATCATATTGTCAGTTTCCAAAATACAATACGTTGTACAGTAAAACCTCACTTAAAGACCACCTCAATAATGAGACTACCTCAAAATTAAGAACGTAATTTTCAGGTTCACTTTCACTGATTTGCTATTTATTCAACCCCAATATTAAGACCATCTCATTATTAAGACCAGTTTTCAAGGTCCCAAGAGTGGTGTCATTATTGAGGTTCAAATGTATATAACATACACACGATATTTGGTTCTAATATATTAGAAAAATGTAAGTATCTGCTTCTATAATTTGTCATTCTGTGAATACGGTTCATTATTTTATGAAAGAGAATATGTAGCTACAGGGAACGCCACATACACATGACAGTGCCTCCCCATGCAGACCTCCGTACCTCCGACACGATGGTCGTGTTTAGTTTGTTATCAAGATATTTTGTAATCACAGGAACCAAATCAACATAGTAATCATATAAATCGACATCCTTTTAATGAGTAAGTTAGCAAATATATAGTTGCTATGATGGACGGGTGCACCTTTCAGACTTCTTACAAGGTATACTTATGTTTGCTCTTTGCTTACTGCTACACCAATTGTAACGAAATGTAATATCCATACCTTACTGAAATATTGTTCTTAGGTATGTTTGATGTTATACACTCGGTCCGACATTATTAAGTCGATATATTTGATCAGAAAGTACTTCAGCAGTACAGTATTTGATCAGAAAGTACTTCAGCAGTACAGTATTTGATCAGAAAGTACTTCAGCAGTACAGTATTTGATCAGAAAGTACTTCAGCAGTACAGTATTGGATCAGAAAGTACTTCAGCAGTACAGTATTGGATCAGAAAGTACTTCAGCAGTACAGTATTGGATCAGAAAGTACTTCAGCAGTACAGTATTGGATCAGAAAGTACTTCAGCAGTACAGTATTTGATCAGAAAGTACTTCAGCAGTACAGTATTTGATCAGAAAGTACTTCAGCAGTACAGTATTTGATCAGAAAGTACTTCAGCAGTACAGTATTTACTAAAAATGGTTCTTGCTAGTCTCGAAACTCACATTGTATTTGCTATTAATCATAATAAATTTTGCACAATACATGGTTGCAGTCTTGCAGACATGCAGTGCCTTCCCGTGTATCACTTTTGTCTATATAACTTATATGAATATATGATATATTTATAACTTGAAGGCAATTGTTGAGCATGCTTGGTAAGATGTTGGTGACTTTGATCCACATTTTAACACAGCTTTATTCGGACAAAGCTAGACATAACATTTTCCACGACCCTAAATTGATGCAGAATTGGTACTCATTTAAGAAAGTTGTAAAATATGTTTTCTTAACATTTATTTCTTTAGATTTAATACTGATTTTATAGATCTATAGATAAAACTTTGAAATCAAGGATCATTTGATCAATATTATAGTAATAATCAAATTGTTTCAGTTCAAATATTGGTGAAGATAGTCCCAACAGCTGTGATTGTATCTAAATTGTATGGTTATTATTTCTTTTTGTGTTTTGAATGTATGTTATATTTCCCTTTCCCCTGTGCAATTCTTTCACTTTATATAGTGTTCAGGTTATTTTCTGCCCAGTTTCGGCCTGTTTCCAGCTGTCTTGACTTGTCATGTGATCTTTTGAATCTTTACCATATTAATCCCCCCTTTAGTCTTTGTCCTCTTTGATTCTCCTAGTTATTCCCCATGGTCTGCCAATTCATTGCGCCTCTGTTCCATAACGTATGTACCCTCATCTAGTGCCTCATGTGTTATGGATTGTTGTTTTCCCGGAATTCTGTGTATGGAGACACTGTCGTATGTATGTGGCGTTCCCTGTAGCAACTTAGTCCTTCTCTTTTATATGGTGGCATATTTCTGCCACCAGTTAACTACTGAATTAACTAGATAATTATGTGGTTATCACGTTAAAGAAATTCGATAACTACTTAATTAACTAGATAATTATGTGGTTAACTAGATAAAGATCGTGATAACTTTTTTTACCAGATAAATATCTTAACACGAAATGTGTCCACAACTGCCACCATACTTTTACACTACTGCATGTCATAATAAACTAAGCGTATTCGTATTTCATTTTACAACGAAGGATAAAGTCGCTACAGAGAACGCCACATTCACAAGACAATGCCTCCACACACATACAAATTGCTTAAGTTTTAGAAAACTACATGTCTCAAAGCATGATTTTCATATCCAATGCGTATCGTAGTCATACCGTAAAAAGAGTTACTTCCCTTGTATAATGTGAAATAGGAGACACAACAAATTTCACTTTATTACATTGAAATATCAATAGCGAAATGTCCCTGGGGCAGTCCTGATGTGTCTTGGTGTGTCCTGTGGTGTCCTGGTGTTTAGACCGACCGGTCCAGCACAGACACTGCTGATGAGCCATTCTAAACTATATTTACATGCTAAAGCAATTTTGTTCTATATTGCTATGCTTATAAATGTTATCGTTTTAATTGTTCAATATATGTATCATGATAATCAAGAATATAATATGAAAGGAAATGAAATACATGTATAACTTTATAACTTAACAATAGGTGGACTAAATTTAGAAAACATATTTTCTAGAAGTATAACATATTTTATCACTGTGAATAAAAAGAAAACATTTGTGAGGCTCGAACCAGTAACCTCTAGATTGCTAAGTGACTACTAACCTAATTAAGCTGCAGAGGCACACGTAAACTGTACACACTTGAATAATTGTTCATAATTCAAAACATTTCGTACGACACAATCGTTTATTGACCGGGAGTCTAAATGATCCCCCCTGTTTATGCAAAGTGAAACAATCGGCTAATTAGCATAAGTAAATATTATTGTGCCATCAGATCTTGGCCCTACTATTTATTTATAATCACACCAAAGTTAATCATTCAGATTGGAAAGTGATAAAAAGAAAGAAGCTTGATTTATTTTAAAGAAGGGTGAAAACAAATAAGTCTCAATCGAGGAATCTTGTTTGAATACTTAACCAGTTTATTCTACTGTTAGCATCGACTATAATCTTTCCTCAGAAAGCTTTGGAACGTAGTTCTATGGAACGCCACATACACAAGACAATGACTCTCCACACATACCACAGGAGAACAACTGACCTTGGAATCATTAGAGATTAAAGAAGTGCAAGGGCAAACATTAGAATGGAGAAAGATGGAATTGTCTCACTGGCTATCAGAAACAACCATTGATAATTTAAGGGTGGCAGCAAGAGAAAAGGGGATTGATTGGATATAATACTGCACAGAACAAGCTAAGAAAGCCAGTATTCACGGACAGAAAGGGGAGAAAAGAACATAATTATAATAACAAAGTATAATTTAGTCACAACCAGAAAATAAAGTATGTGACAAAACATTGCTGTGCACTATACTATTATCCAATCTAGTTTTTCAGACAGACATAAATATTTTATTAAATGGTACATATTTGCCACACAAAAAGTAAATAAATACGAAAACGTATTGACCATATCTTTTCAATTTCTATTTAATCTATACCGATTCTGATTAATTAACTGGATGCAATTATAGGGTTCCCATCCACAAAACAACGCATGTGATTTAATCATTTTAGCAGATACGTAGTACTATAGATATATTAACGAACGTGTATATTCAGATCAATGTCTCTGATTCCAGATAAAACTTGATTAAAGTCACATTATGCAAGAAGTGAATGCTATTGTTGTTCACGACCATGTTTACGTCATATGATATAATTTTATAATTTCTACTGTAACTTTTACGTCATTTCTTTTCAACCTTTAGTTCCACTGCTCGTGTACTTCATGAGCAATTCGTCCTCCATCTTTGATTTATGTAGGGAAGTTATCAGTTGCTTGCAGAAGACATACGAGTCTAAAGCAAAACTAATAGGAGGGATGTTTGTCCATTATGGTGTCCAACTACCACCATCATAAATATAGGTGAAATAGAGATTGCAACCATGTCACACGTTTGGTCTAAGCTGGTTCAGATTATAACGTTATATTTTCATCCAGATAAAAGCCCGAATAACGGCTACGTACTAATTAGAAACTCTCAACGAAAAGAAATTAATGTCCTTATATGTAATTAATGATACAATTATAACAATTTGGTTTAGTTTAGTGTATTTTATAGTTTGGTTTACGAGAGTTAAGCTATAGTTTACTCTAATTTACATCTGCAATATACAATCATAATAAAAACGACAATAATAAACCTATCAATGAATGATTGCTGGGAACGCCACACACATATGTATAAGACAATACCTCTCCTCACATATCCAAGGGGAAAATCAGTCTTCGAAACACTAGGAGCTGGGGAAGTGTAAGCGCAAACATAGATATATGGGAATGGGGGAGTAAGGAATTATCTGGCTGACTATCGAAAACAATCATGGAATATTTAAGGGAACAACAAGAGGTAATGAAGTTAAGGAACTGCACATTGGGAATCGGAACTTAACATTCGTCTAAAACCGTGTACTAAATTAAATTATAATCATATAGCTGCATGCGGCATAAGATATTAAATGCAATTAACGAGTGTAAAAAACTTTTTTACATATTTGAAAAGGAATGTCATCCTTGCCGAGGAGTCTAGTTTTTTTTCGCTGAATTTGACAATATAGATTCTATATTGACGATAATCAAGACATTTTCCTAGCTTTCTCTGGAAAAACTTGACTGACAATGAAATACATTTCGAGGCCTAAACAGTTGAATGCGATGATTTCCGATTCTGACACGACAACACTTATGAAAAACGTTTTTGGCAATTTATAATCAAATATAAAGGATAAATTAGAAAATCCTATCTGATTTGTCAAAATTCCTACTTTCGTTTTGATGTCTACTTTCGGTGTAGAAACTGGTCATTATCAACCTCATATAGTATTTTTTTTAAATGAATAGCACTTTGGGTGGTTGAAACTATCATATAGTTCAAAAGCGAACGTTTGTTCTTTTTGCATCATGGGTCTGCACATCGATATGCTATTATATTTTATCTATAGGTCCGCAGAATACAGACCATGCGCCTCAGCGACATCGATTAACAAACATGGCTGCCATCGACCGGTTCGAGTTTCTTTTGCAAGAAATTTTGCAAACATTTTCGAATTTAAGAGATGCATTGGCTTTACTTGGCGCACTGTATGCGGCTAAGAAAACATTATGCTTGGCCGCTACTTTATTTGATTCTCTGAATGTGCATTTACTGAGTAGACTCTCGCCAAACTGTGATCTTGCGGAAAAATTTGGATCCTGGGCAGGTATAAAACCCAACTAATAACGGACTTTCGTAGCTTTTATAAAATTATCAATTCAAGTCATTTTCATCATACTTGAGCGTTAATGTAGGTGAATGTCATTTTTACTAGGGAGCTTGAATAAATAGTTCTGTCATAATTGAAGTAATAAAACTGAAAATGGTGATAAAGTAAATCAAGGGGGAAAAGTGCACCCGATGTGGGACTCGAACCCACGACACCCTAAAGACTAGTACAGGGCTCTACCGACTGAGCTAACCGGGCGGCCGTCTAACCCCACACCACTACACTCCTCCCCCTTCCGGTATTTGAGGCTCAACCACCGTGGACTGTCAAGTTCAAACACCGCTGCCACCATTAAAGTAAATCAAGGGAAAAAAGTGTGCCCGATGTGGGGCTCGAACCCAGCACCCCTAAACGCTAGTACGGCGCTTTACCGACTGAGCCGTCTAACCCCACAGTACTACAGTGATGTAAAATCCACATTCCAAGGACACAGGTGGCTCTTACTTTTAATTAGCTGGACAATAGTCAAAGAAGGTGGGGGGGCTGTGATTTACTCCTCTAAGTTATGATCACTCAAACAAGCAAAGTAGCTGGTGGTGATGCTTAAGTTACTCAGTAATTTTACTGGCTCCCAGCTCTTATTGACACCCCTGAAGACACAGGTGGACGTTATGGAAATAACCATAAAAACATAAAAATATTTATCAATTGGAAGGTTCTCATTACGCAAACTTCAACTAGATTTGCACTTTACTGTCTGAAGAACCTTATTTGTAATCTACCCCTCTGGTCACCACTCTTCATTTGTTCCTAACTGGAAAGGCAGTGGCTAGTCATCCAGTAAGCAGACAGCTGGCCTGAATATCTACTATATAGTTAATCTAGCTGTCAAATTATTGGATTACCATGTTTTGCATGTTACCCAGTCAGCAAGAACCAAAAGCTAGCTGTCATGTTACTGGTCATTAGCCATTGGCAACATTAAACTATACAGAACGTGTGTCTTTATAAATATATATGATATCAAGAGTGTTTCTTTACTTTTTAACAGCCTGGTCCAATTTCTTTCCCAATCCTAAAAAACGTTTTATCCCAGTTAGGCCAAAATTAAAAAAGTCTGTTTTCCCTTTACCGACCTATATTTTAGAGGTGGGTAGGTAGGTAGGAAAAATATTTTATTTTATTGTGGAAATTTTAATGTTTTAGTCGAAATGTATTGTTCGTGCGTGGTAATTTCGGCACCTGGTACAGTCATTGGGTGGGCGGGTACAGTAAAATAATTGTAAATATTAAAAAGATACAATTAAATGACATGTGGTTGTCAAAAACATGGTTAACATAAGCTCGGATCAATACAGAAAAAATTCATGTTGGTAAAATGAAAGCAAAATTGACACCTTTATGTGGACTTATTTTTAATACTTTAATTATATAGCCCTTCTGTTTTAGTGAGTATGAGCACGAGGCTTCAATAATTGTTGATGAAAATATTAAAAGGGCAACTATGACCATTTTTGTGTCATACTTTTTTCTAACTTGGTTCCAAAGTTTTTCTAGCGAGAGGAAGTTATCATAAGGCAAACATAATGAAACAAAAATTGTCATTGTTTTGTAACTAAAGAAGAACAAACTGCACACATCGTAGACGGTAGTGTGACATAATGGTGTATGGTAACCAAAAAAAATTCAAAAAAAATCCGAATTTGCAATAATTTTTTTTGAGTCGGCGGCTAAATAACGGGTCGGTCGGTAAAGGGCAAACAAACTTAATTTTAATTTAGGCCTTAGGAGTTGTAGTTTTCCCCAGTTAAAACAATAAATGGAATTGGAATAAAATGAAAAGATTTGCCTTTCAGATCATTTATGTTACTCACACAGAATAACAGATACTTTTATTATGTTGCGCCTGTTTTTCAGTGGTCACTGGAGGCAGTGAAGGAATAGGATTGGAATATGCCAAACAACTTGCAAATAGAGGAATGAATATTATTCTTATCAGCAGAAATATAGACAAACTTAATAAGGCTGCTGCTCAAATAGGTAATTCATGAACTTAGAAGTTAGTCAGTGTTTATGATAGTGTTTTTATTTTTACAGTGGTAACTGGAAGCAGTGAAGGTATTGGGCGAGCTTACGCTAGAGAACTTGCAAGTAGAGGTCTGAATCTTGTTCTAATTAGTAAACCAGAGAATCGGCTTTACAGAGCTGCAAAACAAATAGGTATATACGATGTTGTATGCCACATAAAACATTTTATTGCATATGTTAATCAATATCGTTACAAATTTGCACTGTACATAAACAGGTATGGACAACATGAGGCCAATATCTATGATCATGTGACCTGGTGTGCCGAATATCGGATATTGGCATATAATCCAGGTTTTCCCTAATATCGATATTTGGCATACTTCTGGTGTAACGTCATTGTTTACTTTAGCATGGGAAACGTCGACGTTCAGAAATGAAACAATGAACGTCATGTATACAGCCTTTGTTTAAATGGTTGATCCGCCTGTTGGGATTTAGAAGTCCATGTTTGTAATTAAAATTTGTCAAAATTCACGTGATAGACTTTTAAGATTTTTATATAGAGAAATGACGTACATTCTAATGTTCATTAATTTCCCATACAGTAGACCTATTAAGCTTGTTTAGCTCTACTTGAAGGCCTACATTTTAGCTCATTTTCTGATAACATAAAGCAACACTACACTTAAGTTGAACATATGCAATAAAAAGGTTATATAACAGGGCCGGTGTGCCTTGCAGCGATATTGTCATACTAGACCAATATCTCTCCTAGTATGCCGATATCGCCATAAGGCACGCCGGCCCTGTATGATAACCTCTTAACATCACTCGCTTCATAATTTACTGTGATTTATAAAGTTTTAAGTTGTATGGAAATTAGTCATTTTATCATTGTTGATTAATGAGGTGAGGATTATCTGTATGATGTTATAAATGATGGTCATAAGTTGCTGAACAGTCTTTGAATAGCTTTCTGACTAGCTTTTATTTGCATGGACTATACCTGTTGTCCTAACAGCTCGACTTCTCTTTGGCTTTATTCTGTCTAGGCTCTAACTGTGTTTGACCTGAATGTTGTAAAAATAAGTAGAAATGTTCAATGTTGTGACCTTGTGGGAAAATATAGCTAGTGTAAGGTAAAGATGGATGGCTTCAGTGTCTACTGAACTTTTATTTTTATTTCTTAAGTCTTCATTTTTTTCTGAAGATATTCTGTTTTAGATATTGTGTAAGGATGTTTCAGGTACCTGTGTGGCCATTCTTTGGGCTGTTAGGTACCATTCTCCTACTAAAATGGTAGACCAGTTGGATTTAATCCTGATTCCTTTATATATTAAGATATAGTTGTATTTATCAGGAAATATTATTAATTTATCATATTTGAGTGAAACTCAGAAAATGACAATAGTTTCCATGGTCACATAATTAACATTATTGTTGTTTACTTTGTTTCTTCTTGTACTCATGTTTGCTTGATTCATTGCCAAAATGTCTTCCACTTAACATGAGTTTTTCTCAATACTCCTCATTTTATCAATCTAAATGTTGCATTTTTTTGGGTTTATTGATTGTTTATAGTTTACTAACAATTTAAAGACCCTTAAAACAAAACTGACCTAATCATACTTAAGATGATTAAATTGAATGTACCAATGTAACTTTATATACAGATAATCATATACATACAATTTTGCACCACAACACTTCGCATGGTTCCGGACAAGCATTGTTCGTTCTTTTTACTATGTTGCTATCTTCTTGCTTTATATATTTATGTAATTATAAAATTCTCCAACAACCTGAATTAGAACAAATTTCCGAAGAAAATGTTTAATACAATATAGGTACAATTTGTTTTTATTGCACTTACAATTATTGTTTTTGGATAAACTTTCTTATTAAAATTGCTTGAAATAGTTGTGACAAACAATAGGTGAGTTTTATAGTACTTTACTCTTTTGCCATGATGGAGTTGTTTAGCATCAACACTAGGTGTATGACATTGTATGAGTGAATTTCATGAGTAAAAGATAATGTGGACAATAGCAATAGCAGAGAATGAAGTCATTTATAAGAGTTTCCATAATTTCATGAATTTTGCACCTCACAAATGTATTCAATACTAAATGTTTTAGAAATTTTGCCCAGTGAATGTTTCTGATTGTACTGTATTCAAATTAGGAAAATGTAAGAAATATTAATTAGCTTTGTATTGTGTATATATATACTATATGTAGTTATCAAATGTACAATCTGTTTGAACCTTTGTATGCTTAACAATAATTATGTTCCACAAAGACTGCAAGTAGTGATTTTCACTACAGAACATCCTTTAGAAATGTCAAACAGGACTGTTGCCTTGATTCTGATAGGAATGGTCTTATTCGATTAATTTTACATTAATGTAACTTGGTCAAATATATATTAGTCAATTGCATTTATTCATTTATATCAGCTTTCCTGCTGGTGATTTGAATGTGTGTGTGTTTATAATGTTGTATATGCAAGTGTTTATAATGTTTTATAATTATGTAAGTGTTTATAATGTTGTAAATGTAAGTGTTTATAATGTTGTATATGTAAGTGTTTTTAATGTTGTCTATGTAAGTGTTTATAATGTTGTCTATGTAAGTGTTTATAATGTTGTCTAAGTGAGTGTTTATAATGTTGTATATGTAAGTGTTAATGATGTTGTATATGTAAGTGTTTTTATCCTGTCACTTGCCGTAATTTCGACCCGATAACAGAGTGCCTGATATTTTTTGCTTTATCAGGTCACTTGGTCACATGACTTTTATCTCACGTCACATGACCACGTGACTAGCCGGACTATTTTTGGGAAAGTATCGAGATGTTATCTTTTTTCCGGACTTACTAAAACAATGGATTTTTCAATTGAATTCTATCGCAAATTTCATCTTTTTTGTATTATGCATACCATAAAATGATCATTTCCCCAAAATGGTTCTGTTTTCATTCAAACATCGCTTAATCTTATCCGTTACTCGATCTGCATTTTGACCCGAATTTAAGTGCTTTTATACTGAAAGTGGAACACGTAGTAAACAACGTAGTCAAACAAATTGTCGGATGTTTACACCATTGGAACAAAATCATGTCGGAAATTTGAGTTTGTCTGCGTTTGAACTCCATCAGGGATGACCGTACGGTCGAGGTTCTCAATAAAATAACGTATTGATCAGTAGCAATAGCAGTACGTACCCCACCTATCTCAATTTTAGAATCGAAGTCCGGTTGCATCCATTTGTGCCGAAAATTCCTTTGCAATCGTAAATGACACTGATAAACTGAATCCGCATTTTTTCGTTGTTTTCTTGTGCAGTTTTAAATGTCCAAATACTCATGAAATAAATGTAAATATCACTTCTTTTCACGCGTTCTGTGGCACTTGACATTTCTCATCATTTGTAAACAAACCATGGGAAATTGCGTACATTGTAATAACTAATTGTAATGTCTAATCTTGACTATTACGAAATCGTTGCAAATTCTTAGATTTGTTTTTGATTTATATTCATCAGATGTTCGCAAACGCAAATAAATTCATATTGCCACTGAAAATGTGTCAGACTCATGGGAACTATTTCTCTCGGCGTAAGGTGCTAACCACACTTATATTCAATACGTCATAAGAGATTCGATACGTCACAAATTAATTACGTCACAATTTAGGGGATGTAACTCGATAGTATTTAAAATTAAAGGTATTTCCCCCTTACTTAACACAAGAAGTGACAGGATAAATAGAATAATAGGTTAGTGACGTGGAATGAAAAAGTTTATCAGGCTCGGCTCCGGTAGTTATCGGGTTCGCCTGCGGCTCACCCAATAAATTCCTCCTCCTTGTTTGATAAACTTTTTCATTCCACGTCACTAACCTATTATTCTCTATTTCTTGGTATGATGCTCTAGATAATTTTAGACTAGCATGACGATTACAATTTGCATTCAATGATTGTGTGTTATGTTTTGTAGAAGAAGAATATCATGTACAGACAAGTTGTGTGGCTGTTGATTTTGCTGTAGGCAGAGATACATACAATTTGATATGGGAGAGTATAAAAGACAAGGAAATTGGGGTGTTAGGTAGTTTATTCTCAAATTGAATTATACATGTTTCAAGTCACATTTTGTTTAAATATCAATATTTGTATGTTCTATTTATATTGATACGTAAAGTATCCTGGTGCAATCATTTATAAAATGTTTCAACGCTCCATTCAGAAATCTCTATATACGAATTTAGAATTTACATAATGGCTCTTTGAGTACATAAAATATAACAAATAGCTATATCATGATATTGCTAATAGCCAAACAATCACTTCTGTGGTTATAAGATAAGGGTTGTTGCCAGTAGTATAACAAATGACATACTCGAATGGCAAAGGGGCATAAAAAGCTACCCTGTCCATCCCTTAAGTCCATGTGAATAATTGATTTCTGATTTTCTGATCAATAACTCTTGAAAGGCTGGACAGTTTTAGTTCATATTGGGCACAGGCATAGGATAATCAAATACAGGTCAAGTTCAATTTCTGTTGCAATCGGCCAATGTTTGGAGGTGTTATGGCCTTTTTTAACTTAAATTGGTAAGGCCATGCCAAATTGGAATTTTGTTCAGCGTCCGTGTGCGCCTAGGTTTTGCGCTCTTCGTGCCAAAAAAAACAACATTTTTTCTAAGCTAAAAATTTTAATATTTTCGATGTTCATGATTCGACAACGGCAATTTTAGTTGAGATCCGACAACGATGTGATTATTCTTTAACATGTTATCAATACCGCAATCAAACAGAATCATGTATAGATCTAGTTTTGAAACAAACCATTTTGTTTTGTTTTTATGATGTTTCTTTCATTAAAATATCTAAAATTATGCATCGCTTATTATCTGAGGATATTTGTTTTTTCGTTATGAGTTTGTTTTCTTTTTTTTAATAGGTAGCTAGGTTTCGTGAACTTAGGTTGACGCTTAACAAAATTCCAATTTGGCGTGGCCTAATGCTTGAAAGGGTGAATGGATTCAATTCATATTGCTTCAAAATTATATAGCCTTTACAAATAAAATATTTGCAATCTACTGAAAAGCCCATAGCGGGGGCATCCACACATCTAGTCTTTGAAATAGCCAATTGTTAACAGATATTTATTCATGGAAAATTACTATTGGCATATAAACAAATGCTATTGACTGGCAAATTGACTATCTTGAAATCTGATGTCTGCTGCAGGTTTTTTATAAAATTATAATACTTTATAAAATAATATGGAAAAAGATGACTCCGATGTATAATATCATTTATGCTGCCTTGCATTGCTATAATAAGATTACCTGTAATACTATTTATGCTGCCTTGCATTGCTATAATACGATTACCTGTAATACTATTTATGCTGCCTTGCATTGCTATAATAAGATTACCTGTAATACTATTTATGCTGCCTTGCATTGCTATAATAAGATTACCTGTAATACTATATATGCTGCCTTGCATTGCTATAATAAGATTACCTGTAATACTATTTATGCTGCCTTGCATTGCTATAATAAGATTACCTGTAATACTATTTATGCTGCCTTGCATTGCTATAATACGATTACCTGTAATACTATATATGCTGCCTTGCATTGCTATAATAAGATTACCTGTAATACTATATATGCTGCCTTGCATTGCTATAATAAGATTACCTGTAATACTATATATGCTGCCTTGCATTGCTATAATAAGATTACCTGTAATACTATATATGCTGCCTTGCATTGCTATAATAAGATTACCTGTAATACTATTTTTGCTGCCTTGCGTTGCTATAATACGATTACCTGTAATACTATATATGCTGCCTTGCATTGCTATAATAAGATTACCTGTAATACTATAAATGCTGCCTTGCATTGCTATAATAAGATTACCTGTAATACTATATATGCTGCCTTGCATTGCTGTAATACGATATTACCTGTAATACTATATATGTTGCCTTGCATTGCTGTAATACGATTACCTGTAATACTATATATGCTGCCTTGCATTGCTGTAATACGATTACCTGTAATACTATATATGCTGCCTTGCATTGCTGTAATAAGATTACCTGTAATACTATACATGCTGCCTTGCATTGCTATAATAAGATTACCTGTAATACTATACATGCTGCCTTGCATTGCTATAATAAGATTACCTGTAATACTATACATGCTGCCTTGCATTGCTATAATAAGATTACCTGTAATACTATATATGCTGCCTTGCATTGCTATAATAAGATTACCTGTAATACTATATATGCTGCCTTGCATTGCTATAATAAGATTACCTGTAATACTATATATGCTGCCTTGCATTGCTATAATAAGATTACCTGTAATACTATATATGCTGCCTTGCATTGCCATAATAAGATTACCTGTAATACTATATATGCTGCCTTGCATTGCTATAATAAGATTACCTGTAATACTATTCATGCTGCCTTGCATTGCTATAATAAGATTACCTGTAATACTATATATGCTGCCTTGCATTGCTATAATAAGATTACCTGTAATACTATATATGCTGCCTTGCATTGCTATAATAAGATTACCTGTAATACTATACATGCTGCCTTGCATTGCTATAATAAGATTACCTGTAATACTATACATGCTGCCTTGCATTGCTATAATAAGATTACCTGTAATACTATACATGCTGCCTTGCATTGCTATAATAAGATTACCTGTAATACTATATATGCTGCCTTGCATTGCTATAATAAGATTACCTGTAATACTATATATGCTGCCTTGCATTGCTATAATAAGATTACCTGTAATACTATATATGCTGCCTTGCATTGCTATAAAAAGATTACCTGTAATACTATACATGCTGCCTTGCATTGCTATAATAAGATTACCTGTAATACTATATATGCTGCCTTGCATTGCTATAATAAGATTACCTGTAATACTATTTATGCTGCCTTGCATTGCTATAATACGATTACCTGTAATACTATTTATGCTGCCTTGCATTGCTATAATAAGATTACCTGTAATACTATTTATGCTGCCTTGCATTGCTATAATAAGATTACCTGTAATACTATATATGCTGCCTTGCATTGCTATAATAAGATTACCTGTAATACTATTTATGCTGCCTTGCATTGCTATAATAAGATTACCTGTAATACTATATATGCTGCCTTGCATTGCTGTAATACGATTACCTGTAATACTATATATGCTGCCTTGCATTGCTGTAATAAGATTACCTGTAATACTATACATGCTGCCTTGCATTGCTATAATAAGATTACCTGTAATACTATACATGCTGCCTTGCATTGCTATAATAAGATTACCTGTAATACTATACATGCTGCCTTGCATTGCTATAATAAGATTACCTGTAATACTATATATGCTGCCTTGCATTGCTATAATAAGATTACCTGTAATACTATATATGCTGCCTTGCATTGCTATAATAAGATTACCTCTAATACTATATATGCTGCCTTGCATTGCTATAATAAGATTACCTGTAATACTATATATGCTGCCTTGCATTGCCATAATAAGATTACCTGTAATACTATATATGCTGCCTTGCATTGCTATAATAAGATTACCTGTAATACTATTCATGCTGCCTTGCATTGCTATAATAAGATTACCTGTAATACTATACATGCTGCCTTGCATTGCTATAATAAGATTACCTGTAATACTATACATGCTGCCTTGCATTGCTATAATAAGATTACCTGTAATACTATACATGCTGCCTTGCATTGCTATAATAAGATTACCTGTAATACTATATATGCTGCCTTGCATTGCTATAATAAGATTACCTGTAATACTATATATGCTGCCTTGCATTGCTATAATAAGATTACCTGTAATACTATATATGCTGCCTTGCATTGCTATAAAAAGATTACCTGTAATACTATACATGCTGCCTTGCATTGCTATAATAAGATTACCTGTAATACTATATATGCTGCCTTGCATTGCTATAATAAGATTACCTCTAATACTATACATGCTGCCTTGCATTGCTATAATAAGATTACCTGTAATACTATACATGCTGCCTTGCATTGCTATAATAAGATTACCTGTAATACTATACATGCTGCCTTGCATTGCTATAATAAGATTACCTGTAATACTATATATGCTGCCTTGCATTGCTATAATAAGATTACCTGTAATACTATATATGCTGCCTTGCATTGCTATAATAAGATTACCTGTAATACTATATATGCTGCCTTGCATTGCTATAATACGATTACCTGTAATACTATATATGCTGCCTTGCATTGCTATAATAAGATTACCTGTAATACTATATATGCTGCCTTGCATTGCTATAATAAGATTACCTGTAATACTATACATGCTGCCTTGCATTGCTATAATAAGATTACCTGTAATACTATATATGCTGCCTTGCATTGCTATAATAAGATTACCTGTAATACTATATATGCTGCCTTGCATTGCTATAATAAGATTACCTGTAATACTATACATGCTGCCTTGCATTGCTATAATAAGATTACCTGTAATACTATATATGCTGCCTTGCATTGCTGTAATAAGATTACCTGTAATACTATACATGCTGCCTTGCATTGCTATAATAAGATTACCTGTAATACTATATATGCTGCCTTGCATTGCTATAATAAGATTACCTCTAATACTATATATGCTGCCTTGCATTGCTATAATAAGATTACCTGTAATACTATATATGCTGCCTTGCATTGCTATAATAAGATTACCTGTAATACTATATATGCTGCCTTGCATTGCTGTAATAAGATTACCTGTAATACTATACATGCTGCCTTGCATTGCTATAATAAGATTACCTGTAATACTATACTCTTTGTTTATACAGTTAACAATGTCGGAGTTATGTACGATCATCCACAGTTGTTTCTTGATGTTCCTGTTGATGTGAGTCTATCTTTGATAATGTACATGTTGAAAGTGCCAAGATTCCACTGCTCTTTCACATAAATGTAGTTTTTAAAATCTTCCAGTATCTGTCATCTGATGATTCTGGTTATAGTTAGCTGTAACATTTATGATTCAATTGAAGGGAACTATATAAAAATGTCGACGTAGACCTGTCAAAATCGTACTCATCATTTCAGAGTACGGCCAGTATAGTTGTAATGTATGCAACAAAGTTATAATAATGATGAAAGCAATGGGTTACACAGACTGAAAAGTCTTGGTTGTTTAGATGATGGACACACTGTGAAATTTATTCTTATCATTAACCACTAAAAAGTACAGATTTCTCAATAAATTCAAACATTTTACCTCACATATTTTGTTTGTTAAGGAATGTTTAATGAAGAATTATTACACGACTTCCTTATTCTTTTATTGCAGTTTATATTTTAAGTATTACACTATTTTATCTTTGTTTCAGAGATTATGGCAAATTGTGAATATAAACGTGGCTGCGGCTACAATGGTATGTACTGTAGTTGTAGTTGACTAATGAGTTGTTATAAAATTGTTAAGAGTTAAGTAAAAAAATATATCTTTCGTTTTAGTTTATATCTCTAGAAATAATTTAGGTATTAAAGATGAAAACTACTAAGTGTAAAAACTATCATTATTATTTGATAGATTATGCTTTAAATGAGTGTTTAGTTACTGCGTGTATTGATTTGCTTGAACAAATGTAAAAGAGTCGCACAAGCAATGAATGTAAGTCTGTGACTTGTCGAAGGTTTCTTGCAACTGTAAAAGTTCACTATTGCCACGATGAGCGTAGTTATCTTCATTATTTGTTTACAGTTTGATTTTATAAAGTACTTAATGGATCTAGTTACTGAGTGTATACAGATTGAGGTTGGAATGTTTTTCAAATGTTTGATGATAGTCGTATGTTTATATTACAGATGACACACATGATATTACCACAGATGGTTGAAAGGTAACAAGATATTATATTCTGACATCAACATATAAACCGTGGATTCGAAACAGGATGGTATATGTATTTAGACTTGTTTGAACTTTCGGGAGCGGTGAGATTTTCTTTCAAGATCAAACAATCAGAACACCTCGTACAATTCTACAAAAATTATCCGCAATAATGACCGAGGTGTTCCGATTAGAGGTAAAAGAAATTGGTGACGTCCGCCATCTTGTTTCTGAATCTAGGGAAGTTGACATTTTGAACAGCTGTAATTGTCATGTTTACAACAGCTATAAATTTCTTCATGGTATTTATATATTTTGTGTTAATCTTGTTTTTTGCTTGTATGCATTTTTTGTTCAATACTGAGTTGTAAGACTGAACGAGTGTCGTTTAATCGGATGAAATTTTGTTTAAATCCATGATACTTACCGAGCACGCGCAAAAGATTGTGGATAAAATGCGTGCTAAGGATTGTGGGTAAATTATCGATATCTTCTTATCGTTTCACCGATATCAGCCTGTTTCGAATCCATGGTTTTATGTCCGTGATTCTGATGAAATGTTCACACTTTTGTCATATTGAGTTTAATAATGTTACCGGTGGACATTATCTTAATATAACTGTTGTTCATACATATTTTACAGATGTACAACATTGTTCATCTTATATTTCACCTTGTAAGACATGAAAATAAAGTATATATACAGTCAAATTATATTTGAATGATAAATGTTGTAGCTTTCCGCATTTAAAATCAACAGACATCTAGGAGTTGTTTAGAAACTGTGAAATAGAACTGGCAGATTGGCACTTTGACCAGTGTATGTACATACACATATGTTAATTGTTGTATTTAATGTCCAAACAATCAGTTATTTATTTTCTTATATTTTTAGGGGCCGAGGAGCGATAGTGATTGTATCATCAGGAGCATGTTCACAGATTACACCACAAATGACTGTCTATGCTGGTACTAAGGTTTGTTATCTGATGGTTTTATTCTCCATTTATTATATGGAAATACTTTTAAAAGTGCCGGCCACCGATGTGTTGATCCCCTGTAATGATTGATTGGAGTTGCCGGGTAAAAAATTGCATTACCATGTAGGGGTTCCACTAGGGGCTGAATCTGAAGGGTCTTTTTGATAATGGTTGACTAGATTTTACCATTTTATAGCCAAATTCCTATAATTTAGAGAAAATTTTACCCTCCAGCCAGAATCCTAGGGGTCAAAATGGGGTATTTTTTTGAAAATCCAGTAGTCAATGGGTCAACTCAAGAGTCAAATGGAACCCGTGCCATGTTTTTTACCATGCAAATGCATACAGTAATTAGTCCTTATTTGCATGAAGAGACTGATGACCAGAAAAATAATCATTCCAATTCTATGAATTATGTGACAAAAGCAGGCAGTATTGTTATAGGCACTACTTTGTATTTCCAGAGTTTCCTTGATTATTTTGCTCGAGCGTTGAAGTATGAATACAAGAACCAGGGGATAGTAATTCAATCATTGAGACCTTTCTATGTTAACACCAAAATGACGAGATACAGTCAAACTTTGACCAGTCATGGTTTTCTAGTTCCATCTGCGGATCTTTATGCCAAACACGCTGTGGCTACACTAGGTTGTAGTGGTAGAACTACAGGTTATTGGCCTCACACAATACAGGTATGTAAAGTTTGATGTATGATATGTTATTTCTTTGTAACAAATTCATTTTCCTATAGTTTTGAATACCAAGTTTCCATCTCTCTGAACCGTATATTAAACTGATTTAGACGTTGTGCCTTGTCCTGCGACAATATCTAAATTGAGTAAATATTTCATATGTAGACACTTATTCTAGTATATAAGTTGTATCTCAAGTAGTAGATTTGACTCCAGATATATTACTGTCAGCTTTGTTATCATTAATGACTTGGGAACAAATAAATTCTTTCTGTTTCTTCTTGTTTCAAGGATGCATTGGGTAAATGAGCATTTTCCATCTTTAAATATTATATATTCACTTCAATGTATGAAGCATTATATCTCACTGAGAGCTTTCTTGTCATTTTGTATGAAGAGCAACAGCACCAAGATGCTACAAAATACTATGAAACATTAAGTACGATTTTGGTAAATTTTCATCACATTGTTTTGATAGTTCTATTCATTGATGTTACATAAGCTATTGCTTACATAGGTCAAACTTTAGAAGTAAGTATCCAGAAACTTCCAGAGAGAATGTGGAGGAATGAAGGATTTGCTAATATTTTTAGTGTAAAATATTCATAATAGATCGCCGCTGTATGATTTCCAACCTTTTCTTGAAGTGACGTCATTTCCAGAATATGTCACATGTGACGTCACCATGTACTGACAGTAGGCAATATTTGCCCTACATGGCAATATGAAAAGGAAGTGACCATATGGAGTAAAAAGTGTTTCTTGAAATGACGTCACTTTAACTCACAGAAGAGGGTTGTAAATCCCATAGCAGCGCTCATATGTTGGTTGTATTATACTTCTATATAAGCATTAAAATTTTCATGAGCTGCCTGTTGTATTGCATTGAGTCAATGATACAGGAATCATTATTGATCGATTTCAAGACACAGCTCACATCCCATGCGAGATAAATGCATTAGAAAATTGCAAATATTGATAAAAATTTAGCCTATTTTTTTTAAATACCCATCACTATCCACTTAAAAGAACTAATATTATTTGTTGATTAAGAAGAGGGATTTGCTTTAGTTGTAGGTTTGTTTTGATGGTATTTACCTGATATTGTTGCAGCTTTTCACAGATATGCAATTTAAAATTTTAAACTACAATTTATAACTTAATTCTATAGATGTGGATTTCTAATATGATACCAGAATGGTTGTGGATGTGGGGAGCCAGCAGATTAAATACTGCATTGAGAAGACAAGCTTTAGACAGATTGGAAAGAAAGGATAAAATGAAATCTTCTGACAGCATGAACACTATAGCTGAAACATTACAATCTTAAACACTTTGTTGAACATTTTATGTGATAACAGCTGCTTTTAAATGTGATATAATTTTTGTATGAGGTCAGGGGCGTAGATTCCTATAGGCCGTGTAGAAAATTTGAAAAAAGTAAAATGGCCAAAACTGCAAAAATAGATTTACTGTATGCTTTTGATATTATTGTAAGCATATTTACCAGAATGAAATATACACCAAAATGCATCTCTGTTGCATCTAGCTACATTTTTTTTCTGGTTCCCCGAACCCCCTTAAAGTAGGCCTATACATCAATTTAAGCTAAGCTACGCCTCTGGAGGTTTTGTTACTTTGAAGAAGCAATGAATTGATATAAAGTGCTATGACATGTAAACCATTCCTATTTAAATAATATCTTGCCATATTATTATGTCTAATCACATTATTTTCATAATAATTAAGTGTGCAATTATATTGAGTTTGTGTTTTTAATTGTTAATGATTTTTGTTTGATAAGTTTGCTCATAATTTCATCTTTTTCTTGAATTGATTCATCAAAGGCTCTCGTTATCAATGTCTTTGAAGAGAATTACGAAATTTTTGTCTTAAATTTAAAATCAATTGAATGGATATGATGAAATAAAGACCGATCTTTAAAACAAGATTATCTGGATAAAACTTCTTGAATTTTTCAGTTTAATACTAAAGTATTGACAGTGAAACCTCGCTATTCTGTGGTCTTATTTTTGGAAATGTAACATTTTTCAGTTTCTTTCAAGTTTGCTTGTTGTACTGTAAGTTTTTCTCAGCCCTTGATGCATATTAGATCATATCATACAAATAATCACATTCCTTAAATTGGAATAAAATTGGTAAAATTTGCTCTGCAAACAGAAATATTACATTATTGTATAATTATATACCTTGTGATTGAAACATAATGTAGGTTTCACAAGATTTTAGTCATACTGTGTGTTCAATGAATGTTATGTTGATGCTTTATTGAATTATGTGTCATCTTGATTTAGCTATAATGATGATATTGTGTACAAGTATAATGTACAATTTGTTGTGATATTTTGTTTTCATATTAACATTTTATACTGAAGTAAATTTATGTTGCAATGCAAGTTTTGTTATTTTTTGTAAACCTTTAAGTACACTTAACTGCACTAATTGATTCTAAGTTCATTATTTTAGTATGCTGTTACATGTTATATTAAACTCCAGCATAATGTGTCACTGTTGAATGAGGAAAAACTAGTTGTTCTTATTTATGAGACTTAGTTGCTGTATATCGGTTGTCAAGCAACTTGTATTATTACTATTGATGACTGTTTCCAGGGTTACTGACCTATTCTCTCACATAATTCAGGGACTGTGACGTTCACGGTTCAACCTCACCCAAGGGGAAATTGAACTCGAGTCCTATTGGTCAGGAGTCGAGATTTCTGCTCCTTGACCACAATACCTCCGTAAACTTCCATATTTGGATATTGCGGTGAATAAATGTAAATTCCACTACTATTCCATTTGGCCAATTGTTTTTAAATGCAACTGTATTCTTTTGCCAAATATCTGTATTGAAGAGAGATATTGCAACATAGATACAAATTTTCCAGAATGAAGTTTTATACTGACAACACCAAACATGATTGGAACTAGACCAACTTATTTTATAGTAAGAAGATAAATATCATAACTGTTCATGTATGTATGTCAGTTCTTGAATCAATAAACACAATAAAACTCACAACATTCATTGAGACTGATCTAAAAATTATATACACAGAGAAAAAATTCTGTCGACTGAAATTAATAGCAAAATTTGAAGCACTGTGCCTTTCAGCAAGATATATGGATCATGCCTCTCAACCAACTTCAAATTACTATAACAACAAAGTAGCATATTTTAGCTTTACAGTTGCAGAGGAACAGGGGCCAAAATTCACGTATTATTTAAACAGATCGGATGTACAAAATCCTAAATATGAAACCAGTAGGGACCAGTTGCCATTTCGACACTTATTTACACTGTGGATTCATTTGAGATATTGAATAAAAGATTGTATCTTATTGTGTAAAATACTAACCAAATATGTACATAAGCAGATTACTTATCAAGTGTTGTGAACAAATGTAGAGCATTCGACTGTCAATCAGGAGATCTTGGGTTCGAGCTCTGGCCGAGACGTTTATTCATTGTGACAATATGGCTGAAGATAATGCTTGGAAGTAACTTTGGGAAGTCGTCAGTTGCTTGTGGAAGAACTTATTTGTATTGTTTGGTTACCGAGGAACACTTTAATTAAACACCATTCTCAGACTGAAATACTGTTAAATTACCACATAAATCTCTCAAACATTCAGACCAATCAACTTCACTCGACCTATGTAAAAGGTGTTCATAGCATCACTTAGTTGACTTTAGACTTCCACGTTACACTTCAGACTGTCTTTTAGACCTTGGCCTAGAGTTGGGACCGATATCACACTGAGGATAACATATGGTATTTTAATGAAATAATTATTAGTGTAGAACACTGACTTATGAAGATAAGATTGAATTTTCATGAAACACAAAGAAGATCTAAGAAATCTGATAATCTGTCATTTTTAATATGAATATACAACATTAGACTTTCAAGGCAGTCGTCATCTAGAGTCCTTTGAAATATCTTAATATATACATATGGTTCCAATATATCAATTTTGATGTATTACTGACAAATGTTATTAGGCTTTTATAACTATGTGTATAATACAACTGAATGGTTCATAGGGTAATAAAGATATGATGTTAATAAACTTATAACAAATAAAACATACAGCGTTTCCATCGATAAATGTATAACATCAAATATATCACATGTAATTAGCTATCAGGAATTTTAAGCGATTCAAATATGTCTCTAACTTCTGTTGAATATTGTCTATACACATCTGTGTAGTATTTTGTTAAACTGTCAAAATAAGAAGATGACTCTTCTTGCACGTTGTCTGATGTTATCTTTAATATCTCCTTTCCTCTATCGAACAATTCACTTAACGTTGCATAAGTCTGCTGGAATTTCTCTTTTACATAAACTCTTGCATCCAACAGTGGCTTCACTATGTAGTGGTCTATTCCAGTCTTACAATATTGCCATAGTGCTTCAATTCTGTGCAAAGCAAGCTGTAATAACTCTCTCGACCTTCTATATGTGATCACAGTCACTGTAGTAACTATATCTTTCACCTTTTGGTACGTTCTGAGTACCACCCGTTTTCCTGCTTCGTAGGTTCTAATAACTGTTACTTTAATTTTCTTAAAAGTAAGCTTTGCTGGTCCTTTTGTGATAGTCTTATTTTGTATATATTCAAATGTTTCCTTTTTCGGATTTGGATACGTGTTGTTTGATGTCACGTCGACTTCGTACCTGATTAGTGATAACTTCTTAGTGGTTGGTTCTGCAGACGTTACATATTGTTCTGTTGTACTGCCAATGATATTCTGTGATTCATACTCTGATGTGTTTGTCCGCGAAATTATGTCAATAACTACTGGCTTTTCCAAAGCCTTTGTGACCCCTTCAGTGGTGGCAGTAACGTTTTCAACAAACAAGCCTGACTCTGTTGTAGCTGTTATGGTTGTGTGAGGTTCTTTAATGTGAGATGTAGTAAACATTACACCACTTTCCGTTGGTGCAGACTTTTCAACCGTTTGAGATGTAGTTTTAAATTGTTCCATCTGCGTTGACTCGTCTGTAAAAAATGATTCCGAATCTGTCGTTTCTAATGTTGAACTTTCTAACCATGATTCCGTTGCTTCTGATGTTCTATCAACTCTAAGATCATAGTCTTCCCACCACAGCAAATCGTCAACAATTGGCTGAACTGTTGGGATAAAGTACGTGTCTTCTTCTGAACTAGCAGAATCTGTCTCTTCTTTTTTAGGTGACGAGTAGGAAATTGTCTTAGAATCATCAAAAATGGTAGCGCTAGACGTTGTTTCATCTTCACTTCCCGATGTTGTTAATGTTGTTGTGTCACTAGATGATATTTCACCACTAGAGAAAACTGTTGAAAATGTTGGCGAGTAAGGTACAATTGTATCTGACTCAACAGTGTGACTATATGGGATCGAATATGTAGCAACAGTGGTGCCTTCTGGTATGGATGAAGCTTCACTTGTTTGGAAACTTTGTAAAGACGTATATTGTTCAGGTTTTGACCCTGATGTTATCTCTCTTCCGTCCACTGTTGTAAGAAGCAAAGTCTTGGAAGCTTCAGTTTCTGCCTTTGATGCTCTTGTTAGTTCAGTGAATTGTTCTGTTGAAGAGCCGTGCACAGTGGATGTGTCAATGTATTCTTCAGTGGTTGTTACGTGTGGTCCACTGGTAGTTATATCATACGTCACTTTTTCAAACGGTATCGTGCTTGAGCTAATGATTGCCGTTATATGATCATCTGAAGTTGGGAGCATTGTTGATTGGTCAGCTACTTCTGTCACTGAAGATACAAAAGTGAAAGCATAACTTGACGCATATTGTTCAGGTTTTGACCCTGATGTTATCTCTCTTCCGTCCACTGTTGTAAGAAGCAAAGTCTTGGAAGCTTCAGTTTCTGCCTTTGATGCTCTTGTTAGTTCAGTGAATTGTTCTGTTGAAGAGCCGTGCACAGTGGATGTGTCAATGTATTCTTCAGTGGTTGTTACGTGTGGTCCACTGGTAGTTATATCATACGTCACTTTTTCAAACGGTATCGTGCTTGAGCTAATGATTGCCGTTATATGATCATCTGAAGTTGGGAGCATTGTTGATTGGTCAGCTACTTCTGTCACTGAAGATACAAAAGTGAAAGCATAACTTGACGTATATTGTTCAGATTTTGACCCTGATGTTATCTCTCTTCCATCCACGGTTGTAAGTAGCAAAGTCTTAGAAGCTTCAGTTTCTGCCTTTAAAGCTCTTGTTAGTTCAGTGAATTGTTCGGTTGCAGAGCCGTGCTCAGTGGATGTGTCGATGTATTCTTCTGTGGTTGTTACATGTGGTCCACTGGTAGTTATATCATGCGCCACTTTTTCAAACGCTATCGTGCTTGAGCTAATGGTTGACGTCGTTTGATCATCTGAAGTTGGGAGCATTGTTGATTTGTCAGCTACCTCTGTCACTGCAGATACAAAAGTGAATTCATAACTTGCGGCTGTGGCAGTGTCTTGTGCTTTTTTGTTTTGTAAAGACGACATGTTGGTATGGTCTACAGGAACGGTTGAAGTATTTATACCAACATTTGATTCAAATGTTGTTACATTTTTGCGTGGCTCCACTGTTGTAGAAAGCATTTCATCATCTGAAATGTGTGCTTTAGTTTGGTCTTCTTGGGTTGTTGCATTTATTAGAGATTCTATTAGAGAAATAAATTTTTCTTCACACTCTGTAGAAACGCATTTCTGTGCTAGTTTTGTAAGTTTTTTAATTTCATTCAATGGGTATTTTGAAGTAGACGTTCTTGGAATTTCAGTTGTTTCATCCCTTATATGATGTTCTGTCCGATGCACTTCACCAGTTTTTATTGATACTGGAAATTCTGTTGTTTCTCTCGTTATTGGAGTCAAATTGTCTTTTGAAGAAAAGGTAGTAACGTTGTGGTATTTAGACTCTGTTGATGCAGTAGATAAAACAGGTGACTGTGTTTGTTTGCTTAACTCTGTGTGACTGTAATGATGTTCGCTTCCCGATGTTGTTACTGTTTTTGTGTCACTAGATGTTGAACTTTCTAACCATGATTCCGTTGCTTCTGATGTTCTATCAACTCTAAGATCATAGTCTTCCCACCTCAGCAAATTGTCAACAATTGACTGAACTGTTGGGATAGAGTACGTGTCTTCTTCTGAACTAGCAGACTCTGTCTCTTCTTTTTTAGGTGACGAGTAGGAAATTGTCTTAGAATCATCAAAAATGGTAGCGCTAGACGTTGTTTCATCTTCACTTCCCGATGTTGTTAATGTTGTTGTGTCACTAGATGATATTTCACCACTAGAGAAAACTGTTGAAACTGTTGGCGAGTAAGGTACAATTGTATCTGACTCAACAGTGTGACTATATGGGATCGAATATGTAGCAACAGTGGTACCTTCTGGTATGGATGAAGCTTCACTTGTTTGGAAACTTTGTAAAGACGTATATTGTTCAGGTTTTGACCCTGATGTTATCTCTCTTCCGTCCACTGTTGTAAGAAGCAAAGTCTTGGAAGCTTCAGTTTCTGCCTTTGATGCTCTTGTTAGTTCAGTGAATTGTTCTGTTGAAGAGCCGTGCACAGTGGATGTGTCAATGTATTCTTCAGTGGTTGTTACGTGTGGTCCACTGGTAGTTATATCATACGTCACTTTTTCAAACGGTATCGTGCTTGAGCTAATGATTGCCGTTATATGATCATCTGAAGTTGGGAGCATTGTTGATTGGTCAGCTACTTCTGTCACTGAAGATACAAAAGTGAAAGCATAACTTGACGTATATTGTTCAGATTTTGACCCTGATGTTATCTCTCTTCCATCCACGGTTGTAAGTAGCAAAGTCTTAGAAGCTTCAGTTTCTGCCTTTAAAGCTCTTGTTAGTTCAGTGAATTGTTCGGTTGCAGAGCCGTGCTCAGTGGATGTGTCGATGTATTCTTCTGTGGTTGTTACATGTGGTCCACTGGTAGTTATATCATGCGCCACTTTTTCAAACGCTATCGTGCTTGAGCTAATGGTTGACGTCGTTTGATCATCTGAAGTTGGGAGCATTGTTGATTTGTCAGCTACCTCTGTCACTGCAGATACAAAAGTGAATTCATAACTTGCGGCTGTGGCAGTGTCTTGTGCTTTTTTGTTTTGTAAAGACGACATGTTGGTATGGTCTACAGGAACGGTTGAAGTATTTATACCAACATTTGATTCAAATGTTGTTACATTTTTGCGTGGCTCCACTGTTGTAGAAAGCATTTCATCATCTGAAATGTGTGCTTTAGTTTGGTCTTCTTGGGTTGTTGCATTTATTAGAGATTCTATTAGAGAAATAAATTTTTCTTCACACTCTGTAGAAACGCATTTCTGTGCTAGTTTTGTAAGTTTTTTAATTTCATTCAATGGGTATTTTGAAGTAGACGTTCTTGGAATTTCAGTTGTTTCATCCCTTATATGATGTTCTGTCCGATGCACTTCACCAGTTTTTATTGATACTGGAAATTCTGTTGTTTCTCTCGTTATTGGAGTCAAATTGTCTTTTGAAGAAAAGGTAGTAACGTTGTGGTATTTAGACTCTGTTGATGCAGTAGATAAAACAGGTGACTGTGTTTGTTTGCTTAACTCTGTGTGACTGTAATGATGTTCGCTTCCCGATGTTGTTACTGTTTTTGTGTCACTAGATGTTGAACTTTCTAACCATGATTCCGTTGCTTCTGATGTTCTATCAACTCTAAGATCATAGTCTTCCCACCTCAGCAAATTGTCAACAATTGACTGAACTGTTGGGATAGAGTACGTGTCTTCTTCTGAACTAGCAGACTCTGTCTCTTCTTTTTTAGGTGACGAGTAGGAAATTGTCTTAGAATCATCAAAAATGGTAGCGCTAGACGTTGTTTCATCTTCACTTCCCGATGTTGTTAATGTTGTTGTGTCACTAGATGATATTTCACCACTAGAGAAAACTGTTGAAACTGTTGGCGAGTAAGGTACAATTGTATCTGACTCAACAGTGTGACTATATGGGATCGAATATGTAGCAACAGTGGTACCTTCTGGTATGGATGAAGCTTCACTTGTTTGGAAACTTTGTAAAGACGTATATTGTTCAGGTTTTGACCCTGATGTTATCTCTCTTCCGTCCACTGTTGTAAGAAGCAAAGTCTTGGAAGCTTCAGTTTCTGCCTTTGATGCTCTTGTTAGTTCAGTGAATTGTTCTGTTGAAGAGCCGTGCACAGTGGATGTGTCAATGTATTCTTCAGTGGTTGTTACGTGTGGTCCACTGGTAGTTATATCATACGTCACTTTTTCAAACGGTATCGTGCTTGAGCTAATGATTGCCGTTATATGATCATCTGAAGTTGGGAGCATTGTTGATTGGTCAGCTACTTCTGTCACTGAAGATACAAAAGTGAAAGCATAACTTGACGTATATTGTTCAGATTTTGACCCTGATGTTATCTCTCTTCCATCCACGGTTGTAAGAAGCAAAGTCTTAGAAGCTTCAGTTTCTGCCTTTAAAGCTCTTGTTAGTTCAGTGAATTGTTCGGTTGCAGAGCCGTGCACAGTGGATGTGTCAATGTATTCTTCTGTGGTTGTTACATGTGGTCCACTGGTAGTTATATCATGCGCCACTTTTTCAAACGGTATCGTGCTTGAGCTAATGGTTGACGTCGTTTGATCATCTGAAGTTGGGAGCATTGTTGATTGGTCAGCTACCTCTGTCACTGCAGATACAAAAGTGAATTCATAACTTGCGGCTGTGGCAGTGTCTTGTGCTTTTTTGTTTTGTAAAGACGACATGTTGGTATGGTCTACAGGAACGGTTGAAGTATTTATACCAACATTTGATTCAAATGTTGTTACATTTTTGCGTGGCTCCACTGTTGTAGAAAGCATTTCATCATCTGAAATGTGTGCTTTAGTTTGGTCTTCTTGGGTTGTTGCATTTATTAGAGATTCTATTAGAGAAATAAAAAAATTTCCACACTCTGTAGAAACGCATTTCTGTGCTATTATTGTAAGTATTTTAATTTCATTCCATGGGTATTTTGTAGTATTACTTGCCAATATGGGCATTTTAGGCAACCTGCCACATATTTTGCATAACACTTTAGGCATTGTTACATTTTTTTTGCGTGGCTCCACTGTTGTAGAAAGCATATGAGTTATAGTTTGGTCGTCTTGGGTTGTTCTAATTAGAGATTCTATTAGAGAAATATACCTTTCTTCACATCCTGTAGAAACACATTCCTCTGCTGTTTTTGTAAGCATTTTAATTATGTTCCATGGATATTTTGTAGTATTGCTTGCCAATATGGGCATTTTAGGCAACCTGCCACATATTTTGCATAAAACGTTAGGCAATATAGAAGCAGTTTCAATTTTTGCTGCTGTCGTTGCTTTCTTGCTTGTATCAACTGACATTGTATTAGAACTGATGGTGTCAGGTTGTTCTGTTGTCAATACTGAAGAAGTAGTCATATATTCTGCATACATTTCGGAGCGGGTTGGGACAGTTTGGTTAGTCTCTGCTAAAGTGGAAGTACTCTGTTCAATGGTTGTACTATTTAACATTACCATTTCATCTATGTCGTCTTCTGAAGATGCAGTATGATTGTCTTTCAATGTATAAATCCTTTCTGTTGTATGATCCTTCATGGTTGCTGTCTGTTTGTTAGAAGTGTATTCTGTACTAAGTTCATCTAGCGTGCCATCAGAATCTTTGTATTCTGTCGATATCAAGGGTGGTAGTATAGAGTATTGTTGAGCTGATGTTTGCTCTATCGTTTTCGAAAACTCGTATTTGTTATCAAATTTTGTTGATAGAAGCGAGTCGTCAATTGTATATGTGGCCGATGGCTTATATGAACTATGTGTCGTAGTTTGTATTGTTTGGGTAATTTCACTTTTATTAAGTTTGTCAGTATGATTGGAATGTATTGTTGACGTGCCGCTGTATGTTTCACTATGTTCCTTAGTAGTGTATTTTGTATCAACAGAAGTGCTTGGATTCTTTGTTGGCGTCAACATTTCAACGTCTGTGTGTTCTGGACTAGTGATCAGGTTTTCAGTTACTTCATCGCTTTTGTCTGTTAATTCTGACGAGCGGGTGTGGGGCAATTTTGTTTCAAACTCTGTTGACGGATCGGTTGAATATGTTTCTATTGGCATTGTGCTTATATTGCTAATGTCAGGTTGCGTTGTCCATGCTGTAGAAGTGTTTTTGTATTCTTCATAAATGTCTGGTCGCGTGTCAGAATAGAGCGTTTGGCTGATCTCTACTAAAGTCGATAGCATGTGAGGTAATTTTGTCACAAGCTCTGAAGAAGCGTCGGTTATATATGTTTCAACAGCTGAGCGTATTGTTGATTCTGTAGTGGTATTTCGATAAGTTTTTGTTGTTTTCCTTTTTTGTTTCTTTCGTCGACGTAGATGTTTTCGAGCTGCCACCCAAGGATTTAAAGGATCTTTTCGTTTGTGTGGGCGAAAAGTCTGAGCGAGTGTTGTGACTTTTTCAGTAAAAGTGTCGTCAGGCAGGGTAAGAATACGACTGTCCGTAGTTTTGTCAACCGTTTCGTGTGTCGTTTCATCTCTTCCATCAAATGTCGTATATTCAATTGCAGAAACCGATGTTGAAGTTTCATTCAATATTTCGTTTGTATTGGAGGTCGTCAGTTCGTGCTTTCGATAATACGATGTTTGGTTTACCATAGGTGATTCCGTAATTACCGATGTTAATAATGCCGTTTTGGACCATACAGGTTGGGCTGTATAAGGATCCGTAGTCACGCTCTGTACATATTGATCTGTGTCTTTATGCCTTGTTGTTGAATTGTACATGCCCTCAGTAGAGACATCATCTAACGTAATTCTCTCATCAGTGGTTTTATGTTCTTTAATCTTCTCTTCAGAAGATACAGTAGTTCTTGAAGAAAAGTCTTCTTCGGTTATATCACCAGAAGTTATTGCAATTGACGGTGAATCTTTTTCTAATGACATACCAGTCGATACTGACACGCCTAACAAACTGTTTTCTGTCGTTATTTCACTAGACAATATTGCGTCGCCTGACGAAAATTCTTCTTCTAATATATTTTCAGCCGATACAGTTGGCGAACTATATTCTTCAGTTATCTTACCATGCGACATTGTGTCACCGGAAGATATCTCAATGTCTGTTATATCACCAGACGACACTGTGGCTTCCGACGAAATATATTCACCGGACGATATCGTGTCACCTGAAATAACATCTTTCTCTGATGTGTCGCCAGACGATATTAAGTCGCCCGACGAAATGTATTGTTCAGTTACCTCACTAGATGATATTGTGTCACCTGACGATACCGTAACTCCTGACGAAACATATTCATCAGTTATCTTACCAGACGAAACTGGGTCTCCAGATGAAATAATTTCTTCCAATTCATCACCAGACGAGTGTGTGACTCCTGATGAACGATATTCATCAATATTATCACCGGATAACATTAATTCACCTGAAAATATATCCTCTGAAATGTCAGGAGACGGCCCTGTAACTCCTGACGAAATATATTCTTCAGCTATCTCACCGGACGCGACTGAGTCACCCGATGAAACATATTCTTCATTTATCTCACTGGACGAGACTGAGTCACCCGATGAAACATATTCTTCAGTTATCTCACCAGACGAGACTGGGTCTCCAGATGAAATCACTTCTTCAGTTTTCTCACCAGACGAGACTGTGTCACCTGATGAAATCCCTTCTTCAGTTTTCTCACCAGACGAGACTGAGTCGCCCGATGAAACATATTCTTCAGTTATCTCACCAGACGAGACTGAGTCACCCGATGAAACATATTCTTCAGTTATCTCACCAGACGAGACTGAGTCGCCCGATGAAACATATTCTTCAGTTATCTGACCAGACGAGACTGAGTCGCCCGATGAAATCACTTCTTCAGTTTTCTCACCAGACGAGACTGTGTCACCTGATGAAATCCCTTCTTCAGTTATCTCACCAGACGAGACTGAGTCACCCGATGAAACATATTCTTCAGTTATCTCACCAGACGAGACTGAGTCGCCCGATGAAACATATTCTTCAGTTATCTCACCAGTCGAGACTGAGTCGCCCGATGAAACATAGTCTTCAGTTATCTGACCAGACGAAACTAAGTCTCCAGATGAAATCACTTCTTCAGTTTTCTCACCAGACGAGACTGAGTCACCTGATGAAATCCCTTCTTCCAATTCATCACCAGACGAGTGTGTGACTCCTGACGAACGATAATCATTGATAATATCACCGGATGACATTGATTCACCTGAAAATATCTCCTTTGAAATGTCAACAGACGATATTAAGTCGCCTGACGATACCGTAACTCCTGACGAAACATATTCTTCAATTATCTCACCAGACGAAACTAATTCTCCAGATGAAATCACTTCTTCAGTTATCTCACCAGACGAGACTGAGTCAGCCGATGAAACATATTCTTCAGTTATCTCACCAGACGAGACTGAGTCAGCCGATGAAACATATTCTTCAGTTATCTCACCAGACGAGACTGAGTCAGCCGATGAAACATATTCTTCAGTTATCTCACCAGACGAGACTGAGTCACCCGATGAAACATATTCTTCAGTTATCTCACCAGACGAGACTGAGTCGCCTGATGTAACATATTCTTCAGTTATCTCACCAGACGAGACTGAGTCACCCGATGAAACATATTCTTCAGTTATCTCACCAGACGAGACTGAGTCGCCTGATGAAACATATTCTTCAGTTATCTCACCAGACGAGACTGAGTCAGCCGATGAAACATATTCTTCAGTTATCTCACCAGACGAGACTGAGTCAGCCGATGAAACATATTCTTCAGTTATCTCACCAGACGAGACTGAGTCACCCGATGAAACATATTCTTCAGTTATCTCACCACACGAGACTGAGTCGCCTGATGTAACATATTCTTCAGTTATCTCACCAGACGAGACTGAGTCAGCCGATGAAACATATTCTTCAGTTATCTCACCAGACGAGACTGAGTCAGCCGATGAAACATATTCTTCAATTATCTCACCAGACGAGACTGAGTCAGCCGATGAAACATATTCTTCAGTTATCTCACCAGACGAGACTGAGTCGCCTGATGTAACATATTCTTCAGTTATCTCCCCAGACGAGACTGAGTCACCCGAAGAAACATATTCTTCAGTTATCTCCTCAGACGAGACTGAGTAACCCGATGAAACATATTCTTCAGTTATCTCACCAGACGAGACTGAGTCGCCCGATGAAACATATTCTTCAGTTATCTCACCAGACGAGACTGGGTCACCCGATGAAACATATTCTTCAGTTATCTCACCAGACGAAACTAAGTCTCCAGATGAAATCACTTCTTCGGTTATCACACCAGATGAGACTGAGTCGCCCGATGAAGCATATTCTTCAGTTATCTCACCAGACGAGACTGAGTCACCCGATGAAACATATTCTTCAGTTATCTCACCAGACGAGACTGAGTCACCCGATGAAACATAGTCTTCAGTTATCTGACCAGACGAAACTAAGTCACCAGATGAAATCACTTCTTCCAATTCATCACCAGACGAGTGTGTGACTCCTGACGAACGATATTCATCGATAATATCACCGGATGGCATTGGTTCACCTGAAAATATCTCTTTTGAAATGTCAGCAGACGATATTAAGTCGCCTGACGATACCGTAACTCCTGACGAAATATATTCATCAGTTATCTCACCGGACGAAACTGAGTCTCCTGATGAAACATATTCTTCAATTATCTCACCAGACGAGACTGAGTAACCCGATGAAACATATTCTTCAGTTATCAAACCAGACGAGACTGAGTCGCCTGATGTAACATATTCTTCAGTTATCCCCCCAGACGAGACTGTGTCACCTGATGAAATCCCTTCTTCCAATTCATCACCAGACGAGTGTGTGATTCCTGACGAACGATATTCATCGATAATATCACCGGATGACATTGATTCACCTGAAAATATCCCCTTTGAAATGTCAGCAGACGATATTAAGTCGCCTGACGATACCGTAACTCCTGACGAAACATATTCTTCAATTATCTCACCAGACGAAACTAATTCTCCAGATGAAATCACTTCTTCAGTTATCTCACCAGACGAGACTGAGTCAGCCGATGAAACATATTCTTCAGTTATCTGACCAGACGAGACTGAGTCAGCCGATGAAACATATTCTTCAGTTATCTCACCAGACGAAACAAAGTCTCCAGATGAAATCACTTCTTCAGTTATCTCACCAGACGAGACTGAGTCGCCCGATGAAACATATTCTTCAGTTATCTCACCAGAGGAGACTGAGTCACCCGATGAAACATAGTCTTCAGTTATCTGACCAGACGAAACTAACTCTCCAGATGAAATCACTTCTTGAGTTATCTCACCAGACGAGACTGAGTCACCTGATGAAATCCCTTCTTCCAATTCATCACCAGACGAGTGTGTGACTCCTGACGAACGATATTCATCGATAATATCACCGGATGGCATTGGTTCACCTGAAAATATCTCTTTTGAAATGTCAGCAGACGATATTAAGTCGCCTGACGATACCGTAACTCCTGATGAAACATATTCTTCAATTATCTCACCAATCGAGACTGAGTAACCCGATGAAACATATTCTTCAGTTATCAAACCAGACGAGAATGAGTCGCCCGATGAAACATATTCTTCAGTTAACTCACCAGACGAGACTGAGTCGCCTGATGTAACATATTCTTCAGTTATCCCCCCAGACGAGGCTGTGTCACCTGATGAAATCCCTTCTTCCAATTCATCACCAGACGAGTGTGTGACTCCTGACGAACGATATTCATCGATAATATCACCGGATGACATTGATTCATCTGAAAATATCTCCTTTGAAATGTCAGCAGACGATATTAAGTCGCCTGACGATACCGTAACTCCTGACGAAACATATTCTTCAATTATCTCACCAGACGAAACTAATTCTCCAGACGAAATCACTTCTTCAGTTATCTCACCAGACGAGACTGAGTCAGTCGATGAAACATATTCTTCAGTTATCTCACCAGACGAGACTGGGTCACCAGACGAAACAAAGTCTCCAGATGAAATCACTTCTTCAATTATCTCACCAGATGAGACTGAGTCACCCGATGAAACATATTCTTCAGTTATCTGACCAGACGAGACTGAGTCACCCGATGAAACATATTCTTCAGTTATCTCACCAGACGAGACTGAGTCACCTGATGAAATCACTCCTTCAGTTATCTCACCAGACGAAACTAATTCTCCAGATGAAATCACTTCTTCAGTTATCTCACCAGACGAGACTGAGTCACCTGATGAAACATATTCTTCAGTTATCTCACCAGACGAGACTGTGTCACCTGATGAAATCCCTTCTTCCAATTCATCACCAGACGAGTGTGTGACTCCTGACGAACGATATTCATCGATAATATCACCGGATGACATTGATTCACCTGAAAATATCTCCTTTGAAATGTCAGCAGACGATATTAAGTCGCCTGACGATACCGTAACTCCTGACGAAACATATTCTTCAATTATCTCACCAGACGAAACTAATTCTCCAGATGAAATCACTTCTTCAGTTATCTCACCAGACGAGACTGAGTCACCTGATGAAACATATTCTTCAGTTATCTCACCAGACGAGACTGGGTCACCCGATGAAACATATTCTTCAGTTATCTCACCAGACGAGACTGGGTCACCCGATGAAACATATTCTTCAGTTATCTCACCAGACGAGACTGAGTCACCCGATGAAACATATTCTTCAGTTATCGCACCAGACGAGACTGAGTAACCCGATGAAACATATTCTTCAGTTATCTCACCAGACGAAACTAAGTCACCCGATGAAACATATTCTTCTGTTAACTCACCAGACGAGACTGAGTAACCCGATGAAACATATTCTTCTGTTAACTCACCAGACGAGACTGAGTAACCCGATGAAACATATTCTTCAGTTATCTCACCAGACGAGACTGAGTCACCCGATGAAACATATTCTTCAGTTATCTCACCAGACGAGACTGTGTCACCCGATGAAACATATTCTTCAGTTATCTCACCAGACGAGACTGAGTAACCTGATGTAACATATTCTTCAGTTATCTCACCAGACGAAACTAAGTCACCCGATGAAACATATTCTTCAGTTATCTCACCAGACGAAACTAAGTCACCCGATGAAACATATTCTTCAGTTATCTCACCAGACGAAACTAAGTCACCCGATGAAACATATTCTTCAGTTATCTCACCAGACGAGACTGAGTCGCCTGATGTAACATATTCTTCAGTTATCTCACCAGACGAAACTAACTCTCCAGATAAAATCACTTCTTCCAATTCATCACCAGACGAGTGTGTGACTCCTGACGAACGATATTCATCGATAATATCACCAGATGACATTGATTCACCTGAAAATATCTCCTTTGAAATGTCAGCAGACGGCTCTGTAACACCTGACGAAATATATTCTTCAGTTATCCCACCAGACAAAATTTGGTCGACAGATGATTCCACTTCTTCCAATGTATCACCAGACGATACTGTTACTCCTGACGAAATATATTCATCAGTTATCTGACCAGACGCGACTGTGTCACCCGATGAAACATATTCTTCAGTTATCTCACCTGACGATATCGCGTCACCTGAAACTATCTCTATCTCTGATATATCCCCAGGCGGCTCTGTGACTCCTGACGAAATATATTCCTCAGTTATCTCACCGGAGGATACTAAGTGGCCAGATGAAACTTCTTCTTCTTCGGATTCTAGCGTATCGCCAGACGATATATCGTCACCGGAAGAGATCTCTGTTACTCCAGACGAAATGTATTCTTCAATTATTTCACCAGATGATACTGTGTCACCAGATGATACTGTGTCACCAGACGATACTGTGTCACCAGACGATACTGTGTCACCAGACGATACTGTGTCACCAGACGATACAGTGTCACCAGACGATACTGTGTCACCAGAAGATATATATTCTTTAGTTACTACTGAAGAACCAGACGACCATGTTTCACCGGATGAAATGTCTCCGTCGACCATTATTTCAGATGAAGCTGCTGATGTCTGTGGTTTTGTTATTCCGGATGTTTCTTGTGTTGCTTCTGTTGTTAACATTACTTTTGTGTCAGTTGTTTGAATCACAAAGTTATCCTCACCAGGATCTGATGTTCCATTAGTCGTCGTGTCAATATCTTTCATGCTTGTTTGATTGAGCGAATCACTTGTCTTTGGTGGATATTTAGCAGTTATGGTGTGTATGTATGTTATTTCTGAAATTGTGCTGTCGTTATGCATTGTTTCGTCAAATTGAGTGGATAGTATACTCTGTTCGGTAGTGATATCTGCTTTATCGTACGTCCGAGTGGGTGGTGTTGTAGTTTCACTTGTTTGATCTGATGGTAATGACATATTTGATTCCGATCTATATACGAACTCAGTTGTTTCAGAAGAATCCGGATAAGTCGTTAATTCTTCTGGAGATGTAATTGCAGGTGTTGTTGTAGTAGGTGTTGTTGTAGTTGTTGGTGTTGTTGTTGCAGTAGGTGTTGTTGTATGTGTTGTTGTAGTTGTAGGTATTGTTGCAGTTGTAGGTGTTGAAGTTGTATGTGTTGTTGCTGTCGTTGGTGTCAGTGTAGAACTTGTTGTAGATACTGTTGTTGTTGTCAATGTACTCGACGTGATAATATCACATATGTCTCCAGTAAAACCGATTGGACAATCACAAATGAAAGTTCCCTTCAAGTCGATACAGAATCCCCCATTGACACAAGGGTCACTCTCACATTCATTAATATCGTGTTCACATCTATATCCATAGAAACCGACGCATTCACATCGATATTCACCGATCAAATCTACACATGTGCCACCATTCAAGCACGGTTCATCAATTGATAAACATTCGTCAGTTTCTACTTCACATTTAGAACCTTCGTAACCTGTTTTACAATGACAATAGTAGTTCCCTTCCGTATTCACACACCGTCCATTTTCTCCACACATATTCGGATTACGCTTGCACTCGTTTATGTCAACATCGCACCATCTTCCTTCATACCCAGGTAAACACTGACATTCATAATCATTAAACAAGCTTATACACGTTGCACCATTCATACAATAGTTAGGTATGCACTGGTCAGTTAATGTGTCGCATATGATTCCCGTATATCCAATTGAACAAATGCATTTAAAAGCATTTGGGGCGTCGACACACCACCCGTTTTGGCATGGATTACTATTACATTCGTTTATATTGAACTCGCAGGTTTTGCCTGAAACGATACAATTGTGTCATATTAAAACAATTCATTAGAATGTAAAACCAATTTTTCTTTTGAAAATATTTTATGACCTTTAAGTACCCGAAATTAAACGAATGTATGAAATAGAATCAGATTGCAAAACGCAATTTAATTTCCCGCATAGGATGTTTTCATTCCAGTCAAACATGCCAAAGTTCTGAAATATACATCACATCGTAGTTGTTAAACCCTATAAAAAACAATATGGTACTATTTTGGCTCCAATAGGCTAAATTTACATTGAATTACCTTCATTGATATATTTTTTATATTCCTATCAATATTCATGGCAATATTCTATGATGATTTATTACAATCGTTTGATAACAATAAACAAATAATGACAATTATAGTAATTCCTTGAATATTGCGAATATTTATTTGGGAATATTCAATGATTAGTAGATGGGTTATACCTTAAGCGATATGTTAGTCATATAACTTTACCTGTGTACCCTGGAAAACATTCACACTGATAATCTCCTGGTAAGTCTATACACCTCACAGCACGAGCACAAGGATTTGCTGCACATTCATTGATATCTACTTCACAACGCTCACCCTCAAATCCTTGTCTGCATTCGCATGAAAATGCTGCGACCGAGTCAATACATTTACCCTGAAAATATATTGGTTTAGAAGATACTGTCAGTCAGACATGTGTCAAAATATCAAATTTATGAGAAAAGCCGAAAACGCAAATTCGTGTTTACCAAAAGTTTTTAAGACAATTAGGAACTGTTGTTATCGTTTTTCACTATGTTTGATTATACATCATAACTGTGAAATGCCGAATTCTTATTGTGGCAAATTGTCAATAAATATAACAATTACTGGCTGCAAATATCATTTCCAAACTGCTCCTGATGCTATACTGATACGGTCATAATTCGGTATCTATATAAGCATGTTGGGTTTTTCAATTTCAAACATACTGAATGAAATATGAAGCTGTTCTCTATTAAACACCAGCTGAAACTTTTAAAAAAATTGGATTTGTTTGTGTTTTCAGTTCTAGTCACTTAATATTAATAGAATCATACTTTCAGTTCACTTCTACCTAATTACATCCTTAGCTAATAAAATGAGTTAATTGTTTAATACCCCATTTAAGCAAGGACCTGACGCACATTCGTTCAACTCCATTTCGCACTGAAGACCAACGTATCCAGCGTTACATTCACAAATGAAACCATTTAAAGCATCCAAACATCTCCCGCCATTTTGACATGGTACGCTTGCACATTCGTTTATCTCTAATCCACAAAGACGGCCTGAAAATACGCAGAGCTAATCTTATGTAATTTATAATATGAACAATTCAATATGGCAAAATTCATTTTCTGGACTGTTGTTGGCCAGTTGAAAAAGCAAATCAAATAAAGTGTAGTAACCTTCCTAATGCTATAAAATGTCCAAATGATGAACAGATATTTTCAAAACAACACGTTTGATTATGTTATTGTCCGTGCTTGCCATCTCCTTTGTTGAGGAGTTGTCCAGCGTTTTTGTTTTCACTGTTCGTTTTATTTAGGCGATTGTAAGATAAGTGTGTGGTTGGCTGAACCCTTAAACCAGCCCGGTATTTTTACTGACAATTCTAAGGCTATAATTCGCTGTATGGTTATTGTTTCTTTTGTGTCTTAAATATATGTTATTTCCCCCCTACCCCGGTGCAATTATTTCACTTTATATAGGGTTCAGGTTATTGTCTGCCCAGTTTCTGCCTATTGTTGCCACCTGTCTTGACTTGGCCTGTGAGCTTTTCCATCCATTTATCCCCCCTTCACTGTTTGTCCTCTTTGATTCTCCTAGTTATTCCTTATGGTCAGCCAGGTCATTCCTTGCGCCTCTGTTCCCTAACGTATGTACCCTTTAACCTCATCAAGTGCCTTATGTTTTATGAATTGTTTTTTTCACCCATATTAATGTTCGTGTATCGTCCCTTTTGTTTTTGTAATTGTTTACTTATGTGTAGTCGGACCCCTTATATCGACAACCGTCTATCCGAATACTGGGTATAATCCGAAATAAATATCAGGTCCCGAAGTATCTTCTTACACGTCGAATTGAAATGGACTATTTTGTACCATGTATTATTCGAAATTAATTTTTGGACCAGGTGAATTCGAATAAACGAGTTCCTACTGTATATATTTCGTGATTTTTGTTCTTTTCTGGTTACTGTGTACTTTCACTGTGACGTTTACTGCTCGACTTCTTCATTGACTGTTATTATTATTATCGTTGTTTGCGTTGTTATTCTTTATATCAGAATATTTCTAATAATAATCATCATCATTATAATAATAATCATTATTATAAAAAGTATATACATTTAATAACGCACGATGTGGTATATCTAAATTTTCATTGACCCGACTTTTAGGATACAGGAAAAGAATTTGGCATGTGTACGCAACATGTATGCTAAATTTCATGACAATCGACAAGCTTTTTTCATAAAAAATGAGTTTCAAAAGTAAAACAAATAATTTTAATGAAGTATGGTTGGTAAAAAGTGTGCATTTTTAAATGTACAGAGTATATGATAACTATGTTACCTGCGCGACCAGGTGGACATTGGCAACTGTAGTAGTTAATTCCATCTACACACGTGGCACCAAAATAACAGCGATGACCGACACAATCATCTATATTCTGTAAACAATCCATACCTTGCCATCCTGAGATCAAACATATGAAAGTGACCGAGATTAGTTTTCAGTTTTAACCCATATTCCAATAATAATATAATTCACACTTAGAGAATAGGTCTTGGGGAAAAGGCAAAGTTCTCGTTGGTATTCTGAAACTGTATAGGTGGTCTCGTACATATTGTGTTCTGCATATGTTCGAAAATCAATTCAGTGTCCCAATTTGTTTTATAAATATGAAGTAATATTACTTATTGTATCTAGATTCTAGTTGCTTATTCTAAAGATTTGAGAAAAGGAAACATAAATAATCAAAATAAGCCAAACTTTACCTGACAAACAAAGTTTTTCACCGGTAACAGGATCACATCTGAAGTGTCCAGAATCATCGTTTGTCTCCTTACAGTGAATCTGGCACTCTGGACCGTAATAGTTAATGTCACAGTATACCTTTAATCCCATGTTGAAACTGTCAGAAAAATATTATTATTTATTTATGGCCATCAGATGGTTCGTAGGGAGTCTCAAAGTTTGCGTAGCTTGTAATACAAAATGATAACAAAACTATAGGGTATGTTGTAAATGGGCTTTTATTAAAGCCAGTAAAAACACATAACACATTGATAACATATATACAGCAAAGTCTAACTAATTTAAAACTTATATACAGCAAAGTGTACAAGCTTAATTTATTTACACAGCAATATAGTAGTGGTGAATAGTATGGCAGGTAATGCCATGTTGACAAGAATATGAGAACTTTTCGTAAAACACTGACGTTCAATAGAGAAGAGGTTTCGACAGAAGTGTGTTGCGTATTAGTAGGTGAACTGGATAGCACGAAAGAATAGAATGAATTTTTTATCGTTATATGTATGCATAGATGCAGCAATTTAAGTCAGAGGGATTCAGCTCTTGGTAGTGCAGCAGATCTATGTCAGCCTTTAGATATGGATAGTCTTATTTGGCGAAAATATCAGGGGGTTACTGACCCCCAGTCCCCCCCTCTGGATCCGCCGCGCATGAAATAAATCGTACTGGAAACATTTATGGTGTCCTTAGTGTAGAAACCTTAATGCTTTGTACTGGACAAGGCATGATTCTATCCACTCAATTTCTGTAGAAAATGTAAATAAAAGCAACAATATAATCAGTTGACACGTTCCCTTTTTATGCCAAATAAGCTTATTTAACTTAGGTAAAGTCATAAAGTATGCTGCACATGCTGTTGATTGCTCATTTGATTCACACAAAAGAGAGTCTTTTCTAATCAGATGCCCTCTAAGCTGACAAACGAAAAACATTGCTTTAAACCGAAAGCCATTTTGAAAGTATTGGATTAATTTAGTTTCTAGACTACAAAAGGATTTTTTCATTTCCAAGCTCCAACCCTCCACCACATTTTCTGTCTTGAAGAGATTATACAAAGTTATGTTGTTTTGATTTAATTTGGTGTATTTGCATGTTGTGGTCGATTTATTACTCAACTTTGCTTTTAATATTGATGTAGCTACCATATACATTCAATCCTATGTTGAAACTGTCAGATAAATCATATTATTTTATTTATACAGCAAACTAGTAGTGGTGAGGAGTATGGAAGGGAATGCCATGTTGACAAGAATAATTTAAATGTGTTTTAATGTCAACTTTCGAAGCTGATGTCGTAATTTTGAAGATATTTGAACTATATAAGTGTATTTCACTCGGCAATAAAACAACGATTATACCAGTGGGTGATTAAAGCATTAAGTATTTAAACTGTAAGCTGTACACAAGTGGTTGATCAAATATAGACTTTCTAGGATCCGTGCATTTAAGTGTGTTCTGCGCGTTATCAATGGTTAAAATTGCATTGCATGTAAAGCAGGAAACATTAATTCAATGGTACTCATACACATATTGATGATAAATACGCTGCGTATATTGTGTTGAGTCTATGTTTGCGGCCAAAAGAGGGCAGCCCATTCAGAATTTACTTAATGTTACGACTGTTGAAAGCATGGTTTTCGCAAACATATCATCACTACCATTTGATAAATATAGGATATGTTAAAGATGAATATGGCTCATCTGAACCTAAACATTGTTAATGGGTATCATCCTGATATGTCGTTACATAGTCTAAAACATCATTAATATCATGTATAACCGTTTAAAACAATCTTGTTTAATCATATTACTAACAGACAAACTCGTAAAAAACACCCGCTTGTTAAAAACTGGAAGCTCTTTTAATTTTATGAACTATAACACTATAACAATCTATAGGTGATGGAAAAAGTAGCACAATACAAGGAAAACTATACTATAAAAGTGAAACGTAAGTTGGTATTGTAGATACTACTTGTGAATACAAAATGTTTAACATTAATCAAGTATAAGTATTGTTGCGAACGTAAAACTGCGAGGTCGTACCTAGTACGTGTACCTTTAAGTACAAGCTCGTGTTCTGGTGTGTCTATTTCTCGACGTAAATCTTGTGTGTTATATTGATACTCATAATGATCAACAAGATCATATCCACCACCATCATCCTCGTCATCGTCATGAACATCAATCTTCAATTTTACCACACCCTGAAATACACATGAGCTCTTGCATGTTCAAGGACTGTCTTAAATCATTTTGGTGTCGCAATATCAGACATACAGACAATGGAATAGCAAATGAACGAAATGCACATTTTATCGTTCTTGAAATCATAGGCAAGCGTGTGTCAATGATATTAACTTTGTGGACGTAATCATTCAGAAAAGTAGAAATTCAGGGAAAAAATGTAATAGGCCTACTCAGCACAAAGCCACAACAGTTTTACGTGATTTTATAGACAATCCTCACTTCATCGTACTTATCAACATGTCAAAACAAGACGTTTTTATGCGGTCTTTATTGTGTGATCGGATTTACAATGCAATTCAAGCTCACAAATTTACATTAAATGAAACCAAGATGACAATATCATACTGAGCCAATCTTCTTACATAAATCCTTAGGGATTTCCATGACCTTTAATGCAAAAGGTTAAAAAATTAAATTAAAACAAAAATTGTCTTTGAAATGGTATTCACTGTTTGTCCTCTGATTCTCCTAGTTATTCCTTATGGTCTGTCAGGCCATTCCTTGCGCCTCTGTTCCCAAACGTATGTTCCCTTAAACCTTATCAAGTGCCTTATGCTTTATGAATTGTTGTTTTCCCGGAGGTCTGTGTGGGGAGACACTGTCTTATGTATGTGGCGTTCCCTGTAGCAACTTATTCTTTCTCTTTTGTAACATTTATTTCGTTAGACGGCAATGACTTACAAGTACACGTGCGTCTCCTATTTTTTACTATTTAGTCGCTTAGATATTTGTTGTTACAATTATATCTGTATTTGGAAAAGAAGGTATTTGTTTTGCTTAATTCAATATGTTGAACGAGATGTATTCTATTTACTTACCGGCCAAGTCCGGAACTGAAATTTGATTGGATTAAGAGCCTTTCCCACGTGACTGTTGAATGTAATTTTATTCCCACCAACTTTTTCTATTTTCTTGACACCGAATTCGCACGCAGTCATGCTACTGTCTCTGTAATATATATGTTCAAGTTAATAACAACATTTCTATGTACAGTAAATCCTTAATATGACGACGGCCATTTGGACCCTTGAATACTGGTCATCTTACTAAGATGGTCTTAATATTGAAGTCGAATAAAGAGCAAAACAGCGAAAATGGACTTGAAAATCGTGTAGGGTGGGGAATTAAACCGCAAAAAGACAATTTGTCTAATTCCCCTGGTTCAGCTCTTGGCGAGACTAGCAGTGAGAGCATTTTTACTGTTACCTAGCAGCTGTTTGCGACACTAGAAGAGAGAACAGTTGTACTGTTACCCAGCAGCTGTTGGTGACACTAGCAGTGAGAGAAGTTTTACTGTTCCCTAGAAGCTGTTGGTGACACTAGCAGTGAGAGAAGTTTTACTGTTCCCTAGCAGCTGTTTGCTACACTAGCAGTGAAAACAGTTTTACTGTTACCTAGCAGCTGTTGGTGACACTAGCAGTGAGAGAAGTTTTACTGTTCCCTAGCAGCTGTTTGCTACACTAGCAGTGAAAACAGTTTTACTGTTACCTAGCAGCTGTTGGTGACACTAGCAGTGAGAGAAGTTTTACTGTTCCCTAGCAGCTGTTTGCTACACTAGCAGTGAAAACAGTTTTACTGTTTCCTAGCAGCTGTTGGTGACACTAGCAGTGAGAGCAGTTTTACTGTTCCCTAGCAGCTGTTTGCTACACTAGCAGAGAAAACAGTTTTACTGTTTCCTAGCAGCTGTTGGCGACAGTAGCAGTGAAAACAGTTTTACTGTTACCAGGCAGCTGTTTCCGACACAAGCAGTGAGAGCAGTATTACTACAACCTAGCAGCTGTTGGTGACACTAGCAGTGAGAGCAGTTTTACTGTTCCCTAGCAGCTGTTGGTGACACTAGCAGTGAGAGCAATTTTACTGTTACCTAGCAGCTGTTGGCGATACTAGCAGTAAAAACAGTTGTACTGTTACCTAGCAGCTGTTATTGACACTAGCAGTGAGAGCAATTTTACTGTTACCTAGCAGCTGTTGGCGACACTAGCAGTGAGAGCAGTATTACTGTTACCTAGCAGCTGTTGGTGACACCTGAAGTGAGAACAGTATAACTGTTACCCAGCAGATGTTGGCTACACTAGCAGTGAGAGCAGTTTTACTGTTACCTAGCAGCTGTTGGCGACACTAGCAGTGAGAGCAGTATTACTGTTCCCTAGCAGTTGTTGGCGATACTAGCAGTGAGAGCAGTATTACTACAACCTAGCAGCTGTTGGCGACACCTGAAGTGAGAACAGTATAACTGTTACCTAGCAGCTGTTGGCTACACTAGCAGTGAGAGCAGTTCTGCTGTTACCTAACAGCTGTTGGCGACACTAGCAATAAAAACAGTTTTACTGTGTCATAGCAGCTGTTGGTGACACTAGCAGTGAGAGCAGTATTACTGTTACCTAGCAGCTGTTGGCGACACCTGAAGTAAGAACAGTATAACTGTTACCTAGCAGATGTTGGCTACACTAGCAGTGAGAGCAGTTTTACTGTTACCTAGCAGCTGTTGACGACCCTAGTAGTGAGAGCAGTTTTACTTTTACCTAGCAGCTGTTGACGACCCTAGCAATGAGAGCAGTTTTACTGTCATCTAGCAGCTGTTGACGACCCTAGCAGTGAGAGCAGTTTTACTGTTACCTAGCAGCTGTTGACGACCCTAGCAGTGAGAGCAGTATTACTGTTACCTAGCAGCTGTTGGTAACGCTAGCAGTGAGAGCAGTATTACTGTTACCTAGCAGCTGTTGGTAACGCTAGCAGTGAGAGCAGTATTACTGTTACCTAGCAGCTGTTGACGACCCCAGCAGTGAGAGCAGTATTACTGTTACCTAGCAGTTGTTGGCGACACTAGCAGTGAGAGCAGTATTACAATGAGAGCAATTTAACTATTACCTAGCAGCTGTTTGCGACACAAGCAGTGAGAGCAGTATTAATGTAACCTAGCAGCTCTTGTCGACACTAGCACTGAGAACAGTATTACTGTTACCTAGCAGCTGTTGGCGACACTAGCAGAGAGAACAGCATTACTACAACCTAGCAGCTGTTGGCGACACTAGCAAAGAGAACAGTATTACTACAACCTAGCAGCTGTTGGCGACACTAGCAGAGAGAACAGTATTACTAAAACCTAGCAGCTGTTGGCGACACTAGCAGAGAGAACAGTATTACTACAACCTAGCAGCTGTTGGCGACACTAGCAGAGAGAACAGTATTACTACAACCTAGCAACTGTTGGCGACACTAGCAGAGAGAACAGTATTACTGTTACCTAGCAGCTGTTGGCGACACTAGCAAAGAGAACAGTATTACTACAACCTAGCAGCTGTTGGCGACACTAGCAGAGAGAACAGTATTACTACAACCTAGCAGCTGTTGGCGACACTAGCAAAGAGAACAGTATTACTGTTACCTAGCAGCTGTTGGTGACACTAGCAGAGAGAACAGTATTACTGTTACCTAGCAGCTGTTGGTGACACTAGCAGAGAGAACAGTATTACTGTTACCTAGCATCTGTTGGCGACACTAGCAAAGAGATCAGTATTACTACAACCTAGCAGCTGTTTGCAACACAAGCAGTGAGAGCAGGACATAACAGGAAACCTTTTCATTATTCTAATTATTGTTTGAAATAGATATTACTGCAAAATACAACGGTACGTACAGTATGTTAGCTGTGGAGTAGTGACAACCGTATTAATGCCAGTACTGTTTCCTATGTCAGTTATAATACTGCTACCACTGCAAACATCAAGCCATAATTCTAACAAACCTTAAGTAGTCCATTCAGCACAATAAATGGATGATGTTTAGTTTAGTTTATACTCATTCTCTGTACATCCATTAAAACAAGTCTGCAAGTGATACCAATCACTATTGATGACTGCTTCCTGTGTAACTAACCAGTACTCACGCCTAAAACCATATTGTTGGCAGTTCAACCTCGATCAGTGGGAATTCGCGCTCACGACCTTCGAATCAGTAGTCATGCGCTCTACCCCTCGACCACTATGCTCTGGATGATGTTTGTATTCAACATTGCGATATTGTTGGCTTTTTTACTCAAAACGGTGTGTGCAATGTTGCACTCAAATAGCCACATGCCATTAACCTATACCTACTGTGTAGCGTTGCCTATACATAAAACAAAACTGTGATCACATGGATTTGAACATCCATCTTCACGTGCCCAAAACCAGCCTCCTCCTTTATCACAACATTGTCCATCAAATCGTTTCCCATCGTGATTTACAAATGTTTTAAAGTTAGTCTGCACATATCCATCTCCGCGTGTTTGATCTATTATCTGGAAAACGAAACATATTTCTATTATGCACATTGTCAATAATTAACGTTTGAAATTAGGATAACAAATATACCGTCCATCGACACACCCTTTATACCACATCACATTCCGTGAGGAATCATATTAACTTGGGTCAGAAGTTCTGTTATTGTTAATTTGTCGAAAAAAATGTTGATATTGTAGATAATCCAACGGATGAGTTGGACAAAATTGGCCTATAATGGTCAATGCCGTAAAAAGACGCGTTGCATCTAGGTTTAGGTTCGAAAATTCAAGATCTAGGTTTTCAAGATTTTTGGTTTTCCAATACACGTATTTGTAAAATTTCATACAATTCGAAACCATAGGGGTGGTTACCGTTATCTAATACTGATCGTGAGTGCATTTATCACATATTTTAATAAACTGGATAGAATTTAAACTGCGCGCCTGAACGGCATTTTCACATTTTGTTATAGATTTTGAGATGGCATATCTGACTCATGGCATAGTGTTACAATTATACAATGTTGTAGGCCGATCAGCCGAGCTGACTCTCCAGTAGACTGCTATATAGTTAATAAAAATCATTTCTATATATCTATAGATTTCTGAACCAGACTTTGTACACGACTGCCAAGTGTGAGTTCTAATTAACAGAACGATGACCGTAGGTTTACTAAAGATATTCTAATTGCAAAGTGGTTCTTGTTTTGAGTACGTGTTCGTTCCAGCCTTCGTAGCAATTATAGGACCGAAGCAGTGTCAATGGCAATTCATGCGAGATACTTCTGATATTTTCGTTAGCTTACAGTTTCCAAGTTAAGATCGAAAGGAATCACAATTTTTACTTCCGAAAAATACATTGCAATAGTGATATCATTTTAGAAAATTACTACAGCTATGAGTGGTAATTGCCAGTGAATACAAGTTTGCAGACGTTTGAATGTACTGAAAATCCATGTAGATTGTATATTACCACATTTATGAATATTCCCAATTTCGTTATCATAACTATGCAATTTCAAATCATTTCGAACATATGTTTCCGTTCGATTCCCGTGCACTGCAGAAATGACGAATGTATGACTGTTGTTTGAATTCTTATATTCGCCATAGCCTCTGTTGCCCAATTCATATTGTTACAAGTACTTAATGATAATGGCTGTTAACAATGTGATCGTCGATTCGAAGCGCATACCCGCTTCTTCATTATACACTAGTTATGAAAGATATGTCATTTGAATTTATGCTTAACACATTTCATATTAATTAATTTTGCAAATAATGTGTATCTACATACTTTATGTTTTAGTTTTATTGAAGTGATATGTAAGAATATTCTAATTTGATTAATAAGAGGAATAAATGTATGCGATCTACAGATTTAACAGAACCGAAAATCCTATCGAGAATTATCTTGCAATATTGAACAGTGCATCTTGGGTGTAAGTGTTGTGTGATCTGAACGTTCGAATTAGATATCCGTCTAATTACTATTGGCCGGAGAAGATATAGCCTTATTTCTAAGACTCTCCTGGTTCGGAATGATATTGGAACATCCACAGAAGAAGAGTTGCAGTAAAAGATTTATTGTAACCAATAGCCACGTGGCTCTTTCCTTTCAAAAATGAAATCAGTACATTTAAAAACGCACATTGTTTACCATCCATACTTCATTGAATTTCATTTTATTTCTTTTGAAACTCATTTTTTAGGAAAATATTTATCGATTGTCATGAATTTTAGCAGACATGTTGCGTATACATGTAATAATATCGTGTCAAGTTATTTTCTTGTATCCTAAAAGTAATTAAATGAAAATTTAGAAATACCACATTATGCGATATTAAATGTACCGAGTATATTTTACTATTTTTATTGCTTACAACGATTACTACATACTGAAAAAGTGCAATCTCGAAGAAAAATCAACCAATATCAAAACCTACAGCAAATACTTTTAAAGATTTTTCTAACATCTAAAATGATCAGGCCCTTTTACGATCGTTACAATAAGTGTGATATCCTTTTTCTTGTCCGAGATATCGTAGCAACATACTACTCAAAGTTTGCTGAACACCAAAGCACATCATTTTGAAAATTGTTTGAATATGTTTTATGTTTGCAGTTAATATTACTCAACATTATACTAGATATTACCCCAGTTTATAAATAAGCCCGCGTGAAAGGCAATAATATCGTGACAGTCATGGACCCGTTGTTTTCATGCGGTTTCGGTGCACCTTCTTTGAGAACATGATCCCTATAGGCTGTAGCGTACTGAATTTTCAATTCTCAATTCAAATTGGATTTATTCTGAGTATGGCTAATGCAATTCATCAGGAGTAGCACTATGGTGAGGTGTATGAATAGTAGAGTTGGTATGCATATATAATGGATATCCAGAGCCTTGTCAAGTTTATCGCTGCATGATGCACCGATCAGAGAATTGCTAATTCGCTGTTTTGAGAACACGTGCACCGTTTTGTAAAACCAACTCAGCTGCAGGTTGACCTTCAAATGCACAAATACTTCGATTCAAGTCATCATGTGGGTGAGATGTTCTATATAGAAGCCCGTGTACACGCATCCCATTACATTGTAATGGTTGTTTTATTAATAATTGTAAAACAAATCTAAATAGTAAAAATATTAACGTTGACAGTTAACTAGTTAACTATATACTACATATAACATATCAATAGCCAACTGATTAATTATAACATATAAAATATTTTCATTGCCACATCAAAAGAGTAAAAATGGATATTTTTTTCGAATTTATATTAGCGCTTAGCAAAGTTTTAGTAGTATATGGCACTGGTATAAGGACAGGATGTTACACATAAGGACAAACTCGAAACATAATACGAAGAAACTAAAATATATCAGTTATAGATGTAAGCAAATGAAAACTATGGATATTTAACACATCATCATTAAAATATAATATTTATTGATGGTATTTGTTCGTGCATTTAACACAATAATACTATGCCTTTAGAAATGTGAGTTCCCTTACAACTCAACCACCTCCGATAAGCAAGACAAAAACAACATACATTCCAAATTACGGTTTAATTTGTGATTTATAAGTAGCACGTGGGCAACCGACAGCATTGGAGTGACCGAATAACATCGTCATAGTACAACATGGTTATCAATATCATTCATGCACAATTATAACTTTTGACATGACTGTTTAAAAACCTCGTTATATAATTATGCTTGCATAAAATAACACTTCATAACAAACAAAGAAAAACAGGTATTAATGTGACGGCTGCCCAAACGTGAATGACTTTCAAAATACAAAACGCTTACATGAAAATTTCGTGCACAAGCACCTGCTAGCGACACCTATCGGAGATAGTCTACATTTAATAAATATAATATCTTATAATATTTTACTAAATTAATGTTCTCCTTATTCATTATTTTCAAACGGAGAAAATAAAATGTCCACACGTCGTATCAATTACAAAGAGATGTGTTATAGAAACAACTGTTCAAACAATGAGATTTTGATTAAATCTGGCGTTTGATTAAATTCTTCACACATACATTCTCCATGACTTATGAAAAGCATTTATTAAATATGAAATAATTATACAAGCTTATTAGGAACATTCCAAACTTACGTGAATTAAGACCACAATCAGTATATACATGTGCTTCAGTCTCGGCATTAAAAATAACTCCATCGCAGAAATTAACTGCAGCTTCACATTTCCTTCTATATTTCCTGAGAATAGCCACACAATTTATTGTGAACTTTTGAATAACAGCTAATGTCGAGTTAACTTCCAATATAGGCTAGTAACCTCTTCAGAAAGGAGGCATAAATAGTTAGCACAGGATTGCCGTTTTCTCTTGACACAAATTTAAGAAAATTGGACGCTAACGGAAGTACTCTTTGAGTACTCAACTTAATTGTTGTTTCATTCTTCAGCAGGCTATAATTGTTAACTCGGCCTTATTCAAACGAGATATATACGCAATACTAGTAGTTATGTATATTGTTTCAAAGATAATTAAGTACGGTCTTCAAGACAAATTGTTTTGAACAAAGTTTACAGTCCAAGTTCATTGTCATTTTACATTGGTACTTACACGGAAATGGTGGCATATCAGGGGTTCCATTTGACCCTTGAGTTGACCCTTTGACCCCTGTAATTTTAAAAAAAAACACATTTTGACTTTAAGGATTCTGACAGAAGGGTCGACTTTTTTCTAATTTATGTTCGCAACTACGACCTCCCGATAAACAGTCGGGCGCTCGATCGACGAGTTAACTGAAGATTTGTAATACGTCGCATCTGTTAACAATGAAGCATAAGATCTGTACATTGAGCTTTCTGCGACGAACATATATTTACCAGTTACATATGAGCTTCGTATTGTAAAAACACTTATCTTCTTTCCCTGCAATAAGTGACGGTACCTATACTGAATGAATTGTCTTGCCTGCAGACACACGTCAAAGTAAGCGGTGCGACCGAGGATTGAACCCGAAAACTTTCGATCCGAAAGCCAAGATCCTAACCCCTGGACCAAGGTGAAGGCTACTATGAGGGTTTTATGTTCATTTAATGGGAAGAAAAATGATTGATACATGTACTGTATATTTATTTCATTGTTTATTCCTGCCTGATTAAACTTCGCATGTCATCTTATGTGTTGTGGTGACACGTGTAATGTGAACATATAAGTGTCAATTACATCAAAACCTCAGTTAAAGACCACCTCAATTATAAGACCACCTCGAAAATATTAACACATTTTTCAAGTACATTTCTGCTTTCTCTTTATTCAACCTCAATATTAAGACCATCTCAATAGTAAGACCACTGCTCAATGGTCCCAATGGTGGTCGTATAACTGAGGTTTTATTGTTACATGTTTCATAAAATGAGGGTATTTTTGTTTTAATTTTCATATTTCAGAAAATCTCTCAAGAGCACCAACCTCTCAACAACAACCAGAATGTGTTTCCCATATAGGAAGTTGCTCTGGAGAGATTGCACTGTACTTTCTACATTTTTGCCCACGTAATAATTAAATTACTTGATTTAAAGGACGTACGCTATCAAAAGATTTCAATATGTACAATATAAAACGTTGGTATGTTGTAGTTAAATAAGAGTATGATATTTGTACGAACAGGAAGATGACTGGGGAATGAACTGTCGGGGGGAATGAACGAATAGATCATAATTAATATATAACTTTCAAGTATGGTGTACTTCACACTGGCTTTGATTGTGTGAAACTTCCATCAGGTCATGTGAAAAATGTATACATGTACTTCTCAAAGATAATTTCTGTAGTCATTATATTTGCGATCATTGCCGAAGTTATGTGCGTATATTGTAGAAACAAAATATATCCGGTTGCTAGAAATAAAAGAAATAACACGGTGACATTATAAAGAAATAATTATATTTTAATTCTCAAACATTTATTTCCTTAATTTAATTAAATATTCAATATGGATACTGGGGCTATAGTTTAATATTTATGAAGAATAATTAGCTCATTTGTAACACTAAAACGCGTTAAACACTTGGAACAAATTGAAGGCTAAACTGATAAACAGTAAAACCTCAATAATACGACCACCGTTGGGACATTGGTAAAGTGGTATTTTTAATGAGTGAAAATGGACTTGAAAATGGTGTTCTTATTTTTAGGTGGTCTTCTTATTGAGGTGGTATGTAAGTGAGGTTCCACTGTAGCTCTGCAGTTGCGTTTTTAATGGCGTTAAGTATACTAGGATTGGTTAGCCCGGTGTAACTGGATCAGGGGTTGAGATTATAACATACACTCAGCACTCAAGTTATATTATTTACTCATTAGAGTCCGATAGTGATTCATAGTTAGTGTGAAATGTATGATAATGTTATATAAGTGCTGAATATTCTTTGTGTCTCATTTTCTTAGAGATTTGAGTGTAATATGAGATGTGGAAGTGCTTAATAAATCTGAGTGTGGAGTGTGGCACTCAAACCCAATAAGTACTCCAATATCTCATAATCACACTAAAATATCAAAAGGAAATGAACCAAAAAATACTACTCAGCACTCATTTGACATGTTTATACATTTCCCCCCCCCTTAAAAATACGCTATCAGACTAATAAGAGTAAATTTTGTAATTTGAGTGCTGAGTGTAAGTATCCGTTATAATCGTGGGCCCAGGTATCATGTCACGTGTCTAAATAAGGCGTGGTATCACGGTGTGACTGGGCCCAGGTATCATGCCACATGTCTAAGTAAGGCGTGGTATCACGGTGTGACTGGGCCCAGGTATCATGTCATATGTCCAAGTAAGGCGTGATATCACGGTGTGACTGGGCCCAGGTATCATGTCATATGGCCAAGTAAGATGTGGTATCACGGTGTGACTGTGCCCAGGTACCATGTCATATGTCTAAGTAAGGCGTGATATCACGGTGTGACTGGGCCCAGGTATCATGTCACATGTCCAAGAAAGGCGTGGTATCACGGTGTTACTGGTCCCAGGTATCATGTCATATATCCAAGTAAGGCGTGATATCGCGGTGTGACTGGGCCCAGGTATCATGTTGCATGTCCAAGTAAGGCGTGATATCACGGTGTGACTGGGCCCAGGTATCATGTCATATGTCTAAGTAAGGCGTGATATCATGGTGTGACTGGGCCCAGGTATCATGTCATATGTCCAAGTAAGGCGTGATATCACGGTGTGACTGGGTCCAGGTATCATGTCACATGTCCAAGTAAGGCGTGATATCACAGTGTGACTGGGCCCAGGTATCATGTCGCATGTCCAAGTAAGGCGTGATATCACGGTGTGACTGGGCCCAGGTATCATGTCACATGTCTAAGTAAGGCGTGATATCACGGTGTGACTGGGCCCAGGGATCATGTCACATGTCTAAGTAAGGCGTGATATCACGGTGTGACTGGGCCCAGGTATCATGTCGCATATCTAAGTAAGGCGTGATATCACGGTGTGACTGGGCCCAGGTATCATGTCACATGTCTAAGTAAGGCGTGATATCACGGTGTGACTGGGCCCAGGTATCATGTCGCATGTCTAAGTAAGGCGTGATATCACGGTGTGACTGGGCCCAGGTATCATGTCACATGTCTAAGTAAGGCGTGATATCACGGTGTGACTGTACTTGTCTGCTACAAGTTGATACCAAGACCGTATAACAGAAACAAGATTGGTGAGACGTAAACCCAACATAAGTACATATTTGGACAAACAGTGGAAATGAATAGATAGATGGATTAATTCACGCGTATATTCTGTTATTGTTACCGCAAATATCGTAGATAAATATCACAAACATTTGAGCACAATCATTGTATAACTATTACTAATTTAATCAAATCAACACTTCCTTAAAAACACATCAATATTGAGACATGTATATCGGATTAACCAATTAAGTTTTCAACTTATTTCAAATGGAGTCCTTATTAAAGGATAAAGAATAGAAGTATAAATATACATGTATTGGCTGTAATTGCATCGTAGATAGATATAGTTAGTTGCGCTATATACTTAAGCAAGAAAGACAACTACGACAAAACAATGTTATAAATCATTTAGAGTTACATTTCCTTAATTATCACAGATTATGCTAGCACAAATTTTAATGAAGTTAATAATCGCAGAAAAAACATAAGAATGACATGCATATCACAGAACAAATAAATACTGTATGCAGAATATATATAACTATACACAGCAATTACATAAAAAAATAAAACTGCTGGATCGATATTCCTAATACCTTCAATGTGTTGCGACTTTAAAGCATACTTGTTGTTCATTATTTCTTATTCTTATTCTATGAGGTAGACTTTTCCAATCAATGATAGCTTGGCAAAATAGTTATCTGACATAAAACTACCTAATAGTGACACATACTATTCTCTGAACTAAGTTTAGTGTTGTAAGAATAAGGCTTAAATAAGTAGTGGCGTGTGGACTATGCAATACGTATTTATAAACAATATCGTTTTAACAACGAGACCTAAATGTCATAGTTAAATCATTAAGGCACGAACAAGCTCACAATGAAACGGCTTAAATGTTCAGAAGTTTAAATCTAGTAAAGACCGGTCTCGATAAGCATTTATAATACTGCAACTGAGGACACACCTCTTTCTGTTTAACCGATTATAACAAGTAACGGTGACGGTTTTTCAAATACATGTATTATCAGTAAATGAAGTGCACAAAACCATGTCCATGTTGCAACGTTATAAATGTTGTGCAATAAAAATAATGTTGCAGATTTTTTTATTGATTCAAATGATTTTATATCACAAAATCTTTGCACTTCATTTAATTATATATGTGACAACTTTGTATATTCAAATGCTTGGTTTAAAGGTAACATTGTTCCTAATATTTATAAAAAGGCAGAAAAAAAATCCGTCTACTTATGGTTAACATTATTGGTAAAATTCTCTCACTAAAGAAATCGCATTATTAAGACTTGGTACGATTCAGAAAACAATTTGGCGTCCGCAATTTTCCCTTTTACATTTTTGTAATGTATACAAAAAGTTTTGAGTAACAAAACAAGACTTTATAGCATTAAGGTTGAGCGAGTTGACAATTTTACATAATTTAGGAATTAAGTTCACTTATAATGGTAATATGTCAACTGCTGTTAATACTCTTACTGAACAAGCTTCATGAGCATACCGTACATTATTATCATTATTTGACAAAGTTAAATTAGATCCTAAGACAAAGTTATCTTTGTTTGAGACAATGGTAGCTCCAATTTTACTGTCTGGGTCCGAAGTATGGGGTGTTTATAACAACAAGGATGTAGATAAATGGCGTTAACGATTTTGTAACCAGATACTCGGTATTAAAGATATATTATGCTCATTCTTTGTTAATTTGGTTACCTAAACAAACATGAAAAATGTACTTTATCTAGTTTAAAACGGATATAAACATGCATTACCACAGAATACATTTATAATGTTTTTCTCTGTATTTGTCAAAAAAAGACGTTTGTATTATCATAGAATTTAAAAAATACAAGCGGGTGTTTTTACTAGTTTTGTCTATTAGTAATAAGAGTAAACAAGATTGTTTTAAACGATTATACATGGCAATGGTTCTTATTAATGATGTTTTAGACTATGTAACAGCAAAACTGGATGAAGCACAATAAAAAGTGTTAGGTTCAGATGAGCCAGATACATCTTTAAACATCAGACTAATAATTACGCTGAATATGGTGAACTTGGAAGAAAATTAGTAGAATTAGATCTATCAAGTTTTGGTTGAAAATTATGGAAACAAAAATACTGTATTAGCTTAATGTATTTGGATCACTGTGCTATTGTAAAAAGCAATTCCTTGGCTTCCCGTTTGAACCATAGATTATCTCGGCTTTACGTGTGTCCGTACACATTTCAATAAAAAAACTACCTACCGTTGACTAAGAACAGAAAATATTATAAATTTATCCAGGACTGGAATGCTTCTATTCGATAGATGTCAAAATTGAATTACAATTGCAGATATAAGTATAAAAATGATTTCGAATACGATAAATTAAGAAAACAATTAACATGCTTTAGATTGAGTGGTCATAAATTAGAAATTGAAGCAGGAAGAATTTTTCGTATCGAAAGGGATAATATATTATGTAAAGTCTGCAATAGAAACGTTGTTGAATCTGAATACCACTTCTTAATGTGCTGTCCGATAAACAATAACCTCATAAGAAAATACTTACCGAAATCTCTTGGCCTTGTATCAAAAATTTAATAATATACTGTCAACGAAAAATAAAATGTGTCAGATAAATATCGCAAAAGCTCTCGAAAATATATAACTGTATGTGACTATCCTGTGTTGCCTCATTTGTACTATGTGTACACATTTATATCCTGTTACCATTGATTGATTCTCTTTTACTTTCTTTGTGTGTTAAATATTCTATATACATTCTGTATGTTTGTGTGTCTACAAAAAGCAGCTTCATTTTTAAATAAATGCCTTTGAAAACATAAATACACGTGAAAGAGGAAATCTCTTTTCCACACCTAATAAAGGTAGATGTATTAAACAATTGCGTTCGATATTTTTAAAACGAAAGTCTATTAAATTAATGTTTTAACATTTTCATATCTATATATCGTATATCGTAATATATGTACTTATGTAGTTAAAACTGTACTGAATCGAATCATTCTATGTCTCCTTCAATTAGAAAATCCCTCCGAAAGATTTGATTGTACAAAATCGGCAAAGTCATGAACAAAAGTCGGCTTGATACACTTATTGCAAAATTTAACAAGAAAACCAAAAAAACTATGACTGATCACATACATGTAAAATGTAAATGTAAAAGAAACATTTCTTTTCTCCCTATAAGCGATCATTTCACTGTCTGTATTGAGCGTTCAATTAACAAAAATAAATCTAAAGCAAAAGAAGATTATAAGATAATCAAAAACAATATTCAAATTCGTTAATTCAAATCAGTCTTAGATATATTTCTTTTCTCTGTATTTATATGCTGTTTGGCTATGTATGCCTCTTGTAAGGATAAACGTGCTACATGCGAGCAACAACCAGACTGGTTTATCTAGGAAAGTAAAAGCAACGATAGATACATGAACTATATACGAGTAAGCCATCGTATATAACAATTGGGCTTTAATTGGTTAGCTTTTTAATTATGTGGGTTAACAATGCGCATCGCATGTTGACACTCTGAACTGCCTAAAGAAAAAGTTATGCGATGGGTAAAATATCTTCATTACACCATAAATCAATAAATTGGCTATATTTTCAACAACGGAAAACGGCAAATTTTAAATCAAAATCCCACAGGCGATGTATGCGGATTAACTGAATGGTGCAGGGTCTTATGATGGTTCCAATTCTCAAATTGGGACCTAAAACCCATAGGCCCGGTAACGAGTTCAAGCAACTCCCATTTTCAAGTCACCTATCGGTAATCTGAAATCGGTTATATTAAAAGTAAATTTTAAAGAGCTTAAACTATAATATACATGTATTCACTGGATGTGATATTTGTCATTGCTTCACGCGTGTATTGTATATAGAACGAGTGTAACATAGTGTTCAATTCTTATTTTGGTTATAAAATGTTCATATTTACATCGTAAATGTTATAACTCCGTTAACGGACAAAGTGTCAAATTGGTACAAGTAATTGCCTACTTGCAAATGACAACATTGTTTGTGTAATACGATATATATCGCTTTAAATGCTTTAATATTTGGGCCTTATACAGAGTATGCGCATAAACTTGAACTAACTTAAAGGTAATAGTCCTACATGTATTTATCTTATCAAAATATGGTAAGTAATAATTTTGAGAAAATGGAATGTCAATGCCTTCACGCATACGTACTCTACATCAAATACATTGTAACTTGTTTCTTTCAGTTTCCTGCAACTGCAAAACTGGTATTTCCTATGCTAGTGCTAACTCGGCGCATAGGTCAGACAGGAAAATACCCGTATCGGACACTTACAGTATGTGTGGTTTGGGGACATATATAAGATAAGTGAACTTGCAGTGTTCTTGAGGCCTTATTCACAAACATGTTCATACATAGACTTTAAATTTGCAAAACGTAAATTTACCAGCCTTTCTTTTTCACTGCATTGAAACGAATGAAATTTTGTCTGAATAATTGTTGTTACCCACTCAACACTTTTGCTAATTCTTATTATCTATATTGTATCAACAACGTAGGAACAAAACGTACATTAAACATAGTAAAGTTTGAGTCCGAGTTTCAGTTTGAAAATGTTTGTAAATAAGGCCTCTGTATGAAGGTAATTACCTCCGATTTTCGCATATTTATTACTGGGGACTATTTTGTCAAATTCATAAGACTATGTACCTTTAAACATTCTATTAAGATTTATATCGTAAGTCGGGCATATCCAGTATCCACCAATCGTTAACGTATATTGATTGAACAATATATACTTTTCTACGAAGCCAACAATAAACGACCCGGTTTATAAACCAATTTCTCATTAAGGAAGTGTTTAAATAACTAGTGAACCGTTCATTCGGATTAGTACACAATGTAGTTGTCACAATTACATTAGGTGCCAATATGACCAAAGTAGTTTTCTTCTATAATTACGGTAAAAAGAATGTATGCTGATGCTGCTAAGATTCCGAAATATTTTTATCCTGCTCAACACATTCTCCAACCAAGGGACCCCACATATTTATAGTGCATTAGATAAACCATAAACAAAAATTAAGAAGTTAGGGGACTATGCATCTCATATTTGAATCACTTAAAAGGGGCGAGATTGGCTTCTCAGCGTCTCAATGAAGAGTAATATGCGACAGTTTGTAAATGCTTGCTTTCAGTTAAAGCATAATTCCACGGTCACATGAATCTCTCGGGCAGCGTATGTACTCTGCAGGGTCAAAACAGGCAAACCCGTCGGTTAAAGAATGGCATGCCGTGCGGGTCCGCACTATTTGTTGTACCCGTATGGGTGCTGTATAGCCCGTGGCTGGAGGACTTGCTTAATACTCAGACACTGGCTTCCTACGATTTTGGGCCCATGGAAGGTACGTATACATTCATGTTGGGCCATTACGGGTCCCTTATGGGTCCGCCGATCTATTTGGTCCTATGGCCACCGTACGGGCCCTCACATGGCGTGTACGGCTTTAACAAAATCGTATATGCCCTTGTGGGCTCCGTGCGACATCATTACGGCAAAGGCCAGTTTTGCGGCGTTCGTCGGGGGTATATAAGGGCCATTGGTCGGAAGCCAGTTTCACAAACATTCGCAGGATCATTTCACATCTTCTTAATGTTTTTATATTTGATGATATATTGTGGGTCATGGAATATCCCCCCAAGGATCGATACGTGCACCCATGGGCCTCACAGCGTCCCGCACAGGACACGCACAAGGCCCTTACGGTCCCGCATGACTGATTGTATGGATGTTTCCAAGCCCGAACGGTATCTGCACCGATCCGAAAGGTGCCCGCGAATGCGCATTTAGGAACCCGTAGGTAACAGGGGCATAATAATCGTCAGAACACGCGGATTCCGTCCGTATGAGTGTAACCACAACGTCATTCCGTACGGATTTCAATCGGACAATATGCTCCCTAAGTCCTAGGGGCGCGGGACCACCCGTTGGTCTCATCTGACCGAGGCCTAAGTAAACATGGTAAATAATTCACTTAATATGGTAAATGTTGCATATTTAGAAACTATTACACGAACGGGTGATAAATGTCCTAATTTTTTCGCTCAAAATGTACAATGTCATTTATCGTTCAATGAGAGGACAAACATACCTTTCATGCACAATTTTACACCTTATCAATATGTAAGCAGATATTTACACTAAATCACGCTATCAAAAATCAACATAAAAGAGGATTATAAATTCATAACGTGTTATCATTTTAAAGGTGATTGAATTACTTCATTTCAATTGAAGTATGGAAAGAAATACTGTCAGTTCAGTAATTGCTTCGATGTGTACCACAAGTGAAATTTCAGCAAAAATAAATAATAATATTTCCTTTGCACAACGCGTTACTAGCATATCATCATTCATAAGTTATGTCTTCCTATCGTTATCTTGTTTATACTGTGAAGTTTAATGATACACTTAGCAACTATAAAGGAACATTAAACTACACCCATTTTTTACGCATACGTGGAATGGGTTTAAATGTCATCGGGATTTCCCAGAAGAACATTACATGGGTGTACTTGTGGATGGATAAATGTGGGGTGTTCAAGTTTGCAGGTTTTGTATTTTTAGAAATAGGTGAAGAGAGCGATAGTCTAACACTGGGTAGGAGTAGATGGTGCAATGGTGCCCTCTCCCCGGTTATCTGAAATCAATTTAATATAACCCTAGTTTATATTACCCGCTAATTGAACTAAAGTGACGAATTCCAATGATTTAAACTCTTAGTACGTTAATAGAATAAAACATGTGAAACATACACATTTGAAACCTAGTCTCAAACTGCAAAACATCCAAATAATGTTCTGTCGTTATTGATGTTGCTTTTGCTGTGTTCCTGCTGCTGTTGAATATCAAGATTAACATCAATGACTGAATTAAATCCTATCTCCCGGAAATCTGAAAGCGATTTTAAGTTACCAAGAGGGTAATGTAGAAACGGGGGATAGTTTGAAATGATCTGTATATATGGGACGTGTGTACATGCAGTATTGTTGATACAAGCTTTAACCAAGATCGACCGTTTTTTTTGTTTTTTTTCTCAAAAGTTCTGGAATAATGTGAGCCGAATGACGCCATGAATCGATCAAAATTCGTTCTAGGGCATATCTATATACAAATATAGTTGCAGTGGGAAAAAACTAAGGGCGTTCTCTCATTATGAAGGGAAATCAACCCAAAGGTTTGACGATCAACGACTGTTTCATTTTCTTCTTTTAATGAAAATATATAAGACCCTTTTTTTACAAGATGCTGTTCTACATTTTCCTAAAAAAGACAGGAATAACTGACCTTAAAAATACCAACATTATTTCAAGTATACCAACATTCCCATACATAGAACACCGTCGGGTTTATGGTGAATACATAGCAGACGTTTCTATACTACATTGAGTAATTGTCAAATATAAGCGTTCATTTACGAGTGCGCTTTAAATGTATCTAAGGCACATAATCACAACCTTATACGCCCCTGAAAGACACACATAAAAGCGGCGCTTATTGTTAAGAACAAAATAGTCTGACAAACTGGAGAGTGAAGTTAACACTTAGTGATTACATTAAGACGGAACTATGAACGAAAAGGCGAACCATTGTTGTTTTGCGTTTATATTGTTTGTTATTGTAACGGTCGGAGTGGTTCTACAATTTGTATGCGCTCTTAATTTCTCTATAAATGATTCGTTTTGTGATTTCAATATGAGCTCAAACGTGACTGAGTTTGAAGAAGGTAAGTATTTGTGTTTGTCTTAAAACTAGATGTTTACTTACTAGACTTTTAAATCAAGGGGTGAAAACAAAACTTGTATATGTGCATAAAAATTAAAAAGCAGTCAGACTTGATCCATGTGTTCACAGTTATGCGCCCACGATAGTCACGAGTGCCATTTCTATGTTTCTATCATATAGTCCTTGTTTTCAGAACAGTATCAGTCACCGTGGTTTACATTCCTAATATTGAAATTCATCCCGTAAATCAAATTTCTATTCTAAGGATTGATAAAACTCATCATATGCTGAGATGTAAACGGCACAGCACTCTACATTTTTGTATGAAACGAAACAATAAATATATTTTTGGTCGGCTGCATTTGAACTAGGCAATGATGTAAAACGTTTTGCGCAAGTTTCAATCTTACACGCACGTGTCGATGATGAGAAGATCTACTACAATAATGATGTATTACAAATTTTATTGCAGCTATTCCCAACGCCATTAAAAACGCAAGTATCACTTGCAGTAATTTCGATCGGATAGCAGGGTGCCTGATATAACGAAATGTAGAAAAAATTACGAACTTGAGTGATTTGTGAACTTATAAGCTGTTTCTATCAAGTTCAATGGTTTGAAGACGATTTCGGTAACGATGTTTGTTTTTTGCGCATTGATTTGCATGCACACCATGTAAGAATGGATGAGAGAGGAGGAGTTACGTCTGGATTGGCGGGACTTATATGTATGGTGTGCGTCATTTTATCTAGTTGTTACCGTGTATTTGACCATACGTTGCACATGGCTTCAGTGTAGTGCATCAATATGGACAGACATTCAACTAAAGATGCATCAATAGGCGCCTAACTTGTATGGTGTTCGTCATTTTATATAGTTGCTAGCGTATACATGGTGTGCATGCTTAAACGGAGTGTATTTAGCGACCTCCATTTATAGCGATAACCTTGCATCTAAGTCTCGAGACCGCTTCATATCAGTATATATCCGAAAACAATTGAAAAGTCAAATACGCGTCAACAAAATTAATAACGTCATAATTTGGAAAATGTAACTTGGTATTATTTGAAATAAAATGTATTTCTCCTTACTTAACACAAGAAGTGACAGGATATATATAATAATAGGTTGGTGACGTGAATGGAGAAAGTTTATCAGAATCGGCTCATGTATCTATCGGATGAGCCGAAATTTCTCCACCTTGCCGGATTAACTTTCTCCATCCACGTCACTAACCTTTATTCTCCATTTATTGATACAAATGTGTAAATCATTCATCAAAAATATATCAGACTATGGTCCTAGTATTCATATTTCATAATTGATTAAATTTAGGAAATTATGTTTTAGAATTAAGATACAATTGTATAATGTCATCGTGTTGAGGCGAACGATTTTTAGTTGCGTATTTAATGGCGTGTGGTATCAGTTTTCGGATATCTGAGAGGAGTGGTATTTATACAGTCTTAAAATAGTTAACGAATTGTTTGCACTGGTTTATTTTGTATGTCATTTGTCCAATAAACAGCGAAGATTAATGCATTATGTACAATGTTATAGACATAATAGATCTAGTAATTTGAAGCGCACCGTTCATCACTGCAAATGTCGGTAAATACGCCACAGTCGTGTGTAATCCATAGTACTGCACAGGGCATAAGAATAACCTAGTTTGTTACAATATTTAATCTAAAGTATGGTTTAAATGAACGCTTTACTATTCATTTTCAACTCTCAACTTTAGTCTTTAGACAGGAAGGGAAAGATGCCTAATTCAAACGATACAAAAATAAATATAAATAAATACCCCCATCCATTTTTTTAATTTTTTATATTCATGTCTGCGACGAGTTTCGTGCTGACAATTTTAGACAAATGCAACCAATCTGCATCCAGATTACATGCGGAGAGTGTATTACTCTTACCTGTAGATTTCATTAGCTCACACATGATGTAATGTTCTTGATTATTTAACATTTTAATAATGGTAGGTTTGTCAATTAATCTGACATTAGTTGTCTGCATTTTCTTTCAATTTTATAATGCGAGCATTTACAAGATTTTGTTCTTTGAAATAACATTAACTCGAAGACCACTTCAAAGAAATATTTCTGTTTTCCATGCAATACTAAATGAATAAATAAGTCGCACAGGAAACGCAACATACAAAAGCATAGCCATACCAAAGGTTCAAGGAGACATGAACATATATACATATCTATAATATTATAAGCAAACGACTACAAAACTAAAACGGGCAGATAACATAAGAGAGAGAATAAGGAATACAGGGAACGTCACATACATAAGACAGTGCCTCCCCAAGCAGACCTCCAGAAAAAAACATTGTGTGCACCCTTAGTCCAGGCGTATCCCCAGTAGTGTGTTTGCCATTGGCAGTCCCACTCCTATTTTCGCCCACCGTTTATGTTTGTTATGTGCCTCCTCAAGTGCCTTATGTTTTATGGATCTCTGATTTCTCCTGCTTAAGACACAATACGATGCTATATTTTTGAAATATTTAGCTAAACTTTCAGAAGCTTGACGGTTTGGTGTATATCTTTCAGATTATACCATTCGAAAAACAAGTACTGGGGATAATCTTAATATGAGAAGGTTGCTAACACAGGACCGGAACTTTTTTCTTGTTTTACTTTAGTACTTTAACTCCTCTTTTTTCCATTTTTCACGTTAAACAGATCGTGCTGCTGTGTCTACATTTCGGATTCTGGCCTGGGTTGCATTCGGAACAGAATTAATCGCCTTTGTGCTGGTCTCTGCAAGAATCAAATGCTGTGCCAGGATTTTTTGTGTACCATGTTGTGATGAGACTTGGATTAGTGTTAACAAATGTGGAAATGGATGGTTCGTGTTTTCTATGATATCAGGTATGTAAATGTTTTTCGTCAGGATGGTTCTGTTCAACCTTGCTTTAAAACTGAGGCTCTGTAATTCAGTAATGTTGGACGGTTAGTTGACCGCATCATAGCCATGAGATTTCTATTCTGTATATACGGGTATATTTTCACAGACAAAATGGAGTAAGTCATGAGTTTTATGAGTTTGAAATACAGTATTAAATTTTACAAACGAGTAGGTTAACTCTTTTCTCCAATAAAGTAGCATGAAATAAGTGGTACTTTCGTATTCTCTGTACCAAAGATTTAAGAAAAGTAATGAAGGTCGCTAAGCGGTGAAGCTTAGGTGGCCCATCTTGCTGTCTTCGAAACCTATCACCCTAACCAGTGTGGGTTTGCCTTTGTAACTGTTTACATGTACCCTTGTGTTTTTTAGGGTGGGTGTTCACCTTGTATGTGGCATATCCTGTTCGAATTCATTAGTCATGTTTATGCTTGACAAAGGACAAAAAATATTATTCAAGCGAGTTAGCTATCAAACTGAATTGCGAAGGGTGGATGACTTTGCCCAGAATGATGCTTAGTACATGTATATGCTCGATGGCCGTTATATGAACACAAACGATTCTGTGCGATTTTAAAACCCTTCAACAGCAGAACTGGTATGAAACCTGAAGACAGCCATTTGAAAATAATTTCATTTGTATGTATGTAACAACAGATAATGTGAAATAAGTTCTCTGATTTTTCAGCCGTTCTCAATAGGGAAGCATTATAGTAGATCCGTTTAACGTACGCAGGAGTAGATCCGTTTAACGTACATCGTTATTTGGTCAAAAGTAGTACTTCGTTTTTGGTTATCCATGATACGATACAATTTTATATGATTTGTGTTCTGTACAGATGAGTTAAACAAACATAAATAAATATTGTTTACTATCAATTTGATTGTTTGTTGGTAATTCAGTCTACTTTCGTTTTCTCTGAAAACAAGCAGCAAAAACCCTACACCATACTGTTGAACAGTAACGATCTTCTCTGTGAAACTTTTTCAATAAGTCGAGAACGATTGGACGTAAGATCCTCAAACTGTACTTGGATGTGTGTACGTTATTTTTTTAATGTCACTATTTCAAAGGTCAAGGTCACCGTGACCTTTAACTACAAACAGGTCTCCCATCACATATTCTATAACTGTTTGATGTGTTTGATTTTATTGTCCAACTGGTGAGCAATATTTCAGTCAAAGAAATTACTCATTCACAATATCCTAACTCCGAACTAAGTAAGTGTTATCTGGAACTTACTATGCTGAGCACCAAAGACGGACTCCTTACCAGTACCGTATTAACGACTTTGATATGACGCTGCCAGGAATCGAACACTAGACCTCTCGCATTCGGAATTTCAAGAGAGGCTGTATCAATAATTACAAAACGTAACAAGGATGTTGGACATAACGTAAGCCGGATCCACTCTTGTCATAAACAATCTTTCTAACTGTAAGTGCTCGCTTTACCTCTAAAACACGTAAGACGGATCTACTCTAGTACGGCTGTACGTAAGACGGATCTACTCTAGAACGGGTGTACGTAAGCCGGATCTACTCTTACATTTTATGTTTTTTGATACAATATGCACCCCTCTAACCACTAAACAACGTTAGCCTGATAAACTCATGTGTATTACAACCTTTCCAGCTAGTTATACTCTGTTTAAGTGGGTTGTACGTAAGACGGATCTTCTATAGTACGGGTGTACGTAAGCCGGATCTACTCTTACATTTTATGTTTTTTATACAATTTGCACCCCTCTTACCAGTAAACAACGTTAGCCGGATCTACTCTTGTATATAACAGCCTTTCCAGCTATTAATACTCTTTTTAAGTGGGTTGTACGTAAGACGGATCTACTCTAGTACGGATGTACGTAAGCCGGATCTACTCTTACATTTTGTGTTTTTGATACAATATGCACCCCTCTAACCAGTAAACAACGTTAGCCAGATCAACTATTGTATATTACAACCTTTCCAGCTATTAATACTCTGTTTAAGTGGGTTGTACGTAAGACGGATCTACTCTAGTACGGGTGTACGTTAGCCGGATCTACTCTTACATTTTATGTTTTTGATACAATATGCACCCCTCTAACCAGTAAACAACGTAAGCCGGATCTACTCTTGTATATTACAATATTTCCAGCTATTTATACTCTGTTTAAGTGGGTTGTACGTAAGACGGATCTACTCTAGTACGTGTGTACGTAAGCCGGATCTACTCTTACATTTTATGTTTTTTTTATACAATTTGCCCCCCTCTAACCAGTAAACAACGTAAGCCTGATTAAATCTTGTATATTACAACCTTTCCAGCTATTTATACTCTGTTTAAGTGGGTTGTACGTAAGACGGATCTACTCTAGTACGGGTGTACGTATGCCGGATCTACTCTTACATTTTATGTTGTATGATACAATATGCCCCCCTTTAACCAGTAAACAACGTAAGCCTGATCAAATCTTGTATATTACAACCTTTCCAGCTATTTATACTCTGTTTAAGTGGGTTGTACGTAAGACGGATCTACTCTAGTACGGGTGTACGTAAGCCGGATCTATTCTTACATTTTGTGTTTTTGATACAATATGCACCCTTCTAACAAGTAAACAACGTCAGCCGGATCTACTCTTGTATATAACAACCTTTCCAGCTATTAATACTCTGTTTAAGTGGGTTGTACGTAAGACGGATCTACTCTAGTACGGGTGTACGTTAGCCGGATCTACTCTTACATTTTATGTTTTTTGATACAATATGCCCCCCTCTAACCAGTAAACAACGTTAGCCAGATCTACTCTTGTATATTACAACCTTTCCAGCTATTAATACTCTGTTTAAGTGGGTTGTACGTAAGACGGATCTACTCTAGTACGGGTGTACGTTAGCCGGATCTACTCTTACATTTTATGTTTATTGATACAATATGCCCCCCTTTAACCAGTAAACAACGTTAGCCGGATCTACTCTTGTAAATAACAATGTTTCCAGCTATTAATTCTCGGAAAAACTGGAAAAAACGTATGACGGATCTACTTTCGAACGGTTGTACGTAAGCCGGATCTACTCTTATATTTTGTGTTTTTCATACAATATGCACCTGGCTAAACTGTAAACAACGTTGGCCAGATCTACTCTTGTATATATCAATCTTTCATGCTATTAATACTCGGTTTAACTGGACAAAACGTTAGACCGATCTACTCTTGTATCTACTATTATACCTAACTACGTTTCCCCGATCCACCTATTATCTGACGTTCCATGCTACTTTATATCAAATTTAGATCATACTTACGCAAGTCGGTTGTACCTTACGTTCTACCCTACTATTAAACATATGATTTTGTCTAAAATACGTATACCGGTTTTATTACGTCGTGTCTACGCTTTTCATTTGCTAGATACGTTTCATTGTTCTATATATTAATCTGGTTCTCAACATTAGAACCATAAACCCATGTATTATGTTTTTGTTATTCCCAGATAAAGCCTATGCAGTTGATCTTTGCCGTGCATTAAACCCATGTTGTATGTCTTTAAAATATTACTACTTGTGAAAAGTGATTGTATACTTGTGTCAAAGAAACTGCAGGTTATGCACTTGAGTCCGGTACCATCCGTTCCCTGCTGCATACATATAAACAACAACATAAATGGAATATTCTCATTTATTTAGCTTTATCTCGGTAATAAATCAGGGTTCAAAGAAATCACTGTGTAACACGACTATTATACGAACACACACTACAAGTAGTATAGATGCAAATATGCTATAGGCTGTTTGTTGTAAAACATATGGCATAAATATCAAATTTCTGAAGAGCCGTTAATCTGATATTGGTGTAAAGTTACTGGAAACCATAAAGACATCATACCAACTCCATACTGAATATAAAAATGTTTTCATTGTAATTGAAATATTTTTATTCTTTGGTATAGTTACTAGTACATGTATATAGAAATTATATGAACTTTTACATTTGACGCAGGGAGGTAATCTAGCATTTTTTCACTGACTTACTATCATTTATTGACCCATTGTAATCTGTTATTGATTGACCTCTAGCCCTGATATGTCAATGTTCAATATTTAACAGTAAAGCATTACAATGTCGTTGTATGTACCGCAAAGTGAACTTTGACATGCCAGTGTTAGGGATTTACCTATAACCGTATATTCATTGTGGCTAAGTGTAAGGCACGTATATCTAAACAAACCGTGTGTGTTCGTCTAGAATAGACAGTTTTTAAAGCTAAAGCCTAAGCTGAGAAAAACAGAAAAAGTACTCAAGATGCATTGCCAGGCTACACATTAGATAAGTCAGCTATGTTGATAATGCATGTAAGTATCGTTCGAGAGCCACACGGCCATACAAAAATGGCTGTTGCATGTCCGGTCTTGCGATTACATCTTATCCTCTTCATCCCTAGTGGGACATAAGGCCACATCACGTTTTGCGATAGTTCATTGTAAATATTAATGTATAGAACTTATAAACATAAAATTCCAAGTCTAGTAAATCGGGGAAAACATATGGGTGAGAGAAATAACCACGGCAGCACAACTCGGCTAATAGGTCAGTTATAACTGTACATATAGAATCGCATCAGTGACAATTGGAAATATGAATTTGTGCCTAGACATAACTTTATGTTGGTTTTCCCATCACTGGTGTGGTAAGGGCCATACAATGGATAGCCCATTCAATACAATGCATTATTTGTTTTAAAGATATTCAAGATGTATGGGGTCTTACCTAATCGCAAACTATCTATACCTGTAGTACATTTACTGATGCGAACACGTGTTTGTATAGTAAATACTAAAAACAATGTATTTTATAGGTTTCCTTTACCACAATATCAGATCAGCATCGACAGTTTAAAATTAGGGAATTATTTTCTTAATATTTCCAAAACATACCAGCGGAAATTTAGATAAAGTTTCTCTTGAATTGAGAAATAGTTATTTTTCATGCTCTAAATTAATGGTAGTAAAGTATAATATAACATTAGTAATAGCAATAGTCTTGTTTAGGTGATACACCTAATACTTGGTTAATAGTTTGCTACTAAAATGCTATGGAAAATTTAATATTAATGACCAACTATTATTTGAAACTTTGCTTATGAATATAAGAGGAATGACAATAAGTTATGCATCACGTAAGAAAAAAACAGAAATCAATAAGGAAAATAAACTGTTAAAAGATATAGAATTAATTGAAAAAGAAAAAAATATTGACTATGTTGTTTTGGAAAATAAAAAAAAATAATTGTTAGAATTAAGAAAGAAAAAAATGAATGGAGTCTTAATTCGATCAAAAGCTAAATGGATACAGGAAGTAGAAAAATCCACTCGTTACTTCTGCAATTTAGAAAACAGACACTATGTCTCAAAACATATGAATTCCTTAATATCAGAAAAAGGAGATACTTTAAATATGCAGGATGAAATTATTCAAGAAACTAAACAACATTATAAAAAACTGTACACAATAAAAGAAACAGAAAATATATCGTTTAAAGACAAATTAGCTAATTATAATGTACCAAAATTATCCGACTTAGACAGCCGATCGATTGAAGGGGCTCTCACATATACTGAAATGCTTAACTCCTTAAAACGTATGTCTAATAACACAAGTCCAGGAAATGATGGCTTTATAGTTGAATTCTTTAAAAAAAATTGGAAAGATATAGGTATATTATTAGTACGTTCAATAAATTATGCCCAATCAATAGGAGAACTGTCAGTTACTCAAAAACAGGGAGTCATAACTTGTATACCCAAAGGAAATAAAGACAAACTCTATTTGAAAAATTGGAGACCAATATCTTTATTAAATGTTGCCTACAAAATTGCCTCATCTTCAATTGCCTTTCGCATTAAAAGTATCTTAGGAAATATCATAAATGAAGATCAAAGTGGCTTTTTACCAGGTAGACTAATGGCTTCGAACATACGAATGCTATATGACCTATTCCATTATACAGAACAAAATAATATGCCTGGACTTTTATTACTGATCGATTTTGCAGCAGCATTCCATACCGTAGCATGGAATTTTATGCATCAAGTTTTAGACTTTTTAAATTTTGGGGATTCAATAAAATCTTGGATTAAACTTATTACCGAGTCTTGCGTCATTGTAAATGGTCATATGTCAGAATGGTTCCCTCTACAGAGAGGCTGTCGCCAAGGAGATGCTCTATCACCCTACCTGTTCATTCAAAGAAACAACAAAGATATCAAAGGTATAAAAATCCATGAACATGAATACTTAATTTCTCAATATGCGGACGACACAAGTTTATTTTTAGATGGCACAGCCAATTCTTTAAAGAACACAATGTTAACATTAAAATTTTATGCTAGTATCTCAGGCCTATATATTAACACAGAAAAAACAAAAGTAATTTGGTTCGGATCCCGAAAAGATAGTAATATAATTCTCTGTCCAGAATATAACCTGGCATGGAATGATGACATTTTTACTGGACTAGGGGTTAAGTTTAAAACCAACCTTTCTGAAATCATAGATTTGAACTATGACTCAAAAATTGAAGAAGTAAAAAAATTATTTGCCAGTTGGTCTAAGAGAATTTTAAGCCCTATTGGTAGGTAAGTAGTTATAAAATCCCTTGCTCTTCATTTAATCATTTAATTTTGAGTCTACCAAATCTACCTTTAGCCAAAATCAATATCAAAATATCATTCAAAATATGTTCTTTAAATTTCTGTGGAACAATTCAAGAGATAAGGTGAAACGAAATATTATCACCCAGGATTACAAATTTGGGGGACTAAAGATGGTTGACCTAAAATATTTTATGAATAGTTTAAAAGTGACTTGGATAAGAAGGCTTCTTAAACAGGAAAATAAATTTAGTCAGCTTGTACAAATCTCTTGTCCACCATAATGCATAGTTTCAAATATGGTACAGACTTTATTAAAACAAAACTACATTTAGATATGAACCCTTTTTGGAAAGATGTTCTCTACAGTTACTACGTCCTCTCTTTAAATGTAACACCAGTTAGTAGCCATCAGTGTTACTCTATTCATTTATGGCATAACCCTGGTATCAGAGTTGGAAATTCAAGTGTTTGTATAAATAGATGGACCTCAGGTGGTATTCTCTTTTTGGGCGATCTCATAAATCAGGATGGGGAATTTTACTCTTATAATGATTTTTTAGAAAACTTTAATATCAATAGTTACTTCTTGGAGTATAGGGGTATGTTGACTGCAGTAAATAAATTCCTTGATGAAAATAATATTAAGCATTTATTGAAAAGAATCAACTATTATGTGCACATCCCCCAAAGTCTGGCTGAAATAATTAAGGATAAGAAAGGATGTAGATCAATTTATAACAAAAATGCAACAGGTAGGACACTACCCAAACTCCTTGCAAAAATGGAAAAATGAGCTGGGTAATGTTATAGAAAGAACCTTCTTTGAAACAAATTCAATATATGAGAGAGTGCATAAAACTACAAAAGATCCAAAATTGATATGGCTACAATTTAGGAATAAACACAGGATTTTAGCAACAAACTATTTATTGAAAAAAATTAAAATTGTTAATGATGATACATGCACGTTTTGCCAAAATGAACTAGAGACATTAACACATTTGTTTCATGATTGTGCTGTTACAAAACAATTTTGGCTCCAACTCCAATCTTACATAAAAAATAAATGCAATCTGATCTTTAATAACTGGACATTGTCTGACATACTGTTTGGTAACACAAAAAAAGAATGTATATTAAATAAACTCATATTATATGCAAAGCACTATATATATTACAATAGTATAAAAAGGTTAAGGCCAACTCTTGAAAACTTTAAGTCTCAAATAATAGACTTACATAACATTGAAAAATACAGTGCCAGGCAGACAGATAAATATAAAGAATTTGTAA